>CM024544.1:11956330-13166894 GCA_014182365.1 Eucalyptus tenuipes | reverse complement strand
ATGGTTGCAAAATTATAATTATTCTAAGATATCTTTCTAACAATAACAGGTACAAATATTAAATCGAGGTACCCATTCTATGATAATTTTTAACAACTTACCCTCTTTCTTTGTGCCTTTAGTGGGCCTAGTATTTCCGGCAATTGCAATGGCTTCTTTATCTCTTCATGTTCAAAAAAACAAGATTTTTTAGATTCGATAGGTGCAAATCTTATCTATTTTTTTTCAAGACTTAGATATAGATAACACAGATATCTATTTAGTAGAATATGGCAGTTTCCTCCGAACATAGCTTTTATGTATGCGTAAATATATGGGTAAATAAATTATAGCAATTTTCAAATAGATCGGAATCGAGGTGGATGTAGGAAATGGAAAGTCAATGTATCTATATGTGGATATCTATAGGAGATCATATAAAAGGGATATTCTTATTTTAGACCTAACCAATTTGATCTAACCAATTTGATCTAACCAATTAGATGAATTACTCCTAAAGGCTTACATTCGAATGACACTAGTTGATGAGAGTTACTTCGGAAACAAAAAAAACGAAAGTCAAATTCATTTGCGCTCTTCTTCTTCTCAAATGCGATTTCGCCATTAATCCACCTCTTCCCTCTGCAAGCTCTCCTGCATCTGCAAATTCCCCCAAGAAAAGCTGCTTGCTCTGAACGATCCGCGCGCTCCTCATTCGCTCTCAGAGGTTCGGTTCTAGCGAAAGCTCGCTTTTCTATTTTCTTTAAAGCTTTCCGGGGTCTCGAGTCATGCTCATTCCGTTCGCTATTGTGGGTTTCCTCAAATCTTTTCTCAAAAGTGGATTTGGGTTTCGGGGGGGTTGTTGGAAATGCTTGATCTTTTGTGTGTTTTGACTCCTGGGTTCAGAGCGCAGCGTGCAGCAAGACACGGTGTCTGTGAATGGAGTGAGCTGCTGCTGCTGCTTGAATTTCGTTTTTCGCGCTTGTGGCAGAGTGACTGCAATTAACTCTACCTTGTTCTCTTGGTTCTGTTCTTTCTCTTTAGTTCCAGGGGGTCTGTTTCCATGTTGGAGGGCCTTTGCTTTGTTGTCTATGAGTAGGTTGCTTGATTTTTTTTTTTTCTGCAATCCAATCTGAGATTCGAGGCCTAAGCTTGTTGCGTAGGCCAATAAAGAGTTGGGATGATCTAATTCGAGCAAAAACATTGGAGGATGTGTAGAACGACATTGGGCACCCGAAAGAAAGGTCTAATGAACTATAAGTTCTTGTTTTTTTGGCCGGCTAAAGCTTGGAGTCATGGTTAGATCATGTTAACAATGTGAAGAATCTCTTACTGTGCCGCTCTCTACTGAAACTGGATGATAGTGTTCTTGCTTTTCGACTATGAAACATTCGATTGGAAGAGGGTGGCTGTGGCTTAAAGTTAAAGAAATTGAAACATTAGAGGAATGTATGATTGGGATATAGAGTATAAGAAATGATGTCAAAGGCCAGAGTACTCTGTAGTCTGTAGCTTACTTGCATCCTATAGATTTCTGCTCCTATGGGTTCAGTTTCTTACCATGGTTTCCATAAGTTTATCAGCTTTCGGATGCTGTTGTTGCTTCTCATGAATTGACTTATTGGAAACAATGATTGGAGCATGTGCTCAATTTGGCATTCCGATCTCAGGGGAAACTGAGGCAATCTGTTTACTTTGATGGCGATGGAGGCCAAATTCTTTCGCTTTCTCAAGATTGTTGGTGTTGGGTTCAAGGCTAGGGCGGAGTCTGAGGGACGCCTCTTGTACCTAAAATTAGGCTACAGTCACGAGGTGGAGCTGACTGTTCCTCCTGCAGTGCGTGTCTTTTGCTTTAAAAACAATGTGGTCTGCTGTACTGGGATCGACAAGCAGAGGGTGCATCAGTTCGCCGCTGCTGTTCGTAGTTGCAAGCCTCCAGAAGTTTACAAGGGCAAAGGTATAATGTACATCGACGAAGTTATCAAGAAGAAGGCAGGGAAGAAGTCGAAATGAGTGTGCAGATGCATACTGCTGCTGTAAAATTATTCATAATAAGACCATGGGGCAAAATCACAGTTTGCTCTGTAAAACTTGGAGGAGTTTTGTGGCTTGTTGCGATTGAATATTTTTGCAGCTGATTACCTAGTTCAGATTAGAATCGAAAATCACTTTCTATCAGGTTTTTTTTTTTTTTTCTTGATTTTTCTTCTTCCATTTTCTGGTAAAAAAGAAAAACCTGTGCTCCTTCTATAGCTATTAAGGCTGAATTCATGGCTGCTGACAGATTTATCTACTATATATAGGAAGGTTCGAACGAACTGATTTAATTTGTCCTCTAAATAGAGCATGTTAATTGACAGCTCTTGTCTCTCATATCTCTTGCTTTTCCTATGACTTCGTTATCTAGATGCTAATCATGATTTGGAGGACGTTCCATCTTCTAAGAAAATCTGAACATGCTTGTACAGCTAAAAGCTGTAGACTGGTGTTTTTCTTGCCAGTCTCTTGGTCATAGTTGAAAAGGAGGAATACGGCTTGCCTCCTTCGTGCTGGGGTCAGTATAGGTGCTCAAGGTGAGAACTTGATGCAGGTGGGCAGAGCTCTTGCGCACGCCTTGCATACTGAAGCTCTTTTTGCGTGCGATTCCGCCCCACTACGACGACTGAATTTTCCACTCCAGATGGGTTATCTCGTCACGAACGATCGAGGGAATCGAAATTACCCCCCTGAAGATGAGCTAAGCTTGCTTCATTTGCATCCGTAAACCCGCAAACGGAAGTGAGAGCGAACGCTTAGCCACCAGTTTCCTAGCGAAATCTACTTCAGCTGTTCCTGTTTTTGCCGCGATGCGCTTCAAAAGTCTCTCCTCGTCGCGTTGACCGCTAGGACTATACTATCATCGTTTCTTGATAGAAACCCAACGCTTACCTTTTTGGACTCCCATGGTTCATTAAACCCAATACTTATTTCTAGCTCAACCTTCATGAAACCCAACACTCATGGAAACTACGAAGATTCATAAAACTCCGTTACATAACTCCAGAAATTACAAATGACATGTCATTGTATATACTGGTTTGTGCACATTCTTGCAGTATGAAAACTTGTCGCACCATGCTTGAATGAAATAGTATAGCCTATCACAGATGTAAAACGAAAAGATAAAGCAGCGACGGTCACAAATCGTCTTAAATCTCTCCAAGAGTTTTCTTCAGGTGCATACAATTTCTTCCTTCATTGTGGTGGCAGGGAGGATCTTGATATATAGATCACATTGATAAAGAAAAACCCCTCATGATCACAGGTGTCTGCCATATTTGTAGAGGATTTCTATCTCCGCTCGGCAAATGCACTGTTCGCATTCGGTGTCGTTGTAATGATCGATATCGCTCACCCATCCCCTCCTCTTGCAATGCTCACTCGCATCGGCGCTTTAGCGAGGAGGCTCTCCTCCGAAGATTGTCATGTTGTTCCACCACATGTCACGCACGACATCGAGATACTTCTTGCGGCATTCCACCACTCGTTTGCTCGCATAGACTTTTCTCGCAGTTGGACTCCTTCCTTCTTCAACTCACCGCCTTTGCGGACGAGGAGGAGCCCGACCATGTAGGAAGCTCCGAGGTGCCCCATCTCGTGTCGCCCTCTTCAATAGCTCCATTCCTAGCTCAACCTTCAGGAAACTCACATACTCATACTGCAATATTCCCAAATTGCATATGGTCAATTCTAACTTAGCACGAAACAATAGAAAATAAATTAGAGAGAGAAATCACATAATTAAAACTGTACCAGTCCTTGCGTGTACAAGGCCTCCAAATTGTCGCACTTGATGCACCTCTCAATGAAGGCTTTGCCTTCTTCCGGATGCCACCATAGTATTCTCGAAATCTTGTCTAGTGATATTTGTTGATATACGTAATTTTCTCCAGCTAATTCATTAAAAGTTTTGCAACCGCAGGGACAAGAATAATATATCAAATGTACTGTCATAAATCCCATGTTAGTATAACAATTGCAATGGTTCTTTGTACTTGACAATTGACATATGGTTGGATCCCACTAGGCCTCAATTATCATGAAAGCATAATTAAGTTTATACCGCTAAAATCAAATTCAAAAACCTTCATTACGACAAAGTCATCTATCTAAGGAGGATGCTCGGTTGAACAAATAACATCATAACTAAACATTATAAAGCTACTATATACAACTGAATTAGAATTTCTTTGTTATGTAGGGTTCAGAATAAGTAAAGTAGGAAGAGATTAAACATTAGAAATATCAACTGTGACTTTTTGAAGGGAAAGCTTAGACGGTACCTTATTTTCGCATTGAAGAAATCTTCCATGGAGTTGGCGGCGACCGAAGCAAGAACTTCCAACACCATATCGCGAGGAAGAACATCAAAGGATTTGGCCTCCATAACTCTTGGCAAACGTTGATGTGACTCAATTTTGGCTCGTGAGAAGATTGCGTCTCTTTAATTATCAATCTTGAATGGCATGAGGAAACAGTGGACAAAAAAGAAAGGAAAATTACTTGAAACTTTTATTGATGATGGAAACGTTGATGATCCTAGTACGATTATATATAGGACAATTAGAACCGACGTGATCCTAAGTTCGGTGTAGTTTAAGTCGTTTATTTCCTATTTGGATTAGGATACACATCTATTGGCCAATTGTCAAACCAGAGTCTAAAATTCCCTGCGTTTATTTCCTAATTCAGACCGGACGGCGAATAGTCCAAAAAGCCCCTGGTCAGTCGGGGAGGGTCTGGGGCCCAGGGAGGGCGTTTCCGGGAATTCGGTGCCCCGGTCCCCCATCCCGAGGGGGCGCGAGCCGCCTGCTCCGCGCCCCACGGCGTTACGGTGGTATCCCGGCCGCGAGAACCGGCACGGACGGCTGGCGGATCGCCACGTCCGCCGAGAACGTGCGGTCGGATGCGAGGCGTGGGGTCCAGCCGTCGGATCGCCACGTCCGCCGAGAACGTGCGGTCGGATGCGAGGCGTGGGGTCCAGCCGTCGGATCGTCGTCACGTTTCTCACGCGATGGAGGGGAGAGGAGTGTACGGCTCTGTCGCGAGTCACGTGAGATGGTTGGGTGGGACCCAGCCTGGGCCTTTTTCCTTTTTATTTTTTATTTTTGCTTTTGTGCGTGTGTGTGTTTTTTTTTTAATTCCCTTTTCGAAATTTAAGTACTTTCCGGAAAAACCGAAACTTGGCTCGCTGATTATTCGAATTTTAATTTAGAAGATTAAAATTACTGTATATTACAGTATTTAGAAAAAAAATTCTCATTCCGTTCTATCCCCAAAACAATTTTTTTCTTAAACCAAACGCGACAATTTGAATTTCCTAAGCCCAAATTGACGGAATAAGGATATCCAAGCTAGGATTAGGCCAGCTAATATAAATTTTGAAAGTCAAGAGGACTGAAAAAAGAAAAAAGGAGAAGACTAGATAGAGCGAGAGAGCCTCGAGAAAGGCGTTTGACCGGGGGGAAGAATCCAACCAAGGGTTTGGGGTTGTCAATTAATGGCACGAAGGGCATTTCTGTAATTTGGAGTTGCGGCGGGGGTGGAATCGGAAAAGCGACCTGCATGAAATCTACTAGTGGAGATAAAAATCCGTGCGTCGTTGCGTTTTGGTTGATAAAAATTATTTTAGTGACAATTATTTAACCGACAATTCTTTGTGGGTTACTAACTCTTTCAAAATTCGATTAATGTAGATAAAATCCTTTTTTATTCTCCCTGCAGTAACGTTAACACTGTTGCTCGGACAATTTTTAACCAACATCACATCCTCTCCAGGGTTGGGCCACTGGCAAAGCCGGACTCCACTTCACCCTCAGTTGACAGTTGGTCTCCGAATGCAGACCCAACTGGTTCGAGAGAGAGAGAGAGAGTACCGACAAGGGCTACTTAAAGAACTTTCTTGGCACGTACCATGAAAATCGGGTGATGAAAAGAGCGCGAACGACGGCAACACGTCCCAATTGCTTTGCTCGCGCTACCCGGCCACAGCAAATCTTTCTTTTGATAATTGGGGCATAAAGAATACAAAATCAGCTCTAACTCGATAGATTATTGATGATGAGATGATTTAACACTATGCGATCAAGTACAAGGTGTATTACACGACAGAAAATTGCATGAAGTCACTATGTTCTTTTTCATTTATAATGGCTGCAAAATCTCTCTATATGGGGTTCGTCTTTTTTCCGTATATTCTTTCCAGGAGAGAATAGACGGAGAAAAAATTGAGATTTCATCCGTTAAACGAAGGAGAAGCGGAGAGGGAGAGAGAGGGGGAAAGAACGAGGGCAGATTTCCAGTGAAAAAGTCGTCAGTGTTGCAACTTGAAAGTCCTTGCAGATCAATACTCGTTCACTTCCGATCCCGCAGCCACTTTGGATTGAACCATCTCTTTGTTGCCGGCAGCCACACTGGGTTGAACCATCTCTTCGTCGCTGGCATGACTGACTGGAGGGGTCGCCGCGCCGTGGCCCGCGAAGCTCATGGTCTGCTTGCAAGGCGCCCCAGCTTTGCCCGGAGTGTAGGTGCCCCCATTCCCGGGAGGAGGGACGCTGCCCTTTTCCAGTATGTCGAACAAGTGATGAGGCTTCTGGTTTTGGTATTCGTCCCTTTCGCGGAGCGGTCGGCCCGCTTCGTTGGGTTCGAACCTTAGCAGCAAAAGCACCAGGATGGCCACTGGAATTGCTCTCAGGAACTTCATCATTTCTTGTTGGGCCGATCGATGATGTCTTGTTGAGGACGTAGGAACTTGATTAGGATGCGTCTAAATACTTCCACTTTGGATTAAAAAGACTCTAAATATTTCCTCGGGTGAGGCCACGTCTTTGGGAGCCTCGGGTCCAAACACGTAAGGCAAAGGCCCGTTATTTAATGCATCCTTTAAAATAAAAAAAAGAATTCACAAATAATAATTTGAGTTTTTCCCTATATATATTTCCTTAATAGCTAAGGCTGTGACTTAACTTAATCCCCCCAATTTATGCGATCCAACCGGAAACTTATCAGAACAATAAAATAAACGAAAAATATCAATGTATCATATCGGCCACCAAATAATAATTTACTTTTTCCCCTATATATTTTTTCTTAGTAGCTACGGTTGTGATTTGACTTAACAGTTAACACCCCCGATTCATGCGATCCACCCAAAAACAATAAAATAAATGGGAAACACCAAAATATCATATTCGGCCACTATCGCGAATCCGATCCACGTGTCAGGAATTCCCCCGGGGTTGGGCGGGATCGATCCTGTCAGCCATACACGCTTGTGTACCCGGTGCTCGCATGTGATCTCCGCCCTCTGATTTCAAAATCCCCACCCCCACCGTTTCCTCCGTCCCGTAGCTCGAGGCTCGGACGGCCCAGATCCGTCCTCGCAATCCGACGGTCCACACCGCGCCTCTTATACACGGTCGCCTGTACTACAATGGAGAGGAGGGGATACGCAGTGTTTTTTTTTTTTTTTTTTTACAGCAGATCATGTACGCAAGGGAGGGGCAAGAGTTCTGCAAGGGGCACCGACGGTACTCCATTTATTGTTTCGTTGTAACTCAATAAGAAATCGACTTGACTTAAATTCTTTTTAAGACCCAAATATTTCTCGTTAGCAGACGGATTTCAAACAGCTTCTTTGTTCCTAAAGTCATATAAGCTCCGGTCATGACAAAAAAAATCCATCATCGAAGACCAGATGAGTAAATTCTTACCGAGTTAAGCTTCCAACCAATTGTCCATGTGATGTCAACTGGGTGTGATGCACTAAATATTCTGTCCGGGACCAATGAATATTTTGGCATACCATTGATTCTGTTGTCCAGAATGACGAACTAAACATGGATTGCACGAGGAAACTGTTAAATTAATGTCTCGAGTTTGAATTCGAATAACGATTTATTAAATTAAATTTTGTTGAAAAAGATTTTTCTAAACGGATTACAAATCGGATGAAGAAATCTTTCTTCTTATTGGACTTTTTTTCGAACGTACAAAATAAGTAACGAAACAAGGAGAATGTGATTTGCCACTACAAGACAAAAGGGGCACACTATATTTTATTTATCTATTTATCTTTTAGGGGCAAAGATATCTTTATTGGGAGAGATAAAAAAGGAAATTCCCTTTTACAAAGTAGAATCCTTGTAGGGGGAAAAGATTGTTGATGCAGTGAGGCTCAAAGTCAAATTTTTGACTTTGAGCACACACATAAAACGCCTAGGTTTTCTGTTTCCTTTTTGCAAGTGAACGCCACACAAGTCTTGAAGAGGTAGAGAACGCGAAGATATACGTACGTGGAGAAGAGACAAATGCCCGGTTCTTGTTTTGGCGCACGTAGAGCGTTTTACTTTGAACTTGCGGTAATTTTGTGGAGTGGATTTATGTCAAAGTAAGTTGTTTATTTATAAACACTTTGGATTTA
The DNA here is from genome assembly GCA_014182365.1 of Eucalyptus tenuipes. Classification (NCBI taxonomy): domain Eukaryota; kingdom Viridiplantae; phylum Streptophyta; class Magnoliopsida; order Myrtales; family Myrtaceae; genus Eucalyptus; species Eucalyptus tenuipes. The sequence goes on along the minus strand of CM024544.1, from coordinate 13,158,454 downwards.
TCTTTAAATTTAGGTGTGGGGAACACCTGAGTGATTAGAACTCGATTCTTCGATTATAGTTGATTATTTGTTCTAGCTCTCCCCGTAAATATAAGTATCGATATTTGGACCAAATTACGTAATTTTCTTATATTTTTATTATTTCTCGTTTATTTCTCTGGTGATTTTGCATTGACATAAATTACAAGATCCTGTCGTTTTCGCGTATTATATTCCAACAGGAACCATGGTCACGGTCATTGCTTCCACTTTGGATTCTTGTACAAACACTAGTTATCCTAACATCAAAGACAACGACATAAAACAAATTAATTCAAAAGGAAAAATGGCTACACGTGCTTTCTTTGTTTTAGATCACTATTGAGCTGGTTTCAAGAGCACCCATACTAAACATATAAGATCAATATCTTCCATTTGCCAAGTTCCACAAAAATCCATCCTAAACAGTTTAGATCAATCTTTTGCATCGTCCATGTTCCAAAAATCAATCACGATCAAGTGATATAATTGGTCTGCGTATAGATTCGGAATGAGTATCACTCAATCTAGCAGCTGCACCTACTGAAGAAGGCAGGTATTCGGTCACAGCAACGTCATTTGTTTTCTGATTATATCGGAGTAATATCCCACTCTTACTGAATTAATATATCTTGCGTTCTTTTTTCAAGAATGACACGTGTAATGCAGCATTATCCAAGTGCTTCCCCTCCTCTTGCAAAGATTTGATTGAGTGCTCAAATTAACGGTTGCCCTTTATCAATCTCTTTGCAATGCGTCGCGGGTTTGGCTTGTTTCGGGTACTTCGGTTTGTGAATGAATAGGGTGAGATAACGTTTCTCAGGGGAAAAGTACCAAAAAAGTCATAAACCTATTATATTGGTGCGATTCGACTCCTAAACTTTTTTATATCGGTAATTTAGTCCATTCGGCCAATTTTGGCTGCCGTGACATGGACATCGGGCTGAGTGACCGTGAAAGGCGACATGGCAAATTTTTAAATATTTTTTGAATTTTTTATTATTTTTTTGAATTTTTTCTTTTTTCTTTTCTTTTCTTCCTTCTTCCTCCTTGCACTGTTTCCCGGCGGTGGCCTGAGCCTCCGGTGAGGCTTGCCGCCCGGCCTCTCCTAGGGCAATGGCGGGCCGGCTCGCCTGGGCCATGGGCAAGGCGGCTTCGCCGGATCGGGCGAGGCCGGCCGCCTTGGCCTAGCCAGGCCCTTGCCCACGGCCGGCGAGGCTAGCCTCGCCTAGATCCGGTGAAGTCGCCTCGCCGCGGCGGCGAGGGCTTCCAGGCCCTCACCCAAGAGTGGCGAAACAAAGGCAAGAAGGAAGAAGGAAGAAAAGAAAAAAAAAGAAAAAGAAAAGAAAAAGAAAAATTCAAAAAAATATTTAAAAATATTTAAAAATTGCCATTCGGTCACCGGCCCGATGTTCACGTCGGCAGCAGGCCAAAATTGGCCGGATGGACTGAATTTGGTACCAATATAAAAAGGTTTAGGGACTGAATTGGTCCAATCAGAATTTAGACCGAATTGGTGCGCCAACGCATATGTTTAAGACTTTTTGGTACTTTTCCCCGTTTCTTAGGGAATTTACCCCGTGAAGACGAGCTAAGCTCTTCATTTACGTCCGTAAAACCCCAAACGGAAGTGAGAGCGAAGTTTTAGCGACCTGTTTCCCAGCGAATCTACTTCAGCTTTTCCTGCTTTTGCTTCAATGCGCTTCAAAAGTTTCTCCTCGTCGCATTGACCGCTATACCATAATCGTTTCTTGATAGAAACCCAATGCTTATCTTTTTGGACTCCCACGGTTCATGAAACCCAACACTGATTTCTAGCTTAACCTTCATGAAACCCAACACTCAATGACTTCTTCTTCGCGACAGATTTTTCTTTCTTATGGAAACTATAGAAATTCATAAACTCTTGGAAAAATTCTAAATAAAAGCATAAAATGCTCTCATTTTCTTAAAAAAATATTTAAAATGGGCCATATTTCAAATAAGGGTCTGCATATCAGTATCAAAGAATGGTCTGAAGTGGTTATGACTATTTCAAATAAAAGTCTAGCTTTGTCGGTTGGCAAAATATTCCGGCTAATCAAGGATAGTTTTGTCCAAACACAAGTTAAATTTAAATTAAATTAAATTAAAAATTTTAAAAAATAAAACTTAAAAAAAAAAAGAGAAACTCAATTGGGAAGGAGCACAGGCTTGTGTTTTCTTTTTAATTTTTTTTAAAGAAAAAAGAAAGAAAAAAGGAAAAAATTAAAATTTTTAAAAGACAAAATTACCCTTTACAACCAATGAGTTTAGGCTCTTCTTTAAAACTGATGTAGGCATTTTAGCTTTTATTTAAACTAAAGTTCATTTCAAGCCCTTATTTGAGAAAATGAGGGTACTTTGAGCCATTATTTGAAATAATGTCCATTTCATTCCCTTATATAAAAAAAATGAAAGCACATCGGGCCTTTGTTTGGAATTTTCACTAAATTCTTTTGCATAATTCTAGAAATTACAAATAACATGTTGTTGGATACATTGTTTATGGTATGAAAACTTTCTCGCACAACGATTTCTCGCAAGATGCTTGAATGAAAATAGCGTAGCCTATCACAGAAACAAAACACAAAGACAAAATAGCAACGGTCACAAATAATTTAAAATCTGTCCAAGCGTTTCTTCAGGTGCATGTAATTTCTTCCTTGATGGTGATGGCATAGAGGATCTTGATAGATTGCATCAACAAAGAAAACCCTCTTGTGATCACGGGCGCCTGCCATACTTGTAGAGGATCTCTATTTCTGCTCGACAGACACACTGCTCGCATTCAGTGTCATCATAATGGTCGATGTCACTCACCCACCCTCTCCTCTTGCAGTGCTTGCTTTGCATCTGACAGTCGTAGCGAGGAGGCTCTCCTCCAAAGATCGTTGTGTTATTCCACCACATGTTGCGCATGACGTCAAGGTACTTCTTGCGGCATTCCACCACTTGCCCACTCGTGTACACTTTCCTTAGCAAAATCGGACTCCTTCCTTCTTCAACTCACCACCCTTGCAGACGAGGAGGAGCCCGACGACGTAGGAAGCTCCAAGGTGCCCAATCTGTGCCGCCCTCTTCAATAGCTCCATTCCTACCTCAACCTTCATAAAACTCACATACTCATACTGCAATATTCATAAATTGCATATGGTCAATTTCTAACTCTGAGCGAAACAATAGTGAATAAATTATAGAGATAAATCACAGAATTAAAATTGCATATGGTGAATTTCTAACTCTGAGCGAAACAATAGTGAATAAATTATAGAGATAAATCATAGAATTAGACACGTACCAGTCCTTGCGTGTACAAGGCCTCCAAATTGTCACACTTGATGCACCTCTCAATGAAGGCTTTGCCTTCTTCCGGATGCCACCATAGTATTCTTAAAATTTTGTCAAGGGATATTTGTCTATACACGTAATCTGCTTCGGCCAATTCATTAAAGATTTTGCAACTGCACATATTATCGTAAATCCCATGTTAGTATAAGAATTGCAATAGTTCTTTGTACTTGACAATTGACACTAGATTACATCTTCTAAGGTCGGATTCCGCTGGGCCTCAATAATCATGAAAGCATAATTAAGTTTATACAGCTAAAATCAAATTAAAAATCTTCATTACAATAAGGCCATCTATCTAATGAGGATGCTCGATTGAATACATAACATCACAACAAAACACTATAAAGCTGCTACGTACAACTGAATTAGAATTTCTTTATTATGTAGGGTTCATAATGAGTAAAGTAGGACGAGATTAAACATTAGAAATACCTACTGTGACTTTTGGAAGGTAAAGCTTAGACGATACCTTATTTTCGCATTAAAGAAATCGTCTATGGAGTTGGCGGCGACCAAAGCTAGAACTTCCAACACCATGTCGCGAGGAAGTACGTCAAAGGATTTGACCTCCATAGCTCTCGGCAAACGTTGATGCGACTCAATTTGGGTCTGCGAGAAGGTTGTGTCTCTTCAATTCCGGTCTCCAATGGTACGAGGCAAAAGTGGACAGAAGGAAAGCAAAATTACTTGAAACTTTGATCGATAATGGAAACGGTGATGATCCTAGTACGATTAAATATAGGACAATCAGAACCGACGTGGTCCCAAGTTCGGTGTAGTTTAAGTCGTTTATTTCCTATTTTGATTAGGATACACATCTATTCCCCAATGATCAAACTAGATTCTATATAAGGAAAGTGAAGTACACGAATTATTCGAAGTGAGATTAACACACTTTCTAATTAACCTTCATGAAATCTACTACTGCAGATAAAATCCGTGTGTTATTGAGTTTTGGTAGATAAAAATTATTTTAGCGACAATTATTTTAACGGACAATTCTTTTTACGGTTACTAACTCTTTCAAAAGTAGATAAAAATCCGATTTTCTTTTTCCTGCAGCAACGTTACCACTGTTGCTTGGACAATTGCCGACCAACATCGCTTCCTCTCTCTCTCCAGAGTTGGACCATGGCAAAGCCAGATTCCACTTCGCCCTCATCGACACTGCAAGATCCGGCTACTTGGTCTCCGAATACAGAGCCGACTGGTTCGAGAGAGAGAGAGAGAGAGAGAGAGAGAGAGAGTACCAATAAGGGCTACTTAAAGAACTTTCTTGGCACGTACGATGAAAATCGGGTGATGAAAAGAGCGCGAACGACGGCAACACGTCCCAATTGCATTGCTTGCGCTACCCGGCCACAACAAATCTTTCTTTTGATAATTGGGGCATAAAGAATACAAAATCAGCTCTAACTCGATAGATTATTGATGATGCGATGATTTAACACTATGCGGTCAAGTACAAGATGTATTACACGACAGAAAATTGTATGAAGTCACTATGTTCTTTTTCATATTTAATGGCTGCAAAATATTTCTATCTTCATCTTTTCCGAAGTTATGCAGGGGCATCCCGTATTGCTGAATAGAGCGCCTACTCTGCATAGATTAGGCATACAGGCATTTCAACCCATTTTAGTGGAAGGACGTGCTATTTGTTTACATCCATTAGTTCGTAAGGGATTCAATGCAGACTTTGATGGGGATCAAATGGCTGTTCATGTACCTTTATCTTTGGAGGCTCAAGCGGAGGCTCGTTTACTTATGTTTTCTCATATGAATCTCTTGTCTCCAGCTATTGGGGATCCCATTTCCGTACCAACCCAAGATATGCTTATTGGTCTATATGTATTAACGAGTGGGAATCGCCGAGGTATTTGTACAAATAGGTATAATCCATGGAATCGCAGAAACTATCAAAATGAAAGAACTTATAATACGGTATATTCTTTCCAGAAGAGAATAGACGGAGAAAAAATTGAGATTTCATCCGTTAAACAAAGGAGAAGCGGGGAGAGAGAGAGAGAGAGAGAGAAGAACGAGGGAAGATTTCCAATGAAAATATCGCCAGTGTTGCAGCTTGAAAGTCCTTGCAGATCAATACTCGTTCACTTCCGATCCCGCGGCCACACCGGGTTGAACCATCTCTATGTCGCTGGCATGACCGACCAGAGGGTCACCGCGCCATGGCCTGCGAAGCTTCTGGTCTGCATGCAAGGCGCCCCTCCTTTGCTGGAGTGTAGGCGCACCCATTCCCGGGAGGACGGACGCCGCCCTTTTGCAGTATGTTGAACAAGTGATGAGGCTTCTGGTTTTGGTATTCATCCCTTTCATGGAGCGATCTGCACGCTTCACTGGGTTCGAATCTTAGCAGCAAAAGCACCATAACGGCCACTAGAATTGCTCTTAGGAACTTCATCATCATTTCTTGGTGGGTCGATTGATAATGTTGTTGTTGTTCAGGACGTAGGAATTTGATCAGGATGCGTGTCGACGTGCCGGTTTTTGTAGACATGCAGGCCTTGCCTGACTTCAAATTCTCTCGAGACGTGTTTTGAATGTTGACTCCCTATTCTCGAGAGACTCAGAATATTTCGAAAGGATGAACGGGTCAAATGCAAGAATAATATATTTGTATTAGTGTGTTTCGTGCACATTTGCGAGCGCGTCGCCTGGACGGCAGTTCTTGATTCTTTGTTGGTTTGAGAATTAGGGTTACGGAGGTCTGAGTCAAGGAACGTGGCACAAGGAAACGTCATTATCTGCTAACCTTGAATGGTTTTGATACTTATAACATGTTAAGATCATAGAAACCATTATTATAGAAGGACTAATGTCCATAGAAGAAATTCTTTATAGATGACCTCAACCTTGTAAAAAGTTTAACCTTAACTGAGATAAACAATTTTGTGTTCATGATTAATCAATAGGGATGGAAGCGTGAAGGGTCATCGTCCTATACCCATCCGAATGACATTTTATTACTTTTAAATCCGTCCCAAACTCACTACAGATTTTAATATAATATCTCGAACCTACCTCACTAAGGTAGTTGGTTCCTATAAGGTACCTATAATCTGTCATGATATTTCATTATAAATAATAATTTGTTTGTTAACATATAATAGGGGTGAGCATATTGGACCAACTGAACTGGGAATCACCTGGACCAGACTGAACTGGCCGGTTTTGGCAGTTCTTAAGGGTGTCGGTCTGGTTTCTAGTTCCAAGCGGCAACCAGACCAAACCGGACTAACTATTTTTTAATTTCTCTAAAAACAGCGACAAACCCTAATCTAACTCCTTCTCCAGTCCTCCTCTGCAGTCTCACCTCTCACGCTGCTCAGAGCACCTTCTGTCTCCGTCTTTTTCTCTTGTCCAAGTGCCTCACGCCTCACTCAATGCTCTTTTGCATCCCTCTGGCTCTCGGCTCTTCTCAGACGTCCCCCTCAGCTCTCGCTCCAGCGCCTTCAATCTCTTGCAGTTTTGCTTGTTAGCCTTTTTCCTTTGGGCTTTTTATTACTTGAAGAAGGAAGGGTCCGTTTCACTTGGCCTCTGTCAGTTTCTCCTTTTAAGATAGCTTTGTGGACCATATGTTTTGCTGCTCTCTGTTGATTTATATTTGAGCTGTGCTAATGTCCTTGATGGTCTCCGTAGTGCAGCTTCTTCTCCGTTCCGTAATACGAGTTGTTGGTTAATTATATTGAACATTTGTTGCTACATATTCCAGGCTATGAGTGGTATGCAGCTTTACTGGTCGAAGTTCGACATGAAATTTTTATTTGATCGTTTGTTGCTTTGTCTCTCTTGGTTTTTAGAGTTCTATAATTCCATAATGTCCTATTATATTTCGTTAGATTATCATTTTGAGAAGATAAAGCTAAAGGATGCAAGTAACTAGTTCTATTGGACCGGACCGGACCGACCGACGGCTCTAGAAACTAGGAACCGAATTAGACCGGGACCAACCATACCTAATATAAAATAAACAATCTTAAATTTGCACGCTGGACTTTTAAACCGTTGAAATAACCCCGTGTTGACCAGAAACGAAATAGCAGTTGAACCTTTTTTTATTTTCCTGTTTACTTGGTGCAACCCGAGTTGGCGGATCGAGCGCTTTAAGTTTGAATTGACTCCCGGAAATAACTTTGAAACTCGCGAATCCTGCGACGAGTGAGCGAAGATAGAGAGAAAGAAAGTTGAAAGTACCAACAAAGATATTGGCGAAGCATAAGTCAACGCGGGCCAACAACCCAAAAAGGTTTTCACACTGCGAGCAGGACAAGAGAGGCACACGTTGTCCTGTGGCCAGCACTGCATGCCGGGTCGACGCGCGAACTCTTTTTGTTTCCACCACGAGCAACATCGTCAGCAAAGGTTTAGCCAACCCTTTTGGTTTTGACTTGTCGTTCCGGTTTAGCCAACAGCAGCACTTTCATGTATATCATGCTAATTTAAAGGAAAAATGGTATAAATAGTCTTTAGACTTTAGGTTAATGTGCAATGTCGTTCATGAACTTTCAATTTTTACAATGTAGTCTCTATACTATTGATATATGTTCAGTCTAGTTCTTAAACTATATATGAAAATATTCAATATTGTCATGGAATTTGAATCAATGAAAGATAATATTAAATATTTCATATAGTATAAGGGCTACATTGAATGTGCATTAATATATTACGAATCACATTGAATGAATTGAAAGTTGAGAGACGACATTATATTGGGTTAAAGTTCAGGGACCATATTGTACATTGGGTCGAAATTCAAGGACTATTTGTATTATTATCCCTTAATTAAATGAGGGTTTCTTTTAGGAAAAAAAAAATGGTCCACTTGGTCCTAATTATGTTGTACATGTGTCATTCTAGTCTTAAAATTTTCAATTTTGTTAATTTAATTATAAATCTTTATTGAAGTCTATATCTTGATCTGGTCGACGGGGACTGGGGAAAGAAAATTCCTAGAAGGAATGGAAAATGGGTATTCGTACGCTGCAATGCCGCTGCTCCTTTTTTCAGCATCCTGAAGTTATTTGTCGTAATATCAAGATAAAAACCGATGCTGACTTTCTCAAAGATGGGCACAGCTACAGTCTGGACTTCCAATCCAAGTCTAGTCTCTCGTTCAATTAATGTTAACTAATCGAAAAGAACGAATTCCGCAAGCCGACCGCGTCGAAGCTTTTCCAATACACATGGTCTTACTATCATACCTCATAAAGGCGCGTTGCAAAAAGCACGGAATTCCTATTCAAGTCCGAAAGTCTCATTCAAACAAACAAATGTACCAATTACATACAATAGAAGCGAACGGGGAGGATTACCCAATTAGTCCTGAACTTATTTTGCAGAGGTCGATTTGGACTTAGACTTTTCAATTTTATCAATTTAATTCTAAAACTTTTGCGCGAAATTTCAGTGCAGTCCTTCTGGCCAACGTTCGCCAGAACTTGCCGACGTGGTGGTGTGCAATTTTTGACAGAAAAGGAGGATCACTTTTTAAGACGGCCGTCAAAAGGGGTGGGGGCAGGGAGAGAGAGGGGTGAGGGTCACAACCCTGCCTCATTGACATCCTCGCCCCTTTTCGTAGGCACTACGGGGCACGATGCTCGCATGTTAATGGTAGCATGCCATGGCTGGGCATAGCCTCAACTCTCTGTCTCTTTTCCCCTTGCTTGTTTTCACAAGATTCTCATACATTCATTTATAATCCATGTAAGCATTTTTGAAATATGAAAATCGCCACGCCATTTAAGTCTCACCGTGTTAAAACCACAACGCCATCATTTTTTTATGGTTACTCTTGACCATGATTAACAAGAGGACTTGATTAGAAAAAGTTAAGACGACTACATTGATTCAACGCAAAGGAGTCAGGGGAAGAAGCCATCAAATTCCCATCTGGTTCTCCATCACTGTAGCGGTCAAAACTTCAAAATCCCTGGCCCGTTCAACAATTGCGATCAAGCGAAGAAGAATCCAAGCAATTGCCGGCAATCTGACGATGGCTCAATATAAGTAGGATACAACCTCAGACGCATTCTCTTCACGGTAACCACAAAAGAGACTCGCAACTCGCAACCACCAAAACAGGATAAAGCTAGAGACTCTCGGGAAAAATCAAGCCGACCATGAAGAAGATCCTAACTTCAAAAGTTGCAGTCATTGTGATGATTTTGCTGCTTTTGATGGGAGCATCGATGCAACCGAGCGAGGCGTGTCGGGTTCTGATTAACGGCCGTGGAGGAGCGCGGGCTACTAGTGAGGAGCCTGGTCCAATCGTTCTCCAGACCCTGAAAAAGGGTCCGACTCCGTGTACTGGAAACTGTGGTGGCTACACTCCCGGAAGCAGCACCACCGCCGACACCACCAGCACCAAGGCCTTTGCGGGCCGATCAGCTATGGGCGTGCCACCACGTGATTATTCGGATCGTGTCCCTCGATTTGGCATCGCTGCCAATCGTAAATGATTGGTGTTCCATGCAAAGGGCGCATGCAAAGGAAATTGAGTAGTTGCAAGTGAAAAAGATTGAAAAGGAGTCAATACACAGTTTATAAGAATAAACGAAAGTTCTTCTCTTCTTTCCTTTTTTTCATATTTTTCGGATGGACAATTTCCATCTATGTAGAATGTAATAACTTGGGAATCATGTTTGATTTCTTAGATTTAATCCTTTAAGCCTACTATATTTGTTGGCAATTTTTTGTAAGGGCAAAAGGCAGGAATCGACTCCCCAATCTTGTTAGCAATGTTGCTGTTCGTTGTTTTGTCAATCTGGGGTTGATGAAAAATCAGAATGTTGTTGAAGCAAATGTTGTGTCAAGTGAATTCCTACCTAGAATTAAGCTAAAGAAATTCGATAGGAAGACGTCTTTTGCGTGTGATAAATTAAAATATGCACTTACTAATTGAACCAAAAAAAGAAAAAGTGAATCAAAGATTTGGCACGAATGATTAATTTGTGCTCACGTCACAAGTGGATGTTTATACTTGTGTCATTGAAAAAAAAAATCTAATTTTTATTTATTATGGTAACTTATATGGATTAAATTCATGTCAAAGCGTGTTACTATTGGATTTGCCATATAATCGTTTTGAATGTCTTAATTTGCGTCAAAAATTGCTAGCCCTGAATCGCTTTAGCTAATTATGGAAAGTTGGGACCAAGCAAAATTCTATTGTTCTATGCCCAAAAAAATACTAATACTTTTTCTATACTAGTAAATTTCAATAAGTGTTGATAAGTGTAAAAAATAATTAATAAAAAGACTTTTCTTCTGGTAACTTATTGGTAACGCACCTACACTAATCAAGATAAGCCTTAAACATCCAGATGAAATAGGTTGTTATCTCATCTGTAAGCGAGCCGCATCCTAACAAAACTGACTAGCCATGATGATTGACAATGACAAATGGAGGAAAAGGCATGTCATATTTATCTGTCTAATAAGTGGTATCAAATGTGACCAGATCCCCCAAAATCTGTTTGTGTATTTTGGTCATGCATTCGTCCAAAAACCTTATGCATTCGTTGTTCACCATCCAAATCAAGTATATAATTATAATTGGGATTTTTCCATAGCATGATAAAAAAAAATTGAATAGTGCTTGCCCATCTCCTTCTTGCAATTTCAACCTTTTGCGCGTCATAACATGGTTTTTTAGCATCTTTTTCTTCAAAATTTAGTTTCTCATGCCCTCCTTCTTCAACAACCATTGCTTGAAACAATTTATTTGTTTTAATCCCTAAATCACAGTGCAACTCAATTTTCCTTTTTGTTCTATAATCAATATTCTCGTGTGATGTAAAGAATCTAACACTTTGAGGAGTTGTCAAGTGATTATTATTGAGTAAAACTTCTGTCATTTCCCATCTCTAAGACTCAACTAAATGTATTCTAACCATTTTTGGACAACGGCATCTTTTTCCCGGTGTTGACTTAACTAACTCCTTTTCAATCTTATACCTTGACAATCTCATCAAAGTACTAACCACACTTTTTCCTCACTGCCTTTTCTTATACGAGTTTAACACTCTAATGTCGAATTCTTTGGCATAATTGTTATATAAACATCCACATTCCTATTTGCTTGTGTTATTAAGTTTCTTTTATTTGGAAATAATATCCATAAAATATTTTCTTTGACCAGAGAATAAAATGCACTATTTCAAAGTTGCAATTTAAAACCTCTCAATCTATATAAATCTTTTCTTTGGTAGAACAATATCCACCAAAACTTGTAAGTCAATATCCACCAGATATTTACCTTAAATCTTAGCGTTAACAAATCATATGAGTCTCCCCATTTTTAACTTAGAAACTTATGGCTGACGTCGGATTATTCGTGACTCTTTTTCCTTGTCCCAAGGTAATTGGTTCTTATAAGGTGTACGCAACCCATCATAGTATTTCATTATAAACAATAGATTTTTTTATGTATAATATAACATTTTAAATTAGCAAACTTGACTTTTATACCGTCGAAATACTCCCCGTGTTGACCAGAAATGAAACAGTAGTTGATCCTCTTTTACTTCCCCGTTGAATTGGTGCAACCTGAGTGGACGGATCGAGCGCTTTAGGTATGACTTGACCCTTGCAATTTACTTTTAAAACTCACGAATCCGGTGACGAGTGACCGAAGAAAGAGAAGGAAAGTCAAAGTACCAACATAGATACCGGCGAAGCATAAGTAACGCGGGCCAATAACCCGAAAAGGCTTCATACTGCGACCAGGACAAGAGGGGCGCACGTTGTCCGTGCCCAGCACTGCATGCCGGGTCGACGCATGAACTCTTCTTGCGTCCACCACGAGCCACATCGCCAACAAAGGTTTAGCCAACCCTTTTGGGTTTGATCTGTCGTCCGGTTCTTTTAAGCTAAATATAAGCACTTGCATGCATAGCCAGTCTTTGAGCTTTTTAGATTAATGTAAAAGTCATCTTTGAACTTTCAATTTATTCAATATAGTCTCCTCACTATTGATATATGTTCAGTCCAGCTTCTGAACTATATGAAAATATTTAATATTGTCTTATAACTTAAATTACTGAAAGATAACATTGAACATTTCATATAGTCTAAGGATTAGATTGAATGTGTATGAATATATTAAAGATCACATTAAATAAATTGAAAGTTCCAAGACAACATTGCACATAGAGCTAGATTTTATGGACCGCATTACACATTTGGTCGAAATTTAGGGACTATTTGTGTCATTATCCCTTAATTAAATTAGCCATTGTTTTGAAAAAATTGTCCACTCAATCCTAACTGTGTTGTACGGAAGTCACTCCAATCCTAAAATTTTCAAGTCTAGAAGTCTCATCCAAACAAACATACCCATTACATGCGATAGAAGCAAGTAGGGGAGGATTACACAATCATTTCTAAATCTATTATGTGGATGCCAATTCGATTTTAAACTCTCCAATTCTATCAATCTAATCTTAAACTTTTGTGCAAAATTCCAATGCATTCATTTCAACCAATCTTTGTCAGAAATCGCTGATGTGGTGGTGTGTTATTTTTTATGGAAAAGGAGGGTCATTCTTTAAGACGGCCATCAGACGGGTGTGCGTGAGAGAGAGAGAGAGAGTGGTGAGGGTTTCAGCCCCGCCTCAGTGACATCTTTGCACCTTTTGTAGGTGATATGGGTCATGATGCTTAGATGGTAATGGTAATGTGCCATCAACGCTAGGCACATCCACAACCCTCTTTTTGTCTCTTTCCCCTTGCTTACTTGTTTTTACAAGATTCTTATTATCTTTATTTTGAACAATAATAAAGTCCACGTAAGCATTTTAAAATAGGTAAATCACCACGCCATTTAAGTCTCACTAAGTTAAAATTGTCACTTCATCATTTTTAATGGTCACTTTTACTGATAATTAACAAGAGGACTTAATTACATAAATAATTATATCTTGAGGATTATGATTGCACAATATATATATATATATATATATATATATATATATATATAATATAAAGGACTAAATTCCACGAATCATAAGAGATGGTGGACCAAAATTTTTGGATTTTAATTTATATATAGGGTCGGTGGACAAATGTGATAAAGACATGATTTTTAACTCTGTTTGCCGCCCTAGTTTTCCCCAAACCCCTTTATTTTTAATCAAACTCATCGTCTTTGTCTTACTTTTGAATTTACAAAATCGCTCTCTTATTCGACCTCCGTCGATCTAGCAACATGTGCTCAACCCCCACATTTTCCCCATTCAAGTTTTACATAGCGGGTAGTTCACTCATTTATCTTACTCTGTTTTATGCATACTCATCTAATGCTGTCATTCAAGGCTTATGAGTATTTTCTTAATATTTTCGTGTTTGTTTTGTGTGAACTATACCTACTAATAGAGATGTATCCGAAATAGCTATCCAACATGAATCTTTCACGTGTCAAACCACATGGTACTTTCAGTTCACTTGGTAGACTTTCCGATCTGAACACTTGAGTCTTTTGTTTTTGAAATTGCAATTAGATGTATAGCCATATCTATGCCACTAACACTAAGCAGTTTAAGTTATCTTCACGGTACGGACAGTGGCATTGCATGTTCAATCTATTAGATTTTATATTTTGACGAGAAGGTAAAGTTAAGATTACTACATTGATTCAACGGAAAGGAGTAGGGGGGAGAAGCAGAAAATCCAGAGAATTAAGTTAGAGAATTTTTCGACCAAAAAAAGAAGTTAGAGAAATCACTCCATGTCTAGATATATATGGGAATCCTAAACAATTTGGATTAGATTATGGCCTGACATTACAGAAAAGCTAGAATTATAGTCAACTAATGAAAAATAGCCCAATATGTAAAGTACTAAGTAATGCCGTAACTAGTTGAGATTTTTCTTTTCTTTCGCTCCTGAATGGTTTAATTTCTTAATTTTCTAAGAGTTTTTCGCAATAAATATTACAAATTGTCCTCCTTGACGACCGATTCAAATTCTCCTTCGTCTTCTTCCCTCTCTCGATAACCAGTGGGGTCAAATTCCCATCTGGTTCTCCATCTTTTTTCTCTTTTTGTTCAGAACCACCTGGTTCTCCATTACTGTGGCGGTCAAACATTCAAAATCCCAGGCCCGTTCAACAATTTCGATCGAGAGAAGAAGAATTTAAGCAATTGCGGGCAATCTGACGATGGCTCAATATAAGTAGGAGATATTCTCAGACGCATTCTCTTCATCGTACCCACAAAAGAGACTCGCAACTCGCAACCACCCAAACAGGATAAAGCTAGAGGTTCTTGGGAAAAATTCAGCCGAGGATGAATAAGATTCTAGCTTCAAAAGTAGCAGTCGTGGTGATGATTTTGCTGTTTCTGATGGGAGAGTCGATGCGACCAAGCGAGGCGTGCCGGGTTCTGATAAACGGCCACGGAGGAGTGCAGGCTAATAGTGAGGAGCCTGGTCTAATCGTTCTCCAGACCCTGAACAAGGGTCCGACTCCATGTACTGGGAACTGCGGCGGCTACACTCCCGGAAGCAGCACCACCGGCACCATGGCCTTCGCGGGCTGAATGAACGTGGGCGTGCCACCACGTGATTATTTCCACCACGTCCCTCGATCTGGCGTTCCCTTGATTTGGCATCGCTGCCAATCGTAAATAGTCAGTGCTCCATGCAAAGGATGCTTGTGGAGGGAATTGAGTAGTTGCAAGTAAAAAAGATAAAAGGAATTAATACACAGTTTACAATAATAAACGAAAGGTTTTTTTTTTTTCCTTTTTTTGATTTATTTTTCATATGAATAATTTCCATTTATTGTAAAATGTATAACTTGGGAATCACGCTTGATTTTGTCATTTTTTGTGATTCATTTTTTTTTTGTCAATCTGGAGTTCAAGAAAAACCAGAGTGTTGTTGAAACGTGTCAAGTGGATTTCTACCAAGGATTAAGCTAGAGAAATTCAATGAAAGGACATCTTTTGCACGCGATAAATTAAAATACGCACTTTCTAAGTGAACCAAGGATTTGGCGCGAAGCATTAATTTGTTTTCACATGTCACAACTGGATGTTATACTCGTTTCATTGAAAAAATTAGATTTTTATTTAATAAGTAAATTATATGGATTAAGTTCATGTCAATGCGTGTTACTTTGGATTTGCCATATAATCGTTTTAAAATTCTTAATTTGTGTTAAAAAGTTGCCGGTCCTTGATCGGTTTAGCTAATTATGGAAAGGTGGGAACAGGCAAAATCCTATTGTTCTGTGCCCAAAAAATACTAATTCTTTTTCTATACTGATAAATTTCTGTAAGTGTTGGTAAGTGTCAAAAAGAGTTAATACAAAAGATTTTTCCTCATGTAACTCATTGGCAACAACACTAATCAAGCTAAGCCTTAAACATCCAGATGAAAAAGCTTGTTCTCTTGTCTACAAGCAAGCCCCATCCTAACAAAATTGACTAGCCATGATGATTGACATCGACAAATGAAGGAAAAGGCATGTCATATTTATTTGATATCAAATGTGACTATATCCCCCACTGTCTATATGTGTGTCTTGGTCATGCATCCATCCAAAAAACATTACGTAGTCATTGTTCACCATTTTAATCAAGTATATAACTATAATAAGAATTTTTCCATAGAATGATAAAAAAAATTGAAAAGTGGTTGCCCATCTCCTACTTACAATTTCAACCTTTTGTACTTTGTAATATGGTTTCTAGCATCTTTTTCTTCAAATTTTAGTTTCTCATGCCCTCCTTCTTCAACAACTAATGCTTGAAATAATTTATTTGCTCTAACCCCTGAATTATAGAGCAACTCAATTTTTCTTTTCGTTTTGGAATCAATATTCTTGTGTGATGTAAAGAATCTAGCACTTTGAGGAATTGCCAAGTGATTATGATTAAGTATAACTTTTGTCATTTCCCATTTCTAAGACTCAACTAAATGTATTCTAACCATTGTTGGACAACCGCATCTTTCTACGGTCTTGACTTAACTAACTCCTTTTCAATCTTGTACCCTTGATAACCGCAACAAAGTACTACACCACGTTTTGTCCTTGCTGCCTTTCCTTTTGTATGAGTTTAACATTCTAATGTCAAATCCTGCTTCTTTAGCATAATTGTTATAAAATATCCGCATTCCTAGTTGCTTGACTTATTAAGTTTCTTTTATTTGAGAACAATATCCATTAAATCTTTTCTTTGACTAGAGAATAATATCCACTATTTTTAAAGTTGCTATTTAAAACTTGTTAGACTATATAAATCTTTTCTTTGGTAGAACAATATCCACTGAAACTTGTGAATCAATATCTACTAAATATTCACCTTAAATCTTATCATTTACAGATTAAGTGAGTCTCCCTATTTCTTATTTCAAACTTTTGGCTGACATCAAATCTTCATTACTCATTTTCCTTTTTTGAAAGTAATCGGTTCTTTTAAGGTGCTTGCAGCCCATTATGGTATTTCGTTATAAACAATAGTTCATGTTTTGTTAATGGATAATATAACAATCTTAATTTTGCAAACTCAACTTTTATTCCGTTGAAATATTCCCGTGATCCGACCAAAAAAAAAAAAAGCCCCCGTGTTGACCAGAAACAAAACACCACTTGACCCTTTTCTATTTTTCTGTTTACCTCGTGAACCTGACTGGACGGATCGAGCCCTTTAAGTTTGAATTGCTCGCAAATAACTTTTGAATGAATCATGTGACGAGTGACCGAAGAAAATGGAGAGTCGAAGTACCAAAATAGATATCGGCGAAGCATAAGTCAACGTGGGCCGATAGCCCAAAAAGGTTGAGTCATACCGCAAACAGGACAAGAGGGGCACACGTTGTCCTGTGCCCAGCACCGCATGCCGGGTCAAGGCATGAATTCTTCGTTTCCACCTTGAGCAACATCGCCAACAGAGGTTTAGCCAACCCCTTTTTGGTTCGGACTTGTCGTTCCGGTTCTTTCATGCTGAATATAAGCACGTTCCTGTATATTGTGGTTGTTTAAAGAGAAAATGACACAAATAGTCTATGAACTTTAGGTTAGTGTGTAATGTCGCCCATGAACTTTCAATTGTTCAATCTAATTCCTAAATTACATAAAAATGTTTAATATTGTCCCTGAACTTGATTTTATGGAATGATAACATTGAGCATTTCATATAATTTACAAACTAAATTGAACATGTACCAAAAATTAATAGATAACATTGAACAAATTAAAACTTAACGAATGACATTGCACATTGAGCTAAACTTCAACACATTTGGTCAAAGTTTATGGACCACTTGTATGATCATTCCTTATTTAAATGAGCATTTGCTTCGGCAAAATTGTCCACTCAATCCTAACTATGTTGTACGGATGTCAATTCAGTCCTAAAATTTTCAATTTTGTCAATTTAGTCATAAAAATTTGTGCGAGATTCCAATGTGGTCATTCTAGCCAATTTTCACCAGAAAGCACCAACGCGATAGTCCAATCATTGATATCTGTCTTAAAGAATGACCCTCCTTTTCCATCAAAAATTGCGCATCACCACGTAGATGATTTTCAATGAAAATTAGCTGAAATAACTACATTGAAATTTCGCACAAAGGTTTATGATTAAATTGACAAAAGTAAAAAGTTTAAGATCGAATTGGCATCCATATAATAAGTTTATGAGTGACTGGGTAATCCTCCCCATTCGCTTGTGTTGCGTGTAATTGTTACGTTTGTTTGAATGAGACTTTTGGGCTTAGAATTGAAATTCGACACTTTTTGCAATGCCCCTTTTCGGAGGTATGATGGTAAGAGCACGTGTTTTGGAAAGCTTCGATGTGGTCGGCTTGGGGATTTCGTTCTTTTCGACTAGTTATCTTCGGTTGAACGAGAGACTAGCTTTGAATTGGAATTCCAGATTGTAGCTATGCTCATCTTTGATAAAGTCAACATATGTTTTGTCTTGACATTACGACACATAACGTCTGCACCGCTGAAAAAAGAAACAGGAGTTTCGCAGCAAGCGTAAAAGAGGAACACCGGCATCGCAGCATTTGAACACCTGTTTTCTCTGAAGCATTCTTCTCGGAATTTCCGTTCCCCATCCTGATTGGAGGGAATTGTATTTTGATTAGGGCGCTACGAACATGAGCTTTACCTATATATTTGTTCAGTTAAATCTTTTGTGTGTAGTGTCCATAAACTTATAACCTACCAACCAAAATTATGAGTAGGGAAAAATCTCTCCAACCAGAAATGGAAGGAAATATAACCTCTGTAAAATGAAAAACAAATCACAGAGAAAATCCTAAACACTAGAACAGCTTTGGGGGAGTGCAATGCCAATATGATACTCTAAGCAATGGACCAAGCTTTAAGCGATGCACGGAACTCATAAGTTCGATTCATGTCGTAAGTGAATTTTCAAATTACTGGCGTTGAGTTGCCTAACCGTGACATATCTCGTGTGAAGAGATCCACTGGCTATTAACATTTTGGTAGGGCAATGGTGATAGGCTTGCCAATCTCGAATTTTTTTGTGTCATGGGCGATGTGAGAAAATCATGACTCATATATGTATGTATGTATTATGAAAGACTAAATTCGACGAATCATAGGAGATGGAGGGCTGAAAATTCTGGGTTTGAATTTATATATATTGGGTTAGTGGACAAATGCGATCAAGACACTATTTTTAACTTTGTTTGTCACCCTAGTTTTCCCCAAACCTACTTTATTTTCAATCAAATTCATCCTCTCTGTCATAACTTTGAATTTACAAAATCACTTCCTTATTTGACCACCATCGATCTTGCTAAATGTGTTCAACCCCAACTTTTTCCCAATTCAAGTTTTACATAACCAATAGGTCACTCATTTGTCTTACCTTTTTTTTCTTTTGGTAAGTTCATTTGTCTTACCTTTGTTATATGCATATTGTCTAATACAGTCATTCGAGCCTTACAAGTATTTCCTTAATATTTTCATGTCTGTTTTGTGTGAACTATAGCTACTAACAAAGATGTATTTCAATTAGTCATCTGACATGAACTCTTCACGTGTTGTAACCACATGGCACTTTTAACTCACTTGGTAGACTTTCTGGTCCTAACGCTCGAGTTTTTTGTTTTTGAATTTGCAATCAGATGTATAACCGTGTCTATGCCAATAACAATAAAACAATTTAAGTTATTTTCACGGTATGGACAGTTGCACAGCATGTTCAATTTATTAGGTTTTATATTTTGACGAGAAGAAAAGGTTAAGATGACTACACTGATTCAACGCAAAAGAGTTGGGGGGAAGAAGCAAGAAATCTGGAGAATTAAGTTAAGGAATTCTTCAACCAGAAGTTAGAGAAATCACTTCATGTCTAGATATAAATGGGGATCCTATACGATTTTGGATTAGATTATGGCCTGACATTACACAAAAGCTAGAATTATGGTCATTTAATGAAAAATAGCCTAAAATTTAAAGTACTAAAGAAATGCAGGAACTTATCAAGATTTTTTATTTTTTGCTCCTCGATGGTTTAATTTCTCAATTTTTTAAAACTTTTTCACAACAAATATTACAAATTGTTGTCCTCGACGACCGATTCAAATTCCCCTTCACCTTCTTCCATCTCTCTATAACCAGTGGAGTCAAATTCCCATCTGGTTTACCATCACTGTGGCAGTCAAAAATTCAAATATGCCCGGCCCTTTCAACAATTTCGATCGAGAGAAAAAGAATCCAAGTATTTGCTGGCAGTCTGACAAAGTGACAATGGCTCAATATAAGTAGGAGGCATCCCCAGACGCATTCTCTTCATCGTACCCCCAAAAGAGACTCGCAACTCGCAACCACCATAACAGGATATAAAGCTAGAGATTCCTGGGAAAAATTCAGCCGAGGATGAAGAAGATCCTAACTTCAAAAGTTGCAGTCGTGGTGATGATTTTGCTGGTTTTGATGGGAGCATTGATGCGGCAGAGCGAGGCGCACCGGGTTCTCCATGGAGGAGCGCGGCCTACTGGTGAGGACCCTCGTCCAGTTGTTCTCCAAACCCTGAAAAAGGGTCCAACTCCGTGTACTGGGAACTGCGGTGGCTACACTCCTAGAAGCAGCACGACCGCTGGAACCACCAACACCAAGGCCTTTGCGGGCCAATCGGCTGTTGGCATGCCACCGCGTGATTATTCCGATCGCGTCCCTCGATCTGGCGTTGCTGCCAATCGTAAGTAATTGGTGCTCCATGTAGAGGACGCTTGCGAAGGGAATTGAGTAGTTGCAAATAAAAAGGAATGAAAAAAATCAATACACGGTTTACAAGAATAAACGAAAGTCTTTTTCCTTTCTTTTTATTTATTTATTTATTTGTCAAATGGATAATGTCCATCTTGTTGTAGAATGTAAAACTTGGGAGTCATGCTTGATTTCTTATATTGAATCCTTTAGGCCTAATAAATTTATTGGCAATTTTTTGTAAGTGCAGAAGGCAACAAGCGACTACGCAATTTTGTTGGCAATTTTGCTGTTCGTTGTTTTGTCAATCTGGGATTGATGAAAAATCAGAATGTTGTTGAAGCAAATGTTATGTCAAGTGAATTTCTACCAAGGATTAAGCTAGAGAAATTCGATGTGAAGACGTCTTTTGCGCTTGATAAATTAAGATATGCACTTCCTAAGTGGACCAAGGATTTGGCACGAATGATTAATTTGTGTTCACATGTCACAACTAGATGTTATACTCATGTCATTGAAAAAAATTAAATTTGTATTTATTTTGCTAACTCATATGAATTAAATTCATGTCAATGCGTGTTACTATTGGATTTGCCATAAAATTGTTTTAAACATCTTAATTTGCATTAAAAATTGGCAATCCTGCAATCGCTTTAGCTAATTATGAAAAGTTGGGCACAAGCAAAATTCTATTGTTCTATGCCCAAAAAATACTAATTCTTTTTCTATACTAGTAAATTTCATTAAGTGTTGGTGAGTGTTAAAGACAGTTAATAAAGGTAACTTATTGGTAATGCACCTACACTAATCAAGTTGAGCCTTAAACATCTAGATGAAAAGGCTTGTTGTCCCATTGCAAGCCACATCCTAGCAAAACTGACTAGCCATGATGATTCACATCAACAAATGGAGGAAAAGGCATGTCATATTATTAGTCCAATAAGTAGTATCAAATGTGACTAGATCCCCGGTATCGGTTTGCGTCTCTTGGTCATGCATCCATCAAAAAAACATTATGCAGTCGTTATTCACCATCCAGATCAAGTATACAATTGGAATTTTTCCACAGCATGATCTAAAAATAATTGAAAGATGCTTGCCCATCTCCACCTTGCAATTTCAACCTTTTGTACTTCGTAACATGGTTTGTAACATATTTTTTCTTCAAATTTTAGTTTGTCATGCCCTCCTTTTTCAACAACTAATGCTTGAAATCCCCGAATAACAATGTAACTCTATGTTTCTATTTTTATTTTTATTTTTATTTTATTTGAGGAATCAATATTCTTGTGCACTTTGAGGAGTTGTCAAGTGATTATAATTGAGTATAACTTTTGTCATTTCCTATTTCTAAGACTCAAGTAAATGTATTCTAACCATTTTTTGACAACTGCATCTTTTTCTCGGTCTTTTGACTTAACTAACTCCTTTTCAAGCTTGTACCCTTGACGACTACCGCTAGGTACCACACCACGTTTTTTCCTCGATGCCTTTCCTTTTATACGAGTTTAACATTGTAATGTGGAATCCTGCTTCTTTAGCATAATTGTTATAGGAACATCCGCATTCCTATTTGCTTGAGTTATTAAGTTTCTTTTATTTGGGAACAATATCCATCAAATCTTTTCTTTAATTAGAGAATAATATCCACTATTTTAAAAGTTGCAATTTAAAATAAAACTTGTCACTCTATATAAATCTTTTCTTTGGTAGAACGATATCCACCAAAACTTGAGAATCAATATCCACTAGATATTCACCTTAAATGTTATTAACAGATTAAGTGAGTCTCCCTATTTCTAGCTATAAAACCTATAAAACTTATAGCTGACATCCGATTACTCATTTTCCTTTTTGTAAAGTAATCGGTTCCATAAGGTACCCGCAACCTATCATAGTATTTCATTATAAACAATAGGTTTTTTGGTTAATATATAATATAACATCTTAAATTTGCGAGCTGGACTTTTATACCGTTGAAATACTTCCGTGTTGACCAGAAACAAAACAGCAGTTGGCCCTTTTTTTTCATTTTCGTGTTTATTACGTGAACCTGAGTGGACGGATCGAACGCTCTGAGTTCGAATTGACTGGCAATTAACTTTTGAAACTCACGAATCCTGTGACGAGTGACCGAAGAAAATGAAGAAGGAGAGTCGAAGCACCAACATAGACATTGGCGAGGCAAGAGTCAACGCGGTCTAATAGCCCAAAAAGGTTTTCATACTGCAAACAGGACGAGAGGCACACGCTGTCCGTGCCCAGCACTGCATGCCGGGTCGACGCTTGAACTCTTTCTGTTTCCACCACGAGCAACATCGCAAACAAAGGTTTAGCCAACCCATTTTGGGTTTGAGCTGTTGTTCCGGTTCTTTGAAGCTAAACATAAGCACTACCATGTCTCTGTGGTTGTTTAAGGGGAATATGATATAAATAGTTTCTGAGCTTTTTAGGTTAAGATACAATGTCATTTCTGAATTTTTAATTTGTTTAACATATTTAATCTAGCTCTTGAACTTAAATTAATAGAAGGAAAATATTGAACATTTCATAAACTTGAGGGACTAAATTGAACATGTACAAAAGTTCATGAACCATATTAAATAAATTAAAATTTTGGGAACAACGCTGCATATTGGACTCAAGTTTATGGACCATATTGCACATTGAGTTAAAGTTTAAGGACTATTTGTGTCATTTTCCCTTATTTAAATGAGCGCTTGTTTTGGAAAAATTGTCCACTCAATCCTAACTAGGTTGTGCGGAAGTCACTCCAGTCCTAATATTTTCAATATTGCCGATTTAATTCTAAACCTTTACAGATGTTTATATCTTGACCTAGGCAACGAGGAACGGAGAAAGGAAATCTCCCAGAAGGAATGCTTCAGAGAAAACGGGTTTTCTGTGCTGCGATGCCGCTGTTCCTCTTTTTCAGCAATGCAAAAGCTATGTGTCGTAATATCAAGAAAAAACAGATGTTGACTTTCTCAAAGATGGCCGTAGCTACAGTCTGGAATTCCAATTCAAGTCTAGTCTCTCGTTCAACCAATGGTAACTAGTCGAAAAGAACAAAATCTGCAAGCCGACCATGCCGAAGCTTTTCCAAAACACACGGTCTTACTATCATACCTCAGAAACGGGGCATTGCAGAAAGTGTGGAATTCCATTTCAAGTCCGAAAGTCTCGTCGAAACAACATTTCTGTCAATCATTTCTAAACCTATCATGCAGATGTCGATTCGATTTTAAACTTTTCCATTCTGTCAATCTAATCTTTAACTTTTGTGCAAAATTCCAACACATTCATTCCAACCAATTTTCGTCAGAAATTGCCGATATGGTGGTGTGCAATTTTTGATGAAAAAGGAGGGTCACTCTTTAAGATGGCCATCAGACGAGTGTGTGTAAGAGAGAGAGCGGTGAGGGTCGCAGCCCTACCTTAGTGACATCCTCGCACCTTTCGTAGGCAATACGGGTCATGACGCTCACATGGTAATGGTAGTGTGCCGTCGATGCTTGGCATAGCCACAACCCCATTTGGTCTCTTTCCCCTTGCTTACTTGTTTTTACAAGATTCTTATATACTTATTATCTTTATTTAGAACAATAATAAAGTCCACATGAGCATTTTGAGATAGGTAAATCACCATGTCATTTAAGTCTCACTATGTTAAAATTGCCACGTCATCATTTTTAATGGTCACTCTTGATGACAATTAACAGGAGGACTTAATTACATAAATAACTATATCTTGAGGATTAAGATTGCACATATAATTCCACGGATCATAAGAGATGGAGGACTGAAAATTATGGGTTTTAACTTATATATAGGATCAATGGACAAATTTGATGAGGACCGGTTTTTAACTTTGTTGTCGCCCTAGTTTTCCCTGAACCCTACTTATTTTCAATCGAACTTATCCTTTGTCCTACCTTTGAATTTACAAAATCACTCTCTTATTTGACCACCGTCCATCTTGCAAAATGTGTTCAACCCCCACATTTTTCGTCATTCAAGTTTTCCATAACCAATAGATCACTCATTTGTCTTATCTTTGTTTTATGCATACTCGTCTAATACTGTCATTCAAGCCTTATGAGTATTTTCTTAATATTTTCGTGTTTGTTTTGTATAAACCATACCTACTAACAAAGATGTATCCCAAGTAGATATCCGACATGAACCCTTCACGTGTCATAACCATGTGGCACTTTCAGTTCACTCAGTAGACTTTTCGATCCACACGCCTGAGTCTTTTGCTTTTGAATTTGCAATTAGATGTATAGCCATGTATGTGCCAATAACACAAAGTAATTTGAGTTATTTCCATAGTATGGACAGTGGCATTGTTCAATTTATTAGATTTTATATTTTGACAAGAAGGAAAAGTTAAGATGACTACATTGATTCAACCGAAAGGTGTAGGGGGAAGAAGCATAAGATCTGGAGAATTGAGTTAGAGAATTTTTCGACCAAAAATAGAAGTTAGAGAATTCACTCCATGTCTAGATATATGTGGGAATCCTGTACAATTTGGATTAGATTATGACCTGACATTACAGAAAAGCTAGAATTATAGTCACCAAATGAAAAATAGCCCAAAATTTAAAGTACTAAGGTAATGCCGGAACTTGTTGAGATTTTTCTTTACTTTTGCTCCTGAATGTTTAATTTCTCAATTTTCTAAGACTTTCTCGCAATAAATATTACAAATTGTCCTCCTTGACGACTGATTCAAATTCTCCTTCGTCTTCTTCCCTCTCTTGATAACCAGTGGAGTCAAATTCCCATCTGGTTCTCCATCTTTTTTTTTTTTTTTTTTTTTTTTTTTGTTCAGAACCATCTGGTTCTCAATTACTGTGCCGGTCAAACATTCAAAATCCCAGGCCCGTTCAACAAATTCGATCGAGAGAAGAAGAAACCAAGCAGTTGCCGGCAATCTGACGATGGCTCAATATAAGTAGGAGACATCCTCGGACGCATTTTCTTCATCGTACCCACAAAAGAGACTCGCAACTAGGATAAAGCTAGAGATTCTTGGGAAAAAATCAGCCGAGGATGAAGAATATCCTAAGTTCAAAAGTAGCGGTCGTGGTGATGATTTTGTTGTTTCTGATGGGAGCATCGATGAGACCTAGCGTGGCCTGTCGGGTTCTGATTAACGGCCACGGGGGAGTGCAAGCTAATAGTGAGGAGCCTAGTCTAATTGTTCTCCATACCCTAGACAAGGGTCCGACTTCATGTACGGGAAACTAGAGCTGCCAAAATAGGTGATAAATCCATATTATGACCCATTTTCAGTTAAATGAGTCATATATGGGTCAAGTGAAAATTAAATATGGGTCATAAATAGGTCAAATAAAAGTTAAATATGAGTCGAAATGGGTTTGAGAAAGTAAAACACAAAAAGAAATTGGTCTAAATGGGTTATTAGGAAACCCACTTTAAAGTTTAAATCCATGGCTTTTTTTTTTTTTTTTTTTTTTTTTTTTTTTTTTTTAACTTTATAAATTTTTTTATATAAAAAATCGAAATTATAATTATTTTTCATATTTCAATTTTTTTTTTCTTTTTCTTTTTTTTTTTTCTTTCTTTTTCTTTCATTCCTTAGCCGGCGGCCGGCAAGCGATAGGCCAAGCGAGGCTTGAGCTCGCCGACAAAGTTGCCGACGACGGCAAGGCTCGAGCCTCGCCAAATCTAGCGAGACTCGAGCTCGCCGGCGTCGGGTGGGGCGGGGCCTCGGCCTCGCCAAAACGGCGAGATCGAGCCTCGCCCGATGCCGGCGAGCTCGAGGCTCAGCCTCGCCGACGACTAGTGAGGCTCGAGCCTCACCGGATCTAGCGAGATTCGAGCTCGCCGGCGTTGGCGGGGCCTTGGCCTCGCTAGATCGCAAGATTCAAGCTCGGCCGATCGGGCGAGCCTCGCCCGACAACGGCAAGATTGAGCTCCATCTCCGTGAGCTCAATCTCGCCTATGGCCGGTCACCGGCCATCGTCATGGCCAACGGCCGGCCAAAAGAAGAAAAAAAAAAGAAAAATAATGATAAAAAATTAGAAATTATATTTTAAAAATTTTAAAAATTCAATTTTTAAAAAAAATATTTTAAAAGAATTATAAAAAAATTTCATTAAATTTGTATTGCATAAAAATTGTTAAAAAAAAAAATTGTATTTAAAAATGTTTTAACAATACTTTTTTATTTATAAAAATCATAAA
Source organism: Eucalyptus tenuipes (assembly GCA_014182365.1). Lineage (NCBI taxonomy): Eukaryota > Viridiplantae > Streptophyta > Magnoliopsida > Myrtales > Myrtaceae > Eucalyptus > Eucalyptus tenuipes. The sequence goes on along the minus strand of CM024544.1, from coordinate 13,131,627 downwards.
AATGAGCTTTTTTAGGTTTAGTTAAAAAAATTTCATGTTACAGTTTTTAGTTATTTAATGGTATGTTCACTACAAATAAGAGAAGCATGTGCATAGTCTAATTTTTTTATAAATATTTCAATTTATAGGTTTTTTAATTTTTTTATTTAATTTAATTTTTAATTTAATTTGAAGTTTTAATCCAATTAGCATATAGTAGAAGTGGGTTTTCTTATAATATTAATAGGTTTTAACAATACGGGTCGGGTCGGGTATGAGTCATTTGATTTACACTACATGAATATGGATCAAAACGGGTTAAATAGGTCAAATATGGTCGATCCATTTTCGACCCGACCCACCCATTTGACGGGGCTACTGGGAACTGCGGCAGCTACACTCCGAGAGCAGCACCACCCAGCACGAAGGCCTTCGCGAGCTGAATGAACGTGGGCGTGCCACCGCGTGATGGCCCTTTGCGGGTTGAGTGAACATGGGTGTGCCACCAAGTGAAGGGAATTGAGTAGTTGCAAGTAAGAAGGATAAAAGGAACTAATACACAGTTTACAAGGATAAACCTAAGGTTTTTTTTTTCTTTCCTTTTTTGATTTATTTTTCGGATGGATAATTTCCATCTGTTGTGGAATGTATAACTTGGGAATCATGCTTGATTTCTAAGATTTAATCCCTTCAGCCTAATAAATTTGTTAGCAATTTTTTATAAGTGTAAAATGCAGGAAGCGACTATCTGAATTTGTCCTCAATTTTGCTATTCATTATTTTGTGAATCTGGGGTTGCAGAAAAACCAGAGTGTTGTTGAAACAAATATTGTGTCAAGTGAATTTCTACCAAGGATTAAGCTAGAGAAATTCAATGGGAGGACATCTTTTGCATGTGATAAATTAAGATATGCACTTCCTAAATAAACCAAGGATTTGGCCCGAAGGATTAATTTGTTTCACATGTCACAATTGGATGTTATACTCATGTCATTGAAAAAATTAAATTTTTATTTAATAGGTAAATTATATGGATTAATTTCATGTCAATCTGTTAATATTGGATTTGCCATATAATCATTTTAAAATTCTTAATTTGTGTTAAAAGTTGCCAGTCCTTAATTGCTCTAGCTAGCTAGGAAAGTTGGGAATAGGCAAAATCCTATTGTTTTGTGCCCAAAAATACTAATTCTTTTCCTATACTAATAAATTTCTATAAATGTTATAAGTGTCCAAAGCTGTTAATAAAAAGATTTTCTTTGTGTAACTCATTGGCAACAACACTAATCAAGCTAAGCCTTAAACATCCAGATGAAAAAGCTTATTATCTCATCTGCAAGCAAGCCCCATCCTAACAAAACTGACTAGCCATGATGATTGACATCGACAAACGAAGGAAAAGGCATGTCATATTTATTTAATATTAAATGTGACTATATCCCCAATATCTATCTGTGTGTCTTGGTCATGCATCCATCCAGAAAACATTACATAGTCGTTGTTCACCATTTTAATCAAGTATATAACTATAACAAGAATTTTTCCACAGCAAGATCGAAAAAATTGAAGATTGCTTGCCCATCTCCTACTTACAATTTCAACCTTCTGTACTTTGTAACATAGTTTCTAGCATCTTTTTCTTCAAATTTTAGCTTCTCATGCCTTCCTTCTTCAACAACTAATGCTTGAAACAATTTATTTTCTCACCCCTGAATTACAGTGCAACTCGATTTTCCCTTTTGTTATGGAATCAATATTCTTGTGTGATGTAAAGAATCTAGCACTTTGAGGAATTGCCAAATGATTATGATTAAGTATAACTTTGGTCATTTCCATTTCTAAGACTTAACTAAATGTATTCTAACCATTGTTGGACAACCGCTTTTTTTCTACGGTCTTGACTTAATTAGCTCCTTTTCAATCTTGTACCCTTGATGACCGCAACAAAGTAACACACCACATTTTTTCCTCGTTGTCTTTCCTCTTATACAAGTTTAACACTCTAATGTCAAATCCCACTTCTTTAGCATATTTGTTATAAAACATCCGCATGCTTATTTGCTTGAGTTATTAAGTTTCTTTAATTTGAGAACAATATTTATCAAATCTTTTCTTTGACAAAGTATAATATCCACTATTTTTAAAGTTGTTATTTAAAACGTATCAGTTTATATAAATCTTTTTTTGGTAGAACAATATCCATCGAAACTTGTGAATCAATATCTACTAGATATTCACCTTAAATCTTATCATTAACAGATTAAGTGAGTCTTCCTATTTCTAATTTCAAACTTTTGGCTGACATCAAATGTTCATTATCCATTTTCCTTTTTTGAAAGTAATCGGTTCTTGCAAGGTGCTTGCAGCCCATCATAGTATTTCGTTATAAACAAGTTTATGTTTTGTTAATATATAATATAACAATCTTAATTTTGCAAACTTGACTGTTATTCAGTTGAAATATTCCCGTGATCCGACCAAAAAAAAATGCCCCCGTGTTGACCAGAAACAAAACACCAGTTGACCCTTTTTTATTTGTCTGTTTACCACGTGAACCTGAGTGGACGGATCGAGCGCTTTAAGTTTGAATTGACTCGCAAATAGCTTTTGAAATCCACGAATCCTGTGACGGGTGACCGAATCGAAGTAAAAGAAGAGTCGAAGTACCAACATAGATAGGGGCGAAGCATAAAACAACGTGGGCCGATAGCCCAAAAAGGTTGAGTCATGCCGCAAACAGGACAAGAGGGAAACACGTTGTCCTGTGCCCAGCACTGCATGCCGGGTCAATGCATGAATTCTTTGTTTCCATTGAGCAACATCGCCAACAAAGGTTTAGCCAACCCCTTTTTGGTTTGGACTTGTCGTTCTGGTTCTTTCATGCTGAATATACGTACGTTCCTGTATTTTGTGGTTGTTTAAAGGGAACATGATGCAAATAGCCTTTGAACTTTAGATTAGTGTGTAATATCGTCTATGTTAAAATTGTCACGTCATCATTTCTAATGATCACTCTCAACAACAATTTACGGGAGGACTTAATTACACAAATAGTTATATCTCGAGGATTAAGATTGCACAATATATATTTATATATAATTCCACGAATCATAAGAGATGGAGGACTAAAAATTATGGGTTTTAACTTATATATAGGGTTGGTGGACAAATATGATGAAGATACGATTTTTAACTGTATTTGTCGCCGTATTTTTCCCGGAACCCACTTTATTTTCAATCAAACTCATCCTCTTTGTCTTACCTTTGAATTTACAAAATCACTCTATTATTTGACCACCGTCCATCTTGCAAAATGTGTTCAACCCCCACATTTTCCCTCATTCAAGTTTTATGCAATCAATAGGTCACTCATCTGTCTTATCTTTGTTTTATGCATACTTGTTTAATATAGTCATTCAAGCCTTACGAGTATTTTCTTAATATTTCTTGTTTGTTTTGTGTAAACCATACCTACTAAGAGACATGTATCCCAATTAGCTATCCAACATGAACCCTTCACGTGTCGTAATCATGTGGCACTTTCAGTTCACTCGATAGACTTTCTGATCCAAATGCCCGAGTCTTTTGTTTTTGAATTTGCAATCAAATGTATAGCCGTGTATGTGCTGATAACACAAAGTAATTTAAGTTATTTTCACAGTACGGACAGTGGCATTGTTCAATTTATTATATTTTATATTTTTGCGAGAAGAAAAAGTTAAGATGACTACATTAATTCAACTGAAAGGAGTCGGGGGAAGAAGCAGAAAATCCGGAGAATTGAGTTAGAGAATTTTTCGACCAAAAACATAAGTTAAGAGAATTCACTCCGTGTCTAGATGTATGTGGGAATCCTATACAATTTGGATTAGATTATGGCCTGACATTACAGAAAAGCTAGAATTATAGTCACCAAATGAAAAATAGCCCAAAATTTAAAGTACTAAGGTAATGCCGGAACTCGTTGAGATTTTCCTTTTCTTCTGCTCCTGAATGGTTTAATTTCTCGATTTTCTAAAACTTTTCGCAATAAATATTACAAATTGTCCTCCTTGATGACCGATTCAAATTCTCCTTCGTCATCTTCCCTTTCTCGATAACCAGTGGAGTCAAATTCCCATCTGGTTCTCCATTTTATTTTATTTTTTAAGAGCCATCTGATTCTCCATTACTGTGGCGGTCAAACATTCAAAATCCCAGGCCCGTTCAACAATTTCGATCGAGAGAAGAAGAATCCAAGCAATTGCCGGCAATCTGACGATGGCTCAATATAAGTAGGAGACACCCTCAGACGCATTCTCTTCATCGTACCCACAAAAGAGACACACAACTTGCAACCACTAAAACAGGATAAAGCTAGAGATTCTTGGGAAAAATTCAGCCGAGGATGAAGAAGATCCTAACTTCAAAAGTAGCAGTCGTGGTGATGATTTTGCTTTTTCTGATGGGAGCGTCGATGCGACCAAGCCAGGCGTGCCGGGTTCTGATCAATGGCCCCGGAGGAATGCAGGCTAATAGCGAGGAGCCTGGTCTAATCGTTCTCCAGACCCTGAAAAAGGGTCCGACTCCATGTACTGGGAACTGCGGCGGCTACACTCCCGGAAGCAGTGCCACAACCAGCACCACCAACAACAAGGCCTTCGCGGGCCGAGTAACCGCGGGTGTGCCACCGCGTGATTATTCCGATCACATCCCTCGATTTGGTGTCGCTGCCAATCGAAAATAGTCGGTGCTCCATGCAAAGAACGCTTGTGAAGGGAATTGAGTAGTTGCAAGTAAAAAAGATAAAAGGAACTAATACAAAGTTTACGAGAATAAACGAAAGTCCTTTTTCCTTCCCTTTTTTTTGATTTATTTTTCGGATGGATAATTCCATCTGTTGTAAAATGTATAACTTGGGAATCATGCTTGATTTCTAAGCTTTAATCCTTTCGGCCTAATAAATTTGTTAGCAAGTTTTCGTAAGTGTAAAGGGCGGGAAGCGACTATCTGATTTTGTAATCAATTTTGCTATTCATTATTTTGTCAATCTGGGGTTGATGAAAAAACCAAAGTGTTGTTGAAACAAATGTTGAATTTCTGCCGATGATTAAGCTAGAAAAAATCAATGGGAGGACATCTTTTGTGTGCGATAAATTAAGATATGCACTTCCTAAGTGAACCAAGGATTTGGCATGAAGGAATAATTTATGTTCACATGTCACAACTGGATGTTATACTCATGTATTGAAAAAATTAAATTTGTATTTATTATGCTAACTCATATGGATTAAATTCATGTCAATGCGTGTTACTATTGGATTTTCCATAAGATTGTTTTAAACATCTTAATTTGCGTTAAAAATTGCCAATCTTGCAATCGCTTTAGCTAATTATGGAAAGTTGGAAACAAGCAAAATCCTATTGTTATGTGCCCAAAAAATACAAATAAATTTTAGTAAGTGTTGGTAAGTGTTAAAAATAGATAATAAAAATTTTTTTTTTTTTGTTATTTAGGGTGCGTTTGGTAACATTTATGTTCCTAGAAACAATTTTTTTCAAAAATAGTTTTTTCTATTTTTATTTCCTAATATAATTTATGTATAAAAGTATATGTTTAGTAACTATACAAAATTTGTATTCCCATACTAAAAAATGAACAAGAATGCGTTTGGTACGACCTACAATTTTTTTTTTTTTTTGTACCATAGAATTTCTTTTCTTAATACTTTTTTAGATTTTTCTTTTTTTCTTTTCTTTTTTCCTCTCTTCTTTCTCCTCCTCTAGTGGCGGTGGCGGCCGACGGTGGGTAGTAGCAACAGTTAGAGGAGAAACTAGAAGAAAAGAAAAAGGAAAAAAAAAATAAAATAAATTATTTCTAGAAATTATTCTCGAGAATAAGAAACTATCTTATTTTATTTCTTATTTCTATTCAAAATCTATTCTCTAGCTATTTTTCTATTTAAGGAAATAAAAAAGTTAACTAATGTTATCAAACGGATTTTTGTTCTTTTTCTATTTCGGAGAACAAAAGAACATAAAAATTGGAACGTTGCCATGTAGACCCCTATTGGCAACTACACAAATCAAGCTAAGCCTTAAACATCTAGATGAAAAAGCTTGTTGTCTCATCTATAAGCAAGCCGCATCCTAAAAAAGTCACTAGCCATGATGACTAACATCGACAAATGAAGGAAAAGACATGTCACATTTATTTGTCCAACAAGTGATATCAAATGTGACTATATCCCCCAATATCTATTTGCATGTCTTCGTGGTGCATCCATCCAAAAACATTATTTAGTCATCGGCCTCCATTTTAATCAAGTATATAATTATAATCAGAATTTCTCCACAGCATGATCGAAAAAATTGAAAAGTGCTTGCCCATCTCCTTCTTACAATTTTGATCTTTTGTACTTCGTAACATGGTTTCTAGTGTCTTTTTCTTCAAAATTTAGTTTCTCATGCCCTCCTTCTTCAACAATTAATGCTTGAAACAATTTATTTGTTCTAACCTGAATTACACAATGCAACTCGATTTTTCTTTTTATTCTATAATCAATATTCTTGTGTGATATAAAGATTCTAGCACTTTGAGGAATTGCCAACTGATTATAATTAAGTATAACTTTTGTCATTTCCCATTTATAAGACTCAACCAAATGTATTCTAACAACCGCATCTTTTCTTTAGTCTTGACTTAACTAACTCCTTCTCAATCTCGTACCTTTATGACCATAATAAAGTACTACACCACGTTTTTTTTCTCTTTGCCTTTCCTTTTATATGAGTTTAACACTCTAATGTCGAACCCTACTTCTTTAGCATAATTTTATAAAACATCCGCATTCATATTTGCTTGAGTTATTAAGTTTCTTTTATTTGAGAACAATGTCCATCAAATCTTTTCTTTGACTAGAGAATAATATCCATTATTTTAAAAAATTGCAATTTAAAACTTATCAGTCTATATAAACCTTTTCTTTGGTAGAACAATATCCACCAAAACTTGTGGATCAATAACCGCTAGATATTAACCTCAAATCTTATCATTAACAAATTAAATGAGTCTCCTTATTTCTAATTTCAAACTTTTGGCTGATATCAAACTGTTTGTTACTCATTTTCCTTTTTTTTTAAAGGAATCGGTTCTTGTTAGGTGCTTGCAGCCCATCATTGTATTTCGTTATAAACAATAGTTTATGTTTTGTTACTATATATAATATAACAATCTTAAATTTGCAAACTCGACTTTTATTCCGTTGAAATATTACCGTGATCCTATCCCAAAAAAAAAAAAAAAAATGCCCCCATGTTGACCAGGAACAAAACGGCAGTTGACCCTTTTTCTATTTTTTCTGTCTACTACGTGAACCCGAGGGGACGGATCGAGCGCTTTAAGTATGAATTGACTCTTGCAATTAACCTTTGAAACTCACGAATCCTGTGACGAGTGACCGAAGAAAAAGAAGAAGGAAAGTTTGAGGGATCAACCTACATAAATATCGGCGAAGCACGAGTCAACGCCGGCCAATAGCCCAAAAAGGTTGAGTCATACTGCAAACAGGACAAGAGGGGCACACGTTGTTCTGTGCCCGGCAGTGCACGCCGGGTCGATGCATGAAGTCTTTGTTTCCAACATGAGCAACATTGCCAACAAATGTGTAGCCAATCCTTTTTGGTTTGGACTTGTCGTTCCGGTTCTCTCATGCTGAATATCAGCACATTCCTGTATATTGTGGTTGTTTAAAGAGAAAATAGCACAAATAGTCTTTGAACTTTAGGTTGCCGTGTAATGTCGTTCCTGAACTTTCAATTTGGCTAATGCGGTTTAAACTATTGATATATGTTCAATTTAATCCCTGACCTATATGAAAATGTTTAATACTGTCCATAAACTTGAATTAATGGAATGACAATATTGAACATTTCATTAAAATGACTAAATTTAACATAAAAATTAATGGATCATATTAAACAAATTAAAAATTAAGGAATGATATTGCACATTGGGCATTGGATCAAAGTTTATGAACTATTTATATCGTCATCCCTTATTTAAATGAGCATTTGCTTCGGGAAGATTGTCCATTCAATCCTAATTGTATTGTACGGATGTCAATATAATTCTAAAATTTTCAATTTTGTCAATTTAATCATAAACATTTACATGAGATTTCAACATGGTCATTCTAGCCAATTTTCACCAGAAAGCGTCGACATGACGGTCTAGTCATTGACACGTGTCCTAAAGAACGACCCTCCTTTCCATCAAAAATTGCACACCATTACATAGATGATTTCTTGTGAAAATTGGCTGGAAGAACTGCATTGGAATTTTGCACGAAAATTTAGGATTAAATTGACAAAATTAAAAATTTTAAGATCGAATTGGTATCCATATAATAAGTTTGGTACTAATTGGGTAATCCTCCCCATTTTCTTGTGTCGCGTGTAATTGGTATTTTTGTTTGAATGAGACTTTCGGACTTGAATTGAAATTCCACACTTTTTGCCATGCCCCTTTTCTGTGGTATAATAGTAAGAGCACGTGTTTTGGAAAGCTTCAATGTGGTCGGCTTGCGGAATTCATTCTTTTCGACTAGTTAACTTTGGTTGAAGGAGAGACTAGACTTGAATTAAAATGCCAGACGGGAGCTATGCTCATCTTTGATAAAGTCAACGTCTGTTTTGTCTTGACATTACGACACATAACGTCTGCACCACTGCAAAAAGAAACAGGAGTTTCGTAGCAAGCGAAAAAGAGGAACAGCGGCATCGCAGCATTTGAACACCCATTTTCTCTGAAGCATTCTTCTAGGAATTTCCTTTCCCCATCCTGATCGGAGGGAATTGCCTTTTGATTAGGGAGCTACGAACATGAGCTTTACCTATATATCTGTTCAGTTAAATCTTATGTGAGTAGTGTCCATAAGCTACGTATGATTAGGGAAAAATCTACCAACATGATACGGAAGGAAATATAATCTATGTAAAATGAAAAGCAAACCATGGAGAAAATCCTAAGCACTAGAACAACTTTGGGGAGCGCAACACCAATATGATACTCTAAGCAATGGACTGAGCTCTAAGCAATCTACAAAACTCATAAGGTCGATTCATGTCATAAATGAACTTTCAAATTAGTCGTATTGAGTTGCCTAACTGCAACATGTCTTGTGTGAAGAGATCCAATGGCTATTAACATTTTGGTAGGGCAATGGTGACCGGCTTACCAATCTCGGATCTTCGTGTCGCGGGTGATGTGAGAAAATTATGAGTTAAATCAAAAATTTCATAGCGAGGGTGAAATATGCACGAGCGCCTCTGAAATCTAGAGGATCAGCTCGCCATCCGTGACCTTCCAAGCATTGACAACTACGCTAAGTTCCGCCTCAGTGACATCCTCGCATGGTAACGGTAGTGTGCCATGGCTGGGCATAGCCACTACCCTCTTTTGTATCTTTCCCCTTGTTTACTTGTTTTTACAAGATTCTTATATACTCATTACCTTTATTTTGAACAATACTAAAGTCCATGTAAGCATTTTTAAAATAGAAAAATCGCCACACCTTTTAAGTCTCACCGTGTTAAAATCGCCATGTCATCATTTTTAATTGTTACTCTCAACAACAATTAACAGGAGGACTTAATTATGTAAAAAATGATACTCTGAGGACTTAGATTGCTATATATAAAGGACTAAATTCCATGAATAATATGAGATGGAGGACTAAAAAGTCTGGGTTTTAATTTATATATATAAGGTCGGTGAACAAATGTGATCAATACACAGTTTTTAAGTCTATTTTTACCCTAGTTTTCCCTAAAACTCACTATATTTTCAACTAGACTCATCCTCTCTGTCATACCTTTGAATTTACAAAATCACTTCCTTTATTTGACCACCGGCAATCTTGCAAAAATATGTTTGACCCCCACATTTCCCAATTCAAGTTTTGCATTACTGAAAGGTCACTCATTTGTCTTACCTTTTATTTTACGCATACTCATCTAATACGGTCATTCGAGCCTTATAAGTATTTCCTTAATATTTTCATGTTTGTTTTGTTTGCACTATACCTACTACCGGATATGTATTTCAATTAGTTGTCCGATATGAACCCTTAATGTGTTGTGACCACGTGGCACTTTTAGTTCCCTAAGTAGACTTTCCAGTCCAAAAACCCGATTTTTTTTTTTTATAATTTGCAATCAAATGTGTAGCCGTGTCTGTGTCAATAACACATGTCAATTTAAGTTATTTTTACGGATAGTGGTATTGCATGTTTTGTTAGATTTTATATTTTGACGAGAAGAAAAAGTTAAGATGACTACATGATTCAACACAAAGGTGTCGGGGAAAGAAGCAGAAAATCAGAGAGTTAAGTTAGACAATTCTTCGACCAAAAAGAAAAAGAAGAAGTTTATTTTGAATGCTTAGAGCTTGGTCCATTGCTTAGAGTCTCTTTCCCCTCGCTTACTTGTTTTTACAAGATTTTCATATACTCATTTATCTTTATTTAGAATGATAATAAAGTCCACTTGAGCATATTCGAAATAGGAAAATGGCCATGCCATTTAAGTCTCATCGTGTTAAAACTGCCACATCATTATTTTTAATGTTATTGTTGATGACAATTAATGGGAGGACTTAATTACATAAATAAGAATAACTTAAGGATTGAGATTGCACAATATTATATATAAGGGACTAAATTCCACGAATCACTGTTTGTCACCTTAGTTTTCCCCAAATCCATTTTATTTCTAATCAAACTCTCATACCTTTGAATTGACAAAATCACTTCCTTATTTGACCACCGTCATTCTTGCAAAATGTGTTCAACACCCACATTTTCCCAATTCAAGTTTTACGTAACCGATAGGTAACTCATATGTCTTACCTCTATTTTACGCATAATCATCTAATACAATCATTTGAGCCTTATAAGTATTTCTTAATATTTGGTGTTTGTTTTGTGTACACTATACCTACTAAAAGAGATGTATTTCAATTAATTATCCAACATGAATCCTTCATGTGTCATAATCATGAGGCACTTTCAGTTCACTAAGTAGACTTTCTAATCCAAATGCCTGAGTTTTTGTTTTTGAATTTGCAATCAAATGCATAGCAATAACGCAAAGCAATTTAAGTTATTTTTATGGATGGTGATATTGCATGTTCAATCTATAAGATTTTATATTTTGAAAGAAGAAAAAGTCAAGATCACTACATTGATTCAACGCAAAGGACTTGGGGGAAGAAGCAGAAAATCCGGAGAATTAAGTTTCAGGATTCTTCGACCGAAAAAAGAAGTTGGAGACTTCACTTCATGTCCAGATATATATGGGGATCCTATACAATTTGGATTAGATTATGGCCCGATATTACAGAAAAGCTAGAACTATAATCGTTTAATGAAAAATAGCCCAAAATTTAAAGTACCAAGGAAATGCCGGAACTTATTGAGAATTTTCTTTTCTCTTGCTCTTGAATGGTTTAATTTATCAAATTTGTAGAACATTTTCAGATAAATATTACAAATTGTCCTCCTGGACGACCAATTCAAATTCTCCTTCATCTTCTTCCCTCTCTATAACCAATGGGGTCAAACTCCGATCTGGTTCTCCATCACTGTGGCGGTTAAAAATTCAAAAATCTCCGGCCCATTCAACGACTTCGATCGAGAGAAGAAGAATCCAAGCAATTGCTGGCAATCTGACAAAGTAACAATGGCTCAATATAAGAAGGAGACATCCTCAGACGCATTCTCTTCATCAGACCCACAAAAGAGACTCACTAACTTGCAACCACCAAAACAGGTTAAAACTAGAGATTCTTGGGAAAAATTCAGCCGAGGATGACGAAGATCCTAACTTCAAAAGTTGCAGTCCTGGTGATGGTTTTGATGCTTTTGATGGGAGCATCGATGCAACCGAGCGTGGCGTGCCGGGTTCTGATCAACGGCCACGGAGGAGTGCGGGCTAACAGTGAGGAGCCTGGTCTAATCGTTCTCCAGACCCTGAAAAAGGGTCCGACTCCGTGTACTGGGAACTGCGGTGGCTACACTCCCAGAAGCAGCACCACCGCTGGAACCACCAGCACCAAGGCCTTCACGGGCCAATCAGCCATGAATGTGCCATCATGTGATTATTCCGACCACATCCCTCAATCTGACGTCGCTGCCGATCATAAATAATCGGTGCTCCATGCAGAGGACGCTTACGAAGGGCTGAAAAGGAACCAATACACAGTTTACAAGAATAAATGAAAAAAATTGTTTCTTTCCTTTTTTATTTATTTTTCATATGGATAATTTCCATCTGTTGTAGAATGTAATAACTTGGGAATCATGCTTAATTTATCATATTTAATACTTTAAGCGTAATAAATTTTTTGGCAACTTTTTATAAGTGCAAAAGGGAGGAAGCTACTATACAATTTTGATGGGAAGACGTTTCTTGCGTGTGATAAATTAAGATATGCACTTCTTAAGTGAACCAAGGATTTGGCACAAAGGATTAATTTGTGTTCAAATCACAACTAGATGTTATACTCGTGTAATTGAAAAAAAAAATGTTTATTTATTATGTTAACTTATATGGGTTAAATTCATGTTGATGCATGTTACTATTGGATTTGCTATATAATCGTTTTAAACATCTTAATTTGCGTTAAAATTTGCCAATCATGAATTGCTTTACTAATTATGGAAAGTGGGGAACAAGCAAAATCCTATTGTTCTGTGCCCAAAAAATACTAATTCTTTTTCTATACTAATAAATTTCAATGTGTTGGTAAGTGTCAAAAACAGTTAATAAAAAAGGTTTTTTTTCGTGTAACTTGTTGGCAACTATACTAATCAAGTTAAGCCTTAAACATCCAGATGAAAAAGCTTGTTGTCCCATCTACAGGCAAGCCGCATCCTAACAAAACTGACTAGCCATGATGATTGATATCAACAAATGAAGGAAAATGCATGTTAGATTTATTTGTCCAATAAGTGCTATCAAATGTGACTAGATCCCTCAGTATTTATTCACGTCTCCTGGTGGTGCATCCATCCACAAAATATTACACAGATCGTTATTCACCATCCAAATCAAGTATAGAAATACAATCAGAATTTTTCCACAACATGATCTAAAAATAATTGAAAAGTGCTTGCCTATCTCCATCTTGCAATTTCAACATTCTGTGCTTCGTAACATGATTTCTAACATATTTTTCTTCAAAATTTTGTTCTCATGTCCTCCTTTTTCAATGCTTGAAGTTCTACTCCCTTAGCCACAATGCCACTCCTTTTTTCCTTTTGTTCTGAAATCAATATTTTTGGTGTGATGTAAAGAATCTAGCACTTTGAGGAGTTATCAAGTGATTATGATTGTGTATAACTTTTGTCATTTCCCATTTCTAAAAATCAAGTAAATGTATTCTAACCATTGTTAGAAGACTGCATCTTTTTACCGGTCTTGAATTAACTAACTCATTTTCAATCTATATAAATCTTTTCTTTGGTAAAACAATTTCCATCGAAACTTGTGAATAATATCCACTAGATATTCACCTTAAATCTTATCATCAACAAATCAAGTGAGTCTCCCTATTTCTAACTTCAAAACTTATGGTTGACATTAGACTGTTCATTACTCATTTTCATTTTTTAAAGTAATCGGCTCATATAGGGTACCCGCAACCCATCATAGTATTCCGTCATAAAAAATATTTTTTTATTATTAATATATAATATAACAATCTTGCAAACTCGACTTTTTACTGTCGAAATATTCCGGTGATCCGACCAAAAGACAGTACCCCTTGTTAACCAGAAACAAAACAGCAGTTGACCCCTTGTTTATCTGTTTACTACGTGAAACTGAGCGGACGGATGGGGCGCCTTAAGTTTGAATTGACTGGCAATTAACTTTTGAAACTCATGACTCCTGGGACGAGTGACGGAAGAAGAGGAAGAAAGAAAGTCAAAGTACCAACATTAGATATCGGCGAAGCATAAGTCAACTCGGGCCAATAGCCCAGAAAGGTTTCATAACGCAAACAGGACAAGAGGGGCACGCGTTATCCTGTGCCCAGCACTGCATGCCGGGTCGATGCATGAACTCTTTATGCTTCCACCATGAGCAACATTGCCAGCAAAGGTTTAGCCAACCCCTTTTTGGTTTGGACTTGCCGTTCCGGTTCTTTCACGCTGAATGTAAGCACGTTCCTGTATTTGTGGTTATTTAAAGGGAAAAAAGCATAAATGGTCTTTGAACTTTAGTTTAGTGCATAATGTCATCCTTAAATTTTCAATTTGTCCAATGTGGTTCAATAAACTATTAATATATGTTTAATCTAGTCCCAAAACTATATGAAGATGTTTAATGTTATCCTTAAATTTGAATTAATAGAATGAAAATATTGAATATCTCATATAGTTTAGGGACTAGATTGAACATATACCAAAAGTTAATGGACCATATTGAACAAATCAAAAATCAAAAAATGACATTGCACATTGGGTTAAAGTTTGCCACATTGACTCAAAGTTTATAGACTATTTATGTTGTCATCCCTTATTTAAATGAGCATTTGCTTCAAGAAAATTGTCCACTCAATCCTAACTGTATTGTACGGATGTCAATCTAGTCCTAGAATTTTCAATTTTGTCAATTTAGTTATAAACATTTATGCAAGATTCCAACGTGGTCATTCTAGCCAATTTTCACAAAAAACCACAGATGTGGCAATCCAATCATTGACATCCATCCATAAGAATGACCCTCCTTTTCTGTCAAAAATTGCACACCCATGTGGACGATTTCTGGTGAAAATTGACCGGAAAGACTACATTTGAATTTCACACAAAGATTTATGAATAAATTGAGAAAATTAGAAAGTTTAAAATTGAATTGACATCCATATAATAAGTTTAAAATTAATTGGGTAATCCTATCCATTCGCTTGTGTTGCGTGTAATTGGTATGTTTGTTTGAATGAGACTTTCGGACTTGAATTGAAATTCCACACTTTTTGCAATGCCCCTTTTTCTGAGGTATAATGGTAAGAGCATGTGTTTTGGAAAGCTTCAATGTGGTCGGCTTGCGGAATTCATTCTTTTCGACTAGTTACCTTTGGTTGAAGGAGAGACTAGACTTGAATTGGAATTCCAGACTGTAGTTATGTTCATCTTTGATAAAGTCAACATCTGTTTTGTCTTGACATTATAACACAAAACGTCTGCACCGCTGAAAAAGGAAACAGGACTTTCGCAGCAAGCAAACAAGAGGAACAGCGGCATCGCAGCATTTGAACACCCGTTTTCTCTGAAGCATTCTTCTAGGAATTTCCTTTCCCCGTCCTGATCGGAGGGAATTGTCTTTTGATTAGGGTGCCACGGGCATGAGCTTTACCTATTTATTTGATCAGTTAAATCTTATGTGTGTAGTGTCCACAAACTTATAACCTACCAACCAAAAATATGATTGGGGAAAATTCTCTCCAACCAGAGATGGAAGGAAATGTAACCTATGTAAAATGAAAATCAAACCATGGAGAAAATCCTAAGCACTAGAACAACTCTAGGGGAGAGTGATGCCAATATGATACTCTAAGCAATGGACCGAGCTCTAAGCGAGCACCAAATTTATTCATTTGATTCATGTCGTAGGTGAAATTTTGAATTACTTGAGTCAAGTTGCCTAATTGCGACATACATTGTATGGAGAGATTTCCTGACTGTTAGCATTTTAATTAGGCAACAGTGACGAGCTTGTCAACCTTAAACCTTTGTGTCGTAGGTTGTACAAAAAAGTTATGACTCAAATTAACATTTTATAATGAGGGTGAGACTTTTAGGGTAACATTGAGAAGGATCGCCAGCATTACCTTTTGACTTATCAAAAGAAAAAGAAAAAAACAAAGTAGTCATCACCAACGACGAGACTTGGAATATGCAGAGCACCTCTGAAATCTAGAGGATTGGCTTACCATCAGTGACCTTCAAGACATTGACAACTAGACTAAGTTTCCCCTCAAATACAGCCTCGCCCCCTTTTGTAGGCGGTCCGGGGCCCGCTCGCATGGTAATGCTAGTGTGCCATGGCTGGGCATAGCCACAAAGTCTCTTTCCCCTGCTTACTTGTGTGTATATATATATATATATTATATAAAGGACTAAATTCCACGAATCATTATTTGTCGCCCTAGTTCTTCCCAAACCCACTTTATTTTCAATCAAACTCATCCTCTCTGTCATACCTTTGAATTTACAAAATCACTTTCATATTTGACCACCGTCGATCTTGCAAAATGTGTTCAACCCCAGTATTTACCCAACTCAAGTTTTACGATAGGTCACTCATTTGTCTTACCTCTCTTTTACGCATACTTGTCTAATACAGTCATTCGAGCCTTATAAGTATTTCCTTAATATTTTGTGTTTGTTTTGTGTGAACTATACCTACTAACAGAGATGTATTTCAATTAGTTATCCTACATGAACCTTTCACGTGTCGTAACCACGTGGCACTTTCAATTTGCTAAGTAGACTTTTCGGTTTAAATGTCCGAGTCTTTCGTTTTTGAATTTGCAATCAGATGTATGGCCGTGTTTGTGCCAATAGCACGAATCAATTTAAGTTTTTTTTTTACGGACAATGACATTGCATGTTCAATTTATTAGATTATATATTTTGATGAGAAGAAAAAGTAATGATTACTACATTGATTCGATGCAAAGGAGTCGGGGGAAGAAGCAGAAAATCCAGAGAATTAGTAAGAGGATCCTTCGACCCAAAAAAGAAGTTAGAGAATTTGCTTCATGTCCAGATATAATAAGATTATGGCCTGATATTACAGAAAAGCTAGAACTATAGTCATTATATGAAAATAGCTCAAAATTTAAAGTACTAAAGAAATGTTGGAACTTATTGAGATTTTTCTTTTTCTTTTGCTCCTTAATGGTTTTAACTTCTCGATTTTGGGGAGAAGTGCCAAAAAAGTCCTAAACCTTTTGGCTTTGTGCCGATTTAGTCCTAAACCTTTTTTTGATGCCGATTTAGTCCTAAACCTTTTTATGTTGTGCTAATTTAGTCCTCTCCGGCCAAAATTGGTCGGATTTTGCTGACTGGACGCCGGCCGGCTGACGTGGCCTGATCGGTGCTGACGTGGACAACTTTTAATAATATTTTAATATTTTTGAATTTTTTTTTTTATTTATTATTATTATTATTTTTTTTTTTAGTAATTTTCTTCTCATCTTCTACCTCCAACCGATCGCCGGAGCTCGGCGACCGGCCGGGCGACGGCCGGCGAGGTCGAGGTCGACCTCGCCGGCCACCTCGCCAGCGGGCCGCGGCCGCGAGGGCAGCCTCACGCGGGGCGGCGAGGCTCGCCCTCGCCGGATGTGGCGAGGCTCGCCCGCCCGGCGCAAGGCTGCCCTCAAGGCCCGGGCGGCGAGGCTCGCCCATGGCTGGCGAGGGCGAGCCTCGCCGGCTCGGCCTTGCCGCCCGAGGGCCTCGAGGGCGGCCTCGCGCGGCGGGCGAGGCTCGCCCTCGCCGCCTGCCACGAGGCCGCCCTCGCGGCCACCGGGCGAGGTGGCCGGCGAGGTCGACCTCGACCTCGCCGGCGCAGCTGCCTCGGCCGATCGCCGAGCTCCGGCGATCGGGCTGGAGGAAGAAGATGAGAAGAAAAAAAGAAAAAGAAAAAAAGAAAAATTAAAAATTAAAAATTAAAAAAATAAAAATATTAAAATATTATTAAAAGTTGTCCACGCGATTTTGTAGAACTTTTGGCTTTTGGCGTACATATTACTTTTTGGCACTTCTCCCCTCGATTTTGTAGAACTTCTTTTCGTACATAATACAAATTGTCCTCCTCGACGACCAATTCAAATTCTCCTTCATCTTCTTCCCTCTCTATAACCAGTGAAGTCAAATTCCGTTCCGGCTCTCCATCACTGTGGCGGTCAAAATTCAGAAATCCCCGGCCTGTTCAACAAATTTGATCGAGAGAAGAAGAGTCCAAGCAATTGCCGGCAATCTGACAGTGGCTCAATATAAGTAGGAGACATCCTCGGACGCATACTCTTCATCGTACCCACAAAAGAGACTCAAAACTTGCAACCACCATAGCAGGATAAAGCTAGAGATTCTTGGGAAAAATTCAGCCGAGGATGATGAAGATCCTAACTTCAAAAGTTGCAGTCGTGGTGATGGTTTTGCTGCTTTTGATGGGAGCATCGATGCAACCTAGCGAGGCGTGCCGGGTTCTGATTAATGGCCACGGAGGAGTGCGGGCTAACGGCGAGGAGCCTGATCTAGTCGTTCTCCAGACCCTGAAAAAGGGTCCGACTCCGTGTACTGGGAACTGTGGCGGCTACACTCCCGGAAGCAGCACCACCGCCAAAACCACCAACACTAAGGCCTTCACGGGCCGAGTGACCGTGGATGTGCCACCACGTGATTATTCCAGTCGTTTCCCTCAATCTGACGTCGCTGCCGATCGTAAATAATTGGTGCTCCATGTAGAAGACGCTTGCAAAGGGAATTGAGTAGTTGCAAGTAAAAAAGATTGAAGAGGAACCAATACGCAGTTTACAAGAACAAACGATTTCTTTCCTTTTTTTTCCTTTTTCGGAAGAATAATTTCCATCTGTTGTAGAATTGTAATAACATGGGAATCATGTTTGATTTCTTAGAGTTAATCCTTTAAGCCTAATAAATTTGTTAGCAATTTTTAATAAGTGCAAAAGGCGGGAAGCGACGCCGACTAGCCAATTGTGTTAGCAATTTCGCTGTTCATTGTTTTGACAGTCTGGGATTGATGAAAAACCAGAGTATTGTTGTTTCAAACAAATGTTGTGTCAAGTGAAATTCTACCAAGGATTAAGCTAGAGAAATTCGATGGGAAGACGTCTTTTGCGCATGATAAATTAAGATATGTACTTCTTAAATGAACCAAGGATTTGGCACTAAGGATTAATTTGTGTTCATATATTACAACTAGATGTTATGCTCGTGTCATTGAAAAAATTAAATTTTATTATTATTCTAACTTATACGGATTAATTCATGTCAATGTGTGTTACTTAGATTTGCCATATAATCATTTTAAATGTCTTACTTTTCGTTAAAAATTGCCAATCCCGAATGGCTTTAGCTAACTATTTTTCTATACTAGTAAATTTCAATAAGTGTTGGTAAGTGTAAAACAGTTAATAAAAAAGACTTTTCTTCGGGTAACTTATTGGTAATGCACATACACTAATCAAGTTGAGCCTTAAACATCCAGATTAAAAGTTTATTGTCTCATATGCAAGAAAGTCCCATCCCAACAAAATTGACTAGCCATGATGATTGACACCGACAAATGGAGGAAAAGGCATGTCATATTTATTTGTCCAACAAGTGATAATAAATGTGACTAGATCCCTCAATATTTATTCACATCTCTTGGTTGCGCATTCATCCAAAAAACATTATACTGCCGTTATTCACCATAATCGGAACTTTTCCATAGAATGATCTAAAAGTAATTGAAAAGTGCTTGCCCATCTCCATCTTGCAATTTCAACATTTTGTACTTCGTACCATGATTTCTAACATGTTGTTTCTTCAAAATTTAGTTTCTCATACCCTCCTTCTGCAACAACCAATGCAACTCCATTTTACTATTTGTTCTGGAATCAATAGTCTAATGTAATGTAAAGAATCTAGCACTTTGAGGAGTTGTCAAATGATTATGATGGAGTATAACCTTTGTCATTTACCCGTTCTAAGACTCAACTAAATGTATTCAAATGATTGTTGGACAACCGCATCTTTTCCCAATCTTGACTTAACTAACTCCTTTTTCAGTATGTAAAAATCTTTTCTTTAATAGAAAAATTTTCATCAAAACTAGTGAATAAATATCCACTAAATATTCACCTTAAATCTTATGTCTCCATATTTCTAACTTTAAAGCTTATGGCTGATATCGGACTATTGGTTGTTCATTTTCCTTTTTCTAAAGTGAATAGTTCTTATAAGGTGTCCTTAACCCATCACAATATTTCGCTATTAAAAATAATTTTTTTCTTTTGTTTATATGTAGTATGACAATCTTAAATTTGCAAACTCGACTTTTATGCCATTGAAATATTCCCGTGATCCGACCAAATTACACCGTGTTGACCAGAAACAAATCAGCGGTTGACCCTTTTTTTATTTTCCTGTTTACTACGTGAGCCTGAGTGGACGGACCGAGCGCTTTAAGTTTGAATTGACTCTTGCAAATAACTTTTGAAACTCACGATCCCGTGACGAGTGACCGAAGAAAAAGGAGGAAAGTCGAAGCGCGAGTCAACGCCGGCCAATAACGCAAACAGGACAAGAGGGGCACACGTTGTCCTGTGCCAAGCCCTGCATGCCGGGTCGATGCATGACGTCTTTGTTTCCACCATGAGCAACATCGCCAACAAAGGTTCAGCCGACCCCTTTTGGTTTTGACTTTTCCGTTTCTTTTACGCTCAACATTAGCATGGTCGATCTACTTCTTAAACTATTTAAAAAAATTATCCCTAAACTTGAATTAATGGAAAGATAACACATAACATTTCATATTGTTAAGGAATTAGATGGAACGTTACCAAAAATTTAGAAACTATATTGAACAAATTAAAAATTTAGGGACCACATTGCATATTGGACTCAAGTTTAGGAACCACATTGAAGAAAATAAAAATTAGGGATCATATTACACATTTGGTCAAAATTTAGGAACTATTTATGTCGTCTTCCCTTATTTAATGAGCGTTTGATTTGGGAAAATTGTGCACTCAGTCCTAACTATGTTGTATGGATGCCAATCCAGTCCGAAAATTTTTAATTTTGTTAATGTAGTCGTAAACCTTTACTTGAGATTACAACACGGTTCTTCTAGCCAATTTTCATCATAAATCAACAATGTGGCGGTCTAGTCATTTACGCCCATCCTAAAGAACAACCCTCCTCTTCCGTAAACACACCATCACATCGGTAATTTCCAACGAAAATTGATCAAAAGGACTGCATTGGAATTTCGGACAAAGGTTTAGGATTAAATTGACTGAATTAGAAAGTTTAAAATCGAATCGGTATCCTATAATAGGTTTACAACTGAATGGGTAATCCTCCCCATTCACTTTTGTCGCATGTATTTGGTACGTTTGTTTGAATGAGACTTTCGGACTTGAATCGGAATTCCGTGCTTTCTGCAATGCCCCTTTTCTGAGGTATGATAGTAAAAACGTGTGTTTTGGAAAAGCTTGGATGTGGTCGGCTTGCGGATTTCGTTCTTTTCGACTAGTTACCTTTGGTTGAACGAGAGACTAGACTTGAATTGGAATTCCAGATCGTAGCTAGGCCCATCCCTGAGAAAGTCAACATCTGTTTTTTCCTTAATATTACGACACATAACTTCTGCATTGCTGAAAAAGAAACGGGAGTTTCGCAGCAAGCGAAAAAGAGGAACAGCGGCATCGCACCATTTGAAAACCCGCTTTCTCTGGAATTTCCTTTCCCTGTCCTGATCGGAGGGCATTGTCCTTTGATTAGGGGGCTACAAACATTAGCTTTACTTAATATTTATGTTCAGTTAAATCTTATATGAATAGTATCCATTAAATTATAAACTATCAACCAGGAGTATGGTTGGCGGAAATTCTCTCCAACTAGAGATGGAAGAAAACAAGACCCACGTAAAATGAAAATCAAACCACGGACAGAATCCCAAGCACTAGGACAACTCTGGTGGAGTGCAATGCTAGTATGATACTTTAAACAATGGACTGAACTCTAAGCAATGCATAGAATTCATAAGTTAGATTCATGTCATAAGTGAGCTCCTGAATTACTGTCAAATTGCCTAACTGTGATAAACTTGTTGTGAAGAGATTCCATCATTATAGATTTCATGATTGTTAAAAGTTTAGGTAGGGCAATAGACTTGCCAACCTCAAACATTTATGTCACAGGCAATGCAGAAAAATTATAATTCAAATCGAACATTTCATAACGAGAGTGAGACTCTTAGGATAACCTCCAAAAGGATCGTTGGGAGTAACTTTAAACTTATCAAAAGTAAAAGAAATAAACAAAGTAGTCTATCACCCCCATCGAGACTTCAAATATTGCACGAGCACCTCCAAAATCTAGAGGACCGGCTCGCCATCTCAGGTGGCCCATTTTTTATCTTCCAGACATTGACAACTACGCTAAGTTGACAGAGAGAGAGAAAGAGGTGAGGGTCGCAGCCCCGCGTCAATGACATCCTCACGCCCTTTCGTTGGCGATAGGGGGCACGATGCTCGCATGGTAACGGTAGTGTGCCATCGATGCTGCGCATAGACACAACCCTCTTTTTGTCTCTTTCCCCTTGCTTACTTGTTTCTTCAAGATTCTCACATACTCATTTATCTTTAATTTGAACAATAATATAGCCATCTAAGCATTTTTTTTTAAATAGGAAAATCACCCTGTCCCGTGTTAAAATTGCCCGTCATTATTTTTAATGTTACCCTCAATGATGATTAATAGGAGGACTTGATTACTTAAATAATAATATCTTGAGGACTTAGATTACACGAATTATATGAAATGGACGACTAAAAATTCTGGGTTTTAATTTATATCAATAGGGTTGGTGGACAAATGTGATTAAGACACGGTTTTTAACTTTGTTTGTCACCCTAGCTTTCCTCAAACCCACTTTATTTTCAATCAAAGTCATCCTCTCCGTCATACCTTTGAGTTTACAAAATCACTTCCTTATTTGACCACCGTCAATCTTGCGAAATGCGTTCAACCCCCACATTTTCCAATTCAAGTTTTACCTAATTGATAGGTCATTCATTTATCTTACCTCTTGTTATATGCATACTCGTCTAATACAGCCATTCGAGCCTTACATATATTTCCTTAATATTTTCTCGTCTGTTGTGTGGACTATACCTACCAACAGAGATGTATTTCAATTAGGCATCCGACATGAACTCTTCACGTGTCATAACCGCGTGGCACTTTCAATTTACTTGGTAGACTTTCTGATGCAAATGCTTGAGTTTTTGGTTTTTGAATTTGCAATCAGATGTATGACCGTGTCTATTATAATAACACGAAGCAATTTAAGTTATTTTCACGGTATGGACAGCGGCATTGCACGTTCAATTTATTAGGTTTTATATTTTGACGAGAAGAAAAAGTTAAGATGGCTACACTGATTCAACGCAAAGGAGTAGGGGGAAGAAGTAGAAAATCTGGAGAATTAAGTTAAGAGAATTCTTCGACCAAAAAGATAAGTTAGAGAAATCACTTCATATCTAGATATAAATGGGGATCCTATACAATTTGGATTAGATTATTGCCTGACATTACAGAAAAGCTAGAATTAGTCATTTAATGAAAAATAGCCCAAAATTTAAAGTATTAAATAAATGCCGGAACTTATCAAGATTTTTTTTTTTTTTTGCTCCATGATGGTTTAATTTCTCAATTCTGTAAAACTTTTTCACAATAAATATTACAAATTGTCCTCCTTGACGACCGATTCAAATTCCCCTTCATCTGCTTGCCTCTCTGTGTAACCAGTGGAGTCAAATTC
Source organism: Eucalyptus tenuipes (assembly GCA_014182365.1). Taxonomy (NCBI): domain Eukaryota; kingdom Viridiplantae; phylum Streptophyta; class Magnoliopsida; order Myrtales; family Myrtaceae; genus Eucalyptus; species Eucalyptus tenuipes. The sequence goes on along the minus strand of CM024544.1, from coordinate 13,108,041 downwards.
CCATCTAGCTCTCCATCACTGTGGCGGTCAAAAATTGAAAAATCCCCAGCCCGTTCAACAATTTCGATCGAGAAAAGAAGAATCCAAGCAATTGCTGGCAGTCGGACAAAGTGACAATGGCTCAATATAAGTAGGAGACATCCTCAGATGCATTCTCTTCATCGTACCCATAAAAGAGACTCGCAACTCGCAAACTCCATAACAGGACAAAGCTAGAGATTCTTGGGAAAAATTCAGCCAAGGATGAAGAAGATCCTAACTTCAAAATTTGCAGTCGTGGTGATGATTTTCCTGGTTTTGATGGGAGCATTGATGCGACCGAGCAGGGCGTGCCGGGTTCTCCATGGAGGAGCGCGGGCTATCAAAGAGGACCCTGGTCCAATCGTTCTCCAGACCCTGCAAAAGGGTCCGACTCCGTGTACTGGGAACTGCCGTGGCTACACTCCTGGAAGCAGCACCACCGCTGGAACCACCAGCACCAAGGCCTTTGCAGGCCGATCGCGTCCCTCGATCTAACGTCGCTGCCAATCGTAAGTAATTGGTGCTTCATGCAGAGGACGCTTGCAAAGGGAATTGAGTAGTTGCAAATAAAAAAGAGTGAAAAGAAATCAATACACGGTTTACAAGAATAAACGAAAGTCTTTTTCCTTTCCTTTTTATTTATTTATTTGTCAAATGGATAATGTCCATCTGTTGTAGAATGTAAAACTTGGGAGTCATGCTTGATTTCTTATATTGAATCCTTTAAGCCTAATAAATTTATTGGCAATTTTTTGTAAGTGCAAAAGGCAACAAACGACTACGCAATTTTGTTGGCAATTTTGCTGTTCGTTGTTTTGTCAATCTGGGATTGATGAAAAATCAGAATGTTGTTGAAGCAAATGTTATGTCAAGTGAATTTCTATCAAGGATTAAGCTAGAAAAATTCGATGTGAAGATGTTTTTGCACTGATAAATTAAGATATGCACTTCCTAAGTGGACCAAGGGTTTGGCACGAAGGATTAATTTGTGTTCACATGTCACAACTAGATGTTATACTCCTATTGAAAAGCATTAAATTTGCATTTACTATGCTAAAATTAAATTTATATTTATTATACTAACTCATATGGATTAAATTCATGTCAATGCATGTTACTATTGGATTTGCCATAAAATCATTTCATACATCTTGGTTTGCGTTAAAAATGGCCAATCCTGCAATTGTTTTAGCTAAATTATGGAAAGTTGGGAACAAGCAAAATTCTATTGTTCAGTGCCCAAAAAATACTAATTCTTGTTATCTCATCCGCAAGCAAGTTGCACCCTATCAAAATTGACTAGCCATGATGATTGACATCGACAAATAGAGGGAAAGGCATGTCATATTTATTTCTCCAATAACTAGAATCAAATGTGACTAGATACCTTGGTATCTGTTTGCGTGTCTTGGTCGCGCATCCATCCCAAAAACATTACATAGTTGTTGTTCCCCATTTTAATCAATTATATAATTATAATCTGAATTTTTCCAAAGCATGATTGAAAAAAAATTGAAAAGTATTTGCCCATCTCCTTCTAGCAATTTCAACCTTTTGTACTCCGTAACATGGTTTCTAGCATCTTTTTCTCCAAAATTTAGTTTCTCATACCCTCTATCTTCAATAACCAATGCTTGAAACAATTTATTTGTTCTAATCCTTGAATCACAATGCAACTCAATTTTTCTTTTTGTTTCGGAACCAATTTTCTGGTGTGATGTAAACAAGGGGTGTGCATGGTCCAAGTGGGCGGATCCCGATCTAGAACCGGGAACCGCCCACTAAGAACCAGTTCCGAAAAATTGAAACCAAAAACCGCTTGTTAGTTGTATGGATTCACCCGGGAACCGGACTGTTGAGAAAAGGCGAGCGATCGAACAATAATATAGATAGAAGAACAATAAATCGGATACCAGATTTACGTGATTCGATCGTAAAAAGACCTACGTCCACTGGAGAGAAAGAAGAAATGCGAATTTCACTATAGATCAAGCGATATAAGGAGATTACATATTCAAGTTACTCAAACACTCTCTCGGTGTATCCAAACCCCAATTTAACTCCAAACCCAAAGTGTTTATGAATAACAACTCACTTGGGTATAAATTCACGGCACAAAGTTATCACGCGTTTAAGCTCAAAGTATAACGCGCGCAGCTTCAAGGACTTGCGGCTTCGGAATCCTCGCGGATCGTGGACGTGCGGCTTCGTAGGGTTTTCGTAAAACTGCTGCGACGACCAAGCTCGAAGAACCCCTCCTGGAGATTGCGATTTATATATGCGTGTGTGCCCAAGGTCAAAAGTTTGACCTTGGGCCCCACCACATAACAAACCACCGCCTAAATTTTGCTTCTGCCTTTAACGACCGCCGGTCCGGTCCGATCCGGTTCCCGGTGGATCCATAGAACTGATCCAACCTCCAAGCCTTCCCATTTTCGCCCCCCTCACATTTACTTATTCTGGCTCTCTCAACCATGATAGCTTTATTCTCCTCAAGTACTAGCGCTACGGCGGTGGCGATCTCGACCCTCGCACCGCTTCTGTCCCGACCACCACCACCATCTTCGCCACCGCCTCCACCATCTCCCGCTTCTCCCTCGAGACCGACAATGAGGAGGACAACGGGGAACAATGAGCCATTCTTCAACCTGGAGTTTGCCCCTGTCCCCAAAAATGAGGATGATGGAGGGAGGCCTGAGGAGGGGGAGGAGGAAGAGGGGAAGTAGAAGCGAGACAGGCCCAACAACAAAGAGGACGATAGTGATAGTGAATGCGGAGGTGGCGATGAGGATGGCGACGACGTGGAGAGAGAGTTCAAGTTCGAGGGAGGGAAAGAGAATCAACTCATTATTTCGCCGAATTTGGACTAGGACTCAAAGGGAGATGAGTAGATCCGGAGGTGAAATTGGAGAGGAAAATGGAGCTCGGGGAGATTTTGAACTAAGAAAGACGAGATGGAGTAGGAGAGTAGTGAATTAAAACAATATGGTGATTAGAGCCCTAAATTTTAGATTTGCTAATTTCAAGTTTTTTTAAATATTAAAAATTAATATATTATAATAATATAACCGGTCCGATCCGGGTGAGCGGATCTGCCCATGGAATCAGGAACTGGACCGATACCCACCGGTTCCCATAAATTGGAACCAGGAACCGGACCGGTTCCCTTAAGAACCACTGGTTCCAGGCGGTTCTGATCTGGTTCCGAACGGTCCGGGCAAGTCCCGATTCTTTTGCACACCCCTAATATAAACAATCTAGAACCACCGGCCGTTCGGCGTGGATGGTAGATCCTTTGTCCTCCACCGTGGAGGCCAAGGTTCCCCTTGCGAAGCGGGGAGGCTGAAGCGCCGTGTGGTGACTTTGGCGCCGGGGTGGTGGTTCCCCCGCTAGCGACACTCATGGCGGCTGTCGGCCAATTCCTCCAGCATCAAAAAAAAGAAAAAAAAAACAATCTAGCACTTTGAGGAGTTGTCTAGAGATTATGATTAAGTATAACTTTTGTCATTTCCCATTTCTAAGACTCAACTAAACGTATTCTAACCATTGTTGGACAACCACATTATTTTCCTATTCTTGACTTAACTAACTCCTTTTCAATCTTGTATCATTGACGACCTCAACAAAGTACCACACCACGTTTTTCCTCAACAAAGTACTACACCACGTTTTTATCTTGCTACCTTTCCTTTTATACAAGTTTAACACTCTAATGTCAAATCCCGCTTCTTTAGCATAATTATTATAAAAACATCCGTGTTCCTATTTGCTTGAGTTATTAAGTTTCTTTTATTTGTGAACAATATCCATCAAATCTTTTATTTTACTAGAGAATAACATCCACTATTTTAAAAGCTACAATTTAAAACTCCTCAGTCTATATATATCTTTTTGTTTGATAGAACAATTTTCATCGAAACTTGTGAATCAATATTAATTGGATATTCACGATAAATCTTGTCTTTTGACAGATTAGTGAGTCTAAAACTTATGGCTAAAATCTCATTGTTCATTACCAACTAAATCATCTGGCTGTGGCGAATCAAACTTTCCAAATTAGATCAAGGACATATTAGCCACAACATATGTGAAAGTCTTGCAAAAACAAAATCATTTTTGGTGCATACCATTATTTATCCTCCAATCTACGACACAATGTGCATACAAAAAAACATTTCAACATGACATTTAAATTACATAAAGAAGCGAAGGAAACAATTAGGGCGCGCATGAAAAAATTTCTATTTCTTGATTTCTCTGTTTCTTTGTTTCCGGGAACAGGTTTGAAACAGAAATCCGTTTAGTAACGCAATTTGATTTCCCTATTTCTGAAATAGATTTCTATTCTAGAAATAGAGAAATCAAAGAAATCAAAAACTGAAATTTTTAACTTCTCGCTTTAAAATAGAAATCAAAAGCTGAAATCAAACCATATAAAATAACCTTGCGCTTTCTTACTAACTTAATTCACTTATAACCACAACTTCACAAATTATTGCTAATTTTCATTTTCTTATTTTGCTCGTGTTTTTTTTCTTTTTTTTCAATTTTTTTTTATAACTTCATGAAAGGCAATCGAATGGGTCCCCAATTTTAAAAAACGACCAAAGTTCTTAAATGCTTACTTAAAAACAATGGGGCTCTTTCCTCCTAGAAAGGGCACGCGCATGGCCGATTGAAGAAAAAGTTATTATGCAATAGATGAATAAAAACGTGCCTAGAAATTTAACATTGTTTCTTTACGGATTCAAAATTCTTGCAAAATCAAAATAATTAAATTGTTACACAATCTTGAATTTTAATTCAAAGGCAATAGATTCAAGAGAATCTCTCTCTTTGCTATGCAAGGGCCATTAAAGGTTCATTGAGCAACAATAAAGAAATTAGAGATGAGCAACTAGACGATTCAATTCGAGAATCAAAATAAACCGACCTTCCCCGATTGATTCCTAACCATAAACGTTACTTCAAAGTAGAATTCTAATATATTCCTTTACACCATCAATTTTATTTTGTTGATAATCTTGTATAATACTAGTCTTTGATAAAATGATAGGGCTGTATAGGCCCCATTGATGGCACCCATATTCATGCTTCCGCAGTACTTGTTTGAAACTACGCAGGATGAGCTTGCAAATGATACATTGAGCGAGGAGGAAACCAAATAAATACGCTTAGAAAACCATTGCCAATAAAATGGTAAGGGATAATAATATGCTGGAAATTCCATGAAATTATATTTTCAACTTTTGTAATATATTAATATTATTTCGATTATTATTTTGTATTTGAGGATTTCTTTGTTGTTTTAGTATTATTTCGACTATTATTTTGTATTTAAGGATTTTTATGTTGTTATCTAATTAATTTCTATTCCTAAAAATAGAAATTTTATTCTCGTTATTAAATGGATTTACGTTACAGAAATAGAAATTTTGAATCGTTATCAAACCGGTTTTTGTTCGAAACATGCTTGGAATAGAAATTGAGAAATCAATTTACGTAAAATCAATTTCTGGAATAGAAATTTTATCATGCGCGCCCTTAGCGTGCTCTGTTGCCAATGTTGTGCTTTACGGAATCGTACCTCGGATCCCAAGAACCAAGACTCCTTCACCTTGCGCTTGCGTTTATCTGTGCCAATCGGAAGTGTAATCAATCGCGCGCTCAAACTAACTTCCGTATGTCCACAGTCAAATATGCCCTCGATCCAACCGACAAGCTTGCTTGGAACTTCTCTAGTGGGGGGAACTTTGGCGTCGCTATCGGCTTCTCAAGTCACACAGACGACGTCCTTTTTCTCCTCTCTTTCGGAGCTTGGATGCCCCACTCATGTTGTCGTACGTCGGTTGTCCAAAGAAAGAAGTGCTCTTTTGCCTCTCTGTAACGGTTCCCTCCGGGGACCATTCAAATGGAGACAAACGGGTTGGGCTTTTGGGTCGAGCCCGAGCTCGAAACCCAACGACCGATGATTACGACTTAGCAGATGTGATTGGAGATCATGTGATGTGAAACCTAGCTGTAAATCAGAGGAAGTGCGCGACAGACCCATCTATCTTTCTTCTTCACAGTGCAAGTAAGTAAAAAAGACTCTCCTGCTTTTCGAGTTCGTAGGGAGCCAACATCCTCCTTTTGTGTGAGGGAAGCTCCTGTAACGTTAGGAGCAAGAGCTCTCCCCACCGAGTTTTCTTGAACTCAGCAGAGGTCTGGCGTTCAGACATTCTCAGAATGACAAGATAGGACTGTAGTTTGCCTATTGATTTGCATTGGAGAAGGTGCGGCTGCATAGAGATTGTGAAGGTGAAGGATAGCATATGCTCTCAAAGATGTGGTCCTAGCTCTTTGATAAAACCTTAGAATGAATCATTGCTGAGTCGTGTACAATTCATAATCACAGTAGACCTCTAATTACTTATATAGTGTATGCATGTGCATGGAAAATATCGTGTATAGAACTTAGGCTTTGCGTGGAATTTCTGAACTTGGGAACGCGCGATTACTTTGGCTATGAAAGTGTTTGGCAAGCCTATAGGTACGTGATGTATTCTACCAGCTTAAGAGAGGTTTTTTTTTTTTTTTTTTGTATTAAATATGATCTTGGTCCATGTCTACTTTATATTTGTATCCCAAAGGAGTTAATAGTGTTTCATAAAAATATATATAATTTACAGTCATTATGTCCTAGATATGATTTATCAAATGGTAAGTACTAGTAACGATATTTCATTGCTAGATACCGATATTTATTAGTCAAAGATAGTTGTGCAAACAAACTACCTTTGAATATCACCCGCTCAACGGAGAATGGACGGTGAATCTGATAATAAATCCTTTTTCATGGCCTCATTTACTAATTAAGCCTATTGCTTTTTCAATTACAATGTTCATAGTAAACATTAGAAGAAATTCAAACTCTACGTCATGATGATGATGGCAAACGGTGTTTATTGCTCTATCGCACTAAATAGTTAAAAGAGGGTGCTTCTCATAGTGATTATGCATTTGAAAAAGATTACTTTACAATTTTGTGAGTGGTTCAATGCACACTTTAGTACGTCATAGCCATTCATAACAATTTCAATAAATTGTAGCCATTTGTAACAATTTCAATGAAGTCATTTCACCTTACTTTGATGCGTTGCAGCTTGCAAACTATAATTCGAGACAAGCTTTTGCCTAAAACAAAACACACACACATCACCACGATTACAAATTCACCAAACTATATATGAAGAGCCTTTCAACATCTATAACTTAGAGTCAAGAAGCAAGTTCGAAAATTGATTATTGTGAGAATAACAGCTTGTTGTGCGTCATAAATTTTTGAAGGAGTAAACTCCACAATAATTTATAATTATTTGTTATTTGATTTTTTATGATTTTGACAGCAAATTAAAAATTGTCACCCAATCATTTCTTGTAAAAGATTATTTATATCTTGTCTTTTTTCTTTTCTCGTTATTTTCTTCCCTCTCAAGCAAGCCATGAAAAAGAAAGGAAAAAAAAAAACGGGTACAATGGACCATAAAGTATGATTGTCTCCATATGTTTCTCCCCGAAATTATCAGTCTACAAAACCCTACCCTCAAAAGGGTCAGGTCAGAGAGTTAAAAGGAGACCTAATATGGACAAAACCCATTTTCATGGTCTGATCACTGCGCAGGAACCCCTTTTTCCCTCCCTCTTTTTCCCCCTACCCCTCGACTGGATCGATCAGAAGAACATTATTACCATAATTGGCCGATCCACCTGCACGCAAAATCTCATCAGGACTTCCCCCACTGATCTCTCAACATCACGCCCTGCCTGCTTATGGAATTCAGCAACGGGAGGGCCATTCAGGGAACGGTCAAGAATGCAGCTCCAGCTCCGCTCCGACACGCACGCAGGCGCGACACATGGAACTCCAGTTCGCGTAATGATAAGGGACCGGGCAGTGGTGTGTCCGTGCTGGTTCATTAAACGCTCGACAGATCCGACCACGTCAATGCCTCCGACTTTTATCGTCATAAGAGAGAGCGAAGACTTGAGGAAAGCGATGTTGCAGGAACGTGGGCTGTACATATTCAGCTCAAAAGAGAGGGCCAAACAACGGGAGGAGAAGGACAAAAAAATATATAATTGAGAACAAGGAGATGGGGATTTATCCCATTTGGGGACTCCATCTGGGCAAGAGAAGAAAAAGTAAACAGCTGGAAAAGTTGGAAAGAAAATATAATATTTAAAAAACAGAGGAAAGGAACAAAAATAAAGAAAGAAAGAAAGAAAAGAATTTGACCACGACCATAACTATCGCCATCATCAACAAGCTTCAAAACATCAACGTCGTGATACATATGTTAATATTTTATATAGAAAAGGACTTGGGGGTGGGGTGGCGTGGGCGAGGTGATCTTTGACCCTTCTATCCATCCGTCTTTCTTGATTCTCCACCGTCGTCGTCTTCCGTCTTTCGGTCGGCTCGCTGCCGCGCGTTTCTTCTTCTTCATCTCGTGAAGTCGTGGACGAGGCTGGGCCTGTCGGTGACGTTGAGGCGCCACGAGAGGAAGGAGATCCCGCCGTCGGAGGAGTCCCGCGCCGACGCGACGACGTCGTCCTCCATGAAGCGGAACTCGTGGTTGTGGTGGTACTGGTGGTGGCCGGCCATCGTGGCCGGCGAGTAGCAGGAGGGCATCTTCTGCGGCGCCGCCTGCGCGTGGTGGACCCACTGGTGGCCGTAGACGTGCTGCGCTTCCGCGGCTCCTCCGCCGCCGGAGGCCGCGGCGGCCGACGCTCTCCTCTCCTCCTTCTTGAACCGGATTCCGCAGGCATTGCATAGCGACTGGACATTCAGGAAACGGTCATATTATGCACCGGAAAAGGTGGAGATGCAACATATCAACAAGTTACAAGACAGGTGTCAAGAAATAATCAAAGAACTATGACATATCCTCAGCGGCAAAGATGACGACATTGCTTGACTGGGAGAAAAAGAAGAGCTTCGATATATACAGTCACATACATTAAAATTGCATTGGTGCAATCATGATGGATGTTCAGAGAAAACAGTGAATGATAGTGATCTTCGTCACTCCATGTGCAGATGCTACTTTACCAGTTAGTACCATGTCTGGAGAATTCAAATCGTCGCATTCTTGATGAACACAAGAACCGACCGACCGACCCCCCCAAAAAAAAAAAAAAAAAAGAAGAAGGAAATCCATTAAAACAAATTGCAGAGACCAGAACGATTCTCGAAACAACACACGTGAAACATTCTCGATCATATACAATGCACGAAAAGGACAAAGAAAAAACTAAAATGCAAGAGCTTATGCAACAGTCGCGCGTACACACGTATCGATGCCGCGATGCATAATTAATCCGCAACTCACCTTGGGGCCGCGGGGACCGTTGCGCCACAGCGGAGTGGAGGTGGTGTCGCAGTTGGCGCAGCGGCGAGCAAGAAGGGGATCGCTCGCAGCCGCCGCCGCCGCCGCCGAGGGCTGGTTACCGCCGCCGCGGCTGGCCTTGCCGTGCGGGGAGTGCTTGGGCTGGAACACGTCCCAGCAGAAGTTGGACACGGACGAGCGCCGGTGCTGCTCGGGCCGCCCGCCCCCGCCGCCGCCGCCGCCGCCGCCGCCGCCGCTCCCGCTCCGCCTGTAGTGGTGATCGTCCGAGCCGTCGTCGCCGCCGACGACGAGGCGGGTGGAGGGGGTGCCGAGGGAGAGGGTGCAGTCGACGGAGGAGGAGGAAGGGGAGGAGGAGTAGTAGAGGTCGTTCTCGTCGTAGGGCTTGGAGAAGAGCATGGAGAAGGAGGAGGCGCCCTGGTTGGCGAACGGGCCACACGGGCACGGCTCTCTGCTGCACCTATGCATCATCTCAGTCGCTCTCTCTATGGGCCTGCGTTGGGTTCTTCTCGTGGGGACGAGAGATCGAAGAGGAGGAGCGAATGATGATGAGAAGGAGTGAAAGGGTGGTGAGGGGGAGAGTATATAAGGTGGGGGAGAGAGAAGGAGAGAGAGAGAGGAGAGAGAAGGGGGGAAGGGGTCGAAATAGGAGTCAGCAAGCAGGGCTGGGGCAGGGGCCTGTTGGGGTGGGGGTGTGATTGTCGTGGAATGGCCAGGGGGACTGGAGAGGAGGGAGGGATATGCAATACGAAATTATGGGAAAAGAGAAAAAGGACAGAGGAGTACCCAGGTGAGGGTCCCAGGTTCAGATTGCCATGTTGTGGTGAGAGAGAAACAGAGAGAAGTGGCAGTATAGTACTTTGCGATTTACAGTGAGCGGGTTGTGAGTGTTCTGCAGATGAGCTGATGCAATGGGGTGGTGCCATCTTGGGTGTTGTATTTATAGCCCCCATCTGGAGAGATAAGTGATAGAGAGAGAAGGAGAGGCTAATATTATAAGTTTAAATGAACTTCGAACCCATTGGAATGATAGGCGTATCTGATCTTCCGGCATAAAGTCTAGGTTTGAATCATTAGTATTTGTACATCCTTTTGAGATCGCGTCCAAAAGTGTGAGCCCTCCTTAATTCGAACTAGCCGATGCATGAGCCAACGTTTTGCTTGAAGAGATTGTGAAGAGGAGCTTTAAGTCCGAGGTTATTAAGCTCTCAAGTTGGCCCGTCTCCATTTAAAAAATTTACACTATAAATTATGAGTCAATTAATATATATTAATTACTCCACACCATATCAATTTTTTGATAGAATTCTCCAACACAATTTACACGTATATCTTAATAGACACCATGCACAAGGAGGTTTAATCAAAGCTTACTTGTTAGCAAAAATAGAAAAGGGGGTTAGAGTCTAAATATGTTTTGTAACATTGGACTCAATCATCATCAAAAAATGATAAATTGATAAACAGGATATGTTTCTATATGACTCTCCTTGGATAAATCGCATCATCTATGAATCAAATTCAAATTGTCATGTCGAGATAGTTTCCATCCAATCAATCAGATTTTCCCGTTAGGCCATACTTGCCTTACTTCCAAAATTACTCAAGGTTTTTCTAGATTTTGAGATACACTTTGTAGATGACATCATATCATTACGACGCATGACATCACCATAATGAGTAATAGATATAATCATATGAGTTTCATGTGAGTCTTGTGAGTCTTGTGAATATATTGAGTCTTGAGTGACCTAAATATCATGAGCGCATCCTGTCCACGGGCCGCGCGTCTAGAGAGAGAGAGAGAGAGAGAGAGAGAGGGGGGTGGGCACAGGGATCGGGGGCAGTCAAAAGAGGGCCACGTGAATACGGTGGAGGAGGAACAGTCTTCCATGGATCTACATCTCTGCCGCACTTAAACCCTCCTCCCCCTCTTCGCCGATCACGAGGCTCTGTCTTCGTGACCTTATTCTCCTCATTTTCGCCAAAAAAAAAAATTAATTAATTAAATACAATAAATAAAATAAATTTGTATAAAAATGGAAATTCACCCAGTCCCAGTCCTACTCCTAGTAATCGCCTTTTCCCACTCTCTCCCTGTCACTTTGCCTGCCCCCAAGGAAAATGGAAAAATCGCACCCCCACGCGCTTCCCCTTCCCACGCGCCGCCCCCCACCACGCCATGCCTATCGCACCATTAGATCTACTCTACATATGGTGCAATTAAATTGCACATGCGGTTATTTCCTAATTGCTCTCTTTAGTACTATTGTGGACGTGATTCTTAACGACGATTTTGGCTGCCTCTTGGCATGGCATTAGGTCGTGATCCTTGACTCAAAAAAAATGTCGTTCTTGACATTTAATATGATAGAGATGCAAAGAAAGCGTGATTGCAGATTCGCCCATAAAGGAGATAAACTACACGAAGAGAAACTTGAATTCAAATATCATTGAACATTTTAAAGGAAAAAAAAGAAATTATATTACAATGGTTTAGGTCGGTTCTTATCGCCCAAATCAATGCGTAGTTCTCCATCTCCATCACTAGTTAAAGGGAAACTAGTGCACATGTGAACAATGTTTTCGCGCAAGGACGCGCGGCCGATCGGATTCAAACGGCGCAAATAATCGAAAGAGGGTATCTTCGCTAGTCCTCATGGCGATCATGCGAGATGGGTGCAAGAATCTAACTCGATTGTCCTCTTGAAAAAACGAATATGTGGACACTCCTTCCCTTCCCTTTGTCGTGGGCGTCGCGTTTATGCGTCCAATCGGTCAATCTACATTGTCCTGTCCACATGACGTAAAAAAAATAAAAAATAAAAAATTAACTCCACTTTTGCAAAAAACAATTGGGTAACTCCCCCAAATTTTTAAATTTTTATTTATCAATTATTATTGTCATAAACATGCGAGCACAAATTTCACAAACGATCAAAACGATCAGTGATCGTACCGTGGAATCACGTGAACTGCACACCAATGTCCCTCCCTTTCTCTCTCTCTCTCTCTCTATCTATCCTTCGTCATCCCCATAATAATGACCTCAACATCCCCCGATTCCCACCCAAAAATCAGTCCCCCTGCCTCATCAATCACTGCCCCCGACTACATTAAAAATAGCAAAAAAAAAACAATAACTAAATTCGACAGACCGTTCTATTTCGCGAGCAAAAAACCGAAATTTAATTTTTTTTTTTGGACGGAGAAAATAGGAGGAAAAATGAAAAAAAGAATAAAAGGGTAAAAGAGGACGGGAAGGGGAGGAAAGATCGCCAGTGTAATCATCAAAGCAGGCATCGGTTCTCTCCTTCTTCTTCTTGGCTTGCTAGGAGAGAAATCTCCCCCGGGTCAAAGATGGGAAAAACTCGAAAAAGGGAAAGCTCCCCCCATCTCAAAAGGGCAAAAAACACACAACACAAACACAAACCAAATAAAACCCAAAAACCAAAAAAAAAATATTACAAAATAAAAGAACATTGTAGGAAAATGCGAAAAAAAAAAAAAAAAAGAGGGCGACCCCACGTCGTCCATGGCAAGACCCGACCAATCTCCTCTGGAACATCGACCCCTATTCAATCAAAAGATTCAAAATAAATTTTAAAAAAGGAGAAAAAGAAAAAAAGGGGAAAAATACATCGCAGAGGGAGAGAATCAGATCTTCTTGAGATTGGTGAGTTTGAAGAGTTCGACAAGGGAGCGACGACCACCACTTTCCAAAAGATGCTCCCTCCCTCTCTCTCTCTCTCTCTCTCTCTCCCTCCCTCTCAAATTTTCGCTTGTTTGCATGCAGCGGCAGCAGCAACAAAAAAACCAGAGTGCGCGATTAGCCCAAGACGACCCCCGATGCCAACACCCCATTTACGTTTGGTCCACTTACACGTGCATTTCCCCCCCTTGTTTATCAAATAAATCCGAGACCCGAAGTTTATGATTACTAACTGCGGTCCAAATAAAGAAAAAAATTCGTCGATAATCAAATCCCGAACCCCGGTCGCGGTCGCGCTCTTCCCAAAGAAAATCCAGCCCATGTAGCGTCTGTAGTTTCAAAAAGATCGGCGGAGGATGTTTGTTTTTCCCCCCATCGTTGTTTACCACTAACGAGGTGCTGTGTTCGAAAAGGGGTACCCGAAAAAAAAAATTACAAAAGAAAAAAATGGGAAACGGGTGACCATTCCTGAGAAATCTGAACTAACGACTGTTGGGAATTTAATCGTCAAGACGAGCCGATTGAAATTGAGCATCGACGGACAGATAGGTGTCATTGAAATGATTTAGAACATTTAAGAGAGGAAGTATTTTCACCTTAATTTGGGTTTAAATGTTCGTATTCGACTGTAAACATGCTCCCCATTGGATTGCTCTTTTGAGAATAATGGATGTGTACTAGGACGTTAGATAGTGTGTCCCAATCTGAATCACATATTCATCTTTACATTAACACTGTTTCCAAGTGATTTCTTTCATTTACTTTTCGTTTACGTACTTTAGAGTTATTGGGACATTCAATGAAAGATTTCAGAATCATACTTGTTTTGCATGGGTTATCATGAAGATAACCAAGGAAAAAAAGGGCAATAGAATATGAGGTCAAGGATCTCTATCCAATTGATAATATGGTACAAAAGGGCAATAAACTCTATTTGTTTTGCGAAGAACGAATAATTTGAAAAATATTTTTTTTAAAAAATGAAATGGATGAAAAAAATTTCGTCATCCAAAATGATGTTCAAGCATAAGTTGTGGTTGATTATAAAAATGCTTTTGATCAATTAATTATTCGAAGCAACATAAGTCGTTATTTTTATAAATGAATATTAATTTTTTTTTTTCACAAAATGGATGAAATCGAAGAGTATCTCTTAAAAAAGGGGAATGCGGCAATTGGCTTTGATCATATCCGTCGCATGAACAGGCCCTCCCTCCCGAAGCACGACGCCGCGACATCATGTCCCCAGGCTTTTCGAACCCAAGAAGTTTCAATTCCGTTCAATCATCATCATGCCTTTGGCCAAACCACAGAGTCTCCCCCACCAAAAAAAAAATAAATAAAATAGAAAATAAGAAAAGAAGAAGGGCCAAATCAATCATGATGTAATGTGGCTCGTTGGATTCGGTGGGGCCCCCCGAACCGGTCGCGCTTTTCCCAGATCGCGGATCGTATCTATCCTCTGCTCGCCCTAAGCCCGACGAAAAGCCCCCCTCCTCCCTAAATTAAATAAAATAAAGCAACAAAATAAGCCCCACCATCCACCGCCCGATCGAGGCGCCACGTCAGCGCCATCGCCCGATCCCCGGGTGCGTGCGTGCGTGCGTATTCCGATCTGGAATTTCCCCGAATTTAAAAAAAAAAAAAAAAAAATAAACCCTCCCCCACGTAAAAACGCAATAATATTGGAGATCTAATAAAAAAAAGAAAAGAAAAAAAGAAAAGAAAAGAAAGTGGATATCGCGCACAGTATCGAGCGCATAAACAACACCACGTTCCTCAAAAGCCACGAGATACAACTGGAATGAATCTCCGACATCGCTCAAAAGCGTTGCATGGAATCTCTCTCTCTGTCTCAAAACGCAGGTCGTTCAACGTTGGACCAGATCGGCAGCAGCAGGATTGGGGGTCAAAGTGGGGCCCCCACCCACCGTCGGGCCCCGACAAAACGGAGTCCCCGAACTGAATCCTTAACGAGGAAAAAGTTGGAGGGAGGGAGGGAGGGAGGGCGGATGGGGAGGCTTCGAATAATCAAAAGGCGTCGATGTTGCCATCTTGGACGTACTCTTTATAGGACTAAAGCGCGATTAATTATTCGAGTCGCCGAGAGAAGATCCGGGACTCGGAAAGTAGACCAGCTGGTCCGGTCTCGGCCCAGCTTTTTGTCTCCCTCCCGTTTTGTTCCGTGTTCGAATGGACGATCGGCTCGCGTGTCGTCCCGATGCTGGAACGGGTACGTTTGTAGCATCGTTTGTCCTAATGTTCCTTGATCGATCCATTCGCTAGATTCGACTTGGGCTTGTGTTCTCTTGGCATGGTGTGGACAACGGGCAGATCTTCTTTCAACAGAAGAAAGTTGGGAAAACCCCATGTTTTCTCCGACAGCGGAAGACCTTAAAGGGCGTAAAGATATGCCTTCCCTGCGCATCAAGTAACTACCATTGCCATCTTTTAACGCCGACCCACTTCTTCAAAACATGTAGTCCACCGGATCTTTATGATTTTAGGTTCAACTTCGAGTCGAACGTGATGCTCCAATTCAAAGCATGTCGCCCTTGAAGCTAGGACTAGCTTGTGCACCCTATTGTTCCCCATAGGTCAAGTGTGTTTTCCTTGGTCAGGCCGTTGGTCAATCTCAAAGATTCAGTCTTTGAACATGTGCTCTTTGTTGTCCCTAGGTCGAAGGCAAATTTCTTTTTTTCTTTTCTTTTTTTTGGTTCTGGAATTGGTCTTAGTGTGTGCATCAAGAAGACAAGAACTTTTTCAGGTACCACTAAAGTTAAAAAGAAGTGCAATTGAAGCAGTTCGAGGAAGTAAAGCAAAAGCAAGAGAGAAGAGAGAGAGGAGAGAGAGACCCGGATGGACCAGCAATGGCAATTCGGAAAGAGAAGAGATTGCGTAGGGGGAAAACCCTCCCTGATAAGCCGTCCTACGAAAAAGATAAAGGGTCAAAAAAGAAAGACTGTAACCCTCTGATTGTCCCCCTCCATGGAGATCTACACTAGCAGGTACAGCGAGCCACAGGCTTTCAATAATTAAGAAAAGTTAGGGAAGCACCAAAATCACTAATCATAAGTTCGTATAGAGGAAATCATCGTCGTCGAAGTACATTATCTCGTGTACAACAAAAGGAGTAAAAGAAGAGTTTTTCGAACGAGATTTTTCTGAACATTCGATATAGATATCAAAGAGGGGAATGTATCAAGGTAGAAGTGCGTGAGTATATCTCATGCTTTGGTTAATGTGATTTTGACTAAATCCAATAGGTCGATTTAAACAGATGCTTGGAAATAAAATTGAGGTGCACGTATCTTGTTAAGGAATATTTTTAGAACATTTTATTATTAAGATATTCCACTAAGAGAAAGTACATGTATCAAGGGGTCAAAAGCACACCCTTAATAATTTTCTCTAAAGAAAATGCCATTCCTATTATACATAACAAAATAAAATCACCTTGACAATTATATATGCTTCTTCGTTACAGCTACTAATTAGAGTCTTGATGTATTTTTTACACTTTGCATCATGTATCTTGAAAATCAAACTTTGAATCGAAAATCCGATACTAAAATTCCGTTTGTCGGTCTCACAATGAAATCGGATGTACAGACTATAGTTCTATGTTGCAATTTTGCTTGACGTTTGAAATTAACTTTGTTCGTCACGGCAAGCTGATCGACGACGCGACGGTCGGCACGTGGAACGGGAAGGCTTAAAGGGCCTGGAGCATCGGAATGTCATCATCACGTCAATCTCTGTTCGGGGCGGTTCGGATCTTTGTAGCAATTCTAGACGATCTCGCCACACATGGTCGCGTTTTTCCCAGGCGTGATTATTAGGAAACCATCAAGTCTTGGGGAATCATTTGATTTTTTTTTCTCACGGTCACGTCAATCTTCGCCATCGATGGATTGCACGACCATACCGTGGATTTTGATACCTATGGTTTCCTAGGTGCCATTATTTGTTTGTGTTTTCAAGGACGCCAAGGAAATCTTGAGTTGATTTAAGATAGGGGAGTGATCATTGGGCGAGCTCGAATCGGGTCAAAACTTGAAGTCGAGCCTCATTTGATAATCTAGGGTCGCCCATCATATCATATTCATGTGTAATCCGTTTGAGGCTAGTGGTGCTCCATAGCTAAATAACCTTGCTATGACTGGGCAAAGATCTCCTCGGTTGTGTCCATGGCCCAATTAGCTTGTGTTGATGGTTAATATGGATAAAATTAGGAAATATATATATAAAGAAAAAACTATCGTGAATTTTCATTTTAATCAACCCAATGAGAACTTTTCCATCCTCTATTTTTTAGATTAAGACTTTGCAAACATGTCTCCTGGTTTGCACACCACATCCCATCTTTCGACAAACTCCCTATTTACCAAATTAATCCATGTCATTTCACTCAGGAAACCCTATTCGACCTTTCAAGCATTTACTCAACAATAACTACGACCACCCGTCATGAATGCTCACCACCCTCTAAGTTGTCCCTGTCCCTCCCTTCGGCACTATGCGCCTGTGTGCATGCGTGTATGTGCATGCACACACATGTCTCAATCTCTCTCAAACCCTTGGTGTTCTGTTGTGTCATATTATCTGTTGCTCGTTCTCAGCCGAATCCATCAGGCGTGTAAGAGCACACCAACCTCACATCGAGGTTGCCACAACGTAAGTGACCTCAATCCATGGTCTCCTAGTTCGCACAATAAGTCATATAACTAGAGAATGAGTGAAATGGTAAGTCTAAAGGTAGAGAATGCAAAGTCGTATTGTAGCCAAATGTGATGAAGCACCTAAAGGAGAATTTGAAATTATTCCTCGGAATATCTTTCTGGTCAGTAACTACAAACTCATATAACAGGATGAGTGAAATGGTAAGTCATAAGTGTGATGAGCAGAACTAAAACTAACCACACATAACTAAATGCTTGTACCTTCGTGTCATGCTTTCGACAAATCTAACAATTTATCGCAAGTTAAACAAATTCCCACGTGCGCAATACGATAACTTCGTATATACACTTGTAAAGTTTTGTTATCACACCAAATTGTTCATCACGGGTTCTGGATGTAAGACATTTGTATTCTCCCAAAGCAATCGCACCAAATTCTTCCTAAACTTGCACGTAGCTCCTAGCCTTGCTTGACCGCATTGAAAGCTATGGAATTCCGCGAGCAGTTGCTGACCTAAAAATAATACAGGCGTCGGAGGGCAGAATTACGTTCGGGCGTTGAGGCGCCCAAACCTAACTCCGCAAAATCAAATTGAATAATGGACAATACGGTTCGAGAAGGTGAGCAGAAAAACAGAAACCCCGGCCAACGCGACAGCTTACGTTGCCCTCCCTGGGCAAATTGGAGATCGACTCTTCGCAGGAAAACGTGCCACGTGTCGTGAGAGCTAAATGACAATTATTGGCAGCTTGTCCCGTTCTTAGGCTTGGACGATGACCGGTTCCCTAGCGATGCCCTCCGTGTTTTAATCTCGAAATCCGAATTACATTAGTCTAATTGTTAAGGGTGCATTAGTGTTGCAAAAACTGAAAAATTAAAGAGACATTTTTCTAAAAATAATCATTTGAATCAACTACACAAATAAATAAATAATATTTTCATTGTCTACGAAAAACATTGATAGTGAAATTTTTTTCATTGAATAATTATTTCAAGCAATATAATAGATTATTTTTAGGAATATATTTTTGAAGTCATTTATTTTTTCGTGAAATAACGGATTTTAAATAAAATAATATTAGTAACCCTAGCATTTTTCGAGGAAGTGGGCTAGGCTATATGAGCCACGAGTTATACAGGCCTGCCCACAGTGAGGGTTGAGCCCATAGTAAAATGGTTTGTCTGCTGACGTCGTTTTATTTGGCGGCAGGATTCTTTTTTATTTTTCTTCTTAACGTCGCATTAAATGATGACATGGAGTTTGCTGAGCAACTGGTATAATATTTAATCATCGAATTGCTCATTCGACAACTTAAACTTTTAGATCGACGGTAATTTCATGACATTCTGAATTATATTGGAAACGGAGTAGGAGGTCCATTGGAATATCTCGAAATTACTGAATTTGCCTCCACGATAGCTTGCTTCCTAATTGTAATTAGTTTCAATACTAAAATCTTTGGTCAAATCTCAAATTCATGCATGACAAGAGCATTATCATGTCAACATCCTAAACAACACCCACTCGTCTAATAGCTTTTTGACGTCCGATGCCAGAGTGAGTGAAGCGCTCTCCCTATGCACAAGAGTGTGAGTACGACATTCACTATGCACTACCAAAATTGCGTCAACTCACTCCGTCTCTCAATACGACAAGCAAATAAACTCTATTTGAATTCTACCTATCTCATGAACGAGGTAGGGTGATAAAAGTACCAAAAAAGTTTTAAATCCATTATATTGGTTGGTACCAATTCAAGTGTTGCCAATTAAGTCCATTAGCATGGACCTACCGGGTCTACATGACGCGGGGTGGTGCGATATTGATATTTTATTTATTTAAATTTTTTTAATGTTTTTATTACTTTTCTGAAAATTTTAATTTTTTTTCTTTTCTTCTATTTTCCTTCTTCTTTTTTATTTTCCATTGTAGCCGGCAAGGGTCATTAGAGCTCACTGGCCACCAACCCTCACTCGGCCTCGCCCATATGAGGGGGAGGCTCACTTCGCCATGGCTTACTGCAAGCAAAGGTAGCTTCACTCGTGGTTGGCGAGGCCATGGTCACCTACCTAGGCCTTGACCATTGCCAAGTAGCAGTGGACAAAGCCCTCGAGCCTCGTCCAGTGATTGACAAATTATGGCAACCCTCTCCAGCTACAATGTGAAAGGAAAAGAAAAGAAAGAAAAAAAAAAGAAATTTTAAAAATAATTTAAAATTTAAAAACTGTCAACGTTAATGCCGGTTATGTTATATAGAATAACCAATATCCATGTTAATAATTTTTTATTTGAATTAGTCGAATGAATTCAATTGACAAAATATGAAAATATTTAGAACTAAATTAACGTGATTGAAATGTTTATAACTGAATTAATATTAATATAATATGTTAATGGCTTTTTTGGTATTTTTCCTTAAATAGAATAGATTGTGATTTGATTGAGATTGATGTACTTTCAACTTCAATGACAAGACAGAAAGTGACTCGCAAATTTATCCAAGATTTTTGAAAAATTAAGTTTGTAACTCATGAGTTCACAATCCGATCCACGTTCTAATTCAAACTGTGCCCATTGAATGAATATGCCATGTCTCCATGTAGTAATGGCTTTCGACATCACCAGCAGACCCTCCAATTTATGCTCGACTACTCAATAAGATACACACCATCACTCGAGATGACATGAACACGGTGCATGAGCACCAACCGCTCGTCCTAGGGTTTTGGGGAGAGAGCAAAGGAAAGGAGAACATCGCAGGTTAATCTCGCCCAGCCACGGAAATCAATAGCGGGAAGCGAGGGGCTAAAGCACGCAACAATGGAGGTGGCTTTCGAGCGAATTAAATGAGGAATGGGCCATACAGGCAGGACCCGCAATCACTACTCGCGATCAGACGTGACAGGGAAACCTAGCTGTCACATAATCAAGAGGACAATTGGTTAGGACTTGTTATTGCAAAGCAACATAATTTTCATAAATTCATTATTAAGATGGACTTCAAAATGATCACCGAACTTGTTAGCCAAAAGAGTATAGCAGATAATACTGGATCAACATTATTTAAAGATATTAAAAGACTATCGAGTTCTTATTTTGAGTTCAAAATACATCATATTTTTCAGGAAGAAATCGGCATGCATACTATGTTCTACTTGCAGCTTCCTAGATAATTATCCCATGTTTGGCTTAGTGATAAAGGTAGGATTTTAGACCTTGGAGTGAAATGACTATGGCTCTTGCAGGAGACTAGTTGTGCCCTAGGTTTTGCTTTTATATGTAGGGGAAACTCCCATGTGAACAAGTCTACAGGACCCAAGCACGTGAAATCACCATTGAACAAACGAGACTCGAATAGAAGTCATGATGAGAAACTCAAACAAGGACCGATATGTGGAGAGCCGGACGTGTGCCGCGCTCCTAACCACATATACCGGTATGTTCTTAAACTCTTCGGCATCGAACTGAATTAGTAGTTTTCTCGATCCATTCATTCAATTGAATGCGAACTTTATTTGCAAAGGGTTAGATAGGCCATGATAGCCACTTGCATATCCCATCAGCGTCCTGCTTCTACAGCGATGCTATAAGTGTCGCCAAAATCTTCAATTCTCTCTTTGTCCTTTGCGATTTTACCATCCAAACTTATGTCAATTCACACCAAACGCATTGAACACGTCTAACGACACCTTGGTAAATTAAGTAAGTTTTTTCCATCATTAGGATTCATCTTTAAGGTTAATCTATACGTCGTGAATTTTGTTTGAAGTATTATAGCTTAAATCTTCGGATTGCATGTCATTTGTATTCTCGAAACACATATCCATTTAACGCTATAGGAAATGAGATAGTTGATTGTTGCACTTTTCTTTAATATTCAATGTGGTCCTCTTAGTTCAATATAATCCTCAAACTTTAAAAAATTCATTCAATATAGTCCTTCTATTAAGCATATCGCAAGATTATGTGCACTTTTCTCATGTAAACCACCACTTTAGTGTTTATTGGGCTTCTCAGTGATCAACATGTGTGCTTCCTATTTGACTTGATCTGCGCCCTCAGCTATCACCTTTACCAGATCAGTTCGGTCTGTCTCCAACTCCAATTTCAGTTCAAATTGAAGCTTCGCAGTTCTTTAGGGTTTCAAGAACAGCTGCTGTCTCCGCTTGGATCACGGATGAAACTCTCATTGATCAAGCAAATCCGTTGATAAGGATACCTTAGTTGTCTTGGCAAACACATGTGATGGCCCTTTCCTCTGTTCCTTCATCAAAAGACCCATCCACGTTAATTTTGAGCACACCACAGGGAAGGGGAGTCTAGATCAAACGTAACTCTATTTGTATTTGCGAATTTCCCTTGAAAAAGATATTTGATGGACTCCGGGTGCTTATGGTAGATCATGCAAGTGGCTTAAGGTACAATTCGTCTTTGAAACAAGTTCTCCTTGGTTGCTAGAACATTTTGGCAAAGATGCCAAGCGAAAAATCTAATTTTGAATTGCAAGTTTGCCTTCAAAATTCTATTCCACAATTCTCTAGGGGTTGGAAAAATCAGTGATGCTCGCTCCTGTTTAGGAGTTCTGCCCATGCCCTGAGGTTGTTTATGTAAACTTGCTTGTTTTGATCCCCTTTCACGTCAATTTACTTCTGGGAGTTGAGAATTTAGGGGATGGCTAAAATCTCCTGGGATGTTTCACAGTTGAAAACCTCTCTCACTCTATTTTCATTCCATCTAATTTCCTCCTTGATTATCGACTCGGATACCCGAGTTGGATCCTCTTTGTTCGTAGGGCCTCCAATCACACCTCTTGGCAACCACTGATCTTCTCTTATGATGATTTTCTCTATTTCTAATCACCCATTAGATAGATTGGTTTATAACATTTTGGCCCATAAGCAAACTTTGTCACCCCCAAGAGGGTAGAGCCTTTTTCTACATGCAATCAATCCATATGAGGATAGTATAATTTTTTAAAAATCCAATTCCAAAGAGAATGTGCATTCTGAATTAGCCTCCATGCTTGCTGACTCAACATAGCCTCATTGAATTTAATTAGGTCTCTTAATCCTAAACCACACTCATCCTTTTTTTCTTTACGAGTATCTCAGTTTCTCCAATGCAATCCTGTCTAGTTTTCATTATTTTTTCACCAAAATGCAGTAATTTTCTTTCAATGACTCAGCAAATGGATAAAGGAATTTTAAAAATGGACTTTGCATATTGCGGTAGAGCTTACATCACAGTTTTGAGGAGAATTTCTTTCCTTGTCTTGGACAAGGACTTCTCTTTCTAGTTCTCCACTTTCATCTTTGCTCGTGCGAGGATCCAAGCAAACATTTACTTATTAATAACTCTAGTAGGATGGTACATCCAAATATGTCCCCATCCTCTCTAACTCCAATACTCTCATTCATGTCTGACTTGTTCAAGTTTATGGCTTGCCTTGATACGAAGCAATATTGACCAAGGATCGTAGTCACGTGTTGACATCCTACAACTTTTCCTTCAAGAAAGAGTATTAAATTATGTACAAAAAGCAGGTGAGATATAGATGCAGTCCATCCGGCTAACCGAGATTTCTGTTTATCATGAATTTCTCGTCCGGACTCGGGTCCATTGATCCTAATAAACCATAGCCATCGGTGTCAGTAGTCCGGCATGGGTTCCACGTTTCGGTGACGCAAGATCTTAGGCTGCGATCCCGAAGTAGAGAGGCAAGCATTTCTCCTATTTATCACCTGACGCCATCAAGAATCTGACAGAGCCATGTGGTGGGGGGTGATTGTCCTTGACCTCTTGACTCGCTCGAAGTGCTGGTCCAACAGACGTTCATCTCAACAAAGAGTAGGCAGTGGCAGTTGATCCAAAACCAAACAACCTTCGCGTTTTTGTCCATCCAAGCAGCAAAACCTTTTCTTGTTTTTGTCTTTTATAAGGAAAAAAGGAAAAAAAAAGGCTTTCTGGTGAACCATTTCAGTTTCTTGTTATCGTTCGCAATCCCAACCCGCTCCTACGATCCAAACGAATCGGTACCATCGTGCAAGAAATCACACCCACCGTCAAATCAGATCCTTACGGCCCCATTCAGTCGCTACCCTCTTTCTCTTTCTCTCCATACATCTTTACGTAGCTGTCTTATCTTGCTTGTGGTCCTCCCTCATTTATTTATAGTTGAAGATTTTCGGGAAAGAGCTTCCAAGATCGTGTAGTTCTGCATGCAACCCGTCGATTCCTATTTCAAATTCCACTCCCAACAATCCATTAAACTTTCGACAGCAGCCCATCACCAAACCCTACCTTCTTGTCCATTTGAAAATCCCTCTCTTCTCCATCCCTCTCGTTATTAGTACTCTCCCCCGCAAGAACAGGGGACGCATCGCAAATCAACGTCACAGAGAGAGAGAGAGAGAGAGAGAGAGATGGTGAACTTCGTGGCGATCCAGAAACCACTCTTGCATGGCCTCATGAAGATGGCCGGGATCCGCCCCTACACGGTGGAGATCGAGCCGGCCACCGTCATGAACTTCTGGGTGCCACGGGAGACCCTCAAGAAGCCCGACAAGAAGGCCAAGGGCAAGGATGAAACCGTTCTTGTCAACCCCACGAAGCCCGCTGTCGTCCTCATCCATGGCTTCGCCGCCGAGGGCATCGTGACCTGGCAGTTTCAGGTCGGCGCGTTGACGAAGAAATACGCCGTTTACATCCCCGACCTCATATTCTTCGGTGAGTCGGTCAGCGACAAGAGTGACCGGTCACCGGAATTCCAGGTAGGGTCGAGCTTGCTTCAAGAAGGAGCAAGATAAATAATGCATAGCCATCTGCACTTCAAATTACACGCAGCTAAATGGACATAATTCGGTCCAACTGACTTGAGTGTGTGAATTCCCTATTGTATCCAATATTATAGTTTATTTTAGAAGATTAGTATATTCGCAGATACATTAAAAATTTCGAAGGTTACTTAGACTTCAGAGGAATAGGTCAACTTGAATGATTTCAACCTTAAAAAACCATTTTTTTTTTTTTCATACACAATGTTTGTAATACAGATATCATTTGTAATTACATCACCAACCTAGCAACATTGGGCGGTTCAGTTTGGTTAACAAATTCAAATCCGGGTTGACACATAATCTCTGATTTTAATTTCCATATAATTCTTTTTTTTTTTAATCAATCTTTCAGGCCAAGTGTGTCGTGAAGGGGCTGAGGAAGCTCGGCGTCGAGATGTGCACGGTGGTTGGGTTTAGCTATGGCGGGATGGTGGCGTTCAAGATGGCAGAGATGTACCCGGAGATGGTCCGAGCCATGGTGATATCGGGGTCGATACTAGCCATGACGGATTCGATCAGCGTCGAGGCACTACAGAGGCTTGGGTTCTCTTCTTCATCAGAGCTCCTGTTGCCGACGTCGGTGAAGGGCCTAAAGGCGCTTCAGTCGGTCGCCATGCACCGGAAGATTTGGTTCCCTGACCGGTTTCACAAGGACTACCTCGAGGTAACATTGTGGTCATTACCCCTAGTCATTATAAACAAAACCTACATTCAAATTTTCGGATATATTTTCCAATATAAAAACTCAATATCTATGTATCCATATCTATACACATAGTATACCGTATTTCATTAGTTTTGTTTGCTTTTTTCTTTTTACGGACAATCAAGAGTAGCTTTTTTCACTTTCAAGTGACTCCGATTATGTGCTTGTCCTAAAAATTGATATCTTGACTTTTTTTCTTTTTTTTTTTAATATCGGAAATTGCAAATATAAAATGACATGGTAAGGTCGAGAAAGACTAACATCTCCCTCGTTACTTCATGCATAAAATTGATCGAATTAACTCAAATTAACACAATGTGAAAATATTTAGAACTTAATTTGCACAATTAAAATATTTATGACTAATTTAGCAAAGATGCAATAGATTTAAAACTTTGAGGGCAATTTTTCTTGGACGATTACCATTCGTGTCGTGTAAATATTAAGGACCAATGTCCCCACAACTTGTGGACGATGTAGTACACGACACGCAGAACTCGTTGAAATTTGATCAACATAGCATCCCCCACCTTAAAGTCTGGAAAAGGACTTCCAGCTACACCACCAACTTTGTTATCATCAGTTGACAATCTCAAGTACGAAAACTTTGATGTGCAAGGGGATCGTAAGCGAAGCCAAGATATTCCTCTTGTCTTGACGACGTGACACTCTCTCTTTTGCCTTAGCCCCTTAGAGGAAAAATTAATGATAGTGATAACAGTAATGTCGTAAATACTAAGACCGCTCTAGAAAATTTAACTTTGTGACATAATATGAGGAATCTCGGTTAGGGTACTCCGGAATTATAATATTCGCATCGCGGGCTTCGCATTTTCTTGCTCGCGATGAACTGCGCTGTTGGATTGGACTGGGTCGGCCCGACGAGATTATCCCAAGACATCAAAAGAGCATGGGAGGTTTACCTGACCCTCTTAGAGAAAGACTTCGAAATGATATTTCATCATCTCCGGACGACTCCTGGAAAGCCACCGTTTTGACCCAACTATCTTTTTCTCCACTGTGCAAACGACAGGTGATGTTCACAAACAGGAAGGAGAGAGCTGAGCTGTTGGAGGCTCTTGTCATCAGCAACAAGGATGCCTCCATTCCTAACTACACCCAGGTAAATTGTCATGCCTCTCTGTCTCATTCTATGAGTCCATGGATCTCATTCATCCATAGAACTGAAACACTGACCATCTCCAATTTTTTGCATGAATTTTGCAGAGGATACATCTCCTCTGGGGTGAAAAAGATCAGATCTTTAAACTGGAGCTGGCTGAGAACATGAAAGAGTATGTACCCTTAAATCACACTTCTATCGGTTTTTTTTTATAAAAAAAAAAAAAAAAAAAAAAAAGCAGTTGTCCATAACCCAAGTTCACCATACTCAAGGAAAACCGATGTCAGCTGAGAATCATGTGGCGCATGAGTCGAACATATCTAATGGCGTGACAAGCAACGTTTTATCACGTCGGCCATTTATTGATTCTACCTAATGATATCTAAGCATGAATCGCCTTCAAATTGGATCGACTTAGCAATATGATGAGCGAAAGACATCAAATGATCACCCCAGATCATTATATGCTGTCCCCGTTGGGTCAGTTAAATGAATCGCACTGACAGTTTAGTTTCGACAAAATTGCAGACAGCTAGGAGAGAAAGCAACGGTGGAGGGCATCGAGAAGGCAGGACACTTGACTCACCTTGAGAGGCCCTGCGTGTACAACCGGTGCTTGAAGCGGTTCCTCGCTTCAGTCCATCAAACTGAAGCTGACAAATGAGTTCGACTCTGCTTTTGTGCTTTCGTTGTTTTTCTGCTCTCTAGCCTCAGTCCAATGTTTGAGATCCGAGTGAGTGAACTTTTCCTTGAACAAGATAAATGAAATGGAAGAGAAGAGGCATAGGAATATGTTTCTTTTTCTCCGATTTCGATTTTCTTAGTTACTAGTTTTCCAACAACTCCAAAAGGGAAAACCGTAGAACCAAGTGTACTACGACAAAGCATTGATGCCACAGGAAAGCGAAAAAGCTTTTGCAAAACCGATCATCTAAATGAGGACTGAATCTCCTCCAGTGTTCTTCCCTTCGTCTCAGGAACAAAAAACGTCACGAAAGCAACCATAAGAGTGGTCGTCACGGTGAAGATAGTGAAAGTCCCTGTTAAGAATGTGGGAAAGCAACTCAGAACTAAATACACGAGGATACCCATTCATGGAGGTACAATAAGGACCAATTGAATTATATCAGTTGGGACGTACCTCCCGTGCTCCAAGTCAACAGCAAATTCTCGCTCATTGTGATTGCCCAGGAAAAGAACCAATTTGCTAATGTTGCTACGCTCCCAGCAAGACCCTTAATGTCCACAGGAAGTATCTACAATATGCAATTTGGCCCAACAAGACAAAAGGCTGATTAGATTTGATTAAATCAATACTAAGAATTAATATATCCACTTTTGAACATCCCCCAAGAGCACAAAGAAGTTTGGTAATTTCCTTCTTTGTCAATGTTTCTTTCGTCATTTCCTCCGTTCTTTTTTGTCCCCTCTCCTTGGCATATTTGCTATAAATTATCACACAAAACTTATTGGGATAGACTGACAAATTAGTGAAAAGATGAGAAGAGGATGGCACAACATAGATTAATGTAGGTATCCAATTAAACCAGCAAACCATAGCTTCTATCCCTGACACAGAAAGGAAAAACCATCATTCAACATACCTCAGACATTATAAGCCAAGGAATTGCTCCCACCCCTAGAGAGTATGAAATTATAAGAATCTGAAAAAATCATAAGTGAATATTTTAAGATGTGCCAATTATACCAGTAGAGCTGCAGAAAATCGCAAAAAGAGCAAAGTCTTACCACAAGCCCAACCAGTGACATTATTCCCAATATGCTATACACTCGGGATTCTTCTGATACAACATCCTGTAGATAGCAAAGAACAGAAAGAGTTCGTAGTGCATTTAGTTTCCCATAACTTAACATCACATGAAAACTCTATTGGAAAGCACGACATGAGAGGACTGCAATTTTACAAACCTCTAGATAGAAGGCAACTGAAACAATAAGAAGGCTGATAGCCATCCCAGCAGACGAAATCTGTAAGAAATATTCTTCAGATTAGGCTGCTTTGTAGCTAGAAAAAATTTGACAGGAAAGTATTATCGAACTTACAATAAGAAGCAGTCTGCGACCGGCTTTGTCCATCAGCCATACAGCTACTCCAGTGGCCACAACCTAGGTCATTAAAAGAGAGATGGTCAGAGAACAATACCACATCTTTGGCATCTCATGTGAAGCTTCGAATCACATCAGTTCACATAATAGACAATCTGCATGAAAAGACTGAGAGATGCACTTTATAAAATACCTGGATTGCCCCAAGGCCAACTGTTGCAGCATTGCTTGATGAAACTCCTAACAAATTCACCGAGCATCTTAGGTTCTTGCAAAAAAAGAATATTCTTTTTTTTTTTTTTAATGAGACCATTAACCTAGACCAGAAGATTTGCGTCGAAAAATAAAAGGAAAATGAAACATTGATAATTGTTGCATCATCACGGCCCTGTCTGGCTTAATTCCTGGAGCAGGATTTATGCTCTGGACTGCTCTTCTCATAGCATTAGTCAGTTTCTAGATTCAGTCTACTTGTTAAACCTCTGTTGCCCTATTATCTATGATGACCAGACCCCTCCCATGTATGTCAAGGAGTACCCAGATGTGCCCACTAAAGTAGTAATTATTTGGGGATAGGTCCAATTCACAGACTTTTCCCAACTGATATACTCCGTTTGCTATGAACTCTCCTACTCATTGATGTCACAATCTGTGACGATCTGGTCTTGTGGGCCAACCTCTCAATATCAGTATGTACCCCTCAAGGTGGTGGTCGTTTGGGATTGGTCATCCTTATGAATCACTTCACAGGATCTCTCCTTCCAATATAAGACTTGGGGTGTTGCACCACCTATGCAAATATAACTCTACCTGTTTTTTGTTAGATGCTTGGAAGAATGATTTTGGATCTATGCGTACATGAAGAAACGATTCGACCATTAGCCTTTTTGCTCTCTCTGTGCTTCATAACTGAGCTTTCACTGCAGATGAATGTGCCAATCATTATGCAACGTATTACTTACAATGAAGCTTAGAGGTTTCCAATAATTTAATATCCTCCCCCAAGCTTCTGGAGAAAGATCTCTATGAAATATATCTGGTGCTTCGTTCAAATAAACTAGCAAACATCTATTTTATGTCTGTGACTGGCAAATCAAGATATCTAGAGAATAAGTTGCGTACATTTCAACGAAATATCCCTTCTTCTTGGTCAAAGAAACTTTATTTATCGTGAGTGCACATGCTGATTGGGCAGCTTACCACTTACTCTAGATGACCTAAACTATGTGAAGCTTGCTATCAACAATATGTACTTTCTTTATTTTATAGTTCGTGATTTATACACATTAACCACTAGATTAACTGCATCAGAGGGCACTCAGCAGGGGTCAAAGCTTTAAGTTCTATAATGGCATTCTGTTGTATGTTTTCTACTTCTCTTTGGGGAAAAAAAGTCAAAGTTGAGATATTAAAGAGTATAATATATAAATTGTATACAGATATTGGACATATTACGCCATCATTTTGTCTGAAAGGTCTAATAAGATCTCCGTTTACTTAAAGGCAATAGATTCAAATCTTTAAGCCTAGACAGAAGTGATGAAATTTCAGAAATCAAGAGTCAATGTCCTAACCAGCGCTCTCAACAATCTTGGTGGAATAGAATAAGACACCATTGATGCCAGTGAGTTGCTGAAGCACAAGCAATCCAATTCCAATCTGAAGCACAATGATCCAATCTCTTATGAATAAAGCTTTACAGATAATACACAAAATCAATGCAGTTTATCAAAATCAGAGAGTAATTTACCATTAGAGGAAACCAATATCTCTTCCTCTTGAGATCAGCAAACCTGATTGTGGTTCGTTTGCTTGAAGATGCAACAGATTTCTGAAGAAAGTAATCATCAGAAGCCCGTGGAAATTATAAATTTAAACGTCATGCTTCCGTTAAGAACATCTAATCCAAATGGCAGATGCAGTGGAATACTGGAATCACCAACAAGGATGCTTATACAGTACCTTAATTTCGCTCACTTCAGAGGAAATATCAGCATCAAAACCCCGTAAAACTAGTAAAGACGCTTCAAATTCATCTGTAAACCCCATTTTGGCCTGCAAATTTTGCCACCACCAGCAAAGGCAGTGATTTAGAAAATTCCCAAGATATAATGGGAAAATTTATGTCAGCTGAAAGACAATTCTGAACTTTGAGCACATAAACAGATCAACATCTGTACCAGCCACCTAGGAGACTCTGGTATGAAAAATAAGCCAGGGATCAACACCAAGCAAGGCAAAGCTCCTGCCAAAAAAATAAAAATAAAATTGCTATGACACATTGCTTGGAATGTAACAAATTGTTGATTGACTTCTCAGGGAAATAAATTATTTGGTTATTTGAAAAGTGACAAACTGAGGATTCATCTGTCTTGAAAGCAGTTAAATAGACAGTTAGCTCGTCGGTGATGGTAACCAATCGGAAGGCATTCTTAGCAAACTTAATCAATGGAGTGTCTTTAACTGAAAGTAATTCTAATCTGATAGGAATAATACTACGTATATTGAGATTTGCCTTCTTATGCTATTCAAGTTGATTAGCATTGGTCTTGCTACTTCTTAAACAAATTAGTTATCAATGCCTAGTCTTTCCTTCCCTTGGATATGCTTACCTAAAATTGCTAGCACTCTCCAGCTGAAAAACATTCCCAACACATAAGCCAGCAGAATTCCCATAGTGACTGATAGCTGCACAACTCAAAAACTTAAAAGTTAAAATATTTGTCATATTACCATTGGGATATTTATGGATTACGGACTGGGTAAGGAATAAACATGAGAGGAAAGGTCTGTCTAGTTTCTTCTCCTACATCCATGTACTGATCTGTGGCACTTGTACTGATGTCTACTCGTAGATCTAAAGTAAAGACACATGAACTTGTGAAAGAAGAAATGGTGGACACTGGAGAAAGAAACATTTGGCTAAGATAACTGAAAGCACTGCCTCGCTAAAATCACAGAAATTATAGTATGGCTTCTAATGAAGACATTCAAAAAACAGAGAGATAAGCTGACTATTAACCTGATTCACGGATCCAAGAGTTCCTCTCATGTTTTGAGGTGATATCTCGGCGATGTATACTGGCACCTAAAAGTGACAAATCTTGGTTCAGGCATAAAGTTGACAGGAATTCCATTGGAAGCATTAAGAGCCTTATCAAGGTTACCGTATAGGAGATGACGCCCACGCCAAATCCCTCCAACAACCTTCCCAGGTATAAAAACGAAACGTCCTACTAAATGAAAATTTTAGGATGTGACAGATCTGTAGTACTAAAGCCCAATTGCATGTGTTGGTGGGGGAAAAAGCTCACTTTGGAAAAAGAGATGATGAACCATCCAATTACATTGGGGATTGCAGCAATCATCAGTGACTGCAATTCAACACATGAAGAAGTTTTCAGGAACTAACATATTTAGCTACTAGCAGCCAACGATGCAATACCAGAAAATGAAACAGAAATAGCATAACTTTAGTTTGCACTTTTACCACTAGCTATTATGACATTTTCCTTGTAGATAAGATAAGAAGAACATCTAAAAGTAAATACTCAACTCTTTCTCAACTTGAGAACATATGAAAGCGCTAACTCAAATTGAATGATCACATCTCTAGCAGCTCCTATGATCAAACTACTAACTGAATCTGCTTGCCAATGAATTTAACCATAACAAACACCCTTATTTACCCCTTTCCGGCCAATATACTCTGCAATCTGGCCGCTTGCAATCGCCCCGACCATAGCACCAACATTAGCCAAGGAGCCAAATACTGAGTACTGTCGCAGTGAATTACGCCCAATCAGTATAGTCAAAGAGCAAAAGTTACTGCAAATTGCTTCCCCATAATGGCAAGAATCCAAAGAAAAAGATGAAGAACTAGTGACACCTCCGAAACCGAAAGGCTTAGGTCGCTGATGATGTCTTCCTCTGTCGGGGACGAATACCCACACTGAGAACAAACAGAGAACAATAGTGTCACTCACCGTAAGTGACATACACGCAGGCAAAGCTGCAATTTTTTCCCCTGCGATCTCATCGTGTATGTTCTAAGGGCTGGCACAGTAAATACTGTAACGAACGAGATTGAATCTGGCATCAACGCTAACGATTTCGCAAAAAGACAAGGCAACCCACCGTGAAACCAAACTGAATAGGGCCCAGCGCCACGATGAGGACGCAGAGAATGACGGAGACGGAGCCGTCGCGAATGATCTGCGCCGACGAGCCCAGGGTCGCCGTCGTGGACTGCCGCGAGCTCATCCTGTACCAGTTCCCAGTGTTGAGCAGCGGCTTCCGGATGTCTCTCCCGCTCCCGCTATCCTCGCTATCTTCCCTGTAACTCATTTTCCCCCTTCTCCTCTGCTCCTCCTCCTGCTGCTGCTGCTGCTCCTACTTCGAGGACCGAAAGCGAAGCTCCCAAGAAAACAGGGCGACTTTCTTGGTGGGTTCACAGCGAGGCTCCAGCCCTGAGAAGTAGGTAAAAAATTTAAGAGGGGAATCGAGGGTGGTGGCACCAAATCTTCTGGGTGGTGGGTACAGTGGGGATTTGAAGAGAAGGTGAAGGCGAAGAAGGGGATGGAGGGAGCAGGAGAGTCAACGGACGCGGGCTACGTAGGACAGATTCAACAGTTGAAGACGAGTTAGTTCGGACAGGCGACAGGTGGGCTCTGGAAAACGTCACGTGTCGTTGTTACTCGCTTGCCCTGCGATCTACGGATGTGGACTGCTATAAATGGAAGATGTTTGGCGTTTTCGGTTGAAAGGTCGGTCGGAAACGGGGATGCTCGTGGATCTGCACGTTTTTCTTGCCGCAATTGTACTTTCATGCATCAGCTGCCTTTGGGAAATAAATCTATGATACCGGAGAATGAATCATTGGGGAATTAGACTAGGCTTGTTAGACAATCATAAAGTGAATAGAACTCTTCACCAAACTCAAGCTTTTCCTTAGCGGATTTGATGATGGGTATGTAAGGCGGGACAGCTCCCTAGAGCAATGTGCCAAGAGATTCGATGGAAATCATCGACAAAGAAAAGCAGATTGCTTGGAACATTGAAGTGCAACTACAAGAAATTTTCTTTCGGGAATTAAAGAACCCTACGAGAAAAAGGATTCCGTCGAAGCCCACGTACAAGCCGCGAGAAGAAATAAAAAGGCTGCACGTCCGCGCCACTTGCAAAAGCCCTACGAAGAGGATAAATAAAAAAAGACGCACGTTCTTGTTTGACGTTGTAGAGCCTTTCGTTTTTGCTTGAATGTGCGGTAATTTTTTAATATTTTTATTTTTATTTTTATTTTTATTTATAAATTTTTTTTTTGGAGTTAAATCTAGGTATGGGAAACACTCACGTATGAGTGATTGTAAATTCGACACTCTCCGATTATAGTGGATTATTTCTTCCGAGGCCGGCGACGCGGCTAAAGAAAAAAAAAAAAAAGAAAAAAAAAAAAAAAAGCAAAATATTATTTTTCTCAATTTCTCTGGATTTCGCGTTGACATAAGAAACAAGATCCCTTTTCTTATTATATCCCAACAAAACTCAAGCTTTTCCTAGCGGATTTGATGATGGGTATGTAAGGCGGGACAGCTCCTTCGAGCAATGTGCCAAGAGATTCGTTGGAAATCATCGACAAAGAAGAGCAGATTGCTTGGAACATTGAAGTGCAACTACAAGAAAAAAATTAAAGGCGCCGACAAAATGAAGGAAACTGAAGCGAGGAATGCAATTTTTGGAAAGGGAATCGCTTGAATTACGGATAGTCCACGCTCAAATGGAAACTTGAACGTGAACATCACCGTCACATTCCGCGCAGCACGTTAGGGATCACCAAGCAGTCAACTCAAACAAGAATTTGACCGTGTTTCGGCTCTCCCACGGCTCATGATTTTCTCCATTCCCACGATCCCAATGACTTTCCCCCCGCGCTGTCGATTCAGACGGGTCGAGCTTCTCTCTCGTCTTGAGTTCTTCACTTGGTCGAGTGAGTTTCTGCATGCGCACCAGGCCGAGCTCGACTGTCCTCTTCCTCGACTTGTCTCATTTAAGTTTTATTCTCGAGATTGGGTTCCACCTGAAGTTCGGGTTGCCATTTTAGGCTCCTAGCAGCCTGATTTTGGCTCGGAAAGGTCAAAAAGGGGAAGAGACTATAAAACTCTAGGGGTTAGGTAGAGGGATCGTAAATAAATATACCTTTCCTATTTAAGAGATAGAGATGAATATATTTTTTTAGTGTACATGTGTCGCGATATTTTATGTTGAAACTACGGAAAAAGAATACGTTATGCTAGTGTTAATTAAAATGCTATATAAGTGCTTTGTTGGTCAATTCTTCATAGCTCAACTTTTTTTTTTTTTTGAGGAAGGGGGTAGATATTCTAACTATGATATTCTGCCCCTACTTTATTTCGTAGGTGTGACCCATTTTCGTAGATTTCAGATTAGTATAGTTTTTGAGTTAGACATTTTAAAACGGTATAAAAGTGAGATTTCAACCACGATCTTTATTTCACACATGCAACCATTGTTTGTAGATTCCACATGCAATATATATTTGATTTTTTGGTTGAATATTCTAATATGATATTTAAGTTAGGTTTTGCCCAAAGCTTATTTCGCCTGGCAACCTTTGCTTATCAATTTTGTATGTAGTACTCTGCCCATTCGCACTTTAGAGAGGACCTCGCATTACTTGTTTTGGGCATATCCATATATTTTTATATACTTGTGATGTCACTTCTTGTAATAAACTTTTGGGATGGGTAATTTATTTCATATGATATCATAATACAAGTTAATCTTGGCACTTGCTCTCATTTTCTCTTGCCTCTCCCTTTCCTTTGTTGAACCGCTTTGCATCCTCATAAATCGTCTTAGCTTTGAAGTTCAGCATGATCGTTGAGGATGCAATCGAGAATGGTTAGGTACCATTCATCAAACCCAATCAAGCCCAAAGACTTTTTGGGCAACTTGTAGAATGGCATTTTGGCTTTGTTCGTTTTATGGAAAATAATTTTCACGAAAATATTTTTTGAATTTTCCGGTGTTCATTTCAAGGAAAATAAATTGATTGGGAAAACATTTTCTGTAAAGGGAAAAAAGTATTTTAAATTAGGAGAAAATGTTTTTTCTTTTTTGAAAAGTGGAAAACATTTTTGCCACTTGATTTCTCTTATCTCGCATTCTTATAAGCCCTCATTTCCTCCTCCTTCATTATTTTTCTTCTTCTTCTTCTTTTAAATTATTATTTTTTATTTATTTAAATTTGAATTATTATTTTTTTCCTTTTCTTTCCTTTGTTTCCCAGCTTCTTCTTTGTTGGCCAACCATGGTGACGCTAGCCACGAGCTCGTCGACGAGCACAAGTGAGCCTCGAGCTTGCTAGTCGAGCTTGAGGCTCACACATCTCTAATGAGCTTAGGCTCGCCGCTCGTACAAGCGTTGAGCTCATAGGCCTCGGGAGCTACTAGATCGGCGAGCCTCGAGCTCACTAGATTGGTGAGCACGATTGGCAAGGTTGTTGCACCTATATGGCCGGCGATCGGCCAAGAAGAAGAAGAGGAAATAAAAAAAAAAAAAAGGAAAAAGAAAAAAAAAAAAGAAAAAGAAATTTAATTTTAAAAATAAAAAAATAATGAAAAATCAATTTTAAAAAATAAAATAAATGAAAAAGAGTATACGGAGGAAAAATGATTTTCCTTATCGAATAGTAGAAAATATTTTCCATTTCATTTTCAAGTTTCGCCCGAATACTAGAAAATAATTACGTTTTTTTTTTAAATGCCTTTCTGAAAAATATTTTTCGGAAATGCCACATTTTCTACGAAAAAAATGGATCCTTAGCGAAAAAACGCGGTCCTACTTGGTTGAGCCTAGGATAAGTGCAACTCGACCTGAAGATTTTTATATAAGAATCTAACGGTATGTGAGCTTGGGCAAAGATTCGACTTCGGCCTTATGGCCCAACCTTATTTGACTTGAGCCGCCCAATGATCACCTCTACTATTCATCCATTCATAGCCACCGACACGTGGGCTTGGATCTTCTTCAACTCCAATGGGCTTTGTAACCTTTAAATTGGGCTTGTTTTGCTCTGCATTTCCCTGGACCTTTGGGCCTCTTACTCCTGTCCACAGGCTCGATATTTGTTGAACATTCAATTATAAAAATTCGTTGCTTTCAATGAATGTAAAATTTCAAATGTACCACCCCTCTCCTGTCATATGTAATACTATATTGGATACTACTATTCTTATCAAGCACGACTCCTCTTAAATAACACCCTCTTCATTTTATATTAACTATTCCTTTAATATTCCTCGTCTTAAAATAATCTCGTTCCCCTAATTTTCCTCCCCCCAATTCCTTGGGCATCAAGATTAGCCTTGTCCTATTAATTTTGACCAGAAGGCTTTCTTCATCTCTTGAACCCTCAAAATCTCAAACAGCCCTTCCCCCATCAGCAGCAAGAAAATCTCCAAATTTTTTTTTTCTCATTGTTTCACCTTTCAAATTGCTGATGAGAAAATCCAGCAGAATCCCACCTCGACCCCCATCCGTCCCTGCCGCCACCACCCGCCGCCGCAACAACCGCCGCCTCCAGGATCCGTTCCGGCCCCGCAAGACCCGGAAGCTCACGAACCAACCGCTGGACCCCCGAAACCGCCGCCGCCGCCGCCGCCGCCACCCTCCCTTCCCGTTCTCGCTGTCCCCCGAATCCTCAAACCCCTGTCTTCCGACGGCGAGATCGAGCTCGCCCTCGGCCACCTCCGCCGCTCCGACCCTTTGCTCTCCGTCCTCATCGGCTCCCTCCAGGCCCCCACCTTCGCCTCCTCGGCCCGCCCTTTCCTCGCCCTCGCCAGGAGCATCCTCTACCAGCAGCTGGCCACCAAGGCCGCCCAGACCATCTACGCGCGCTTCCTCGCGCTCTTCGGCGGCGGCGGCGGCGAGGACGGCGTCTCCCCCGACTCGCTCCTCGCGCTCTCGCCCCAGCAGCTGCGGCAGGCCGGGGTCTCCGGCCGCAAGGCCGGGTACCTCCACGACCTCGCCGAGAATTTCAGGAGCGGCGCGCTGTCGGACGAGTCGATTCTCGAGATGGAGGACGAGGCTCTCCTGGGCGCGCTGACGAGGGTCAAGGGAATCGGGGTCTGGTCGGTTCATATGTTCATGATGTTCTCGCTCCACCGGCCTGACGTCTTGCCCGTGGGTGATCTCGGAGTGAGGAAGGGCGTGCAGGCAATGCACGAGCTCAAGGAGCTGCCTAAGCCACTGGAGATGGAGGAGCTCTGCGAGAAGTGGAGGCCTTATAGGTCTGTCGGGTCTTGGTACATGTGGAGGCTCATGGAGTCTAAGGCCGCGGCCGCAAAGGCAGTGCCGGCTTCGGCGCCTGCTCCGGTGCAGAGTCGATGAAATTGCTTGTTAACGTTGGTCAGCATTGGTAATACTAATCAGCATTCTTTGCAGTTTTCTGCTTCTTGCTGTCCTATGTTGTGCCTTTGTTCCAATCGGTTCAAGTGTATGTTTAAATTAGGTGCCTTTGGAATATTGATGGATTATTTATCAGCCTTCTTGGTGATCTTAATCTATGAAGCTGCAAAGATGCAGAGGTTTTACCTGGAAAAAAATCGATACCTTTGTCGCGGGTTCCTGGTTTTGAGACATTTAGATGTTTCCTGATACAGGAATGCATCACTTTGCAGTTTGCATAAGATAATTTGTATGAGAAAACATATGGATTCACGATAATCAACTTACCCTGTTCTAATCCATGTAGAAGTCTGCTTAGGCAAAACTGATTTGCCATCTAGCGGACTTTAATTAAGCAGCCAGGAGTGGAATTGTTTCCATAGTCAGGTGCTTCTTTGGAGGAGATGAATCAGAATTGAGCTTCCTTTTATACTAACTGCTAAGGGGCTGTAATCAATATCCCAGATCCATTCCTAAGGTCGAAATGTTTAAATTTGTGGCTCGCGTGTTTGGCTGAACTTTGAAGCAACTCATCTCAATCCATGCTCTGCTTATTGACGAGGTGCGCACATGCGTATGTTTGGTATTCTGTCAAGCTGAGTAGCTCGATTTTCTTGCCTGGAAGACTTGTATCCGAATCGCGACATTGTCGCCATTGGTTCAATGTGTAGCTGCTGCGGTACATCTTGAAGCATTTGTATTTGTGACGACATGATGAGACTCTTACGCGGTAAGATCATCCATTTTGACATATCAGTCCCCGGTAAAGAAAGGAAATAAGTATTGCATTAAAGAACATAAGAGTCTTCAGACATGGAAACGATGTCGACAAAAATGTCGTTTAATGTTTGCTAACTACTTATAAGACCAATATATTTGCATAGCTATTGCCTTTGATTTTAGGGAAATTGATGAGCATCTTTGGTGATTCAAAAGAATTTATTCGTGGGGCTTGCGTAAAAATCCATTGGATTTGCTTATCACCGAAAAATGATTCATAAATGATGAGTTACCAAGTCAAGTGCCTCCTCATTTCAATCCTTTTTAGCACGTCAGGTGCTGGCCGATAATCAAATAAGTAAATGTCGTTTACCAAGCAAAAAGAAAACAACAAAGGAAGGAAAGATAAGATCAATGACGGCAAATGGTCTAAGTAAGAAATAGAGAACTATAAAATTCAGTGTTCAGGAATGTACAAGCAGTAATTTCCATCTCTAATAAGATAACCCAAGGACGGATCAATCACCAAATGATCAATCCTACCATAACCTGAGCTTCGCGACGACTTCACGCATAACGGTAGAACACCAAAAGATCATCCTACCCTAACCTGACCAGGCCAGCTTGTCTAGCGCACTCGAAGTACTGAGTGATCGGAAGCTCGTTTGTGTAATCCCAGTTCCCAAACGCCGGAATCTGGCCACTCCTTTTGTGATTATTCTCCTTAGTTGTTGCACCGAACACAAAAAAAAAAGTAACTCTACACCCAAAAAATAAAAATAAGAAAACAGAGCTTGCTGACAAAGAGTCAAATGATGGAAGCTCACTTCCTTTCCACACACCCCAGAACAAGAAGCTAAGAAGAGAGAGAGTGGAAGATGGAGTGAGAACTGAGAACAGAGAACAGAGAAAAAAATGAGCTGATCTTTCTCTAGGCCTTTTGGGTAATCTGCAAGCTTGAGAGTGCTCCAAGCTCAGCCGGTATAGCTTGGGGAGCAAATTCCCCCGATCTCTAGCTGTGTCAATCGGGTTAGGTTCCCAAGCACGACAGGTATGATGCCCAAGAGCTTGTTTGTGAGATAGAGATGAATATATTTTTTAGCGTTTGTGTGTGGCGATATTGTATTTTTAAATTTTCGAAAAAAACGTTATAATAGTGTTAAGTGAAATGCTATAAGTGCTTTGTTGGACAGTTTTTAATAGCTTAAGCTTTTTTTTTTGGTCGGATATTCTAACTACCGAGACTCTGTCCCTACTTTATTTTGTGGGTGTGACCCGTGTTCGTAAATTTCACATGCAGTATAGTTTTTGAGTAAGACATTTTAAAACAATATCAAAGTGAGATACCGAACTTTATTTCACACATACAGCCCTTATTCGTAGATTTCACATGTAATATAGATTAATTTTTTTGGTCGAACGTTCTAATATAATTTTAAGTTGGGTTCCACCCAAAATTTATTTCACCTGGCATCCTTTGCTCGTCACTTTTACAAGTGGTACCCTGCCAATTCGCACCTCAAAGAGTACCTCGCATTACTTGTTTGTGGTATATCACTCCCTTTCCCTCCATTATTTCCTTGGGCATCGACATGGTCCTGTCGTATCACCAGAAACCCTTCCTATTTCGAGACCCATCAACAACGCAGCAAGAAAGCTCCATTTTTTTTTGTTTTTTGTTTCGCCTTTTAAATTGCTGATCTCATGAGAAAATCCATTAGAATCCCACCTCAACCCCATCCTCCCCACCAGCCGCCGCCGCCGCCGCCTTCAAGATCCCATTCCGGCCCCTTGGCCACCTCCGCCGCTCCGACCCTTTACTCTCCGCCCTCATCGGCTCCCTCGAGCCTCCTGCCTTCGCCTCCTCGGCCTGTCCTTTCCTCGCCCTCGCCAGGAGCATCCTCTACCAGCAGCTGGCCACCAAGGCCGCCTAGACCATCTACGCGCGCTTCCTCGCCCTCTTCGGCGGCGGCGAGGAGGACGTCTCGCCCGACTCGCTCGTCGCGCTCTCGCCCCAGCAGCTGCGGCAGGCCAGGGTCTCCGGCCGCAAAGCCGCGTATCTCCACGACCTCGCCGAGAATTACAGGAGCAGGGCGCTGCCGGACGAATCGATTCTCGAGATGGAAGACGAGGCTCTCCTGAGCGCGCTGACGAGGGTCAAGGGAATCGGGGTCTGGTCGGCTCATATGTTCGCGATGTTCTTGCTCCACCGGCCTGACGTCTTGCCCGTGGGTGATCTCGGAGCGAGGAAGGGCTTGCAAGGGATGCACGAGCTCAAGGAGCTGCCTAAGCCACTGGAGATGGAGGAGCTCTGCGAGAAGTGGAGGCATTATAGGTCTGTCGGGTCTTGGTACATGTGGAGGTTTATGGAGTCCAAGGCCGCGGCCGCGAAGGCAATGCCGGCTTCGGCGCCTGCTCCGGTGCAGAGTTGTTGAAATTGCTTCTTAACGTTGGTCAGCATTCTTTGCATTTTTCTGGTTGTTGCTGTCCTCCCCTCGGTTGTGCCTTTGTTCCAATCGGTTCTAGTGTACGTTTGAATTAGATGCCTCTGGAATATTGGTGGATTATTTATCAGCCTTCTTGGTGATCTTAATCTATGAAGCTGCGAAGATGCGGAGGTTTTACGTGGAAAAAAGTCGATACCTTTGTCGCGTGGGTTCTCGGTTTCGGGATATTCAGATCTTTCTTGACACAGGAATGTATGCCGATAATCAACTTGCCCTGTTCTAATCCACATGGAACTCTGCGGTGAAGGTGCATCGTATGTACTGCTTAGGCAAAACTGATTTGCCATCTAGCGGACTTTAATTAAGCAGCCAGGAGTGGAATTGTTTCCATATTCAGATGCTTCTCTGGAGGAGATGAATCAGAATTGAGCTTCCTTTTATACTAAATACTAAGGGGGCTGTAATCAATATCCCATATCCGTTCTTGGGGTCAAAATGTTTAAATTTGTGGCTCGCGTGTTTGGCTGAACTTTCAAGCGACTCGTCTCAATCCATGCGCACCCTTATGTTTGGTATTCTGTCAAGCTGAGTAGCTCGATTTTCTTGCCTGGAAGACTTGTATCTGAAATTGTCGCCATTGGTTTAATGTGTAGCCGCTGCGGTGCATCTTGAAGTATTTACATTTGTGATGACATGATGAGACTCTCACGCGGCAAGATCACCCATTTCGACATATTCTGTCAAGGTTACGCGCGAATATGTAGTTTATTCCAGGCAAGGAATTGAATGTGCAAGTCTGGTGCTGAACTCTCTGCGAGAGTTTGAGATATAGAGGTTTAAATTGCAATAATAATGTGAAACCTCGATAACAAATTGCGATTTGTTAAAATTTACCGCTAATGATTAATTAATAAAGGAAGGCCTTAGCTTTCACCCATTATTAAAAAAAAAAAAGGTTCGATAAAGATAATTAAGTCGTTTTCTTCAAGCCCAAAAATCAAATCAAAGTAAAGCGAGGATAACGGAACCAAAAGGAAATTAAACCTCGAATGTAGTGTTTGGTAAACCCGTCAAATGGGTGGGTTGGATCAGGTCGAAAGTGGGTCGACTCATATTTGACCAATTTAATCCGTTTTGATCCATATTCATGTAGTGTAAATCAAGTGACTCATATCCGACCTGACCCGTATTGTTAAAATCTATTAATATTCTAGGAAAACCCACTTCTACTATATGCTAATTGGATTAAAACTTCAAATTAAATTACAAAAAAGTAAATAAAATAAAAAAAAAAAGTTAAAAAAAACCTATAAATTGAAATATTGATAAAGAATTAGACTATGCGCATGCTTCTCTTATTTGAAGTGAACATACCATTGAATAAGTAAAAACTGTAACATGAAAATTTTTAACTAAACCTAAAAAGCTCATTTTTATGATTTTTTTTAAAAAAAAATTATTGTTAAAACATGTTTATGCAATACAAAATTTTTAACAATTTTTATGCAATACAAATTTAATGGAAAATTTCTATAATTCTTTTAAAAATATTTTTAAAAAAATCGAATTTTAAAAATATTTTTTTAAAAAAATGAATTTTAATTTTTTTAAATATAATTTTAAATTATTAAAAATATAATTATTAATAATTATTTTTCTTTTTGTTTTTTCTCTTTTCTTTTTCTTTTTCTTCGGTCGGCCGTCGGCCATGACAACGGTCGACGACCGGCCACAGTGAGATCGAGCTTGCTTTGGCGTCGGGCGGGGCTAGATCTTGCGACCCGACGAGGCCGAGGCGCTCGCCGACGCCGACGAGCTCGAGTCTCGCCGGTTGTCGGCGAGCTCGAGCCTCGCTAGATCCGGCAAGGCTCGATCTAGCGAGGCTCGAGCCTCGCCCGTTGTCGATGAGGTCGAGCCTCGCCGGATCTGGTGAGATCGAGCTCGCCGACGTCCGGCGAGGCTTGACCTCGCCGATTTGGCGAGGTTGAGGCCCCACCCGACGGTGAGCTCGAGTCTCTCTAGATCCGGCGAGGCTTGAGCTCACCGGTGTCGGGCGGGGCCTCGTCCTCGCCAGATCGGCGAGATCGAGCCTCGCCATATCTGGCGAGGCTCGAGCTCGGCGGCGTCGGCGAGGCTCGACCTCGCCGACAATTGGCGAGGCTCAAGCTCGCCGGCGTCGGGCGAGGCTTGGCCTCACTTTGGGTTGGCGAGATGGAGCCCCACCCGACGTCGGCGAGCTTGATCTCGCTTATGGCCGGTCGCCGGCCGTTGTCGTGGCCGGCGGCGGGCCGAAGAAAAAGAAAAAGAAAAGCGAAAAGAGAAAAAAATAATTATTAAAAATTAAAAATTATATTTTAAAAATTAAAAATTATAAAAAATATTTAAAAATTAAAAATTATATTTAAAAAAAAAAGTAAAAATTCGATTTTTTAAAAATGTTTTAAAACGAATTATAAAAATTTTCCATTAAAGTTGTATTGCGTAAAAATTGTTAAAAAATTTGTATTGCATAAAAATTGTTAAAAAATTTGTATTGCATAAAAATGTTTTAACAATACTTTTTTTTTTTCATAAAAAAAAAATCATAAAAATGAACTTTTTAGGTTTAGTTAAAATTTTTCATGTTACAGTTTTTATATGTTCACTTCAAATAAGAGAAGCATGTGCATAGTCTAATTCTTTATATATATTTTAATTTATAGGTTTTTTTAAATTTTTTTATTTACTATTTTTAATTTAATTTGAAGTTTTAATCCAATTAGCATATAGTAGAAGTGGGTTTTCCTAGAACATTAATAGGTTTTAGCAATACGGATCGGGTCGAGTATGGGTTACTTGATTTACACTACATGAATATGGGTCAAAACGGGTTAAATGGATCAAATATGAGTCGATCCATTTTCGACCCGAACCAAACCCGACCCAACCCACCCATTTGACGGGTCTAGTTTTTGGAAATGAAATCACTTGAATTATGGACGCTCTACGCTCAAATGGAGAAATCGACTTAAACAAGAATTTGACAGGGATAAAAATAAAAATACCTTCCCTATTTATGAGATAAAGATGAATATATTTTTTAGTGTACGCGTGTGGCGATATTTTATTTTGAAACTTCAAAAAAAATACATTATAATAGTGTTAAGTGAAATGCTACAGTGCTTTGTTGGACAATTCTTAATAGCTTAAGCTTTTCTCCCTCTACTTTATTTCATGGGTAAATTCCACACGCAGTATAATTTTTGTGTTAGACATTTTTAAATAGTATCAAAATGAGATTTTCACCGCAAACTTTATTTCCCACGTGCAGCCCCTGTTCGTAGATTCCATGTGTAATATAGATTATATTTTTTGGTTGAACATTCTAAACATGATATTTAAATTAGGTTACACCGAAAGCTTATTTCGTCGGGCAGCCTTTGCTCTTCAATTTTATATATACTCTGCCTACACACACCTTAGAGAGGACCTCGCATCACTTGTTTGTGGCATGTCACTATGTTTTCATATACCATGTCTCTTGTATCACTATATTGAATGTTAATATTTTCATCAAGCACGACTCCTCTTTAATAACACCCTCATCAATTCATATTAAGTAATACTTTGATATTTCTTGTCTTAAAATAATCTCCTTTCCCGCCTTTTCCTCCCTCCATCTTCTTGGGCATCGAGATAGTCTTGTCCCATCAATTTGACGAGACACCCTTCCCCCATCAACAGCAAGAAAGG
Source organism: Eucalyptus tenuipes (assembly GCA_014182365.1). NCBI lineage: Eukaryota > Viridiplantae > Streptophyta > Magnoliopsida > Myrtales > Myrtaceae > Eucalyptus > Eucalyptus tenuipes. The sequence goes on along the minus strand of CM024544.1, from coordinate 13,063,136 downwards.
TCCGATTATCTTCTTCTTGTTTCACCTTTGAAATTGCTGATATAATGAGAAAATTCATCAGAATCCCACCTCAACCCCAACCACCGCCTGCCACTGCCCACCGCTGTCGCCGCCGCCTCCGAGATCCCATTCCGAACCCGCAAGATCTGGAACCTCACGGACCAACCGCCACCGCTAGGCCCCCTAAAACCACCATTGCCACCACCTTCCCCTTCCTTCCCATCGTTGCGCCTTGCCAAATCCTCAAACCCCTGTGTTCCGACGGCGATATCGAGCTTGCCCTGCGCCACCTCCGCCGCTCCGACCCTTCGCTCTCTACCCTCATCGGCTTCCTCCAGCCTCCAGCCTCCCACCTTCGCCTCCTCGGCCTGCCGTTTCCTCGCCCTTGCTAGGAGCATCCTCTACCAAAGGCTGGCCACCAAGGCCGCCCAGACCATCTACGCACCCTTCCTTGCCTTCTTTGGTGGCGGCGGCGGCCAGGACGACGTCTCCCCTGACTCACTCATCGCGTTCTCGCCCCAGCAGTTGCGGGAGGCCAGGTATCTCCATGACCTCGCCGAGAATTACTGGAGCGGTGCGCTGCCGGATGAATCGATTCGAGAGATAGAAGATGAGGCTCTCCCGAGCGCTCTAACGAGGGTCAAGGCCATCCGATTGATCACGACCGATTAACATAAAGTGTGCGCATGTCAACGTTTCTATTCCGGGGAACTATTTCTTTTTAGAAATAGTTTTTTTTCTATTTCTACGCCGAGAACAATTTCTCAGTAAAATAAAGTGTTTGGTAATTATACAAAATTTCTATTCTTAGAATAGAAAAAGAATAGAAATGTGTTTGGTAAATATTTATAAATTTTTGTATTTATTTGTTTTTTCTTCTTACTCACAGACCGCGGCCTGTCGCCGCACGATCGTGGCACGACTGCCGCACGACCATCGCACGACCGCTATAAGACTGCCGACCATCGCCTCCGCCGACTACCGCTACGGGATTGCCGTCCACAGCCCACCCGCTGTGAGAGGGGGGTGGTGGCCGGTGAGCTGCGGGCAGCGGTCCTACGACGGTGGTCGGGAGCGATGGTCGGTGGTCGTGCGGCGGCGAGGCGGCGGTCGTGCGGTGGTTGGTGACGGTAGGCTGCCGGTGGACGGTGGCGTCGTCGGTTGGTGGGCTATGGGCGGTGGTTAGTGGGCTACGGGCGCGGCAACTGTTGCCGGCAGCCGGCTGCTGACAGTGGCCGCGGGCTGCAGAAGGTGGTCGATGGTTGGCAGGTAGCCGATGGTGGCCGCAACAAAGAAGACGAACAAAAGAAAAATAGAAAAGAAAAAAAAAACTTATTTCTAAAAATTGTTCCTCAGCCACTTTTCTATTCCGGGGAATAGAAAAATAAGTTAGCGTTACCAAACAAATTTTTGTTCTTTTTTTATTCCAAGGAACAAAAGAATAGAAATAGGGAGAAAAAAAAACGTTACCATGCAGGCCCAAACCGACTAGCCATCGAAACTCCTTGGTAAGTGAGAGCTGACTCCTCATCCATCAACCCTCCCTAACCAATTCTGCCCCAAAAACAGCCTCTGCTGCTGCCCGTTCTAGCCTGTGAAAAAACACTGGATTTGGGTAATATATCCTAAAACGGAAGTCACTTATGCTGCATGCGATGATGGAACAGGGATTAGAAAAGATAAATGGGTTTGAAAATTCGAACGATGAGGCATACAAAGTCTCTGCAAGCGCTTCTCCTCTCTCCCTCTCTCCCTCTGCTTGCTTTCTCTCCTCTCTGCAAGCCACCCTCCTCTCTCTCTCTCTCTTTGAAACTCTTCCAACGAAGAGGAGAAAGCCAGAAAAAAATAGAGGAAAATGGCCGGCCTCGACTTCCTCCCCTTCCTAGGCATGATTGTTGTCCAACTGGGGTTTGCAAGCATGAATATTACTTCAAAGATGGCATTGGACAGCGGTATGAGTCCATTTGTGCTTGTGACGTATTGCCAGATTTTTGCTGCCGCTGCCACTGCCCCCCTTGCCCTGCTTCGAGAGAGGTAAGTCCCCGAGCAACCGCGTCTGTGAAATGTCTAGCTTTGATAAAGTCTTTGAAACCGTAGCACCTCTGCAACGATTTAGCAAATATCTATCTCATTTATTTTCCTAATCAATTTCGTTGGTATAAGTGAGAAGAAAATAGGTGAAAGGAGGTATCTTATCTGTCATAGTACAAGATCCCTCTAGTCTCCGACAAAGTATTTCAAGAAGATTCTAGTTGAAATATATGAAAGGACTAGGTGTAAGTGAGAAGATTCTGGTTGAAATATAAGAAATGACTAGGTATATTGCCTGTGCAACGCTTCCTAGATGAAGACTATTTAGCAAATATTTACCCTATTAATTTTCCTAATCGGTTTCGTTGGTACAAGTGAGAACAAAATATATGAATGGGCTAGATATATTATCTGTCATTGTACAAAATTAAGCCCCCTAGTCTTAAACAAAGTCTTTCATGAAGATTATGGTTGAAATTAATTTAAGGCCTTCGAGCACAAGAACGGCAGCAAGGGCATCACCAGGGCTGAGCGATGCAGGAGCAAGCAACCGCCCAACGGCATCCGCTAGCACAAAACAACCATGCCGCCAACAATAGGGGAAATCCCATAGGAGTCGCATCGGCTAGAACCCATCGACCGAGCCACCGAAAATACATCGCATACACCATGGAAGGAGGCAAACTGCATGGAGAGGAGGCTCCATAATCAAAGCTCTTCCATATCGGATTACTCTCATAATCAGTAATGATTGCTCACTACTTGGTCTTTTGAAAAGTAAACGCCACTTAGGATTGCATTTGACTAAACTACAAGCAAGATACTTCACAAAGCCACGCAATCAAAAAATCTTCCTGAATACAGAATCAAACTTAAACTTAGTTTTCAGCAATAGACAAGATAGTACCAATGATCCCCCAGGTACCAAATCATGGCAAGTTGAATAGGGAAAGTTTGATACAACTCGCAAAGCCCACCATATTGAAAAACATAGGCAACAAATGAGAAGACTATGTAACTGAAATATCTCAAATAAAAGAGCAAAATACTTATAAATATTTTCTTCAGCCAAAAGAGAAAAAAAAAATAGCACACTTTCTCTTTTGGCTTCCGAAATGACATGACAATGTGCGAAAGGTTGAGAATTAGAGGAGTAATAGCAAGCAGCCGATGTGGCAAGCCTATGAAAAAGTAATGAGTGATGCAGCTTATACGTGGAATATACGTGTCACATACGTGCCGTATACGTGCGATATGAGTGATTGATGGTTCTAGGGAAAATTACAAAAAAAGTCATAAACCTATTGTAATTGTACCAATTTATTCTTAAATTTATTTATTTTTTGACTAATTCAGTTCTAAACCTTTTGCAATTGTGCCAATTCCATTTTTCTAGCCAAAATTAGCCGGCTAGTGCTGACGTGACCACCGACCAGCGCCGGCGATAATTTTTTCATAATATTTTATTTTTTTGAATTATTTTATTGATTTTTATTTATCTTTTGTTTTTTTTTCTCTCCTCCTTCCTCCTCCCTCCCTCATTCTTCAGCTCTGACGACGGGCTAGAGGGGAGGACTGGCCGATCATGATACTTACAATGCTATAGGGAGGGAGAAGGAACAAAAAGATAACAAGAAGATAAGAACAACTTCGATTAAGCAATGTCACCATCCTCTCAAGTGAAAAGGCTTGGATCTCAATGTCCACTTAGCAATGTTATACTTTTTTTCATCTTACCTGAGTTTTCAATTTGCTTTTCCCTTGTGAAAGCATCCATATTAAACTCACTCCGGCTTTCCCATCTCCTTATCATGGGGGTAAGTACACTATCAGTGCCAAAAGTTATGTTCGGCGCTCACTTTGGTGCCAAAAGTTTTGTTGAATCAATTTAGTGCTAAATCGGAGGAAAAACTATCACTTTGGTGCCACCGGCGAGAGATTCCGGCCAAAATGATTACGTGACTTTTATATTTAAAAAAAATCGACAAGCCTTTTAAACGAGGTCGTTTTCCGTCCTCCTGAAGAAAACGTCGTTTTGCCATCATATGTGGATGGCCTAGGAAAAAAGACGCCGCTTAGCTCATTTGGGATTGAAATTAGGGTTTTTTTTGTTCAATCCTTGCCGACCTAGCTTGCTCAGCCACCATGCTCGGCCATTATCGCTTGGCATCCATCGTAGTTGCTTGACTAGGTGAGCAAGGAGAGGCTGAAGTTGTTTCTCGGGCAAGAAGCGATGGGAAAATAGGAAGCGAGGGCGGAGGAGGAGGAGGAAGAAGGGGAGTCGAAGATGTGGAGAGAGAGAGAGAGAGAGAGAGAGAGAGAGAGAGAGACGAGCGAGTGCGGGGGAAATAGCGAGGGAAATAAGGAGGGCGCAAATGGAGATGGTGGATTGGGCTGTGCTCAAAGAGTGGCTTGTGCTGGTGTTGTTCTTGGGGGACGAAGACGACGCTACCATGCCTTCTCTCTCTCTCTCTCTCTCTCTCTCTCTCTCTCTCGATTTGGGGATTTAGGGTTTCGACTTTGGGGAAAGATGCCAAACGATGTCGTTTTGTGGTTTACATGTTGACTGTACTCTCCAGTGAGCCACATCAGCGTAAAAAATTAATAGAAAACTGCCACGTCGAATTTCCGGCTAACCAAATCAGCGTTGGCACTGAAATGATTGTTTATCAAAATTTTTGGCATTTTAGTGATTCGACGGAAACTTTTGGCACCTAAGTGAGCGTTGTACACAACTTATGGTACTGATAATGTACTTCTCCCCCTTATCATCAAGACTACTGTCAATAGGTGCCAGCTGACTCCTCATCAAAACTAGTTTCATTGACCCCCGATAAACTTAAATTGCCTTGAACTACTTCTACTCCAAAATCAACCTCTCCTAAATGCTGCCCGTTCTAGCCTATGTGTAAACATATGACTTGGGTAATATTTCCCAAAACGAAAGTTACCTAAGTTGTACACGTTGATGGAACATGGATTAGAAAAGAGAAGTTGGTTTGAAATTTCGAAATTACATCTCTATTCGAAAGCAAATATGAATAAGAATGAGGGAGTATAGAAAGTCTGAAAAGACTGTACATTTTAAGTGAAGTAACATACTATTTTTGGGAGTGCCTTATGATCTGCGATGAGGCATATAAATCTCTACAAGAGCGTCTCCTTTTTCCCTCTCTCTCCCTCTTTCTCCTCTCTCTCCTTTTCACAAGCCATGCTCCTCTCTCTCTCTCTCTCTCTCTCTCTCTCTCTCTCTCTCTCTCTGAAACTTGTTCGAAGAAGAGGAGAAAATCAAACAAAATTAGAAGAAAATGGCCAACCTCGACTTCCTCCCTTTTCCAGCTATGATTATTGTTCAACTAGGGTTCATTCGCATGAACGTTACCTTGAAACTAGCGATGGATAATGGGATTAGCTCGTTTTTGCCTGTGACATATTGTTAGGTTTTCGCTGTTGTTGCCATTGCCCCTCTCGCCTTGCTCCGAGAGAGGTAAGTCCCCTAATAACCATGTTTGTGAAATGTCATAACTTTTATGAAGTTGATAATGCAGCACCTCTACAATGCTTCTTGGCCGAAGTCTATTCAGCAAATATTTACCTCATTAAGTTTTCTAATCAGTTTCATTAGTACGAGTGAGAAGAAAATATATGAAAAGTTTAGGTATATTATCTGTCATAATACAAGATTAAGTCTCATAGTCTCAAACAAAGTATTTCATGAAGATTCTGGTTGAAATTAATTTAAGGCCTTCAAGAAATCACGATACTTACAATGCTAATGGGGAGGGAGAAGGAACAAGAAGGATAAGAACAACTTCAATTCAACAATGTCACCATCCTCTCAAGTGAAAAGGCTTGGATCTCAAAGTCGATTCAGCAATGTTATAGTTTTTTTCATCTTACATGAGTTTCCAATTTGCTTCTCCCTCACGAAAGCATCCATATCAAACCCACTCCCGCTTTCCTATCTCCTTACCATCAAGACTACTATCAGTAGGTGCTGGCTGACTCCTTATCAAAATTAGTTTCATCAACCTCTAAAAAACTCAAATTGCCTTGAACCACTTATGCTCCAAAATCAACCTATCTTAAATACTGCCCATTCTAGCCAATATGTAAACACAGGACTTGGGTAATATTTCTCAAAACAAAAGTCACCTAGGTTGTACACGTTAATGGAAAAGAAATTAGAAAAGAAAAATTGGTTTGAAATTTCGAAATTACACCTATATTGAAAAGCCAATATGAATAAGAGGCAGGGAGAATAGAAAGTGTAAAAAGATGTACATTTTAAGTGAAGTAACATACTATTTTTAGGAGTGCCTTATGATCGGCAATGGGGCATACAAATCTTTACAAGAGCGTCTCCTCTCTCCCTCTTGCTCTCTCTTCTTCACAAGCCACACTTCTCTCTCTCTCTCTCTCTCTCTCTCTCTCTCTCTCTTTAAAACTGGTCCGAAGAAAAGGAGAAAACCAAACAGAAACAGAGGAAAATGGCTAGCCTCGACTTCCTCCCTTTCTAGCCATGATGATTGTCCAATTGGGGTTTGTTGGCATGAAGATTACCTCGAAGCTAGTGATGGATAGCGGGATGAGTCCGTTTGTGCCTATGACATTTCACCAGGTTTTCGTTGTTGTTGCTACTGCCCTATCCCCCTCGCCCTGCTCCGAGAGAGGTAAATCCCCTAGTAATTACGTTTGTGAAATGTCATAACTTTTATGAGTATTTGATACTGCAGCACCTCTGCAATGCTTCCTGGTTGAAGTCTATTTAGCAAATATTTACTCCATTAATTTTTCTAATCAATTTCATTGGTATAAAGTGAGAAGAAAATATATGAAAGGACTACGTATATTATCTATCGTAGTACAAGATTAAGCCCCTCAGTCTCAAATAAATATTTCATAAAAATTCTAGTTGAAATTAATTTAAGACCTTCGAGAAATCACGATACTTACAATGTTAGTGGAGAGAGAAAAGGAACAAGAAGATAATAACAACTTTGATTTAGCAAATGTCTCCATTCTCTCAAGTGAAAAGGATTGAATCTCAACATCAATTCAGCAATGTTACAGTTTTTTTCATCTTACACGAGCTTACAATTTGCTTCTCCCTCACGAAAGTATCCATATCAAACCCACTCCCGCTTTCTCATCTCCTTATTATCAAGACTATTATCAATAAATGCTAGCTGACTCCTTATCAAAACTTGTTTTTATCAATTCCCGATAAACTTAAATTGCTTTGAACCAATTCTGCTGTAAAATCAACCTCTCTTAAATACTGCCCATTCTAGACTGTGTGTAAACACAGGACTTGGATAATATTTCCCAAAATGAAAATCGCACAAGTTATACACGTTGATGGAATGGGGATTATAAAAGAGAAATTGATTTGAAATTTCAAAATTACACCTGTATTGGGAAGCCAATATGAATAAGAGGGAGGGAGCATAGAAAATCTTAAAAGAGTATACATTTTAAGTAAAGTAGCATACTATTTTTGGTAATGCCTTATGATCGGCGATAAGGCATACAAATCTCTACAGGAGTCTCTCTCTCTGAAACTGGTCCGAAGAAGAGGAGAAAACTAAACAGAAATAGAGGAAAATGGCCAGCTTCGACTTCTTCCCCTTTTTGGCCATGATTATTATCCAACCAGGGTTCATTGGCATGAACATTACCTCGAAGTTGGCGATGGATAGTGGGATGAGCCTGCTTGTGCCCGTGACATATCGCCATGTTTTCGTCGCCATTGCCACTGCCCCCTCGCCCTGCTCCGAGAAATGTAAGTCCCCGAGTAATCACGTTTGTGAAATGTCATGACTTTTATGAAGTATTTTTACTGCGGTACCTCTGCAATGCTTCTTGGCCAAAGTCTATTTGGCAAATATTTACCCCATTAATTTTCTTAATCGATTTCGTTGGTATAAGTGAGAAGAAAATACATAGAAAAACTAGGAATCATAGTACAAGATTAAGCCCCCTAGTCTTAAACAAAGTATTTCATGAAGATTCTGGTTGAATAAATTTAAGGCTTTCGAGAAATCGCAACACTTACAATGCTAGTAGAGAGGGATAAGGAGCAAGAAGATAAGAACAACTTCGATTAAGCACTGTCATCATCCTCTCAAGTGAAAAGGCTTGGATCTCAACATTGATTTCAGCAATTTTACATTTTTTCTTATCTTATATGAGCTTCCAATTTGCTTCTCCCTCACGAAAGCATCCATATCAAACTCACTCCCGCTTTCCCATCTCCTTACTATCAAGACTACTATCAATAGGTGCCGGCTGACTCCTCATCAAAACTAGTTTCATTGACTCTCGATAAACTTAAATTACCTTGAACCACTTCTGCTTTAAAATCAACCTCTCTTAAACGCTGCCCGTTCTAGCCTGTGTGTAAACTCATGACTTGGGTAATATTTCCCAAAATGAAAGTCACCTAGGTTGTACACGTTGATGGAACAGGGATTAGAAAAGAGAAATTGGTTTGAAATTTCAAAATTACACATGTATTGGAAAGCCAACATGAATAAGAGGGAGGGAGCATAGAAAGTTTGAAAATAGTATATATTTTAAGTGAAGTAACATACTATTTTTAGGAGTGCCTTATGATTGGCGATGAGGCATATAAATCTCTACAAGACCATCTCCTTTCTTTCTTTTTCTTCACAAGCCACACTCCTCTCTCTCTCTCTCTCTCTCTCTCTCTGAAACTGGTATGAAGAATAGGGGAAAACCAAATAGAAATAGAGAAAAATGGCCAGTCTCGACTTCTTCCCCTTTCTTGCAATGATTATTGTCCAATTGGGGTTCATTGGCATGAACATTACCTCGAAGCTGGCGATGGATAGCGGGATAAGCCCGTTTATACTTGTGACGTATTGCTATGTTTTCGCCGCCGTTGCCACTGCTCTCCTCACCCTACTTTGAGAGAGGTAAGTCTCCTAATAACCATGTTTGTGAAATGTTATAACTTTTATGAAGTATTTGATACTACAGCACCTCTGTAATGCTTTTTGGCCGAAGTCTATTTGGTAAATAAAACCATTAATTTTCCTAATCGTTTTCATTGGTACAAGTGAGATGAAAAATAGTCATCCTCTTCAACTTTGGGTTTTTGGCAGCTCTTGCTCTTCTCAACCATAAGTGCATTTTGCTTTTCTTGTTCTTGAAGTTTCCATCAACAAGAGCTTGCCTACTCAAGCTTCATGTGACAATGCAACCTTTGGCAAATCTTAGACATAAAAATCAGATGATCCTGAGGGCATCAATGAGGTCAATAGAATGGGAGGATCAATTCATATGCAATCTCAAGGATCTAGTCTCAAAGATGGATTGAGTATAAAGTCCTAATAGTTGGTTTCTTTTCATTTTGTATCATTTAGCAGTAGTTAAGACCTCAAAGGGGTCAACAAAAGGTTTGTCCATTAGGAACTCATGTTACTTCTTTGCCTATATTTTTTATTGGGTCTTGTAGGGAGGTCATCCAAGTCTACACCTACACGGCCCGAGATGGCTGTTGCCGCCAATAGGGAAAGAGGAATAGTGCTCCCATTTGAGTAGCACTCAATTACTTTCAATGAAATAACTTAATTAGTTAATATGTCGTAGTAAGTTATAAAATGTTTAAAGATGATTCTTTATTAATATATCATCATAGTAGATCATAAGTGTTAAAGCTCAAATGTTCATCCAAAGTATAACCAAGTGTTTGTTGTTATCTTGGCGAGAAATAAAGAATCATGGTGTTCTCTAGGATGAATTGGTGCTCTTGAAAGGTATAAACGGCGATTTAAGGCCAAGTGTTCTTACAGCTCTAATGGGTGTCAGCGATGTACATAAAATATACGTGTGATCTTGATAAATACGTGCAATTTGCGTGCCACATATGTGCCATATATGTGTGATATAATACTATATTCATTTTTTTCCTTATTGTTCGAATGTTGTATTAATATAGGCAACCAGTTTTAAACAGTCCATTCACATTTTCCTTGATTTGTCTACAGGCAAGAATCACTTGGAAACAAGTCCAATGCGGGGAAGGCGAGAGTGATTGGGACACTCGTTTGCATGGGCAGAGCCATGGTACTTTCTTTTTACCACAGACCCAATATTAGAATCAGTCACTTGGGGATTAATTGGATGTATGCTATAAAAACGATGGCCCAACACGCCACCGTCATTGGCAACATCTTTCTGGAACCTATCCTTCTCTTTGCTAGCATGGCTGCTTGGACAATATGGTTCCTTCTCCAAGTGAGCGAAGCATTCTCCTGATTTCTATCACCGATTTATTCTTTTCAATCATTGAGTTCAATTTCCTGATGTGTGTTTTGTGGTGCATTCAGGCAAAACTGAATGGCCAAGTTCCCAAACCCTTATTCTATGGCAACATTGGCACGCCTCATGACCAGCATCGGGTGTGCAGCTGTTGGGGCAACCGTTGAACACCGCCTTGCAGGGTGGTCATTGAGATCCGAGATACGGCTTGTCTTGGCTCTTTATGCGGTATGGTGTCATGTCCCTTATTCAACAATGAATTATTAGAAAAATTTGTGCACAAAAGTAATGCTAATTGGGATTTAAATTCAGGGTTGCATATGTTCGGCCATGGCATTTTGCATCATGTCCCGATGCATCGAAAGAAAGGGTCCTTTCTACTCCGCGGTATTCACCCCTTAATTGCTGGTCATCACGCAAGTACAGGCCTGGTCTACTCACCCCTTTTTTAATTTTCAAAATTTTTAATTTTTTATAATTTTTTTTAAAATTTTTAAAATTTTAATTTAAAAAATAATAAAATAATAATAACAATTTTTTCGGGCCGGTGCGGGCCCGCAGTACAGGCCCGGCCCAGGACCCTCTTTTCTTTTTCCCCTCTTTCTTTTTTCTTTTTTAAAACGAGCTCGGCCCAAATTAAATTAGCCCTTTCTCCTAAAAAAGAGATGGGCCCAGCCCAGGGATGGATCCACCCATCCGCCCAGGCCCAGCCGGACGGACCCCTACCCGGCCGACGACCCAGGTCCGACCCGAGTCAGTGGCCGCGACCCGAATCCCGGCGAACCCTACCCGAATGCCAACCTTCTTCTCCTAGGCTTATTGGCGGCGTTGACACCGGGCGGACAGGCGGCGACGGCATTGACGGTGGCAGCGACGCGGCGGGCGGCAGCGGCGACGCGGTGGGTGGCGGCGGCACGGGCGGCAACGGTGCGGTGCTGGCGCGACGGGGCGGATTGGTGCCGCGACGGCGGCAAAGGGGTCGGGCTGCTGGCGCGACGGTGTCGCGGGTTCGGCGTTGGGAGTAGCGGCGGCGGGTGGAGGCGCGGTGGCCGGCACGGGATCTGCAGGCGCAGTGGCGGGTGCGGCGACAGCGTCGAGGACGCCGCTCGACAGGGATCTAGTGCGGCAACGGCGTCAGGGATGGCGGCGACGCGGCTCGAGGGACGGCGAAGCAGCGTCGTCTCCCAGATCTGGGCTCGCTCGGCCTCTCTCTCGCTGCTCGAGCTCTCCCTCTCCCTCGCAACTCGAGCTCTCCCTCTGCGTCTCGCTCTCTGCCTCCGTCTGTATCGTTTCCTCCTGCTCGCCGGAGCTCGAGTCCATCGACAATGGAGGTTCCGGCGAGCGGGATCAGCCGCCTAGAAAAGCGTCGCTCCTTCTCTCTCCGGGTCCTGCTCTGTTTATCTGTGCTTCTCTCTCTTGCGCTCAGCTCTCTCTCTCTCTCTCCCCTCTATTGTTTTCTCTTCTCTCTCTTTTTTGCTGCTCTCCAGCCTTCTCTCTATAAATCTGCCGTAGGTTCCCCCCTTTTGGTATCCCTCCCAAGCGGTTCCGGATGGCCAGCGAAGCCAGCTACCTTTCCTTTCCATCTCTAGCTCAAATTTTCCTCTGTCAGTCCAGCCTCCTGTCTCTATATGTGCCTGCAGCCGATCTTCTCCTTGGGACCGAGTTCGGTCTGTTTTCAGCTACAACGGCTGCAGGTTTTCTTGGGCTTCGTTAACTGCAGGTGCTGCCACGCCACAGCCAAGCTTTCATTGCTTCGATTTTTCTGAAAACGTAGTTGCCGATCCTCTGCAGATCCTCCTTCGGCTTCCTCCTGCTCTGTCTGCTGCAGGTCCTGCGCGAAGACTGGAGGCGGGAGAAAAGATGGGGCGCGGGCCGGGCCGACGAGGGAAAAAAAAGGCTGGGCCGAAAGGGCTGGCCCATGCGCAGGAGGAAAGAAGAGGGAGAAAGGAGAGCGGGCCGGACCTAGGCCGGATCCGGCCCGGCCCTACCCTTAACTTTTTTTAATAACTTTTCGATTTTTTATTTTTATTTTTTGTAAAATTTAGGTGTCAACACACATGAAAATCAAAGATCTAAGCGTTTTTTAAGTGTAATTTATTTGGACATTACAAATCCGAATGCCAAGCAAAGGTTGCATATGAGCAGGCAAAATAGGTACATGCCATCAATGCTGCTGAAAATATGGTGCTTATATGCAAGAAAGATGACCAGAGCATTGTGGGCACCAGAATCTAGTATCTTGATATTGGGTGCACTATTCATATGTTTAGCTGAAAGGAGTTGATCTTGTAGTTGGACAAGATGGCTGGCGGTGAAGTCAATTTCGAGAACAAATAAAAATTTCTTGCAATGGGCAAAGGTAACACGTTTATTTTGTGTCAAGACTTCTTTGGAATATGTTAAATGTTGGCCCTTTTTTAAAAAGGCCCCAATGGCCTTATTGAAAATGGAGCTTGCACCATCAAAGGTGTAAACAATGAGTTAACTACGGCAATGCGAATTGACAAAGAATTAGATATTCTCTTTGACTCTTCAAACAAAGAATCTGTGAAGCTTTCAAGTGTTGATGAAAGATAGCAAGTGGTTGTGCCATCTTTGATTTGGTCATTTAAATTTTTGTGGACAAAAATTTAAATGACCAAATAAAGATGGTGACTGGCATGCTTCTAATTGACAGTCCTGATCGCCCATGCTAAGGATGTCTAGTCAATAAACAGCATTGAGAAAACTTTCCAGTTGGAAAAGCTAGAAGAGTAAAATAACCTTAGAAGTTGGTACATATAGACATGTGTGGCCTTATTGAGGTAGTAGAATCATTGGAACAAAAAATGTACATGCTAATATTTGTGGAGGAACGCCTACACGGCTATAAGTATGCTCTATCTTCAACAACAAGATACTGCTACTTGTGCCATCTTACTAATGTGTTATTGGAAAGAGAAATACCGTACAAGTGAGTGGAAACACTCCCATTAGGTACGTACTCATACACGCAAGCAGCTGTGTACGGTAGTTCCGGCAGTAGTAGCCCGACGAAGACACTAGATTCCGATGTTGAATAGGCGAGGGGAAGCATACCTGATAGGCGAACGGAGAAAAACGATACCAATATCAATTAGACAGAAATCCACCTGAAGAGCTACCCGCGTTGCACAAAGGAGATCAACGAGCCATCGAAGGGAGAGGAAGCAATCTCACGCCGTTCCTGGATTTAGATTCTTCGAGCTACTCACCGCCGACAATTAGGCGTCACGAGACCATACAAAAAAGAACAGGGAGAGATCAACGGGATATTCGCTAATGAAGAAACAATCTCTTACCCATCCAAATTGAGCCAACGAACGAAGCAGCGCAGAAGTTCAGCTTTCCTCCTTGGGAAGCTGTGGGGGAACCTCGTTGAAATCCTTACGTAATCCTTATGTTGTTGCCTTTGAAGAATGGGCGACTCCATGAACCAATTCATTAAGTTAGTGAGGAAGCTTGAGGGTCAGATTTTGGACGGGTGTCGTACAAAATCTGGCTCTAGTCATCCACCAATCATGATACGAGTTTGGGCTTTCGTTTTTGGTTAAATATAAAAAAGGTCTTAATATATTGGTCCTAATTAGAGCTGGAAAAATGAGTCATAAACCTATATTATGACCCATTTTTAGTTAAATGGGTCATATATGAGTCAAGTGAAAGTTAAATATGTGTCAGAAATGGGTCTAAGAAAGTAAAACATAAAAAGAAATGGATCTAAATACTTTGAACCCATGGCCTTCTTTAACTTTATAAAATGTTTTTTTAATAAAAAATTGAAATTATAATTATATTTCATATTTCAAATTTTTTTTCTTTTTTCTTTCTTTTTCTTCCTTCCTTAGCCGACGGTCGGGCCCCCGGCCCGGTGACGAAGCCGGGCGAGGCTTGAGCTCGCTAGCGGTCGTTGATGACTGGCAAGACTCGAGCTCACCGGCGTTGAGCGAGGCTCGATCTTGCCGATCTGCGAGGCTGACGTCGGCGAGCTCGAGTCTTGCAAGATCTGGTGAGGCTCGGCCTCGCTAACGACTGGCGAGGCTAAGGCCCCCGTGTGACGCCGGCTAGCTCAAGTTTCGCCAGATCCAGCAAGACTCGGCCTTGCCGACGATCGGCGAGGCTCGAGCCTCGCCGGATTTGGCGAGACTCGAGCTCGCCGACATCGGGCGAGGCTTGGATCTCGCCATCGAGCCTCGCTTGACGCAGCGAGCTCGAGCTTCGCCGGATCCGGTGAGGCTTCCTTGCCAGATCGGCGAGATCGAGCCTCGCCCGATGTCGGCGAAGCCTTGGCCTTGCCGGATCCGGTGAGACTCGAGCCTCGCCGATGACTGGGAAGACTTGAGCTCGGCGGCGTCCGAGGGGGCTCGGCCTCGCCGGATCGACGAGATCGAGCCTCGCTCGACGCCGGTGAGCTCGATCTCGCCTATGGCCGGTCGCTGGCCGTCGTCATGGCCGGCGGCTGGCCGAAGAATAAAAAAAAAGAAAGATTTAAAGAATAAAAAAATTAAAAGTTATATTTAAAAAATTAAAAATTTTATTTTTTAAAAATATTTTAAAAAGAATTATAAAAATTTTTCATTAAATTTGTATTGCACAAAAATGTTTTAACAATACTTTTTTAATAAAAAATCATAAAAATGAGCTTTTTTAGGTTTAGTTTAAAAATTTTCATGTTACGCTTTTTAGTTATTCAATGGTATGTTCACTTCAAATAAAAGAAGCGTGTGCATAGTCTAATTCTTTATAAATATTTCAATTTATAAGTTTTTTTAAAACTTTTTTATTTACTATTTTTAATTTAATTTGAAGTTTTAATCCAATTAGCATATAGTAGAAGTGAGTTTTCTTAAAATATTAATAGGTTTTAGCAATACGGGTTGGGTCGGGTATGAATTGGGTATGGGTCGGGTTAGGTATGAGTCACTTGATTTACATTACATGAATATGGGTCAAAACGAGTTAAATGGGTCAAACATGGGTCGACATGTCACGTCCCAATCCTCGAGCACGTGCCCCATCCCTCGGTGGTCGATTTAATTGCGACGTTCCAAGACGCGTCGTCGATCCATTCATTTTTAATGTACATGCGAAAGCGTATAAATAAATCCCCAGACAGCACAAAGATGGGATAGAAAAGCAGGACCACAATTTCACAACCATAACACATTAGTCTAAAGACAATACTAGTCTAAAGACAAAAGTCTACTCAAGCAGAAAAGTCTACTAGTCCTCTAGGCGCTCGAATCCCCAACTAAAAACTCCGAGGTCTCCTAGGGACTTTGGTCCACCATTGCACCACCAGGAGGGTCAGTTGTACTCTTGCTAAAAGCGATTTCTAACACCGACACTGGGACCTTAGAATCCTATAGGGGATCTTCTCTGGGTCCATTTCGCCTGCGACGATACCGTGCTCTGAATTGATGGGGTACCCTTCGAGGTAGACCCGCATCGACCTAGACGATAGTCCTCACAAGTTCATAGACCTAGGCCTCCTGGCCCTCAGGAAGAGGAATCTTAGAGACCTGTTCGGTGACCCTCTTGGGCTGGCCAAAACGTTTCGTAGGAACTGCCATCTAAGGATCTGAAAAGATTGAGCCCACGACGGGGTGAGACAATGTCTCAGCAAGTTCACCCCCTAAACTTCGACTAGGAAGGAAATATGCATAAAGACAATCTATGTATGCACAAGACAGATGACTTATCTTACCTCAGTTCCATCCTGCACGTCAATATAATTTATATACTCAACTAATCAATTCAATTCAAACCATTGATCAAGCGATCCACTCAATTCGATGCAGTCAATACCATCTATAAATTCAACCGATACGATCACTGCTCACATAAGCTGAAATAGACGGTAATAGCTCTCACAAGTTGATATATAGATAGTAATAGCTCTCACAAGCTTATATAGATAGTCATAACTCTCACAAGCTGATATAGTATACTGCTCTCACAAGCTGATAATTCACCGTGTTAAAAATACCCAATAAAAATAATCGCGTGTGGGTACACGGTTGGCCTGAGCAAAAAATGCAATATCTTTCTTTTAGAAAATCCCACTACTTATATAGTGCGTAAACACATTTTCGGCGTTGAAAACTGATGCCTGGTATTTTCTAATTAAAATACCGAAATTCCACAATTTTGGAATAAATACCCAAAATTACAATTACCACTCAATTTGCACAATATAGCATTCAATTGCATAAACTAAGCACACCGTTACAATCAGCACGAAATTCCGGTCACCGACTATCCCGGTATAATTTCCATAAAATAATAAATAATTAAATAAATACAAAAAATAATTAAATAAATGCAATTAATTACCAAAATAGAGACTTAGGCTGGAAATGCCTGATTAAACACCGAAGCGAGCCCGGAAAAATTCTGAACCTATCTAGATAAATAGTGCAACTTATCTAATCCCTAATTAAGCCGTTCTAACCACCTAACATGCAAAACCGAATAATTAAATCGCTAATCCGTTCTAACTAACCACCTAAACCCTAAACTAATCAATCTTTAAGCATCATTAACTCCATAAGCTGAGTCTAGCAAGTAAACTCATCGGTTTTGCGATCCGGTGAGTCCACGACGACGGTGACGCGGAGATAGGCGACAAACGACCTTGTAGCAGCACCAAATGGGGATGGGACTGGCCTGAAAACGGGCCTTGAAGTCCAAAGAACCTTGCTAGGCTTCGGTTATGCTCTAGGCTAAAAGAGGGCTACTCGAGGCTCGACTTAGGCCGAAACAGGCCAGGCGGGTGGACCGGGCTGCAATGGGCGAGCAGGGGCGACGGCGGCTGCTGAACGATGGCCAGGGGAGCTCCGGCGGCTGCTGAACGATGGCCAGGGGAGCTCCGGTGGCAACTAGGGAGGCTCGGGGGACGGGGTTGGGCGACGAGACAAGCGAGACGAGCAGGAACTGGCAGACGGGAGGGCGGGGCTCGCTCGGGCTCGCGGGCGGCGTGCGGTGGCTCCGGTGGCTCCGGTTGCTCCGGCAAGCGTCAACGGCAAGGGGGGAGGGCTTGGCTCGGTTTCTCTGGTTTTTAGAGCTTCAAAAGCCATAACAATGGAGAAAGGCAAAGCAAGGAAGGAGAAGAAGTTGCTAGAAATAGAGGGGGACCCAGTTTGGCCTCAAAAGTCTTCCTTTTATCCATTTTCACTCATTGGCAAGGCCCCACTTGTTGGGCTGTCTTCCTCAGCCAATTTGGAGCATAAAAATCCCCCTTAGAACCAATCCCAAGTGGTCCAAAATGTTGCACACCCCTTGGCCTACGAATTTTGGCCAATTCCCCCAAATTGAATCATATTCCTCTTCAATTGGACCTAAATCGGTCTCCATAAATTCAACCAAGATGTCCTTGACCAAAATAACATTTTTCCTCACCAATTGAACTCACTCGAATCCCGAAAACGCGATAAAAAATGGTCCTATGATTTTTTCCGGTAAAAAAGGCCCTAATTTGCAATTTCGCCAAAATTCTCGGTTTGCAGAAAAATCTTTGGAGGATGAGTCGACGGTCCTAAAATGAATCGTGACATGACAAAACTTTCAATTTCTGAGATCGGGTTCAAATTTGCGGTTAATTTTAATCTAGCGCGATTTTAGCGTGACATAGCCTACCGGGTAGCTTTTAGGAATTTTTAGTGCAATTGACCTGTGGTCAATTATTTTCGAGCCACAATGTACATTTTCGACACATTGGGACTCTCGATTGTCGTAAAAATCTCGAGGTTTTAAATACGGGCACAGGGTACCAAAACGACAAAAAAATCGGTTTAGTGCCGATCGATGAGAATTTTGCAATCAGGTGGAATCACCTACACTTTGATCACATATCTCAGTCGAATCGACCTATCTATGATCTTTGATCGATTTTTAAGTGTGCTGTAATGACCTTGTAGATTAGCACGGTCGAGCAGTCGATTCCTAGTCAAATTCTCAAGTTTATTGTGTTAAAATCCCTTAATGGCTTCACCTGATAGATTAGTTATCTCATGAGTGATCAGCTCAGAGAATAGAACTATAGGCGTGTCGATGAAAAGTCCGATTCATTCAATTGAAAACAAAAACTGGAAATTTAGGATGTCACACGACCCATTTTCAACCCGACCCAAACCCGACCCGACCCACCCATTTGACGGGTCTAGTCCTGATGAAAGCTCAACATACATTACTCTTGTAACAAAAATAAATGTATACTATTTTGTTGGAATAATATAAAATTGTCCAAATATATCTTGCAACTTCGAATAATTCGAGGAGATTTCAAGTCTTTACTCATGAATAATTCTGAGTCAATCTTTTGCGTACTTTGATTGTGTGCAAACCATCGTTAAACAATTAAGGGTTAATGGTGAAGAACTCCAAGATGTGCGAATTGCAGAAATCTTGAGGTTTTTGCTCGAAAGATTTGACCACATTATCATAGCAATCGAAGAAGGGTAAGATGTGTCAACTCTAACATTGGAGAAGTTGACTGCCATGCAGTATCAAACGAGAGATAAATCTTCCAAAGAACAAAACTTTCCGAATTAGTCAAGTCATTTAAGACCCTTCACGTCCACTCTTTTTCCTATTTAAAGATTAGCCCTTTGTTTCTATGTTTTCACATCGAGAATTCTTTACAGATGAAGAGATGTCAAATAGGGCTTATGACTTCCCAAATAGATCCCCTACATTATGAATATACAAACCAAAACCTTGAAAGCCCAGAAATAGAATACCCACTTAAGATGTGATAGGATTGCATGCGATGCCTAAGGACACGATCTAATAGATCGTTCATTGTGTTCGCATGAGCAAACAATTTAATTTGAACCCCAAGCAAGCATTGCATTGGGTGGTTTAATCAAGCCGAGGAGGCTATCAAGGTGGCTAAGGTCGTGGAGGTGGTCAAGGATGCTGAGATGGAAAATTTGAATTCTGCCAAAAAATATAAAACACGTGAAAATCAAAGGTATATATTTGGACATTACAAATATGAATGCCAAGCTAAAAGTGACATATGAATAAGCAGAATAGGTGCATGCCATCGATGCAACTGAAAATATGGTGCTTGCGTGTAAGGAAGATGACTTGAGCATTGTGGAGACCAACATTTAGTAACTTGATACTAGGTGCAATCTTATGTCTGGTTGAAAGGAGTTGATCTCATAGTTGGACAAGATGGCTCGTGGCGAAATCAACTTCAAGAACAAATAAAAATTTCTCGTAATGGGTAAAGGCAACATCGATATTAAGTCAAAAGATGGTACTAATATTTCTATTGCAAATGTTTACCTTGTGTCAGGATTTTTTTTTTTTTTTTTTTTGTGGAATTTGTTAAGTGTTGACCAACTTTTTGAAAAAAACCCCGGAGGCCTTATTGAAAATGGAGCTTGCGCTATCAAAAGAGTAAACAATGAGTTGACTACGACGGTGCAAATGGGCGAAGCATCATATGTTCCCTTTGACTCCTCAAACAAAGAATCTTTTAAGTCTTCAAGCGTCAATGAAAGATAGCAACTGGCTGTGGCATCTTCGATTCGATCATTTAAATTTTTGTGGACGAAAATTACTCGTCTAAAAAAAGATGGTGACCGACATGCCTCTAATTGACAATCTCAATTGCCCATGCGAAGCATATCTTGTCAAAATACAACTTCGAGAATCCTTTTTAATTGGAAAAGTTAGAAGAGCATAACAATTTTTGGAGTTGGTATATATAGACATTGGTGGCTTCATTGAGGTAGAATCGTTAAAACAGAAGAGACACATGCTAATTTTTGTGAATGATTTTACCATGAGATATGGGTATATTTTATAGGAAAAAAATGTGACCCTTTGGGTAAATTTAAATATTTTTTAAACTATGTTGAAAAACATAGTGGCTTTGATACGAGGATGTTGAGATCGGATTGATGGGAAAATTTTACCTCCAATGAGTTTGGCAAGCATTGTAAAATTTATGGAGTTAAACGTTAACTCACTGTTAGCTATAGAAAGCAATGATGTGACAATTTCTAAAATGGCAAGAAGTATGCTAAAAGCAATAAACTTATACAAGAAGTTTTGGATGGAAGCCGTATTGTGTGCTGTATTTAGACTAGACAAATGCCAACAAGGAGTGTTCTTGGGAGAATCCAGAGGAGGCTTCAAGGGACGACATGCTCCTATTCGGCACGCGAGGACTGATGATTTGGCATTTCCATTGATGGAGAAGATCACAGAGAAACTTTGCACGAGTTACATCGTATGCGAACACTCTTCCACAAAAAAAGATAAACTGGTAACAGGAAAGCCAGATGTGCTCACTGGATTTTGCAGATGATCCCCTTTAGCTGCCCCCGGAGCTATCCAATGTCCATGCTTGAATTCTAGCTTCTGGCTTGAAAGCTGAGCAGCACCCTGCAGAGGAAAGCAGTAGAGCTTTCATATATGCAACGGCGACGTTGGTAACTGCATGCCAACTTGCGACTTGCTCAATTGATGACAAAATTTAGGCTATCCAATGTCCATGCTTGAATTCTAGCTTCTGGCTTGAAAGCTGAGCAGCACCCTGCAGAGGAAAGCAGTAGAGCTTTCATATATGCAACGGCGACGTTGGTAACTGCATGCCAACTTGCGACTTGCTTAATTGATGACAAAATTTAGGCTCCTGAGGTCTGTGCAGTGAGAAAAATTCGGTTGAACAAGTACATGAAAAGGGAGGCGAAAAGTATGCTCTATCTTCAACGTCAAGATACTGTTACTTGGACTCATCATATTTTAGTAATAAAAAAAATGGATCATTCGATTGATCTCGAAGAATTGCTCTAAAAAAATCAGTGCCTGAATCTATTTGATTGGATAAATTAGTTGTTATTATGTATAGTTCTATATCCAAGTGTGGGAAAGCTACGGTTAAAACCCTATTCAATACGTAGTATTTGATGGATCTAACAAATCTTGATTTTGAGGTATTTATGGTATTTCTTCCGACCACTACTTTTCATCTATATTTTGCCAAAGCATTAAGCAAAACAGGGTGAGTATTATTTGTTTGGCATTATTACACAAATAGCCTATGAATTTTAATTTAATATATAATGTCTAATTTTTAATTTATTCAATATAATCTCTAAATTTTAATTTAATTTGCATTGTCATCTTTAAAATTTTAAATTTCTTCAACGTGATTTCTGAATTTTTATAATATGTTCATCAGTCTAATATCTTAATATTATGAAAATATTCAATATTATTAATAAATTAAAATTTTCATATAAATTTTTTTTATATAATTTAAAAATTAGATTAAATATAAATAAAAAGTTCATCGATAAAATTAAAAATTCAACGACAAGTGTTTACATCATTTTCCCTATCCGGTTTCGTGATTGGAGTCCGGTCCGACCCGGTCCCCTCGACACTTTCCAGCTAAAAGCTCGGAAGCCAAACTCAGACCGCCACAAATAGCCAGTTCCATCCGCCGCCGCCGCCGCCGTCGCCGTCGCCGGCTTCGCCCCCGGATTTCTCCGACCTCCGTTTTCCCCTCTCCCAATGGCGCTCTCGAGCTCGCCGCCTCCTTCCGCCGCCCGAAGCCCGAGGAGGGCGCTGGGGCTCCTCGCCAACGCGAGGAAGCACAAGCACAGCTTCATCCAGTTCGCCGCCATGACCGGAATCCTCCTCCTGAGCCTCCGGTCGCTGGGCCAGAAGTACCGCATCAACAACCTTCTGGAGGACACCTCCGCCCTCAGGGAGGAGCGGGATTCGCTCGCCGATCGCATGGGCAGCGTCAAGCGCGACCTCCGGCGGGAGGCGTCCCTGGACTCCACCGGGTTCCTGGCCGCGCGGCTCCGGCTCCTCTTCGGAGACGAGGAATGATGCGCGGTGAGTCGAGTTATGTTGGTGCCGTTTGGGTGATTTCGGTTTGCTTGATTTCTGTTGCAAGGGTTTGAATTGCCCTGTGAAAAATTTGGGGATGCTTTTGTCTGATGATTTTCGGCTTTTGGATGGAGGTTACGATTGGAATTAGGAGTGTTTAGATGGTGTCTGGTGGGAAATTGTTTGGTTCGCTGGCTTTGCTCGGGTTGTTCTGGCTCTTGGGTTTTCAGGATGCTTCATTTCGGTTTCCATTTGATGTGCATTGTTGATGTACATTGTGGTTGATCAATTGCAGCACCAATAGTTGACAGCGTAGGATGCAGTTGGTAGTCGCGCCGTTCTATTGCAATGTTGGTGTAACGAGAAGTGACCTAAGTGCTTAAGCCTTCCTCATGGCCCTGGTCCAAGGAAAGGGAGTTTGTCAGTGTTCCAATCAGATGTTGTAGACACTCTGTGATGGAATAAGAGATTTTCGGAAGTGAACTAATCACCATGATTAGTAGTACCCTAATGTTTTATTTTAGCTATACTTTGTATTGAGAATTAGGATTTCCTTCATGTTCTGGTTAAAAACAAGAATAAGATAGTGTGAGGGTGTTCTGCAGTCATTCACATCTTGTAAGTCCTCCAACGAGCCAGCTTCTTTTTTAACTTTGAACACGCTGCAGTGTTTTAAAGCTTGCTCGAGGAAGTTGTCTTTCTTTGGCGAAAGGAAATCTACTCACCCGAGCGAAATTGCTTGTGGGAAAAGCATGTTGGATGGTTTCACTTTTTCATGAACTGTTCCAAATTTCATGGTGGTTATCATTTGCAATTTGTTGTTACCCTGAAGGCTTAGAATTTGCGGTTGCTTCTCTATAGTTTCCATAGAAGTTTGGTTGGCTGTTTTACGTCTTCGTTGGGTTTTTATTACTGTTTTGATTCTCATTCTATCTCACACAAAATTCGACTGGTCAGTAGTTGGATATTATAAATCCCGACTTCTGAAAACTTAAGCATAGAAACGTTATGAGTCAGGCTTGAAGCTTGTAATTTGGTTTTCTTGCAGGTCTCATTCAGTATGCATTGCATTTAATGGGAAGAGGTGTCAGCAGCAACCAAATTCTTGTGGTTCTTTTAGCTCACAAGCTGCAACAGTCGAGATAGTTTCTTTCTTATTTGCAGAGTACTGAATGAGGTGTTTATTTTGAAAAAATACATGAGTTCTTGTCTTGGAGATATGATAATGACTTTTGGAAATATCTCACACACGTAGGGATAGTGCACTTGTAACCTGTCGAAGATTGTTAATAAGGTCCATTTGTTGATCATCAGCAAGCAAACTGCAGCTAGTGTTGAGGAAGGAACTGGGAGTTAATACCTCAATTAACTGATTATTAGTGTTTTAAGGAAATGGTAGAAAGCTTCATTATGGCGGAGAAAAAGAATGGAGAAAGCCCAAAAGAACATGTTTAGTGTAGCCTTACTTGATTAGCATAATGTCATTGCTGGTTTCTATTTTTCTGGCCGGGTGCTGCCTATGGTTTTGGTTATGCTGAAGTAGGTAGACATTTTTGTGTGGCTGCTGTGACCATGAGGGCTTGTCAGCGGACATTTCACAAATGTTTCGTGGGAAGTTTGGACCTTGCATTGTGATTGGTTCTCGGATTGGTTTGATCTCAATCTCATGCTCATCTAGTAACTAGTGAATTATCAGCTAGCCATTATCCGAAGTCCCTTTGATGGTTGGGAGAGTAACAGGAAAATCTCTTCTTGGTCATATCTAAATGAATTTTGTAAACCCGGGTGTTCTGGCTCAATGATGCTGCTCGGCACATTCTTGAATTCCCTTGAGGATGATTTCCCATGTTGGTCTTTACTTCCTTTGAGGCATTAGTTCTTGATGAATCTCGGTCTGTGGACCAAACTAGAATGGGGAAATTTGTAATGAATTGTTCAATTGATGAAGTGGAGCACAAGTATCTAATATAGTCTTCTCGGTCCACTTTAGATTCAACACGCTAATTGCTTCCTTCTTTATTATGGTACTCAAGTATTGACTTTTTATCTTCCTCTGTTGAGCGGTCAACAGTCTTTTGCATTTTTTCATTTGGTACTCCCGATATGATGCGGATGGAGCCCATACATTCTTGAAGTCATACATCGCTAATCGCCATCCATTCACCAGAGATATACATGCCCACAAGCGAGTAGTGTGTAGTCTTGTTTCCACTTCAGTTTTGACTTGCTGGGCTTTACACACCTCTCTCGATCAGCATCTCTGAATGCGCGGATTGATACATAAACGTCTCCAAGGCTGTTGCCCCTCATCCTCTGGGAGAACTTGTAGACATGTAGATAGAGATTGAAGCATATGTGATAATCTATCCAATCTATCATTAGAAACGTCAGCATAAGTAGGAATTACAGTAACTGTAGCACTCCTCCAGTAGAGAGAGAGAGAGAGAGAGAGACAGAGGAATACGACACGAGATAAAGGACGACAAGTGTGTCCGGGGGACCTGCAACTCTTTTCACTTTAGTTTTGTCCTTCTCTCTCTCTCTCTCTGATCCTAGACAAGGAATCATGAACACCAGAGGAAAATCATGGCTTCGTGGACACCGACATTCAGTCTAAATATACCCTCATGCGTGGCCTTTCTCATCCGGTCTCTTTCCTTCACATCTCTCTCCAAACTCACAGAACAAAGGGGTTTGCAGTTACAGCGAGATTAATACTGGCAAATAAACCAAATCTCAGCCCAAACGGGACACTGCTTCTCTCTCTCTCTCTCTCTCTCTCTCTCCCAGGTTTCAATTTTCATTTGGGTTTGCAAAGAAGACAAAGAATCCAAAGAAAGAGAGATGGGGCCAAACTTCTTGCAGGCTTTGAAAGAGATGGGTTTGACATATCTAGGGCATCTCCCAATTCTTGCAACGAGAAACTCTTTTTCTTTTTCCAGAAGTCAATGATGCCTTCCTCCCACGGACAAAGATTTTGCGTTCCTCTTTATAGCGGTGTTCTGGGGCCTCGCGGTGGGTCGGCAGCAACACGACGGAGTCCCTCTTATCCTAGTTAATTCCTGCTGGTTTTCAGACTTTCAAGACAGAGACCTCCAATTTAATCATTTTGCTTAACGTGATCATTGCTGGCTTCGGTCAGCAACTTCCCTTTGCTTCAAATCCGCAGGTGAGTCGATCGGTCAGCTTCGATTTCAAGAAAGCCCTTTTTGGTCATATGAGAACCCAAAAGAAGAGACACTGATTAATTATCCACTTGCTTTTAATTAGGTTTCATTATGAATGTCTAATCAAGGGCTCAATCTCCTGCTCGTGTCTTGGGGGAATAGTTGAAGGGAGACCCAGCTTCAGTGAAAACGGCAAAAATGGGTTGGTGGGTTTAGCACCCAGAGAAACGTCCAAATCAGGTGACAATTTCAACTTCACTAGTTATTATCCCTTTGGTTTAAGTCTCCTCTTTGATGGGAAGTTTTAGATTAGGGTTGAAAAAATTAGGGTTACTCATTAACTCCGGATATTGAAGGGCGGAAAAACCTATTTGGGAGATTAAGCAACTCAGGTCCCAAAATGGAGCCAAGAAGCCAAGAAGATTAAGCAGATCTCTAATTCTTTGTTGAATGATGACCCAAATCCACCCAGTCGAGAGAGGAAGATGGACCGTGGCCAAAACCATGTCATCTCACCTCAAACCCTAGATCAACCAAAACCCAGAATTGATCATCTACTTCAACCATCGATTCCCACTTCAAGTCCACCTTCAGTTGAAATCCGCAAAATCACAGCTTCAACCCAAGCTACGCCTCTGCGGGTGGCCAATTTCCGATACTGCGAGTGCGTCAAGAACCACGCGGTGAGCCTCAGTACCTATGCCATCGATGGTTGTGCTGAGTTCATGCCCAGGGATGAGGGCACGCAGGAGTTCTTCCAATGCACCACCTGCTGTTGCCACCTTAACTTCCACTGGAAGGAGATCATCGCCCATGGTGGCAGCGAGCCGGAGAGCTAGAGCGAGGATCTCGGGGTGTTGAAGATTGTTAAATAAGGTTCATTTGTTAGCCATCAGCGAGTGAACTGCAGCTACTGTTGATGATGGAACTGGGAGTTGATACCTCAAATAACCGATATCAGTGTTTTTATTAGCCATTTCAAGAAAGGCAATGGTAGAAAGCTTCATTTTTTTTTTTGGTTTGGGGGGGGGGAAGAATTGAGAAAGCCTAAAAGAACATGTTTAGTGTAGACAGACTTGATTAGCATAATACCATTGCTGGTTTCTGTATTTTCTGGCCGGTACTGCCTATGGTACTGGTTATGCCGAGTAGTAGACAGTTCTGTGTGGCTGTGACCGTGAGGGCTCGTCAACGGACAGTCCATAAATGTTTCGTGGGAAGTTTGGACATTGCATTCTGGTTGGTTCTCGGATTGGTTTGGTCTCTGTGTCATGCTTATCTAGTAACTAGTGAATCTCTTCTTGGTTGTGGCTCCATGAATTGTGTAACCCCGGTGTTCTGGCTCAATGAAGCTGCCCGGCACATTCCTAAACTCCTTTAAGGATAATTTCCCATGTTGGTCTTTACCTCCTTTCAGGCATTAGTTCTCGATGAATCCAGGTCTTTAGACCCAACTAGAATAGGGAAATTTGTAATGAATTGTTCGAATGATGAAGTGGAGCACCAGCTTGTTAATATAGTTTTCTCTATCCACTTCAGATTCGACACCTTGACCGCTTCTTTCTTTATAATAGTACTCAAGTATAACTTTATTTTCCTCTGTTGAGCGGCCAATAGTCTTCTGCATGCTTTCATTTGACGGGTACAATGTGGATTGAGCCCATTCGTTCTCAAAGTCGTACATCGCCGATCGCCACCCATCACTGGAGATGTGCATGCCCACAATCGAGTACCGTATGGTCTTGGTTCCACAAATGTAGAGCTTGTAATGAACTCCCAGCTTTAAATGCTGAGTTCTATGCGTTCTCTCGAACGTCATCTAAGTCATGCATTGATACACAAACGCCTCTATGGCAAAGAGAACTTGTAGACATGTAGACTATGATAGTCCATCCAATCAATCATTAGAAACGTCAATAGTTTGGAATGCTAACTTCCAAAAGATGGTCAGATCTAGTCACATCTGCTGAGGAAATCTAATTATTACATGATCAATGCATGCGCGACCGAGTCTAACATCACTTGGAAACTGTTTTTCAACAGAGTGGGAAGTGGAAAGGAAAATCATTTCCCTCAAATGCTCTGCCAAAACTTGGCTTCGGAAGGACTGATTTGGTGGGTGGCCACTGAGATCTTATCCCGATCCCGCTTCATCCTCTCCATCATGCGGTGGTCTCGGACCCTCAAACGGCCTTAAAACCAAATAATTTCTGGCGTGTTTATTTGGGGAAAAATTCTAAGATGCAAGAAGAAAAATATCTTTTCAAAAAAACATTTTCTTCTTTTGAGTTAAGAATTTTTTTTTTCTAACTTTGAATTTACATTTTTTTTACGTAAATGGTGTTCCGTTGACTAACCATTTTTAGCAAACTAAACACGTGAAAGTTTAGAAAATTAGTTTGCTGGAAAATTCTTTCATTTAAACTAACGCATTCTCAATTTGGTTCTAATTTAACTTTCCTCAAACCAAGTTTGAATCATCATAGTCGGAGGAAACTCTATGAAGAAAATTGACATAAGTATTCACTTCGGGTAGAGGGTTTAGCTTTTTCAATGTTATTCTTATTTGGCAGATAGTATTTCAAGCATCATTTACATTGCCACTGTGGGAATTTAAACCAGTGATCCGTGTGCGAGGCATTAGTCACATTGCTAGACATGTAAAATAGGAATCCACTATTTGATAAAGTGGTCGTGTGTCACTAGTAAACTTTCCACAATCTGCATTAAGACTCTAGGGTCTAGACCAAGTATGGTCTAATGAGTACATGATGAAAAATTTGATCTTAGTAGATACACACTCAAACCATCGAAAACTTGTTCGATTGTCCACTACATTTAGGAAAGTGAAAATCTTCCACACATCGACGATGTATGAATTCATCCATAAGTCAAACCCATTTAACCACATTTTGGCATGATTAGAATATGTGGCTAAGTTGGCCTGTTCATAGATTAGTTTGTACATCGACGGTGCAAGGGAGATATTCCCAAAAAAGAAATGCGATGGACAATATTCTAGTAATCTCAAGGCCCTTCTTTCTACAACCGACGTTTCTCTAACATTTTTTAGTACACACTCGGAATAATGCACCTTCGAAATAGATCTACTTGCATGCATTGAGCTCCATCTTCGAAGATAATTGCTTTAATTTAATCAAATACCAATCAACGACAAACATGCACATCAAGAACTTGGTTAGGCTTTGGCCACGTATCCCAAATCCCACAGCGCATCTCTTCGAAGCGATCTTCTCGGCCCTATTTGTATTAATAATCAATATTTTAGTCCTCTAATTAAAATCGGTCCATTACTCGGAAATTGTTCCCACCTGCGCAACGCAACTCTTTTAGATAACTTAATATATTTACTTGGGAACGTGGAAGTTGCTCGTGTAATTAGATAATAATAGTCTATATCGAGATTCAAGATCCCTATGGTTCTAAATTTGATCAAGTGTTTTAAAAAAAAAAAGATTAGGTCATAAGAAGAACACTGCATATATTTGGAAAGAGTGCCATGTTACCTTTGATGTCATGTAAAGGAACGGATCTCGTGGAGAGGGGAAAGAACCCTACATTCACAAGTCACATGACACTACTCTTGACCTAATGATAATATTTTCAAGATAAGGCCAGCTAAGACCTTTTTCTTTAACAAAATTCTTAATTTAACCCCAAGATTTAGTATCGATTTGGGCTAATCTTTACCACTATATATTCCAAGAAATTATGAGATGGGTGTCAAAGAATAAAGACCTTTCCGTGTTATGAGAAGAGTCTTGCTTGCATAACAGTCTTTTGGCTACTATAAGAAAAACATGTTGTAATTCACGAATTCTAGAAAAAGTGAGCTTCATAATAATTTTTAATTATTTGTTATTTGATTTTTTGTGGTCTAGAACAGACTGTTATTTTCATAGCAGATTAAAAACTATCACTCAATCATTTCTCTTGTGAGAATATGATACTTATTTTTCACTCTGGTCAATTATCTTATGGTGTACCAAGTCCAAAATCATGCCTTGGATCTAAAGCCATCTTCCATCATTTCTGTCGACAGCAATCAAAACACCATCCTGCATCCATGTGCTTAGACAAATCCCTCACTCTGAGTTAGTCAAGCTCCTCCTAGATACTTGGGTGACTAACTATGAAAAGCTCCATCAAAATTCTAGACCCATTCAAGTTATAAAATTGAAGTTCACTAAAAACAAAGATGGCTCTGTATTCATCAAATTCGACCACTTTTATGAGAAGTCAAAAAATTTTGTCTTTCCAACCATCCTTACCATGAGCCCATATGCTCCAAACGAACTATAAAGCTCAGAAGGAGACAAGCTTGAAATACAAGCCTTCAATTCTAAAGGACATCCTATAGTTTATTTCAGAGACCCTGTTTCGGGGCATTGCCCATAGGATATATATTGCCAGTGTCAAGTCTATATGATATCATATATGGATGAAAATGATACGTTTTCTAGAAAAAAAAAAACAGAAATCCTAAAGATCATTCTTCCATAAATGGCAGGAGAAGGGCTCTTCTAAAAAATCAGAACCATTAGTTTCCGAAAACCCTCCGAAGAGAAGCCCACAACCTCATTCTCCTATTAAACCATGCTACAAACCTATCCTCAAATGGGCCAAGAAAAATCTGACTTGTGATTCAAACATCTTTCAATTTTGCAAATCAGCAAAAACAAATCCTCCCAAGCCATTTTCCCCTTCCCACATTTGCATGTTTGATGAGTATGATTTTCCACATTTGGAAAAATTCACAAGTCCAATTGGATACAGTCACCAACCCAAGATTCCCAATCCCACTAGAATTAATTCAAGTGGAACTACCATAGAGCTCGATCCCCTAGAATCTATCCTAACTTGGCAAATGGAAAATGCTTTAGTCCAGAATAAGGCCCTCACCACATTGAGGTCCGAACAACAAGCAAGCTTTAATGCTCTCAAAACTTAAGAAGCTAAAGTCTAGACCGAAGTGGGAGATGTCAAAACTTGACCTGATCATGTCCATCAGCAGGTAAATCAGAGCTCAAAGGTCCAAAACAAGCTTCTTCAACTTTATCAAACAAAACTACGAAAAATAGAAGCTAGGTCAGTAAGACCTAAACATTACCTTGATGATTACTCAGTTGAAGTAGAAAGACTTCTGAAATAGATCAAAGGACTCCAAATCAACCAAGAGAGGAAGCACAACCCCTCTTGTAACGACCCGGGCCCCACTGTGTAATATTGTCCGCTTTGGATACTGAGTCCTCACGGCTTTAAAACGTGTTATACAGATTAAAGAGCCTAAGCCATTAAAACTGGCCCAGGACTCCTCCCCTAAGCAATGTGGGACAAGAGAGAGAGGGACCTCTTTCTTGCGCACGTTCGGGGACCGAGGCGCGGACGCACTGCTATCCCTCCTCCTCGTGCACCGCCGCTCGGGCCGTCACACTCTCCCCTCCTTGGGAGCACAGCGCCCTCGCTGTGGCCCCACACGCGGTTGGGAGTCGGCTCTAATACCATGCTGTGATCCTAAGGGGGGGAGAGTGTGACGGCTTGAGCGGCGGTGTGCGGGGAGGAGGGATGGCGGTGTATCCACGCCTCGGTCCCCGGAAGTGCGCAAGGAAGGGGTCCCTGTCCCACATCGCCTAGGGAGGGAGTTTTGGGCTACCTTATAAGGCAATGGGTCCTCTAACTGTACATACGCGTTTTCTTGAGGTAGTATGGGCTGCCCCGAGAAGAACAAAACCGTGAGGACTTAGTGTCCAAAGCGGACAATATGTGTACAGTGGAGACCTAGGGTGTTACACCTCTTCTTCTACCTCTATCTTTGATCCATTATTTTCCTCTTCATGGGAAAAATCTTCATTCCTTCCTTTGAGTTCCACCACTACTCCATCCCTTCTGTCTCTACTTTCTTGTTTAAACCAAACTGCTCCTGCTCGTAGGCATGACATGAGGTCCATCAAAGAAAGGTTCTTGGCAAAACAAAAACTAAAATCTACAGCCAAATTAGTAGAAGAATCGACAAAATCCAAACAATTTGAGCCTCCACCAACTGGCCCTCCATCTTTAAACATGATCTCCAACCCCCTTGAGTTGATTATGAGAGAACATGTCAAGATGAGTATCACCATGGTATGCTGTGACAAAATCCAGTCTATATAAGATTCACACTCTAAAGCTTCTAGATCTAAGTCAGACACTACATCATTCGCTTCCATAGACGATGAGCAGGTTTGACCTATTCCTAAACAAGCCCCCATCAGCTTCATGATATGACTTGAGAAGGAGTTGAAGAAAACATGGAAAATTTTCCCTCTAGAATACCAATTCTAGGAATAAGACCTCCACCTTCACACTTAATGATATCCCATATCACAAGTGGCATGCTAGGTTACAAAATTTCTATGCCTGGATGAACGCCAAAGTTATTGATCCCAAAAACGATTAGTTTCATCTTCTTCTAGAGTTCATTGCTAGATTTACAAGCAGCTTTCTAGATTGGTGGTTGGCTCTTGCTCCAACATATCAGAATACCTTCTTGGCACAAGATTTTGACTAGGTGATTTGCATTCTCCACCTTTTCTTCATTGGGAGGCTAGAGGGCCTCATAAAGCAAAAAAGGAAAGAATTCTTTGAGAGAAAATGTTGTTCTTATGAGCGAAAAGATCTTGATAAACATTTCCAAGAAATGATTAAGCTCTACTATGCCCTTGGTGGAGTTCTAGCTCTCAAACCAATTTTCTTGTCATTTGTGCCAAAACAAATTGGTAATATGGTTGACAATTATTTCAAATCAAAGAATTGGAGAATCCTAGATGCTTCCCTCGAAGAAATCCAACAAGGGATTCACCCTTGACGAATTATGTCTAAGGAAAAAGGCATTCAAGGAATTCTAAAAAAACAACAGGATACTTCGCAAGGCATGCAAAAGACTAGGTCTCCAAATCAAATGTGGCCATAGAGATTGTTTTTGTGATTGTCCAAAAAAGAAAGAGAAGCATTTCCAAAAGCATTCTTCCAAAAGAAAGGAAGGAAAATGGAAGTTTCTTAAAAATAGTTGCCGAAACCATAAGAAAGATCGTTTTGGCAAAAAGAAGAAGAAAGATCACTGCTTCATATGTGGTCGTAAAGGACATCTTGCAAAAGATTGTTCACAAGCCCACAAAAGAAGAATGAATCTTGTGGATGGCATCCACAAGAAAACTAGAATCTTTCTGGTAGAAGACGATCTTGAGTCAGTCTTCTCTCTTGAAGATGATCCTTCCAACAAGACTATTTGTGCCATAGAAACTTTCTCAAAAAATAGTGAAGATGAAGGAGATGATTCTGCCCATGAGGGGATGTTCTTTTTTGATGAAGCATCATCCCCTCTAGCAAGCCATGACCAATTCTCATCCATCTACGTCACTAAAGAAAAACCTCTTTTTTTCAAACCATATGTTCCTATTCATCTCCTTCCATCCTAATCCTCTAAACCCATTCCTCTCATTGCACTCATGGAAACTAGTGCTGACTTCATTATCCTTGATCCAAAGTTTCTTCTTAAAGAATAGTGGAAACCTTATACCTGGTATTTTACTTCTGCACCCGGAAACACTTTTTCCAACCTTATAAGGAGTAAACCCATCAAAATTCAATTCTTTCCTCAGTGCACCATTACTACCTAGATTATCGGATCCCCATTCCAAGATCGAGACATCATCATTGGCTTGGACATCCTAACTTAGATCTCATATCTCAAGACTATACCCAACGGGCTTAAGTTTCAAACATAGCTCTGAAAATTTGTAGAGACTAAGGGTGCGTTTGGTAACCATTCTGTTCCTGGGAACAATTTCTGAGTAAAAGAACGTGTTTGGTAACTATACAAAATTTCTGATTCTGGAATAGAAAAAGAACAGAAATACGTTTGGTAACTTAATAAAATTTCTATTCCAATTCTTTTTCAATTACCTTTTTAGATGAGTGTAAATTTGATATTTTGAATTCTCATGGACCACTCACAAATATAATTATCTTCTTATTGTTGGAGAAAACTTCCCTATTTGTTTCGAAGTTGACAAAACGTTTCCATCAGTCTAGTTTGAAGACTTGCAGCTCTATCGTCAAAGTTTGAAGACCTCCAGACTCAAGATTCAAAGTCTGCCCTCACTAATAGTTCCAGACCGACAAAGAAAAGATTTATCAAAAGAATCTTATTCAAATGTGAGTATCTCTTTTGAAGATTTGATTCGTGCGGTTAAGGAAGATCTCACGGCTGGAGATAGCACCTCAAGATCTATTATTCGTATTGAGATAAATTCGAGTAACTTAGATCCGATTGATTGGCAAAGTTTACTTGGAAGGTTCTACTTATGGAAACCTAGATCCTGATTGTATGGGCGAGTAGGATTGGTGGGCTATCATCACATTCCTCAAATAACTTGAGATCTCCCTAAATTGATTCTGTCCAACGGGTTGATTGGAAGAACTTCTTTGGAAGGTGCCAACGGTTATGAAGGCATGGGGGAGTATATAAGGAAGACGCTCAAGTTGTTCGAGAGTGCTAGATAAAAAAATTCCAAAGTCTGAAGCTCCTTTCTCTTTGCGATTTCATTTGAGCCCAATTCATACTCAAAAGAGAGATTAGATAATTGTGAGACATTGAGGAAGTGTAGTAGAGTCTTTACACTGTGAATCAAGGACGTGAGACTGTAAAATCTCTTTTGGTTCTTAGTGGAATCCAGCCGGTGGGCTGTCAGTGTGGGAGAGTGGATGTAGGCTTGGTCTAAGCCGAACCACTATAAACCTAGTGTCTTGATTCTCTATCCCTAAACTCTTTACTTTATATCGCAGCCGCATATAACTGTTTATTGTCTTCATGCTTTCAGTCTATTAATCTTAAAAGCTAATTTGTTTTGTTAAAGATTCGCAAAAATTTCTTTAATCACCTATTCACCCCCTCTAGGTGCTCGTAATAGTCTTATCAATTAGTATCAGAGCTTGTGTACTCATTGAATTGAAGTGTTTTTATTTCTGAGTTAAAGATCTATGACTAGTATGTTGACTCCAGGTTTGGTTGAAGGCCAAGGCAACACTAGACCGCCTTACTTTGATGGAAAGGAATATAGCATATGGAAAAACAAGATGAAGGCATTCCTAAGATCGAAAGATCCTTTAGAATGGGATGTAGTAGAAAAAGGAATCATTCTTAAAGCTACATCAGTCTTAGAGAGGGGAAAAGAAGTTGCAGAAGCTAGCGACATGACTCAAGAAGAGATAATTAAGAGACAAGCTCTTGATGCAAAAGCAATTTACTCTTTATATTGTGCGTTATCTCCTACTGAATATAATAGAATATCTTCTTGTGAAACAACCAAAGAAGTCTGGGATAGGTTGCACATCACTTATGAAGGAACTGATCGAGTGAAAGAAACAATGATCAATATTCTACTCGGACAATATGAAGCTTTCAAGATGAAGCCAGGAGAATCTATCACTGATATGTTTAGCCGCTTCACTGAAATTGTAAATGGTCTAGAGTATCAGGGACAACCAATCTCAGGACCCATGAAAGTTAACAAATTGCTGTGTGGACTCTCCAAAGACTAGAATCACGTAAAGATCTCAATAAGGGAAACACAAAGGATCATACCGCTCTCTGTAGATGACTGGTTGGCACACTTTAGTCCTATGAAGTGGAGCAAATTAATGAAGAAGAAGATCCCAAAGGTAAGAAGTCTAATGTTTTAAAGTCTAACGATGATTCTGATGTTACAGACTCTGAAGAAGATTTAGACGATGAAGAGCTAGCACTTATGATAAGGAGGTTCAGAAAACTGAACAAAAAGGGAAGAAGATTCAATTAGAAGAAACAAAGCACTCAAAAGTTTCAGAACAAATCAACTGAAGATGATGAATCCAATAAAGATGTGATTTGCTTTGAATGCAAGAAAAATGGACACATCAGACCCAACTGTCCTTTGTTGAAGAAAAAGAAAAGAAAAGCTGAGAAATACATAAATGCTCTCAAAGCAGAAACTTAGAGTGATACTGAATGCGAAGAAAGTGATGATGATTATGCCAATATTTGTTTAATGGCGGAATCAGAATCAGACTCTGACTCTGAGGCAGATAAAGACTCAAACTCAGACAGTGAATTTGAGGTAAGCAATTTAAAAATTCCTACTAAAGTCTCGAAATACATTGATGAACTTTGTCTTAGCCTCAAAACTTCTCTTAAAAGGATTTCCGAGCTAAAAAGGGAGAATTCTACACTGAAGCAACAGGAAAAATCTTGGAAAGAAAAGTTTGAAAATTTAGACAAAAGTTTTATTATTTTGAAAGAAAATATAGACCCTCTTTCAAAAGAAAATACGTGTTTAAAAAATGACATTTCAAATATTTCAAAAAGATTTTCAATTGGATCTGAGAAGTTGGAAAATATTCTTTCGATACAAAGACCTTACTTTAACAAATTAGGTTTAGGAATGACTTCAGAAACCATTCCTCTAATTGATTTTCCAAAAGTAAATGAAAGAATCAAACAGAAACCTACAAAAGAAAATGTGGGTACTAAAGAAAGCTTGAGTTTCTTTTTAATTGCAGGTCACTATCAAGAAGAAGATTAAATGGTATTTGGATAGTTTTCTTCAAGACACATGACAGGAGATTCAAATTGTTTTATAAAGCTTGTTCAAATAGATGGAGTAAAAGTCTCTTTTGGTGGAAATAGTAAATGAAGAATTGTTGGATGTGGAACAGTAAAGATTGGAAGTCTTACAATCAACAATGTCTCCTTGGTGAAAGGACTAAATTACAATATACTTAGTATAAGTCACTTGTGCGACATTGGATTCAAAATCAATTTTTAGGAAGGAACATGTTCAGGAACTAGTAAAGATATCTTTCAATCTTTTACTGGGCGTAGACATGGAAATATCTATCTTTTGGATATAAACTAGAAAGATCGCAATGTCTAATATCAGTATAAGATGAAGCGAATTTTTGGCATCGGAAGCTTGTTCATATCAATATGAAGCAAATTGCCAAAATCTCTTCCAAAAAACTTGTTCGTGGACTACCCAACTTGAAATATCAAAAGTTTGACTTATGCACACCATGTGTGTTGGGAAAACAGTTTAGAAGTTCTTTTAAATTAATAAATCAAGTTTTCACTAATTGTGTGCTGCAGCTCCTGCATATGGATCTCTTTGGACCAACTAGAACTCAAAGCATTGGTGGAAAAAGATTTTGTCTAGTAATAGTGGATGATTATTCACAATTTACTTGGGTCTACTTTCTGGCAAGTAAATTTGAAACCTTCTCTCATTTCTTAAAGTTTGCTAAGAAAGTGCAGAATTAGAAAGATTACGCTATTTCAAGCATTTGGACAGATCATGGAGGTTAGTTTGAAAATCAAGACTTTGCAAAATTTTGTGATGAATCTGGTTTTCAGCATATGTTCTCCTCTCCATATACACTTGAACAAAATGGAGTTGTGGAAAGGAAGAATAGATCTTTACAAGAAATGGCAAAAACTCTTTTAATTGAAAGTAATATTTCTTCTCATTTTTGGGCTGAATCAGTGTTTACAGCATGTTATATTATTAACAGAGTATTCTTAAGGCCTATTCTGGAGAAAACTCCCTATGAGTTATTCAAATAAAAAAAGCCAATTGTTTCTTATTTTCATGTGTTTGGTTGTAAATGTTTTATCTTGAAAAATGCAAATGATCGAATTGGTAAGTTTGAAGAAAAATCAAACGAAGGAATTTTTCTTGGATATTCAACCTCTAGTAAAGCCTACAGGATATTCAACAAGAAGACTCAAACTGTGGAAGAATCGATGAATGTCAAATTTCAAGACTCTCTGCAAAATCAATCGGTTCAAACTCAAACCGAAGAATCTGAACTTACTCCAGACTCTACAAAGTCTACTTCCCCTGAAGCAGCTCAGATTTCAGTAGAAAAACAACGAACTGATGTTGAAGAATCAACTGAAGAAGAAGATCAACAATCTATCAGATTGACTAGCAACTGGAAGCATAAGTCTAGTCATCCCGAAGAACTCATTATTGGTAATATTAATGAAGGAATTCGTACTAGATCCAAAAGGCAAGAAGAGTCTAGCACTGTGGCACTTATTTCTGAAATAGTTACCAAAAGCATAGAAGAAGCTTTAATTGACGAAAGTTGGATTGAAGCAATGCAAGAAGAACTCAGGCAGTTCAGCATTAACGACGTTTGGGAATTGACTCCTAAACCAAAATGTAAGTCTATTATTGGAGCTAAATGGGTTTTCAAGAACAAGATGGACGAAAAAAGAAAAGTGGTAAGGAACAAAGTAAGACTCGTGGCCAAAGGATATACGCAAGAAGAAGGGATAGACTATGATGAGACTTACGCTCCTGTAGGAAGGTTAGAAGCAATTAGATTATTATTTGCTTTTACTTGTTATAAGAATTTCAGGTTATTCCAAATGGATGTCAAAAGTGTATTCCTAAATGGATTTATTCAAGAAGAAGCCTATGTGGAATAACCTCTTGGATTTGAAGATCTAAGAAAACCATACTCTGTTTTCAGACTGAAAAATGGCTCTATATGGATTAAAGCAAGCACCTCGAGCTTGGTACGACAAGTTAAGTAAGTTTTTAATTCAAAATGGTTTTGTTAAAGGAAAAGTAGACACTACATTGTTTATTAAAAAGGAAGGTAAAAACTTCTTACTTGTTCAAATTTATGTTGATGATATTATATTTGGATCACCTAACGAAAATCTGTGCAAGAAATTTTCTAAGTCTATGCAGGATGAATTTGAGATAAGCATGATGGGTGGACTATCCTTCTTTCTTGGGCTACAAGTGAAACAATTGAAGGAATGAATTTTCATTCATCAAGGAAAATATGCAAAAGAACTTGTTAAAAAATTTGGATTTGAGAATTGCAAAAAGACTGATATACTAATATCAAGTTCTTTGAAGCTGGACACAGATGAAGGAGGAAAGAAAGTTGACCAAAAACTATATAGAAGCATCATTGGTTCACTTCTTTATCTCACTGCTTCTAGACACGACATTTTGTTTAGTGTTTGCATTTGTGCTAGATTTCAATCGGATCCCAAAGAATCACATCTAAGTGCTGCGAAACGCATCATCAAATATGTTGCAACAACCTCTAAGTTAGGTCTATGGTATCCCAAAGAAAGAGACTTTACTCTCCTTGGATATTGAGACGCAGATCTAGCAGGTTGCAGAGTTGATAGAAAGAGCACATCCGACACTTGTCAATTGCTTGGTAACAAGTCAATATCTTGGTTTTCAAGGAAGCAAAGTACTGTAACTCTTTCAATAGCAGAAGCAGAGTATGTGGCTCTTGGAAGTTGTTGTTCTCAAATCTTATGAATAAAACAACAACTAAGAGACTTTGGAATCGAAGACTCATGCACCGAGATCAAATGTGACAACACCAGTGCGACTAATCTCACAAAGAATCCAATTCTTCATTCAAGAGCAAAGCATATAGAGATTCGACACCATTTCATTAGAGATCATGTTCAAAATGGAGAAATCTTGATCCAATTCATTGACTCAAAGAATCAGCTGGCGGACATATTCACAAAACCTTTAGAGAAAAGCTTATTTGAGTCTATCCGCTCCAGACTTAACATCTTATCTCTCAAAGTTTGAAGAAGCTCAGACTCAGGGATAAAATCTGAAGAAGCTCAGACTCAGGGATAAAATCTAAAAAAGTTCAAACTTAGAAGACCAAAAGTCACGACTGTAAGTTATTTCAGTTACAGTATTTTAACTTTCGAATAAAGACTCGAAAAGGTAAGACTGCTTATTAATCGCCAATTAATTTTTGAATAGATAGTTATTATTTTTGAAAAGACAGTTATCTATTTTCAAAAAAAGCAGTTATTCATTTTTGAAAAGGCATTTTTATTTTTCCTTTTGTGACAATTCGTATACCCTGTTTTGACTGGTTTATATACCGTTCGTCTTCTTCGTTTTTACCCACAAACCCTAGATCACATCATTTCACTTTCATACTTTTTCTCTCTAGTTTAATTCATAAAAGTTCTCATCTTTCTCGCGAATCGAGTTCGAAAATTCTCTCAAAGGTTGTGACAATGACCTCTCAAAGAAAGTCATCAAGGATTGCAAGCAGGGGACCACAGTTTATGCACAAGGGTCCTACCCACTTTGATCTGACTGAGGAAGAAAACTCTCCAAGGTAGCAGTAAAGTCAACAACAATATTCTCAACCGCACCATTCTTCTCATACTAGACCACAAGAGTATCAGCAACAACAAGCAGATGAAGAAATTATTGAGGATGTCGAACCAGTAAGGACTTTTAAGCTTGCATTTACTTTCAAACTCTACACCGCTTTGAAGGAAGGTGGTTCTGCAATGACTTTTATTTATGAATTTTTGAGAGAAAATGGGTACCGAAATGAAACACGTTTTTTAAGAACGATGGAACGGTTGGGAATTGTTCCTGTTGGTATGGCAGAAAGGGCTTTTGCGAATTTTCCAAATGATCCACGTTTCGGAGGAATTAATCAACCTGAGGGAAAAGATGACGATGAAAAGATTTTCACTCAGTTTAAGCCTAAAATGGGTGTTGCTGCGAACATTCAAGGAAAAAGAGTAGATCTGTTTCACTCTGAAGAACACAAGCGAGTTTATTCTAATTTGCTGAAGCGAGGAGTGATGAACCCAAGAAGTGTGGACTTTGACTTTCTCAATTCATTAAACGTCAAGTTGCGGGAGAAGTTTGCTATACTCCAACTTGAGCGTTTTTATTCTAAAATAGATGTTGCTCATCCTGAACTTACTATGTATTTCTATTCCAATCTAAGCTTTTTGAATGCCAAAGATTTTCTTTTAGTGTTAGAGATCAAGAGTATGTGGTAGATATGGACACCCTTGTTGATGTGATTGGAGTAGAGAGAGGGATTTTCCAGTCAATCAGTGTGTCTATTGGCCATGCGACTATGGAGCTTGTTCGAGATAGAATTGTAGAAGGCCGCATTTCTTATTTGAGAATGAGTGCCTCCAACATCTTGCTCCATAAGATTGTGATCAATTGTCTCAGACCGAAATCCACGTCAAAGACTGACGTATCCAATTCTGAAGCAAAGCTGATGTATGCCATCAATGTCGATTACAAGTTCTCTCTGTCTCACACCATCATGTTTCACATGTATAGATCAATGGCAAAAGACAAGGGAAAACTTCCTTATTCTGCTCTCGTTACTCGTTTATTCAGACATTTCAATGTTCAGCCTCCCAACTTTTTGTGTGTTCGAACCATTGATCAAATGGTGATAAGGCTGAAGATGATTACAAAGATGCGTCTGAAGGAGCTGAACAAGACTTTAGAGAGATTTAAGGAGAAGACCCCTGTCAAGTCTCGACAAGACCCTGTGGCTGCAAAGAGAAAAGGCAAGGAGCCAATGACAACTCCATCTAAGAGGAGGAGAGCAATCATCTTGCAAGATGAAGAAAATGAAGACGACATCACTATCTCCGCTCTTGCCTTAAAGAATATGCAGCATCTTGTTCTAGAAACAGAAGATCGAGAGAACCAAGACAAAG
Organism: Eucalyptus tenuipes; assembly: GCA_014182365.1. NCBI lineage: Eukaryota > Viridiplantae > Streptophyta > Magnoliopsida > Myrtales > Myrtaceae > Eucalyptus > Eucalyptus tenuipes. The sequence goes on along the minus strand of CM024544.1, from coordinate 13,022,174 downwards.
AGGAGACAGAGAAAACGAGTGAAGAGAGGGAAGCGATGAGGAAAGAAGAAGAAGAAGCAAGAAAAGGAGAAAAAGAAAAAGGAAGAGAACAAACTGAAGGAGAAGTCATGGTGATTCTCCAGCATAAGAAGAAGCACAAGAACATCACATCATTGAAGAAGAGCCCGAGCAAGAAGAGTACTTCTCTCCGCTCGAAGAGGATGTGTATGCCTCTCAATTTCCTGAATAAGGTAATGAGGCTTCATCTCCAAGTTTGGATGCTCGTGCTGAAGTCCCATCATCTGGCTATACTCCGCAAACTGATCACGCTGAAGCAAGCACACAAACTGACAACTCAGCAGACTTTAAAATGTTGCTTGAAGTTCTTCTGGAGATCAAAGGCTAGGTTTATGCCTTGGGATGTGAATTGCAGACCTTGCAGAATGCTCATCAAGCCACTTTAGTTTCTATGCAAGATCAAGTTCAAGCCCTTAATCTTCAAGTTCAAGAAAACGCAAAGGGTAAGGATCTAGCGCAATTGTAGGAGGATCTGAAAAAGCTGGAGGAGACTGTCAAGTCTATGGGAGATTTTCAGCTCATTCGCATTCCCAAATCATCTTAACCTCATTCTTTTTGTATTCTCTACTTTTTGTTGTTAACAAAAAGGGAGAGAAGTTGGTGCAGATTTGTTAACTCTTTTTTATTTTTGTTTGGTTGGTTCTTGGTTATGTTTTGACTTTCTTGACTTATCTTTTGTTTGGATGGACTGGTTTGGACTGCAGTATCTTAAGCTATGTTGATGACTTTGGTAAAGATAATTGTTCTTACAGGACTAACTTGTTTTCTGTGGATGCAGAATCACTACTATCTTTATCCTAATCTTGTTATCTTTCATGAGATATTTTTGTTTGCTTAAGTATTATCTTGCAGGATAAAAGTATCCAAATCTGCAGGAAAGTTTTGTCACCATAAAAAAGGGGGAGATTGTTGGACAAAACTTCCGTATTTGTTTTGAAGTTGACAAAACATTTCCATCAGTCTAGTTTGAAGACTTGTAGACTCATCGTCAAAGTTTGAAGACCTCCAGACTCAAGATTCAAAGTCTGCCTTCACTGATAGTTCCAAACCGACAAAGAAAAGATTTATCGAAGGAGTCTTATTCAAATGTGAGTATCTCTTTTGAAGATTTGATTCGTGCGGTTAAGGAAGATCTCACGGCTGGAGATAGCACCTCAAGATCTATTATTCGTATTGAGATAAATTCGAGTAACTTAGATCCGATTGATTGACGAAGTTTACTTGGAAGATTCTACTTATGGAAACCTAGATCCTAATTGTATGGGCGAGCAAGATTGGTGGGCTATCATCATATTCCTCAAATAACTCGAGATCTCCCTAAATTGATTCTGTCCAACGGGTTGATTGGAAGAACTCCTTTGGAAGGTGCCAATGGTTATGAAGGCATGGAGGAGTATATAAGGAAGATGCTCAAGTTGTTCGAGAGTGCTAGATAGAAAAATTCCAAAGTCTGAAGCTCCTTACTCTTTGCGATTTCATTTGAGCCCAATTCGTACTCAAAAGAGAGATTAGATAATTGTGAGACATTGAGGAAGTGTAGTAGAGTCTCTACACTGTGAATCAAGGACGTGAGACTATAAAATCTCTTTTGGTTCTTAGTGGAATCCAGCCGGTGGGGTGGGCTGTCGGTGTGGGAGAGTGGACGTAGGCTTGGTCTAAGCCGAACCACTATAAACCTAGTGTCTTGATTCTCTATCCCTAAACTCTTTACTTTATATCGCAGCCGCATATAATCATTTTATTGTCTTCACGCTTTCGCCTATTAATCTTAAAAGCTAATTTGTTTTGTTAAAGATTCGCAAAAACTTCTTTGATCACCTATTTACCCCCCTCTAGGTGCTCGTACTAGTCTTGTCACTTATGAGTGAAGAAATCGTATTATATTTTATTATATTTTCAATTTTAAAAGATTTTGAATTTAGAATTCTATTCCATTCTAAAAAATTATCAAATCATAGAAATTCTATTGATTAATTATATTTATACTAAGTAATAAAAATATTAAATAATCAAATTTTTATTAAATAGTAAATAATAAACTATAGTATAAATTATAAATATAAATAATAAAATAAAATAAAATAAAAAATTAAAATATGTATTCTATATATAGCAAAATTTCAATTCCTACTTCAAATCTTTTTTTTTATTTTTTAAATAATTTTTCCTTTTTTTTTCTTCTTTTCTTTTTTTCCTTTCTTTCTCCCCTTCTTCTTCTTCTTCAAGGTGGCCGGTCGTCGGCCTTGGGATGATCGATGATCGGCCATACGAGGGCCGACGACCTAACTAGAGCTTCGCCGGCCCTCGGCAAGGCCGTGCCTCATCGGCTGAGCCTCGCCAGCAGCTGAGCGAGCCTTTGGCGAGCTCGACAGCAACCGGCGGCGGACGTCGACATTTGGTGGGGGGCGGTGGCAGTGGTAGATGGCAATGGCGATGGCAGCAGCACTTGAAGAACAAGAGAGAGGGAAGAAGAACAAGAAGAAAAAGAAGAAACAAAAAAAAAATAGGTAAACTTAATTTTAGAATTGTTCTCAGGAACAAAGAATTAACTTCTTTTTTTTTAATTCTTGATCCTACTCCAAATCTATTTCCGGGAACAAATAACAAAAAATTTTACCAAACGCGATCTTGTTTCAAAACTACTCCAGGGAATAAAAGAATAGAAATAAACACTGTTTGGCCGGTTACCAGACAGGCCTTAAGAGACTCTATTTGATCCAGCCTAAAAACCTTGATTGGATCTTCCCGACCCTTCTGGAGCCATGCGCCAAAAGCCACTAAGAGTTTCTTGCCAAATGTTCCAATCTTCTATGAAAAACTCAAAGTCTTTCATCAAATTGGCTTCAAGAAGAATGAGGATGTTAACCCACATAGGAATGAATCCATTAGACCTTCAATTAGCCCAAAAAGAATGCAATGATCTCATCTAGCAAGGACTTGGGCATGTGAAGCATTCTATGTGGAAAAGTGTGCCGAACAACTCATAGGAAAAACGAGATTTGTCATCAATTACCAACCTCTTAATATGTTCCTCTAGGATGATAAGGGTGTGTTTATTTATGTTCTTTATTTCTGTTTATGAACAAAAATTCTGTTTTTTTTTTGTTTTCGAGAACAAAAAAAGAAAAGAAACTCGTTTGTTTGCGTTTTTGTTCCAAATCTTTTTTTTGTTCCCGGGAACAAAATTGGAACAAAAACAAAAAACAAGAAAAACTTGTTTATTGTTTCTGGAACAATTTTTAAGAACAGATTTTCTCTCTCCTTTCTTTTCTTTTCTTTTTTTTTCTTTTTTTTTCTTTTTTTCTTCTTCTTTTCTTCTTCTTTTTCCTTTGGCCGGTCGTCGGCCTCGGCCATGGCTGGTGACCGGCCGTCAAGGGCCGACGACCTCGCCGGAGCGTCGCCGCCCCGTCGAGGGCCGGCAACCTCGCCGGAGCGTCGCCAAACCCCGGTGAGGCCGTCGGCCCTCGTCAGCCGGTTGCCAGCCATGGCTGAGGTCGGTGACCGGCCACAAGGAAGAAAAAAAGAAAAAATAAAAAGAAAGAAAAAAAAAAAATAAAAAAAAAATGTTAAAAAATTAAAAGAAACAAAAAAAGAACACAAATTTACAAAACATGTTTCTGTTCTTTTTTTATTTCGAACAAGTTTACTAAACGCGTTCTTTTGGTCAAAAATTGTTCTTCGGAACAGAAATAGTTTTTTCTATTTCTGTTCCCTAGAACAATTTTTGAACAAAAATACAAACAAACGCACCCTAAGTTTCCCTTTCCCAAAAGGAAAAATTTATTTTCTAATCTACCAAATGCAAAAATTTACTCTAAGTTCGACCTGAAGGTAGGATTTTAGCAACTTTGAATCCACTAGAAGATAGACATAAGACCGCATTCTGCATACCAAACCAAAGTGAAAGGTCCTTCCTTTTGAATTGAAGACGGCACGCTCATTGTTCCAAAAAGCCATGTGCAAAACATTCCGTCAAATCAATGCGAGTGTACAAATCTACATTGACGACATATTGCTTTACAGCAAAGACAAAGAGTGTCACTGTAAGTTGCTCACTCAATTTGCTCATATCGTCAAGCATCATGGCATTATGTTATCATAGGAAAAATGATGAAGATTGCCCAGACGGAGATTGAGTTTCTAGGCATGTAGCTCAAAGTTGGTGCATTCCAACCAAGCGATCATATTGTAAAGGAAATACTTAAGTTCCTAGATCAAAATCTCTCCCACAAACAAATCTAACAATTCCTTGGAATTATTAACTACTTGAGGGATTTTGTTCCTAACATCACCATGTATATGCATCCATTGCAGAAAAATGCTGAAGAAAGACCCACCTCCTTGGGGACATTCATAAACTAAGGTAGTCTAATCACTCAAACAAAAGCTACAGTTTCTAACTCCTCTTCAAATTCCCTCTGAAGGAAAAAGAATTTTCTAGAATGATACTAGTGACAAATATTAGGCAACTATTCTTTGTAAAGAACAACCTGATGATAAGAGGAGAATCTACAAACACAAGATTGGAAGATTCTTCCAAACATAAATTTATTACCATTCTACGTTTAAAGAAATCTTGGTTCTTAACTATGGAATTAAGAAATTCACATTCCATCTCATAGGTCATAATTTTCTTGTCAAATTGGACATGTCTTCCTTTCCTTAGATGTTGAAATTCAAGCAAAAGACAGTTCCATACCCACAACTTCTGAGGTGGGCATAATGGTTTTCCAACTACTCCTTTAAAACCAAATACATTGCGAGAAAAAAAGAATGTGCTTACAGATTTTCTATCTAGGCCAAATCAAGCCACAATGAGTTCCATCAACATGTTTGCAAATACCACAACTAATGGCCAAATTCGAGCTCAACTAATGTTGCCAAAGTAGCCAAGAAGGGAATATACTCCTGAAATCCCAAGATTCATTCAAGGCAATGTTGTCTTTGAAAGCTTAATTGATCTACTATGGGTTTATCAACTAAGAATCTTCAACAGATATTGTGGATTATGTTTAAGACCATTGGGATTACATCCTCAGTATCCATTCATATATCCTTTGATCATCTCACCTACAGACCCATTTCCTGAAGACCTTAAATGGCTTCTTTGGTATCTACTTAATCTGCAGACAGTAACTATCGAATTTCCTATAGCTTAAATGACTTACATCATTAGCCAGATTATCCAAGGACAGTCAAATTTTTCGCCTTTGGGAGAATTCCTGTCATGGTTTAAGCCTTGAGGAATTTGGAGATTAAATTTCAAAGAACAATTGAAAGTTTGCCAGCCAAATCTGGAACTTCACACCTTAATCATTTTTCACAGGTTGTGGATGTTTCTCAGGTCAAGTGGAGATCTCCACTAGACTCTGGCAAAGGTTGGTGTCTCTACTTTCAAGCCTCAAGTAGGAACAAATGATATTTTCAAAACTCTCCCAACAAAAATCAGACAAATCCCACAAGAATATAAGGAACTTCAAAGAATTTTTTGCCAACACAACAAGGTGATTCCTTTGGAGAACTGGTGAGAAGGAAGCACAATTTGGCAATGCACTAATCTGAAGTTCCTTAAAACACCAAATTCATCAGGCCTTAAGAGAATATCATGGAGAGGATCTTAGCTCTAACCATGGTGAAGCACTCGCTTCATCCTCCCAAGATTAATAGGCAGGGCCATTAGCCCAAGACCCACACTCATCTGAATCCATATCCACCGATTTACAGTTGGCTTCCATAACTTTCAAAGATTGGTCCCATTGGCCACAACCCCAAACAGACTAGTCCCGTTCCTTTAAGAAAAGAAGAATAAATAGTCCGTCTTCATTAGGAATCCCTCACGACCTCGTTGCTAATCAATTTTTGTCACAATGGGAGATTGACAGCCTTGTTCGCGCCTTTCGTAAAGTAGAATATGGAGATAGCTCGAATAGCTAGACAAACAACACTGAAGAGGGATTCCGTAATAAGATAGGGTAGGGTGTTTTGCTAGTGTACTATGTGTGGAGTGTGGTTTGTATGCTTTGTGCTTTACCACGTGCTTTAGTAGGCTTGGCATGGAGTGTGCTTTGTTTGTAGTACTTTAAGCATCTTTCGTACTCTATGGCTTTCATTTCTATTGTCTATAGCATCATTAGAGGGCTTGTCCTCTAGATATCTCGTGATGTTTGATGCAGCTCATGCCTATATAAGGCAATGTATTGTGTATTGAAGTTGTAGACTAGCCTTCTATCTAAGTCATTTTTCTTCCTCCTCTAGAATGGTTTCTTTTGATTAAGAACTTTGTTGTTAACTCGGTCATATAGTATGTTTCTAAGTATGCTCTCCTTTTGCCACTTTGTGGAACCTGTGGATAAGAAAATCTAAGATTCTCTTATCCAAATTCAAGAATAAAGGGTCAGAAAACTAAGAGGTGGTCCCCTCAAGAATGGCCTGTGGTGCTTGTCAGTTGGAGATGACATACCTGTTTCGACTTCTTATTCTTGAGACTCTACCTTTCGTATTTAAAAAGAAAAGTAAATATATGATTTAACATGTGATGATTATCCTCATTTGTCAAAGATAACTTCTCGAATTTCTACTAGAATTCAATTTACATAAAGGAGATTCCTAGGAAATGAATTTGTTCTTATATTCTGCTCAACATAAGATTTCTTGCCAACTACTTATAAAATGATATTCCATTTTATCACCGAGAGCACTGGAGAAAAAAAAAGACTTGGACCTAATAACTGTCTAAATACGAGTGTTTAGATTTAGGAAAAGAAAGTAAAAAAGCAAAGAAATTGCAGAGAGAAACAGCATGGAAGGGCATTTGGAATTTACGGAGAGTGCGGCACGCATCCAGTAGAGAGAGAGAGAGAGAGAGAGAGGACAAAACTAAAGTGAAAAGAGTTGCGGGTCCCCCGTACACAGTGGTCGTCCTTTATCTCGACAAAACTAAAGTGAAAAGAGTTACGGGTCCTCCGGACACAGTTGTTTGGATTCTCTCTCTCTCCGACCCTAGGGAAGGAATCATGAACACCAAAGGAAAATCATGGCTTCGTGGACGCCAACATTCAGTCTTAAATAAACCCTCACGCGTAGTAGCCTTTCTCATCCTCTCTCTTCAAAAGTCACGGAAAATATGGATTTAAGCAGAGGATTTTGAGGGATTTGCAGTTACAGCAAGATTAATTCTGGCAAATAAACCAAATCTCAACCCAAACCAGACACTGTGTCTCACATGACACGGGCATTTCCCAATTCTTGCAACTAGAAATTCTTCATCTTTTTTCGGAAGTCGATGAGTCGATGATGCTCTCCTCCCACGGACAAAGATTTCGCGTTTGTCTTTATAGCGGTGTTTCTGGGGCCTCACGGTGTGTTGGCAACAACACGTTGGAGTCCCTCTTATCCTAGTTAATTCCTGCTTGTTTTTCAGACTTTTAAGACAGAGACCTCCGGTTAATCATTTTGCTTAACGTGATCATTGTTGGCTTCGGTCAGCAACTTCCCTTCGTTTCAAATCCACAGGTGAGTCGATCGTTCAGCTCCGATTTCAAGAAAGTCCTTTTCCTTCATATGAGAACCCAAAAGAAGAAACAGTGATTAAGTATCCGCTTGCTTTTAATCAGGTTTCATTATGCATGTCTGATCAAGGGCTCAATCTCCTGCTTGTGTCTTGGGCGAATAGTTGAATTGAGACCCAGCTTCGTTGAAAACGACAAAAATGGGTTGGCGGGTTTAGCACCCATAGAAACGTCCAAATCAGGCGACAATGACAATTTCAACTTCACTAGTGATTGTCCCTTTGGTTTAAGTCTCCTCTTTGATGGGATGTTTTAGATTAGGGTTGAGAACATTAGGGTTACTCGTTAACTCCACATATTGAAGTGGGGAAAAACCTATTTGGGAGATTAAGCAAACCAGGTCCCAAATTGGAGCCAAGAAGCCAAGAAGATTAAGCAGAAATCGCTAATTCTTTGTCGTATGATGACCCAAATTTACCCAGTGGGCAGAGGAAGATAGACCATGGCCAAGACCATGTCATCTCACCTCAGACCCTAGATCAACCAAAACCCAGAATTGATCATCTACTTCAACCATCAATTCCCACTTCAAGTCCACCTACAGCTAAATTCACCAAAATCACGGCTTCAACCCAAGCGACGCCTCCGCCAGCGGCCAATTTCTAGTACTGCGAGTGCCTCAAGAACCACGCGGCGAGCTTCGGCGGCCACATCGTCGACGGGTGTGGTGTGTTCATGCCGAGCGTGGATGAGGGCATGCCGGAGTTCTTCCGATGTGCCGCCTGCAGTTGCCACCGCGTCTTCCACCGGAAGGAGATCGTCACCCACAGTGGCAGTGAGCCAGAGAGCTCGAGCGAGGATCTCGGGGTGTTGAAGATTGTCAACAAGGTTCATTCGTTAACCATCCGCGAGCGAACTGGAGCTAGTGTTGATGATGGAACCGGGAGTTGATCCCTCAAATCACTGATATCAGTGTTTTTATTAGCCATTTCAAGAAAGGCAATGGTAGAAAGCTTCATTTTGGGGGAGAGAAACAATGGAGAAAAGCCCAAAAGAACATGTTTGGTGTAGACATACTTGATTAGCATAGTATCATTGCTGGTTTCTGTTTTCTCTGGCCGGTACCGCCTATGGTACTGGTTATGCCGATGTAGTAGACAGTTTTGTGTGGCTGTGACCGTGAGGGCTCGTCAACGGACAGTCCACAAATTTTCGTCGGAAGTTTGGACATTGCATTCTGGTTGGTTCTCAAGAGTGGTTTGGTCTTGGTGTCATGCTCATCTAGTAACTAGTGAATCTCTTCTTGGTTGTGTCTACATGAATTGTGTAACCCGGGTGTTCTGGCTGAATGAAGCTGCGCGGCACATTGCTGAATTCCTTTTGAGGATAACTTCCCATGTTGGTCTTTACTTCCTTTGAGGCTTAGTTCTTGATGAATCTGGGTCTAAGACACAACTAGAATAGGGAAATTTGCAATGAATTGTTCAAATGATGAAGTGGAGCACCAGCTTCTAAGTTTTCTCTATCCACTTCAGATTCAACACACTAACTGCTTCCTTTTCTATAATAGTACTCAAGTATAATTTTATTTTCCTCTGTTGGGTAGCCAACAGTCATTTGCATCCTTTCATTCGATGGATACGATGTGGATCGAGCCCATTCATTCTCAAAGTCATACATCTCCGATCGCCATCCATCGCAGGAGATATACATGCCCACAATCGAGTAGTTTATGGACTTGGTTCCACAAATGTAAAGCTTGTAATGAACTCCTGATTTTAACGTGCTGTGCTCTATACACTCTCTTGATCGTCCTCTAAGCGCATGCATTGATATACAAATGCCTCTATAGGCAAAGAGAACTTGTAGATATGTAGATAGAGATCGAAGCATATGTGATAGTCCATTCAATCAATCATTAAGAATGTCAATCGCTTGGACTACCAACTTCCACAAAAGGTGGTCAGATCTAGCCACATGTGCTGAGGAAATCTAATTATTACATGATCAATGCACGCATGACTAAGTCTAACATCACTTGGGGAAACTGTTTTTCAACAGAGTTGGAAGTGGAGAAGAAAATCATTTCCCTCAAATACTCTGCCAAAACTGGGCTCCAAAGGACTGACTGGGGGGTGGCCACTGAGATCCTATGCCGATCCCGCTTTATCCTCTCCATCATGCGGTGGTCTCGGACCCTCAAACGGCCTCAAAACCAAACAATTTTAGGACATGTTTATTTCGGAAAAAGGAAAAGATATTTTTCAAAAAAAACATTTTCTTTTTAAGGTAGGAAATTTATTTTTCTAACTTTAAGTTTGCATTTTTTTTTACGTAAATGGTATTATGTTAACTAATCATTTTTAGCAAATAAACACTTGAAAGTTTAGAAAACTAATTCGCTGAAAAATTCTTTCACTCAAACAAACACACCTTTAATTTGGTTCTAATTTAACTTTCTTCAATCCAAGTAAGATGTTCTATAAATTTGTCTGACTTATATATGTCAATGTACGATGATCGAGCTTAAAGAATATTTTATTTGAGAAAATAAGTTCTTTTCTTTTTTAAGTTAATCGGAGAATTTAAAAGAATTATAATTTGTGCCAAATAGTTGGAGGAAAAGTCTATGAATAAAATTAAACCTAAATATTGAGTTTGGATAGAGGGTTTAGCTTTTTCAATTTTATTCTTATTTTGGAGACAAATTTTTAAGGGAAAAAGCATCAAAAAAGTTCTAAACATTTTGCATTTGTACAAATTCAATCCTAAATCTTTTAATAGTACCAATTTAATCCTAAACATTAGTGCCAATTCAATTCTAAACTTTTAACTTGGTTTCAATTCAGTTATTCCGGCTAATTTTGGTTAGATACTACTAATGTGGACACTGATCGAGTTACGTGGCACCACTAACGTTGACATTGACACTTTTTAGTACTATTTTAATAATTTTTCAGTTTATTATTTTTAAATTTTTTAAAAATATTTTCCTGATTTTTTTTTTCTATCATTGCTTTCTTCTTCCTTTAGGCGGTGATCAAGCACTGACTACAAGCAATGGCCAGGCGAGCTTGGCCTCACCTATTGCCTATGGCCAAGGCAAGGCTGAGCCTCGATGAGAGCTAGCCTTGCTAGATTTGGCATAGGCAAGGGCTGGCCTCGTCTAGGCTAACACTCGGTGAGGTAGGCTACCCTCGCTTAGGCCAAAGCTACCTTGTCAAGTGTGACCTTTGCCCAGGCGATACTTGGTGAGGGGAGCCCTCATCAAGGCTTCGCCTTACCCTGGCTAGGCGAGGTCAACCCACTCGCCATGGCTAATGGTTGGCATTTGTATAAAGGAAAGAGAGAGAGAGAAAAAAAAAAAAAGAAAAAAAAAAAAAAAAAAAATATAAAAGTTTAGAAAGTAATAAAAATAAAAAAAATTATTAGAATTTAAAATTATCTACGTTAGCATCGACAATGCCATGTAAGCCGGTTGACATCTACGTCAACAAAATCTGACCAAAATTAATAAGTAAATTAGCATTAATTCAAAAGGTTTATGATTAAATTGATATCATTAAAAGATTTAAGACTGAATTTGTATCAAATTGAAAGGTTTAGAACTAAATTGACACAAATATAATAGGTTTAGGATTTTTTTTATACTTTTTCCTGTATTTCAAGCATCACTAACATTGCTACTGTGGGAATTTAAACCATTGACTCCTATGCAAGGCATTAGTCACATTGCTACACATGTAAAATAGAGAATCCACCATTTGATAAAGTGATTGTGTGTCACTATTAAACTTTCCACAGTCTGCTTTAAGACTCTAGGGTCTAGACCAAGTATAGTCTAATGAGAACATGATGAAAAAATTGATCTTAGTAGATACATACTCAAATTATCGAAAACTTATTTGATGGTCCGCTACATTTAGGGAAGGAGAAGTCTTCCACGCACTGACTATGTACGAATTCATCCATAAGTGAGACCCATTTAATCACATTTTCACATGATTAGAAACTGTGGCTAAGTTGGCGCGTTTGTAAATTAGTTTGTACATTGAACGGTGCATGGAAGATATTCTCGAAAAGGAAAATGCAAGCGACGATATTCCAGTACTCTCTAGGCCCTTTTTTCTACGACCGACGTCTCTCTAACATTTGTTTAGTACACGCTCGGAATGATCCACTTTCGAAATAGATCTACTTGCATGCATTGAGCCCTATCTTCGAAGATAATTGCTTTAATTTAATCAAATACTAATCGACGACTAACATGCTCATCAAGAACTCGGTTAGGCTTTGGCCACGTATCCCAAATCCCAGCAGCGCATTGCTTCGAAGAGATCTTCTCGTCCCTTTTTATATCAATAATCAATCTTCGGTCCTTTAATTAGAATCGGTCCATCGCTCGGAAATTGTTCCCACTTGCACAACACGACTCTTTTAGATAACTTAATATATTCCACTTGGGAACGTGGAAGTTGCTTGTTTAATCGCATAATTACACTATTAAATCGAGATTCAAGACCCCTATGTTTCTAAATTTGATTTAAGTGTTTTAAAAAAAAAAAGATTAGGTCATAAGGAGAACAGTGCATGTATTTGGAAAAAGTGCCATGTTTCCTTTTATGTCATGTAAAGGAACGGATCTCTTGGGGAGGGAAAAGAAACCTACTTCCACATTTCACAAGACGCTACCCTTGACCTAATGATAATATTTTTAAGGCTAGCTAAGACCTTTTTCTTTAACAAAATTTAAGCCTAACCCTAAAATTTAGAATTGGTTTTGACTTATGATAAATTTCAAGAAATTATAAGATGGGTGTTAAAGAATAAGGAGCTTTCAATATTCTGAGTATATAATACTTATTTTTCACTCTGATCAATTATTTTATGAATAATTTTGTCATTTCAAAAACAAAAGTAAGTAGACTTGACGTGTGATAATTAGCTTGATGATCAAAGATAATGTTTCGGATTTATACTTAAATTTGAATTTGATTTACATAAAGAAGATTCCTAAGATATCAATGTGTTCTTATCTTGTTTTCTTGCCAACTACTTACAAAATGATATTCCTTTTTATTACCGAAAGCGCTGGAAAAGAAATTTTTGACCGAATAACTCTCTATGTACGAGTGTTCAGATATGGAAAAAGAAAGTTAAAAAGCATAGATATTGCAGATAGAAACAGCATGCGAGGGCGTTTGGCATAACAGTAACTGCAATGCTCCTCCCCTAGAGAGAGAGAGAGAGAGAATCTGACGAGAGATAAAGGACGACCACTGTGTCCGGGGACCCGCAACTCTTTACACTTTAGTTTTGTCCTTCTCTCTCTCTCTCTCTCTCTCTCTGACCCTAGAAATCATGAACGCAAAAGGAAAACCATGACTTCACGGACACCAACATTAATCTTAAATAAACCCTCATGCGTAGCCTTTCTCATCCGGTCTCTTTCCTTCACATCTTTCTCCAAAACTCACAGGAAAGAGCGGTTTAAAAGCACAGGATTTTGAGGGGATTTGCAGCTCCATCAAGATTAACTCTGGCAAATAAGCCAGATCTCAACCCAAACCAGACGCTGCCACTCTCTCTCTCTCTTCTCCCGGGTTTCAATTTTTATTTGGGTTTTGCAGAGAAGACAAAGAATCCCAAGAAAGAGAGAAGATGGGGCCAAACTTCTTGCAGGCTTTGAAAGAGATAGGTTTGACTTGACACGGGCATTTCCCAATTCTTGCAAGAAAATTCTTCATCCTTTTCCGGAAGTCGATATGTTCTCCTCCTACGGACAAAGATTTCGCATTCCTCTTTATAACGGTGTTTCTGGGGCCTCACGGTGTGTCGGCAGCAACACGACGGAGTCGCTCTTCTCCCGGTTTAATCCTGCTGGTTTTCAGACTTTTAAGACAGAGACCTCCGGTTAATCATTTTGCTTAACGTGATCATTGTTGGCTTCGGTCAGCAACTTCCCTTCGCTTCAAATCCACAGGTGAGTTGATCCGTTCAGCTCCAATTGCAAGAAAGCCCTTTTCTTCATATGAGAAACCAAAAGAAGAAACAGTGATTAATTTTTCACTTGCTTTTAATCAGGTTTCATTATGCATGTCTAATCAAAGGCTCAATTTCCTGCTCGTGTCTTGGGGGATTAGTTGAATTCAGACCCAGCTTGGGTTGGTGGGTCTAGCACCCAAGAAACGTCCAAATCAGATTGACAATTTCAACCTTCACTAGTGATTGTCCCTCTAGTTTAAGTCTCCTCTTTGATGAGATGTATTAAATTAGGGTTGAGAAAATTAGGGTTACTCATTAACTCCAGATATTGAAGGGGGAAAAACCTATTTGGGAGATAAGCAAATCAGGTCCCAATATGGAGCCAAGAAGCGAAGAAGATCAAGCAAGAGTCCCCAATTCTTTGTTGTATGATCACCCAAATCCACCCAATGGAGAGAGGAAGATAGACCGTGGCCAAAACCATGTCATCTCAACTCAAACCCTAGATCAACCAAAACCCAGAATTGATGATCTACTTCAATTATCAGTTCCCACTTCAAGTCCACCTTCAGCTGAATTCCCCAAAATCACGGCTTTGACCCAAGCGATGCCTCCACCGCTGGCCAATTTCCGATACCGCGAGTGCCTCAAGAACCACGCAATAAGCATCGGTGGCCATGTCGTCGACGGGTGTGGTGAGTTCATGCCGAGAGGGGACGAGGGCACGCCGGAGTTCTTCAGATGCGCCGCCTGTAGTTGCCACCGCAACTTCCATCGGAAGGAGATCGTCGCCCATGGTGGTGGCGAGCTGGGCTACATGGCAAATTTCCAGTATAATCATCAAAACGGAAACATTCTAAGTTATGGTCAAGTCAGACATGCAGCCAATTCAATGCCCCACCAGCAAACCCTCCTCCACCAAAGCCGCCACCGCCAGAGCTTCTCGCCAGGGCCGGCTCAGCCAGTGATGTTGGCGTTTGGTGGGGGCGGCGAGGCGGAGAGCTCGAGCGAGGATCTCGGGGCGTTCCAGCGCGGCGGCGACGGAGGAAGGTGGCGGCACGAAGAGATGTTGGCGGTGCAGATGCAGCAATCGCCAAAGAAGAGGGTCAGGACGAAATTCAGCGAGGAGCAGAAGGAAAGGATGATGGAGTTCGCTGAGAAGCTGGGGTGGAAGATGCAGAAGGGGGATGAAGATGAGGTGGTGAAGTTTTGTGAAGAGGTGGGGGTGAAGAGACAGGTGTTCAAAGTGTGGATGCACAACAACAAGCAAACCATGAAGAGGAAGCAACCATGTTGACACGAGAGACAGAGATAGAGAGAGAGAGAGAGAGAGAGAGAGAATGTTTTTCTCATGGGCATTTTGGCTTTAATTCATGGAGGTTTTCTTGATGTTATAATCATATCATGAAATAAGGTTTTGTGCAATGTGTGAAATTTTCATTTCCTTTTTAAGCTTTCACAAGGGTAATAATAATCAGAAGGGGATGGCATTATTATACCATTCGTTCATTGTCTTGATGAAGTTGATTTTGTTGGAGATCTTCTGGTGAGGGTTTAGATGAAATATGTGGGGATTATTTGGAGAAGTAGTAAAAAAAAAGAAGGTATAGTCAAATAGCACCTATCTAGGGAATCACTGAGTTTTCTCGATTTTTGAATTTATTTTGGCTTCCAAAACTAATACATTATATTGAAAGTTGACTTTTGTTTGATGCATTAATTCTTGATGAAGAGAGTCTTTTCTTTTATAAATACGAACTTCAGATTTTTTTAGAGTTTTTCGGAGGAAAAGTAAAAATTTACAGAAAATCTGACAGTTATTATGATTTTTGCACATCAAACGCATTGAATTTTGATGAAAAGAACATTTCTTGTTCAGATGAATATTTAAGATCTTTTTTTTTCAAGATAAAGCGAAAGTTTAGGAGAAATTCTCTTGGCAATAAGTAACATAATTCGCATATTAAATGAGAAAATATATTTAACAAAATAAGAGAAAATTTTCTAAAATATCAATGTAGGCATATTACCTGTATTTAGTAATGCGTACTAAGTGATAAACCTAGCTTTACGAGGATGAGAAAATACTCATGTATTGTACATAATTTCACATAAAATCGGCTTTATCCTGTATGATGTGTGATGTGAAATATTGACAGAAAACTTTTACTTGTATATTCACGAGATAATATGGAGGGAGAACTTGACTTTGTCCCTTGCAGTGTACACCGTGGAGGGTAATACTTTCTATCATAATATAGCCCGTTAATTAGACTTTTCAAATATTATACAGAAATGGAATGGGCACATGCATTCCATTCTATTCGCAAACTTAGTAAAAAACACATGATACATGCACAAGAATTTATCCACGGAATTTCAGGGGTGGTCTGAAACCTCTTAGGTACGTAGAGTAACCAGTGCCAAGGGGACCATCCAAATTGTTGGGCCTCCCCCGGGATTACATCCTTTTCGAAAGCTAAAATTCAAAATCATTATGAATACTATTTTTGAAAACCATCCTAGAATATAGGATAATTGTCCAAAAAGTATTGAACTTATTATATGATGATTAATTCGATTTTAAACTTTCTAATTTTATCAATTTAATTTTAAATCTTTTGATTATTTTTCAAGATACTTCATTTGGCTAATTTTTACGGGAAATTACTAACATTGCGATCCAATTAGTGTTAGCTAACCTGCACGGCACAATGAACATTAACATGGATAATATTTTCATTTTTTCTTCATTTTATGAATTTTTTTTTATCTTTCCTTGTTTTTCATCTAGTGATAGCCATAGGCAAGGGTTGCAACACCATCGCTAGATCCAAGGGAGACGGGGTGAAGTGAGGGTGTTATAGCCCACACCCCTCGTCGGCCGTAGCTGAGGCTTTGATGACTTGCTTGTCGGAAATCTAATGAAGAAAGAAAAAAGAAAATGGAGAGAAAAGAAAAGAAAAAATTTTAAAAAAATTACTGAAAAAATTTACATTAAAGGCAGCCATGTCATGTAAAATGGTTGATACTGATTATAGACCCTTATGTTAGTGATTTTCGATTAAATTTGACTAGAAGGATTACATTGCAAAATTGTTCAAAGGTTTATAACCAAATTGGCAAAATTGAAATATATATTACTGAATTGGCCACTGTATAATAAGTTTAAAACTTTTTGGACAATTTCCCCTTTAGAGTCTATGGCCTAAAGTCTTCCCTTCCCTTGGTCGGGATGAGCTACACTAACAAGACCATGTAATTCAACCAATGCACAAGTTTAAAATATTGTAATTTTCAATTAGCATGTGATTTCAAATCTTCGTGCAAATCTATATCAAAATGCAAAATCAATCAGTCATGTGATTCAATCAGCATGAGAGTCCATAGATTAGTTAGTGTGCATTTTCAATTTAACGTGCAAATGCAATCATCGTGCAGTTCACATTTGACATGTAATTCCAAACATCTGGCAAAATACTCTCATATAGTACACGATCCTGTTTCGACTTCAACTAGCTTGTTCAACATTCGACTCAATTCATAACGTTCGGACCGATCCCCTCAGAACGTGAGCAGGGGTCGGCTTTATTTAGTAGGAGCTTTTCTAACTAAAAAAGCATATATAACATGTTCAGCAGAGTAACGACATGATTGGGAAGAGTAGAGACGCTAAGAGCTTGAGCCTAGGATGAGTTCACGGTTGAAATCCTGTAGAAGGCCGACTATGTCCATTGCATCCTGATCCTATTCTTCCAGGCCATATCGGGATCTTTCACAGCCATAACCGGACGTTGGGTTCTCTACTGATGCTAGACACTTCAACTTAGTATACAGAGACGCTGGACAGCATAAACTTGAGGGAAGATCTTAATTACACCAGCTGAGTAGAGCTGCCAATAGAAACAGTTTGTCATGAGGTGCCACAGTGCGCAAGATTGAAAGACCGCTCTTATCTTATTCACCTCGCACATGAACGAAAACATTGGGGCTTGAACTGCACAGCTTCTTTTTGAACCAATTTATTATCAGGTTACAAGTGGAAATCACTAGAGAATTTTGCTGAAGGAGATAAAATATGGGTAGACCTGAAGCCTTGCAAAAATTGAAGCTTTGATAAGCCAAAATCACCTCAAGAGTATAATGCCATATTTATCTATATTGACCATCTTGGGCTGTTGTGAATTTCAAAACTGCATCATCGATAAATGCCTTGACAGCTCTAGGCAGATTTGCAGAAATTGCGGACACATATGGACAGTCTCAAGTCTCTGATTCTCAGGTTGTTCTATCCTTTTGCTTCTGTCCACACTATCTTCTTTTTTTCCTTTCTATCGCTGGGCCAGTCTTTACTATCTAGGGAAGCACATAACCTGCCTGCTTTTTTTTTTTTTTTTTTTTTTTCGTGTCCCAAATTAGCAATTCAAGAATTTCATGCACCCAAGAAACCATTTTGTATCCAGCAACGAGGCTAAATCTGGTTTCCAACCTCAATCCAAGTACTCCTAGTCTCTTTCCTGCTACCATTCCCCTCATTAATTTCCTAACTCGTGCAAACTCCCCCCATATACCTTCAGCTGCATAAATATCTGATAGCGTCGTGTAGGTCCTGGCCAACCTCGGTCTCGAGTCTAGGACCCTGCGAGCTACCAATTTTCCCAAATTCTTAAGTCCGTGTGCTGTACAAGCTCCAAGAAGGGTGCCCCACGGAGGACTCATCAGGTCTAAGTGGCATACTCTCCATCAGTTGGTAAGCCTCCCCCACTCTCCCCGCACGGCCAAGCAAATCTGTCGCGCACCCATAAATCTCCTGGCTTGGAGTAACATTACAGTCACCCATTAATTCAAAGTACATCGACCCTTCATTTACAAGATCTGCATAGCTGCAAGCACTCAGAACTGCCATAAATACAATTTTATCCAGTCTTACTCCGGATCTGCCCATGTCATAGAACGATTTAATGGCCTCTCTTCCATGTCCATGAGGCACATATCCAACCATCATAGAAGTCCAAGAGAGCAATTTTCTGTGAGAAATAGAATTGAACGTTCTGTGCGAATCATTACGCTTCCCACATGGCATACATATCAATAAGTGCATTAGCAAGCCCAATGCTACCCTCAAGTCCTTTCTGAATGATTACTCCATGAATCTGTTGTTCACACTTCATAAGTCCTAAACTACTGCAGGCTGCTGTAACAATTGTAAAGTGAAGCAGTTTAGCTGAAACCCAGGGGACTCCATTTTAGATTACATAAGGACCTCACCAAAATCTGATCTTTCATATCCAGCTATTGAGGTGTTCCATGTCATTACATCTTTTTCATGCATTTCATGGAAACATTGACTTGTCCCAGATAAGCAACAGCACCTGCGGTATCCAATATGGAGTTTTTGACAGGAAGGTTGGAGTCGAACCCGTGTTTGATAATTTATGCATGGAGTTGCAGGCCAAAAATCTATGACCCAATTGAGGCGCAAGCTCAAACTGCAATTGAGATGCTAAATGGGTTCAGTTCAGCTCCTTCCTGATGCCAGAGTGCATAAATAATGTGAAAATCTACTTTCTGTTGAGACCAATTGATAGGAAAATGAACTGTTGGCATCCTATATGACCACATTCTGCTTGAAACTATCAAACTAACTTCATCTAAAGCAAAGTGAATGCAAGGTGGTAGTTGAATTCATGACAGGGATGTACCAATAACATTTGGCGAAGCACATTAAGCCCACTATAGCTGTCATCTTGGTGGATAAACCCAATGATCAACGTAGTTCAAAATAACACATTCTTTGCATAAATATGGCGAAAAACCATGCAGGCATCGTCCATGATAATGCAGCGTACAAGTCGAAAAGAACATTTTCAACATACATAGAAACATCCCAGCCAAGCTTTATTGCCCAGCTGTGGACTTGCATTCCATGTGAAAGACTTTCCGTACCTTAAGCCTTCAAGACACTGGATAAAGTAAACTCGTTTGGCTCCATCTTTTTCCGAACCATCTCAGTAAGCACAGCCATGCTTCGTCATGGTAACCACATGAAGTATAGCGAGCAATTATGGCCATCCAAGCAACCAAACCCCTGTGAGACATTCCGTCGAACATGACGCGAGCTTCATTCACTAATCCACTCTCGAAGTGCGTCTTGATCAAATCCGTGGATATAAACAAATGGGTCCTCCGGCAAGAATGGTGGGTTTGGTTGGTTAATGCAGTTTCGGACCCCGCTAAGTGTGTTCAGCACTATCTTCGGTATTGGCCGGTAATGGGCGGTCGATAAGTAGTTTCTTGGCACTCATGGATCGTGCCGTTCCCGCTCATAGCTAAGCACAACCTCGCTTCATCGGTTTGACCACCAAAACAGTGGCAGATGACAAATACAGTTAAAAAGGCCCGGTCCAGAAGCAGCGAACGTGGACGAAAATGCCTTTAAGGAGTAGTTATTGTCACGAGTCTGAGCTAAACTCAAATTACACGAAATTCTACCAAACAATCAGACTATTGAGCTATTCAAATTAGGAAAGATCTATCTTGTATCGGCAGATAATCTCTAAATCCTTGTAACTAATTTTACGAAAAAAGTAGGACAATTCAACCACTGGATCAAGATATAATCACTATACAAAAGTTAAACATATCAATTATCAAATTTTTGACACTATAAAATGGTAAGAAACGATGACCACGGTAAATTTATAAATCATTAATATTATAAGACTATGTTCGAACTGCAATACTCACCTATGACATGTTGTCATGTAATTAATTGAGGTCAACTATAACTTTCTTCTCCATTCAAGCTAATCATGGTCTTTACAGGGTTATCATTTTAGAATTTAGTTTGGTAAGACAGAGACATAAGTGCTCCGAATTAGCAACGGTAGGACAGAGTAGGCTTTTAAGGGCACACAAAATGAATAAAGAAACATAAAAGACAAAGACGAAAGAGGAAGAAGAAGAACGTGAGGCTGGGGTGGGTTGCTGTCTTATCCCCACTGGACTGAAACCAGAGAGAGCCATTGCAAGCAGAAGCGGAGGGAAGGGGCAGAGTGAGGGCGAGTCATGGCAAAGTTGGCGGCGGTGCAGCATCAACACCACCACCCACCTTCTTGCCTCTCTCTCCTCCCTTCTTCTTTCTCCGACTTCAGTGGCACCAGACTCCATGCTTGCATTCAGGTCCTCTCTCTCTCTCTCTCTCTCTCTCTCTGTAGTTTGATCAAGAATTCTTAAATAGTTGGCATTTTTCTTTACTGGGTGTTTGCTCTTATTAACTTTGATCATGGTTTTAGGATTGTATCCACTAATGAATAACTGGCGTATATTCTGTTATCGACCAGAAGATGGCATGCCATTTTACTGTATCTCAACCGATTAGAGTGTAGATTAACCTGCCGGTATTGTTTCCTTTCCCATAATTCATGTTATTTTCCTATGCAAAGTAAGGGACAGACTCTGCAAGAACAGTCATATAGCCCTGTACGCTTGGTTGAAGTTGAAACTGAGGCTCAGACGTTTATCGGTTGTTCAAAAGAACTCTGTATGAGAAATGAATGATTTGTTTTATCAGCCGTATAAATAGCTGATTTTAAGTGGTTTATAGTATAAGAGGAAGGTGTGGCAGCCGAAAGGAGCACTGTGTGTCACTGCATCAAGCACCGAGAAGATCCTAATAATGGGAGGCACCCGTTTCATCAGTGTGTTTTTGTCGAGACTACTCACCAAAGTTGGTCATCAGGTATTGGGAACTTACACCCCATGTTCATATCTTTCCCTCATTTCCTGATGCCAATCTTCCATGGTGCCTCACCGTCTTTGATCACCAATACAGTGCAATCATGCCTACCTTGCTATTTTGGCAGATAACTCTGTTTACCAGAGTAGAAGCACCCATCATTCAACAATTGCCAGGTGAGTTGGACAAAGTTCATGCTGATTTTTCTTCTAAGGTAACTGCATTGGACGTAGCTAATTTCACACGTAAGTTATTTGATAAAATTCTTCGACAGGATGATTTGTGCTGAGCGTTTTCTCATCTGATGGTTAACTTTGGGGCAGATCCTGCATTTGAAAAAAGGCAGAAAGGACTTTAAATTTGTTCAATCAAATCTTGATGCGGAAAGCTTTGATGTTGTTTATGACTTACAAGTTTTTATTCACAATTGTCTGATGCCATACATCCTACTTGCAAGTTGACTAAAACTTGAAGCATTTTCTTTGATTTGAAAATCTTCTAATTTATAGTCAGACTAAAGCTTTTGCAGTTCCAAGGAGAAGTGTGATGGCCTTGATCTTATCAAGTTGTATCTTCTTACGAGTTGGTTTGGACAACATTGCATTGGCACAGCCATCTGTCGGGTTCAGAGAGTACATTGATACCTTTGATGGTTACTCTTTCAAGTATCCTCAGAATTGGGTTCAAGTCCGAGGTGCTGGGGCTGACATATTCTTCAGAGACCCTTATGTTCTAGATGAAAATCTCTCGGTGGAGTTTTCATCTCCTTCATCATCCAGCTACAAGAGTGTTGAAGACTTGGGTCCGCCAGAAGAAGCTGGAAAGAAAGTACTCAAACAATACTTGACAGAATTCATGTCAACCAGACTCGGAGTCAGGCGTGAGTCCAATGTCGTTTCCACTTCTTCAAGAATTGCAGATGATGGTAAAATGTACTATCAAGTAGAGGTAAGTCTATTTAGCTGTTATTCAATTCCCTTTATTTCAAAATAGGAATACATCCGCCATGCACAGTTTTCCGTCCCTCTCTGAGCACTGGTTTCTGGTTTCAATGTAAGTAGTTGAAGGACTCACCTTTTGTTTCAGGTGAACATAAAGTCGTATGCCAACAATAATGAATTGGCGGTTATGCCTCAAGATCGAGTGGTTCGTTTGGAATGGGATCGAAGGTACCTTTCAGTTCTTGGAGTCGAAAACAATAGGCTGTATGAGTTGAGAATACAAACACCAGAAAACGTCTTTTTGGAAGAAGAGAATGAAATTCGCCAGGTCATGGACTCTTTCAGAGTAAACACGGTGGCCAGTTAATTTAACTTAGTTGAGTCAATTGTTTAAATGTAACATCCAGGTTTTTTATGGGTTGAGGCTCTGTTTTCTCCTTCGCAAAACAATTTTGTATCTGCAGTCTCATTTTCAACCCCAATTTCTTGAGTCAACTTGCAGTAGTATTGCAAATGTTTTGCCCCGAAGTTCGCCTTTGATACTCAGTTTTGCTCTGTTAATTTGATACACTTGAAGTACTGAAAGCTTGCAAAGAAACAGACCATATTCATAGGGGACTTTGACAAAAAGAATCTGCTATGTAATGATCATGTGAAATTACATACTGAAAGGAAAAAGACTTTCCTGAACCTGAACTGCTCTGCAGAATCAAGAACTGCATCATTTCTCAGCAACAGCCTCTCCCAGAATGTTTTAAGGAAAGCTCTGACGGGATCATTGAAGAACAATAAAAAGATGTTCCTCCGCAGTCCCTCAATTTCTTTGTGTAGGACTGCCTCCATAGATAGACCCCCATAGCAAATTGAAGCACATCATACCCTCACTTCCTAACTCGCTGCTCGAGCAGGAGCTCAGAAACCGTCCAAATGGCCAAGAGCATTACAAACAATCAAACAAACGAGTACTATAAAATTACACCAGCAAGTACCTTATTTCAAAGGAATGTTCAGTGTCCCACAATATCGGCTGATGAAATGCAGGAAGCAATTGAAATTGCATACAGATCGAGTCGATTGTCTTTCCTGGATCATTCCATACTCCAACTAACAGGCTTTAACAGCATGTCACAGCGTCAGAAGTCAGCTGTGACTTTCAGTATAACAAAGGAATGCTCTTCAGCTTTTTAACTCTGTATAAGAAAAGTAACTAAACTAACTAGAGGCATGAACAATCAACGGACAGAGCTCAAAATATTTTCCCCGGTCTCCATCCTAAACTACTCCTTTCTGAAGTCAATCTATTGAAAAGACCCACTTACTGGTTTGACCGTTGTTAATTTAAAAGCTAATATGTACAAGCTAGCACACCGCAAAAATCAAACGAAATTGATGACACTTCTGGAATCAAACCCATTTTTTCACACCTGTAATTCATGAGCCGAAGTTGTCCGTCAGGAGGGACAAAAGAAAGAATGTGATGAGATTCCCATGTTCGATACCTTACTCATGGATGAAATCTGACTCCATCCAGAATACAGGGATTTGCTAAATTAACTATGAAACTCCCATCAAACAAATGAACAAACTGGAGGCAACGTATAAGAGAGTATTTGTTAGTGTCAACCGGGCGAAGACATGAAATTTGCAGCTATCCCAGAAAATGCACTGTCAAATCATCAGAGCAAGAATAAAAACGAAAGAGAGTGGTAAAGTCAGCTTTAAGGAAAGAGATCTAAATCCTTAATAACCTCATTAAAAGGTTTCCAGCAACATACCTATTTATGACCCCATCCACTTCTTCCCCGAGATTAACATAGACTTTATCATTAGCATACTTGGGGTCTGCTGTCCTCCATAAAATACACAAGGCTGTTCCATAAAATACACAAGCACCAGGAAGCGCCTCACTCACATTCGAACGAGTGCCACTCTCTCTCCCTCCCTCTCCCCCCTCAAATAACGAACATAACTTGAGGACATCTGAAGCTTTTCCATATTCTCAGGTTCAATATCCCGAGAGTTTGATTCGGAGAAAGAAGGCATTCCCATTTTTGAGCAGGAAAACATGAGAGAAAACTATTAGCTTTTCTATTTTACTTGATGCAGAAAATGGGATTAATACTTTCCTTGAGTATCTATACATAGTGATTTATGACCAGCATCACAAGCGAACAAATATCTGGTTTATGGACAATAGCACCTGTCATGCATTTGCAGCCGAAGACATGATGTCCCTCATAATGTTGTATAAAACAATGACCCATTTCATGCAGGATGATCTGAAGGTAAACCTCTTAAAAGAACCACTTGGACATTTCCAGACGAATTTGGTGATTCATAAATCACATCTGCAGATGTCATAGACTTATAGAGCATACGAAATTCCCATTAGTTCAACTTTTTGGGTTGCAATAGATAGTATATTTCCTCATTTCCTCTAGAAGCCCTTCAAGATACAAAACTACGGGCATTTCAAAATGCATGCAGCATTTCTTTTCATCAGCTGAGAAAGTGAAGAGTGTGCTCGAGTGGAAACCAGAGTGGCCTGGTGAAACGCCTTGCTGCCTCCTACAACCTAGAAAGAGTCTCGGCCGGGGAACATACAGAAAAGAGTCTTCTTCTTTAGAGCTAGACAGATTTCTCTTTCTTTCCGCTCCACACTATCCTTTTTTCCAACCCTCCTTGATTTTATGATTGTCGACTGAAAGTTTATCATCAGGCAAAGTCAGCAGAGAAGAAGAAAATTTGAATGTTGCAATTTTGCAGCTTTGAATCGAACTAGAAAACAATATATTCAAAAACCATTTTTGCTAGAGTGGTACTCTTTTGCTGAGTTTTGCAAAGAGAAAGTTCATTAGTTGGAAACCTGTTCAACATTCAACACATTATCAGCTGAAGATGAACCCCCCGAGCCAAGTGGAGCATGCATGAAGCGGTCAAAGCACAAGTCCTTTAGGATTGAGTAGACTCTAAACCGATGAGCATACAATAGTATTTGAGGTCTATCCGTCGGGATCAGGGAGAGGGAATTACAAATGCTAAAGAATGAAAAGGCTCAGCCAAGATTGCACTCAAGAAAATTCGTGTTTGAAGGCCAAGGTTGTTCGCTTAGCTGTCATGTTTTGTTCTGCTCCTAGTGATGCAATTTGGTCCCACCCCACATATTATCCAAATATGATTGAATTGTGGCTTTTAATGAAACTAGTAAAAGAAGTTAGGAATGGATTGGAGCTACCAGATATTGGCTCAAAAATTATTTAACACATTTTTCTCTTTCATTTGACTATTACGGTCACATATTCTTTTCATTTTTTAACTATATTTTTTCATATGATGTGCTTTGCAAGTTGTATCGAATCTTTTTCTGTTCAACCAGTCCTAATTTGGCACCTGGGGAATGAATTGTATCATCTCGTCTGTTGCTGAAAACTAAAGGGAAGTTGGATTCTGCATTTGGAAAGATTTTTCATTGCCCTGCTTTGTGAAGTGTCTTGTCTTCTGTTCAGTCGAATGCAAGCCTGAGCAGCACTACATGCCAAATGAAGTTGGATCTGCCTGATCTGTAAGACACTGCAGTGAGTGATCATCATTGACCATGAATCAGAAAGGAGAAGCTTGGTTTTAGAAGTGAAGAACACATTGCAGCAACTACAGTTGATTCTTCCATAATTTAATAGAGTGCTATTTATTAATGCACGATACATAGATGAAGCTCCTTGTGTTTGCATCAAAGCTAAGCTTGAGAGAGACCTGAAACCTAAAAGACGCAGAAGGTACATAAACATGATCAGATGCCTGAGAACTAGCCAAACAGCATCAAAACTTTTTTTATACCCAATCAAGAAGTCAGCTTAAACCGTCTTCTCCTATGCAAAATACTTAATTGGGATCATGTTGATCTTTGCCGCTATTTCCATGTGCTTGAAACTGCAACTCTAAGTCTTCTTTCTCTCTATTCTTCACTGCTGCTTCCATCTCCTCAGTGATGTTTGCTTGTTTTGCCTCCTTATCCTTTCCCCATAGGACAGAGTAGAGTCCCGCAATGATCAATATAGACCCCACCAATCTGAAATCGAAAGAAACAAGGTAATCTAAGTGAATGCTTTCTTGCAATTTGTAGACAGCTCTAAAATCGTAGGATATTGTATAGCGACATCGTCGAATACATACGTTCCGACAAACAATTTCTCACGAAGAAGTGCCCAACTTAGGACAGCTGTGATGACAAGCATCAAAGGGCTGAAGACCGAGGTGTAGAGAGGACCCTTTCTTTCGACGCACCAGGTCATAACGCAGAATGCCAGAGCCGAACATACGAAACCCTGCATTTAAATTTTAATTAGCTTTACTTCTGTCCACAAAATTTCCTAATAAATCATTGTTGTACAAAAGCTAAATGAGATCCCTCCATTTTTTGCTTAAGTTTGTTCAATGTCCACGACACTGTACCGCATAAACTGCTGAGATAAGACGGATTCCAGATTTTAGCGACCATGCAGCAACATGATGTTCGACAGCTACACCAACGACCACACACTCGATGCTGGCCATGAGACACATCAATGTTGTGGTAGTGTAAGGAGCTGGAAACTTAGTACTCAGTTTCGCCTGAATGCACACGAAACAAGCATCAGGAAAGTGAACTCTGAAACTCTCTCTTCAATGACTGCTCAATACACGAGTTGATTTCTGATAAGTGTGCAACACTTGTTTCAGCAAATCTGGACTTGAATTAGTTCTTTATATAAATCAATGAAAGGAGCAATTGCAAAAATGTAAATCTTAGATAGAAGCGAAATGAATGTTTTACTCACTTGGATGATGAACCATAGTGCCCAGGCAGCAGTACTAGCAAAGATAAAAAAAGGTCCCAAGAAGTTGCTTTTGTTGGTAGGGTGTCCGTCCGTCATTTTCTCTGCAAATTTCCAATGGATGGCCGAGTTACCAATTCCGATGTTGCGTCCATGGTAAAATGAGAGGAGCATCGCCCCGCCCACGCAAACAAGTGTCCCAATCACTTTTGCCTGCCCCGCCTTTGACTTGATTCCTAGTGATTCTTGTCTATCCAAGACAATTCACATAAAAAATGTGAACAGATTGTAAAGGGCGATTGCATATCAACTAGTAGTTATAAATGCGGCATTCAAACAAAAGTTAAGGAACAAAATGACTATTGTTGTTGAAGTAAACAAACAAGAATGTACGGGATGAAGTAGCGCTATTAGATGCACCTGAAGATCAGTGCAAACAAGAACGTCATGGCCGGGAGGATATTGGTCAGCGCGCACGCGATGGTGGGCGAGGAATTGTTCAACCCGATGAAAAAGAAAACTTGATTCATGAAGGCCCTGCACATTTTTGGCGGAACCCCAGCTCATGAACTATGATTTTTATGCATTCGTATCATGATGATAAATATTGGCAGAGAGGGAGTCCTAGTGTAATAATGTAGCTACCACATAACTCCAGGTAAGTATAAATGCAAAATCGAAATTCAAGAGATGGCTTACTTACCCGGTGAGAGAACATATAAAGATCTGGAGCAGAATTGCCATCGTGATTTTGGGTCTCGTCTTCCTGCAACGGACCATGAAGAACGTGAAATTTCTTGAATTTTTTCATTCAATTTGCCAAGCCGTGATTACTCTTCACTTTTTTTTTTTTTTTTTTTTAAATGATGTTAGAGAATTAAATTCGAATGAAACTCTTGGACATGCAAAACTTGCACTCATCTTTCAATTTTCAAGAAGACTCCTCTTGGCAGAAGGTAACAAAATTTTCACGAACGGGAATGGTTCCAATTGATATATTTGTTTTTTTCAAATTTAGGAAACGTACAGTAATTCCAACCGGGTATCATCTTTTCAAATCTTAGAAATCAATCATTGTTATGTGAGAGAACTTATGTCGACAACAGCACACAATTTTTGCACCATTTTTCGCATCACAATTTATTTTGTCCTATCGTGCATCAGGCAAGTGTGGACGAGACAAAAGTTTCCTCGTAAAGTGGGAGGTGACGTGGCAGCCATGCAGGTCCAGCTAATCAAGCCGTTTCAACGGGTCAGTAATTAAGAGCTCGTCGACTCCTCCTTAATGAGCTTGCCTCATCAGTCAAGCTCTGCAGATCACACCAATCCAGAGAGAGGAAAAACCGAGAATTGCACTTAAATGTATATTCAGATCCATTTAAATTAACCTAAATTTTCTCTCTACTCCTTCTTCATCGCTACCATATTGTTATTTGTCATTCACTTATTATTTTTCTCTGTCTTGCAAACCACCACACCATCATCAGCCTAAAAGAAGTGGAAAGAGAGATCTTCTGTTTGGCTGATATTCTCCAACATTGATCTCAACACTTGGTCAAATACAAAAGCACCATCAACCTTTCTTATTTTCTTGGGGTTAATAGAGAAAACAAAATCTGTATGCATCGATCAATTCAAGTAGAAGTTAGACGCTCTCTCCCTAGAGATTGTGTGACGCTTACGTTAATCTTGGTGACCCAAAATAGAACACATGCATGGCCAAATGAACACTCATTATCACGGAAGTTAACTCAACCATCGTCATTGTCGACCTAGCTAATAGCGCATGATTGCATGCATAAAGAGATTAAGAAGAACATTATTTTCCACAAAAGCCGAATATTTAGTGATCCTTTATCACAAAAGACGTGCATGGAAGACAAAAAATAGAGTTCTCTCGATGAAGTTCTTTTAGATACCTCTCCAAGATCAGAGCAAAAGGGATGGTGGCGAGGGTGGCAAAGATCTGGCGATATGTGACAAGCACAAAAGGATTCATCCCGCTATCCATGGCCAGCTTTGATGTTATGTTCATCCCTGCATAGCCCACTTGAATGATGACCATGGCCAAGAACGGCATGAAATCTACCATTGCCATTTCTTTCCTCTCTCTTCTTCTTAGCTTATATGTTGATCTTCTCTGGACAGATTCCACAGAGAGAGAAAGAGAGAGAGAGAGAGAGAGAGAGAGAGAGAGAGAGAGGGGAGGGCGTGTTGCGGAGAGATGCGAGAGAGAGCTTCAATATAAAGCAGAGGAAGAGAGAGAAGATGCAAGTGCAACAGAAAGCTTGCTCTTTTTTGAGTTTCATGGGGGAAAAAAGAGACGGGTCCGTAATAAATAAATGAAAATGAGAGAGTGAGAGAGACGGTTCAAGAAAGGTGACTCGCAACACCTGGGCGCATGCATGGGACAAGGGCTGCCACTATATCCTACTATAAGTTATAGCACCTTTCAGTTATAATTTTCTTGCTTTCCTAACATCCGAAAGCCTGAAAAACTGGGATACTAAGCCATATGAGCGATTGTGATTAGGCTTCCATTTCAAACAAGTCGATTCTAATAATATAGATTGTCACATCTGTCGTTCGGTTATATCATGTTCTCAATAACACTCTTCCACATTAATAATATATATGTCGATTTCCTTAGACGGTTTTAGCACACTTGCCACTTTTTATTTTATGTTTTGGCGTCTCTCTCTCTCTCTCTCTCTTTCTCTGGCTTCTCGCGTCTACAAGCCTTCAAGCAAGCAAACAAGGCTTGAGTGCGCAGCAATGCGCAGCAAAATACGGCAAAAACAAGGAGAGTCACGAAGTATGCTTTTTCTCGTGCCATTGCCATCCGTGCATCGTCATCGTATGTAGCTAAGAGAGGCTGACGATGGAAGCGTTTTATCTCATGAAAAATTAGTGGGTTTGTGGTGATCTTTCTCAAAGCAAAATTCATGTGAGTCTGTTGCTCATTGCGTTTGCTTCAAGCGTCGGCCTCGTGTCGACGTGCGCAAGTTCATTATATATAAGAAATAAAAAGAAAAATTCATGATTAGTGGTTTGATTTAGCTCAATATAAGGGCGCCCATCGCAGTTGTAATGGGGTTGCATTTAATGCGCTGCAGCTCCTGCATGGAGACCATGTATTTGCCAATGGAAAATCAAGAGAGTTTATTTACCGGAATTAATACCAAATCACAAGTCGGTACTTATAAATACATTTACTCCAAATTTAAGTCTCAGAAAAAGTCTTAAACTGATATCACCGAGCCAATGTAATCTCTAGGTTAGATCGCAGACTATTAATGGAGTGTAGATTTTAGTTGGGACTACTGGTTTAAGATTTTTTGTGAAAAGAAAATTAATTTAAAATAAATATGTCCTAACGTATCAGTTTATGATTTTTAATGGCATTATGTGCATGGAAAAAAAAAACCATATTTCCTAGATGTCTACTAATTTAGGAGAGGGTGCATAAATTTGAAGTTTTAAAATGACGCCTGCCTGGTTGGCCAAAGGCAAGAACTAATACCCTACACGGTTCGCGTAAACATCCATCTGCTCTAGATTTCGAAAAAAAAAATTAATAAATAAATTAATTGAACCTTATAATTACTACATTTTGGATTCTGGTGCTTCATCAATGAAACATCCTCCACATCGAGTCTCTCGAAACCTGGCTAAAAAAAAAGGTTGACCGAACCCAACTCACAAGTCAAGTCCCATTCATGGTTCTGGTTCATGATTTCTCTTCCTCCTCGTCCATCTGTCCCCTTCTTGAAATTAGGGCTCAACAAGTCACTCCCTTCAATAAACTACTAGTTTCCCCAGAGATAAATGTCTCGGTAGAAAATTGGAATAAAAATAATTGCAGGAATAAGAATGGGAATTGATTCCTAGCTTACTGTGCTTGGATTTACTTCGAAATGAATCGATATTTTCAGTTTTATATTTGTAAATTATTGTAAACTAAGAAAGTTACTTTCTAGCAAATTACATTTAGCATTTTAAAATTTTCTTCTCATAGAAAGTTGTCAATAGGCGCGTGGCTGTATGTCAATGGGCAACAAGGTTATATAATATTTTCCATGTTGAGAGTTGATATTATTGCTCTCCATCTCGTGCTACAAAACACTCTCGAAAAATATGATGAGGATCTCATTTCCATTTTCACTAGTTCTATTCTCAGTAACCAAACAAGGCCAAAGGATTCATGCAACTGTACAATAGAAGTAATATGATACCAAAAAAATTAGGCAATTTCCTAAACTATATACTACACATAAAATAAAACCATTGATAGTTTTTAAGCTCAAACTTTACCCCAAATATTCATTCTTGCAATGATATCTCCAACAGCAGTGCTCCTTTGCTAGTGTAAAAGACAATGCCAACATATGAAAGAAGCAGGATGGCTAATCCTTGCTGTAAGTCCCGTTAGATTTTTTTTTTTTTTTTTTTTTGGGTCGGTAATCCCATTAGATTATATAGACGGACTTCAAATGAAAAATGATGAGCATGAAGCTAAAATCACAGTCCAATTAGGCAAGGATGAAAAACACATTTGAGAAACATCTTTTGGTGAGGGTGAAGTGAAGCTCTTCCTTTCCGCCATAGTTGGTGCAAATGTGAATTGCGTAAAAATTTATCAAATATATGTGATGTGGACTCCCTCGCGGCGGTGACAACTGACAGGCCATGATATGGATGAGACTCTTTCTTTCTAATGTGCGGTGGTCTTAGATAGGGGTGACCAATCGAAACAGTTCAACTCAGGAATCGATTTTTTTTTTTCTTTGTTAAAAAAATGATAGATACATTTGAAGATGGGTTTCAAACCTAAAAAGTTTAGGAAATCCATTAAGACCTTAATCACTATGCTACAAATGTTCACACCACATATATAAAAAAAATAGTTATATAAATTAAAGATTATTCTGATTCTTGCATCAACCCAAGAGAAACTAGCCAATTTGGGTGTGGGTTTTGATGCCGTGATCTTTTTTGTTCAATTGGTCTTTGCTCAATATATTTATTACCTTTCACCAAGAAAAAAAAAACTAGCAAATATGGGTTTTTAGGTTGGTTCCTGAGAGAATTGATTCTAACAAGATAAATTTCAAGTTTTTTTATTTAGAATCTATCCATCTTGGAGCCTATCATCCAGAGATCACTGTTTAACCATTATGGTAGTTATCGTTGTTTGACAAGTGACCATTATTTTGAGGGCTTCTTTGACTTAGTGAATATCAAGCTACTAAGACGTAGAGAGGGCAATCATTAGAGGCCCCATACATACAGTTGTTTATTGGATTTTTGAGAGGCTTTTATTTGATCTTATACTATTGATAGATATAATCACGAGCTTAGTGACTTATTTGGGCACTAGGGCTTAGTGAATAATCTGGGCGGCCTTGGACAAACATTTTACTTGGTTAGGCTAGAGCCAGCCCAGGCCTAAATGGGCTGGCTCAAGCCCTCTGGCCCAATTAAATATGAAAAGAGATAAGATCTCAAATGGGTGTTTTTCAAGTAAATGACTTTCACTGACCATAAAAAAAAAAAAAAAAAAGAAAAGGAAAATGACTTTCAATGAGGGACTGCTCTCCAATTATCTCAGAATTACTAATTCTTGAGGTGTCAACATGTGCAATCGAATAGAATTTGAGAAAGCACAACCTGAGAAGTCGAATCGAATTGGCTCATTATTTAAGCAACTCATGAACATTAATTAGGTTCTTGCCGGCTTTTGCCGTTTACATGCAAATGAAGCCAAGATTCCGAGTCTTCTTTCTCGCAGTACTTGGCTGCTGCTTTCACTTCGTCAGTGATTCTTGCTTGCTCTACTTCCTTGCCCTTGCCCCACAGAAAGGAGTAGAGCGCAAAATGACGAACACAACCCCCACCAATCTGAAATTTGAAATGAAGCAAAGAAATCTTAGTGACTGAATTATTGTCAACTTGTAGAAAATCCTCAGAAATTGTACAACTTTGCATTTTATATTTACTAACTTAAGGTTGCCATAAAATGGATATGTACATTCCCAAATATAGTTTCTCAAGAAGGAGTGCCCACCTCAGTTGGGTCAACATAACAAGCAACAAAGTGCTAAAGACACAGTTGTAGAGCGGTCCTTCTTTGTGGACACACTAGGGCATAACACAAAAGGTGAGCGTAGAAAACACAACACCCTAAAATTGAATAACCATCAATATTTCCTTTGTGCCAAACAATTTCCCAAATTATTAATGCATGAATGGTCAATCAAGCCACTTGATATTTGCTAAAGTTCATTCAATATCCTGAACGCATACCGCATTGAAAACTGCAATGAAACGTATCCCAGATGTCAGTGGCTTGGCAGCAATAGTTTGTTTAGTAGCAACACCGATAATTGAACATTCGATACTGGCCATGAGATACATCAATATTGTGGCAGTGTAAGGAGCTGAAAATTTAAGGCTCAATTTTACCTGAATTTGTTAAAATACAAACATGACGAGGTTGAAGCATACTCTTAAACCTCCTACTTGAGATAAGTTTGTCCCCCAAGAAGAAAGATATAGGAAACAATCATAATAGCCAAAAAAGGGAAATGTTTTACTTTTTTGGTGATTGCACCTGCGGTCATAACACTCGAATTGTTCAGGCCCATAAGAAGGAAAACTTGGTCCATGAAAGCTGTGCACAATTCGGTTGAACTGTCAATTCCATTAAGGAAAAAGTACCATAAAAGTCCTAAATCTATTGTTTTGATATTAATTTAGTCATAAACTTTTCAATTGAATTTAGTCATAAATCTTTTCACATATGTGCCAATTCAATTCATTTGACCAATTTAGGCTGAAAATCGGTAACGTTGATGTTGGCAATCCTACATGGCATCACCGACATTGATGTGGACATTTTAAAATATTTTTTTGATAATTTTTCAAATTTTGATTATTTTTTAAAATTTTCCTTTTTAATTAATTTTCATTTTTTTTCCTCTTTCTTTTCCCCCTTTCTTTGGACTATGACTGGTATGACACCCTCCTCGGATCTAGCAATGGCAAGACCCTTGCAGCCTACATGAGGGAGCCCTTGCTGGATTCGGCGAGGGCACGACCCTTGCAACCTAGGTGAGGGCAACCCTCGCCCGACTCCTTGCCGCCCCCACAAGGGGTTGACACTCACCGCCCCCATCGAGTCTGGCGAGGGCCGCCCTTGCCTAGGCTGTGAGGATTGTGCCCTCGCCAAATCTAGTAAGGGTTGCCCTCGCCTAATCCGACAAGGGCTACAATCGCCTAGGCCATGAGGGTCTCGACCTCTCCAAATCCGACGAGAGCCACGATGCCCTCATCTGCCCTTGCCTGTGACTGGTCGCCAACCATGGTTGATACTAGCGACAATCCAAAGAGAGGGAAAAAAAAAAAGGAAAGAAAAGAAGATAAAAGAAAAATTTTTTTAAAAAAAATAAAATAAAATAAAATAAACAAAAAAATAGTAAAAGAATTATTTTAAAATGTCCATGTCAGTGCTTGCGATGCCACGTAGGATTGCTAACGTCCACATTGGTGATTTTTAGCCGGATGAACTGAATTGATACAAATGTGAGAATATTTAGGACTAAAATGGTCCAATTAAAATGTTCAGAACTGAATTAGTTCTAATGCAATAGGTTTAAGACTTTATTGATACTTTTCCCATTCCATAATCCCTTTTTCCCTCTCAACTCTTTAGGTGTAAAGAAGAGCATGATCTTCTTATGCATTAGAACGCTATTTTTCTGGATTTGCAATTGTGTTTGTATTGTAGCAAAAAGATAATATAAGCATTGACAAATGAGGTTGAACTAGTGACTCCTAGCAAAGAGGGATGGATGCCTACTTACCCAGTGATGGAACATAAAAATATATGGAGCAAGATTGGCATTGTAATCTTCGGTCCTGTCTTCTATGGGAATTTTTTGGTATAATCATTCATGTTGAACATGTGACCTTCTAACTATACTAGTTTTTAAAGTATATTTTCTTGCACTCTTCTTTCAAAATTTTTAAGGATCTTCTTAGTATTGCTTCCATTCTGGCAATATGTACATTGAATCCTACGTGCTAGTGCAAAAACTCATTTATAAGAATATTCATCATTTTCCATTAGGCAAATTATCTACTATGTGTAACTAGAATGTAAGACTTCATAATTTCATTCTAATCAATTTGTACTTCCGATCCGATTTTCGTCAAATCTCATAGCTCCAAAATGTCTAAAACTATCATTTCCACAAAAATCATAGCCTAATAGCTCTTTAATCAAAATCATAGCCTAATAGCTCTTTAATCAAACTTCCTAGTTCAAATTGATATAACTTTGAACTCGTGTCCTAAATTAGAAAATTACTCCAATTAGATGAATGATCAGCTTGAAGACTCACCAAGCATTGCGATTCGGGGTTGATTCAATTAGTCAGGGCGTCTAAATCATGTACATGTCAGAATTTCTCTCTCTTCTTCCTTTCGTCTTTCTCTTATTTATGGATGCTCTTTAGTTTCCCTTTTGTTTTTGTCACCGAATCCGCTCCTCTTCCTTTCACGCTCACTTGCAATAGTTGATGAAGTAGAAAGCCAAAAAAATGGTTGGGCTTAGGCTTATAAGAGACATGGGCTCGATTTAATGGGCCACTTATTACATAATTTATGTGAAAATGAATGAACAATTGGAGAGGAGTAAAGATTGTTTGCTGGGTTTTAGTCCGAGTTCATCTTTATTATAAGTCACGTTGGTATTAAGTGATTATTATCAGAAATGTTTTGTTGCATTTTAAAAGATATATTACATACTTTCATTTATATTAAGTGGATTTTTCTCAAAATCTTTAATGTACCAGATATAAGGACGTGAATTTAAGTGGTTCACAGGTCTAGCTGTTTTGGTTTTAAACCCAAACTTGCGGGAGCAGTTAGACCCGTGACTTTGGAAGGGATTTTAAGCACGTTTATAGTTTTATAGAATTGTTGCTTTATTTTTACTTAAGATGATCTTTAGGTTGAGATTGAAGGCCATGAACATGACTTAGAGAAACTAGTCTGGCAATCTAGTGCACACTAGCTATTTGACGAAATGCCCAAACCAAGTTTCAATCTTGAAAAGATCGATTCAAGCTTGATTAACATGATCTTCATGTTTTGAGTTAGTCCATGTTCATGTGAATCAATCATAGTTCAGTTAAATAAATTAAAAATATTTTATTCCAAAAAAATAAAATAAAACTAACAATTTGAAATTTTTAAAAAATGAACAATATTGTGAAATTGGAACAGAAATGACATTTTCGAAACTTTCGTAATTTTCTAAGTCATTTTCCTGATTTAGTGCCTTTTTTTTTGTGGTTTATGGATTTGAAAATTCATTTTTATAAGTAATCCATTATGCGTATATTTGAATTATTTATTTTATTTCTAGGGGTGATCGATTTCGAGTCCAATCCAATTCTACTTAGAAATTGAGAATCGCATCGAACCGGGATGATTGGTTCCCTTTTTTGGGACCGAGGACTGGATCAAACTGTCCGATCCGGTCCAATCCAATGAAACCAATCACTTAACCAAAAAAATTAAAAAAAAAAAATACTAGAGTTATTACAATTTATGGCTTATTGCTATTTTAAAGAAATTTAATTTAATATATATATATATTTTTAAAAGTGTCGGTCCAATCCTTTGGTTCGGTCTGAGAATCAACAATTGGATCGAAAATTACTAGTTCCATTTTTATGGAATAGGGAATCGGACCGACGCCCTCAGGAAGCAGACCGAATTGATTAGTCCGGTCCAGTCTAGGTGGTTCCCCGTTTGGGCGGTCTAATATGCCCACCCCTAATAATTTCATGTATTATTAAATTCTCACATGGCTTACGGGAGATTTTGTCTTGGGACTCTATAAGAAGGCTATATATATTATTTGCGAATGTATATTGGGCTTTATTTATCGTACATTATTTCTTTTGTGTTTTCAATACTTGAGTGTTTATTTCCTGCACTTTCCATCCATTGTTTGTTATTTTCTTTTTCAGAATGGTTATGATAAGCCTTAGGTCCATAATTAATTTCTAAATAATATCACGTGAACATTTAGCAACTTGAAGACTATTAGGATTCATAATTAATAAGAAAGAATCTTTGATTACTTAGATGAACACACTAATTAAATTAGAGGTACCGAAATGGTGCCAATTAAATGATTAGCGTAATCAAGTCCCCAAAATCTTTGGTTACCTAGTAAACGAGTCCAAACTCTTGTGTCTCATTTAGTTTCTAGCCTATTCAAAAAACCTATTGACAACTCCTAGAATCCCTAGGTAAATCAAGACTAAAACGAAATCTAACATTACATATGGTATGAAAAACATCATCTCCTTGATTAAAAAAACCCATGGAAGTGCAAGTTGTGTAGGGGTGCAATTGTACTTTTCCGCTGTAAAGAACCTTGTTTTTTTTTTTCCATCATGGTATGAAACTGTAAGTTCGTTTGACAGGTCTTCCTACTTGTGGATGATTGTTGACGCTCTAAATAGGCTTTAGCGATCAACAATTAATAAAACTCAAATGGTTTCGAAAAAACGCAGATGGGGGAACCGAAGAGGGTGGTGGAAGACAAAAAAGTTAAGTACATCGGCTTATGGCACATGGCCACAGAGATGGAGTGGTCACTCTGGACTCGTGAAATCGAGCAAGAAATCCTCCCGCTCTATAGGTATATTGTTGTTCACCTCCATCGGAGCAGATTTCAAATTTTTTCCCAAGTTGTTCTCCAAAACAACAGCCTTTTCGCTTGGTACGTTTTTTCTTTTTTAATCTTTTGGCCTACCTCTCCAAATTTTCGGGGACCTCGCGGTCGGCATCGTTCTGTATTGCCATCTTGGTAGTGGGTTCTTCGGTGGCAGGGGAGTCATAGAAACTGTGCCTGCAAATAGTTTTATAGTGTGTTAATAGTTAAATGAGTACTTCTTTCTTTGATGTTTGTATGTTAATAGTTAAATGGGCACTTCTTTCTTTGATGTTTCATCTACATATACGCGATAGTCTAGAGGCTTCTTCGTTAACCCTCGCTAATTTTTTTCCCCTGATGTCTCGGGGAAGATTTCCCAGGTTTTAGATAGGGAATTCGAACGAAAACAAGATTCTTTACGCTCGAATGGGGTATTTAGTGAAAAAGCACCAATGCACCCCTATATAGCTTGCACTTTCATGGGTTTTTCATCAAGGAGATAACATGTTTAGGTTCCAATGATCCTTTAATGTTGGTTTCCTTGTTCAAGTGGAGAAAAACTCCCTTTCGAGCAGCCTTCTATCATAGATGCTAGGTTATTAAATCCCAACAATTGAACGGGTTTTCTTCTTTTGATGTAGACTTTCATAAATGGTATGTAAGAATGACGTTGCAAGATTGCATTAGTTCTACGTAAGAGGCGCCATGTACTCATATAGGCACTTTAGTTTAGTCTCTTCGATAGGGACTTGAATCTAAGTGTCTTAGGTTTGATAATCGGTTTTCGGTCTTCATTGACAAACTGTTACCAATGTCGATCACTCTTCCAGATGCTTATGTCATAGCCGATTTCCTGGCACACCTATAAGGGATATCTCCAACACATTGATCATAATGCTCTTTTCTATGGGAATTTTCTGATCATATTTCGATGAAATTCTGATACAATCATTGATGTCGAACATGTGGTCTTCGTACTATATTGGCTTTTAAAGTATATTTTCTTTCACCCTTCTTTCAAAGTGTTTAAGGATCTTCTTCATATTGCTTCCAAAATGACAAAACTTACATCAACTCCTGCGCGCTAACAAAGAAGCTCATTTATAATGGATATATTTTTTTTTTTCCGTTATGCGTATTATCTACTATGCATAACTAGAACGCCAAATATTAGAATTTCGTTCCAATCAATCCGTACTTCGGATATGATTTTTGTCAAACCCCAAAGGTCCATAACGTTTAAAATTATGATTTCCATAAAAATCACAGCTTAATAACTCCTCAGTCGAACTACTTAGTTCAAAATCGACATAACATTGAACTAGTGCCCTAGATCAGAAAATCACTCCAATTAGATAAATGTTCGGCTCGAATACCCACCAAACATTGAGATTCGTATTTGATTCGGCTAGTCTGGGTATTTGGATTGTATACATACAAGAATTTCTCTCTTTTCTTCCTTTCCTCTTTCACTTCTTCATGGACGCTTCTTTACTTTGTTTTTGTCACTGAGTCCTCTATTCTCTTCTTTTATGGTCGCTTGCACTAGCTGATGAAGGGGAAAAAAATGGTTGGGCTTGGGCTTATAAAAGACATGGCCTAGGTTTAATGGGCATGTTAACACATAATTTATATGAAAATGAATAAAAACTTGGTGAGGAGCAAAGATTGTTTGCAGGGTTTTAGCGTGAGTTCTTCTTTATTGTGAGTTGTGTAAGCTATTTTGAGAGATCGGTTTAGTGTTAGTTGATTTATTATTGGAGATGTTTGATGCATTTCAAAAGATATCTTACATACTTTCATTTAAATCAAGCGGATTTTTCTCAAAATTTTTATTGTACCACGTACAAGGACGTGAATTCAGCAGTACTCGGGTTTGGCTAATTTGGGTTTAAATGGAGACCTGTGGGAACACTCAGACTCGTGAATTTAGAGAATGATTTCGTGAGTTTTGTGATCTGTTATTGGATGTTTTCTTCTCTTGGTGCAGTTGTATGGAATTCTTGCTTTATTTTTGCTGAGATCTTCAGGTTGAGATTGAAGGCCATGAACATAGCTTTGAGAAATCAGACTAGGTAGTCTAGTGCACACTAGTTGATTGATGAAATGCCCAAACCAAGTTTCAATCTTAAAATGGTTGATTTGAGCTTGACTAATATGATCTCATGTCTTGAGTTGGTCAAAATCAATCATAATTCAGTTTAATGAATTAAAAATATTTTATTTCAAAAATATAAAATATAAAACAAAATAATAACAAATAATTTGAAAATTTTCCAAAAAAAAACAAATGTAGGATAGTGTTAGATTAGGTTAGGGCAGAAATTTCGAAAATTTTCTAATTTTTTAAGTCATTTTCCTGATTTAGCGATTTTTTTTGATATTTTACAGATTAGAATAATCATTTTTATAAGTAATCCATTATGTGTATATTTGAATTACTTAGTGTAATTTCATACATATTAAATTCGCACATAGCTCATGAGGGATTCTGTCTTGTAGCTTTATAATAAGGCCGTGTATATTTTTTGCTCGACATGTATTGAGTTTTATTTATCACACTTTATTTTTGGCATTTTCAATACTTGGATGTTTATTTCTTGCACTTTCAATCCTTTATTTGTGGTTTTCGTTTTTAGAATGGTTATGATAAGCCTTAGGTCCAATATGAATTCTTAAATAATATTGCATGAACACTTAGCGACTTGAAGATTATTAGGATTTATAATTGATAACAAAAAATGTTTGATCACTTAGATGAACACACCAATCAAATTAGAGGTACCAAAAGGGTGCTAATTAAATGATTAGCATAATCAAGTCCCTAAGCTTAGAAAATCTCTAGTTACATAGAAAACAAGTCTAAACTCCCATGTCTCGTTTGGTTTCTAACCAATTCCAAAAACCTAATGGCAACTCCTAGAATCCTAAGGTAAATCAAGACTAAAAATGAAACCAATGTCGCGTATGGTATGAACTTGGGAGAGTTCACGCATAATTGAAGGCTATTAGCCCACTTTTAAGCAATAACCCTAAACTCTTCTTCTTCCCATTTCACCTTAGAAAGAAACCCGAAAAGAGGGTCACATCTTATAGGTGTATAAGGTATATTTGTCCGATTGAGTGGCACGGGTAAACCAATTGGCCTATATTATCGAAATTTGCCACTAGTCTGTTTTGTCAGCCATTCTGGTTTACCAGATTGTTGATTCCATTTTGACGGTTCTAATTAACAATATTTTGATTATTTCCATGGTTTAGATGAACCATTTTTTGATTATTAGCATTATTTTGATCTTTGTTAGAAACACTCCGGCCTTTGCAATATTCTAATAGTGGGTGAGTAACATGCTCGTTATTGACATCGTTAAACTGACTCGATGAATTTGGAGCGTACTCATGAACCACGGGTCATTAACTATATGGCATTTTGCTGCTCCTCGACCAACCTCTTGATAATTGACACCATGCGAGGGTTTGGCACCATCAATCTCATTTGCTGCCCTATGGGCGCCTTGGAATATCGGCGTTTCCTCCTTGATTTTCCTTTGCCGTTTCATGAGATGGAGGTTTTAGAGTAAACCCTTGTTACGATTCAGTAGCAAGGGGTTGTAATCCATAATATTCTTAGTTTCTTTTTACTGCTTGTTAAGTGTAAACTAGTGTTGTCAAGTAAAGGCACAAGAGGACATCTTCACACATCAACACCATGAAAAGATATCCACCATTTAGTTTAATTTCATTCAAAAGGAGTATCTTACAATATCTTATTCATAGCCAAACATCAAATTGGTACAAACTAATGCATGGACAAATATCCCTAGGAAATTTTAGGAGTTCCA
Source organism: Eucalyptus tenuipes (assembly GCA_014182365.1). Lineage (NCBI taxonomy): Eukaryota > Viridiplantae > Streptophyta > Magnoliopsida > Myrtales > Myrtaceae > Eucalyptus > Eucalyptus tenuipes. Next base: position 12,980,554 of record CM024544.1, on the reverse strand, counting down.
TTCATAACAATCTTTCAGATAAAGACACGGACCAGTAGGTCGTACGTACCACATACACAATTGACCACATTGATGGACATCTCTTTTCTGAACATATATATCAAAATAGTGAAATTGACCAGGCCATTGCATGTCGCAAGAGAAGAGTTTGGTACCCATTACATTGGTCCAAAAACGAAATTGCCACATGCCCTTGGGAGGGATCTGTTGAACGCCACGATCATCATCCCCAGATTTGCAATGAACAGTGAGAGTTACTCCTTCGGGTAAGCTATTGAAGATTTGCACATGCACTATCTTAGATACATAAAATATATTTCCGGAGCAAGCTTGTAGGAGGGCGGGAATGATCACGAATGCCACAAGAAGTCTAATGGACGAGTTCATATTTGTAACTTTTGTTTTTCTTTTGAAACATGAAAGGCATGGTAGATCGATCAATTTAAGGAGGAACAAGGTGGCTTCATTTGGTAATATGAGATTGTGCTATTTCCACCTATTATATGACAAAGTCCACCCAAATCACCAAAGAGATAAAATTGCCTTAATCATTCAATTGCAATTTAGTTTTTATGAAATTATGTAGGATTTTATTACCAAAAAGATAAAATTACCATTTATATATTGTTAGCTTTTACTTCCATAAAAATCAATTTTTTCGAAAAGAGAAATTTCCAAGAAACTTAGTTCTTTTCTACATTTTGTATTACTAGATATTACTATAACTCTTACATGCTTTGTATAAAAATATCTTGCCAATAGTAAGGAAAAAAGATAAAAACTTTAGCATATTTAGTAAATAGAATTGATATATATTTTAGACTAAAGAAACTAAAAAATAAAAAAGTTCACCTAGAAAAAGAGCTTTTGAGATAAGAGAAACAAATAATAGATAAGTTATTATAAGTGCAATGATGAAAAATAGACTTTTAGGTTTCTTAATATATTAAAGAATTTATCTTTTTTCCTTAGTATTGGTGAGGTACTTTTATATAGATTATGTAAAACATTAGAGGAATATCTAAGAATACACTAAAAACGTTATTTAATACACTAAAAACCAAAATAAAATAAAATTGAGATTCTTAATTATGACAATTATATCCTATAAACAATTAGGAAAAAAAGGAAAAAAGAAGGAATGCGGCCATCACTTTGTAATTACATAATTTGGGCCTATTTGGTCTTTTTCAGTATAAATGGGGTGAATTTGGTCATACATGGAGTGAAAATATTGCCGGCCAAACATGTACGAGGAGTATCTCTTACCTATTCAAGTATTAAGATGACAAATGTGAATGGCACTTATTATAGCAATATAGTATATGGAGAGAAAGTCTTTTTAAATCTATATCTACATATATTTATACTTGGAATATTTAGTGAATCTTGATGTCCCTAATGCATATTCATTGGTAAATTCCAAATGAAGTCTCTTACATGTCTCATTTAGCGCTTGAATAGCTAGTGTATACCGATCATACATATTTTAGTCATCTTACCAAATGAAGCATCTTAATCCTCTCTAAATAAATTAGACGTCTACATTTTAATAGGATATTGAACATAAATCTAACAAATGGCAGATTTGAGTAAGGGATATCAATTTGGAATTTTTTGTGAGAAGAATTTGGAATGGGGCACCATTTTGACATTTGACCCTTCCTAAAAAGATATCATTATTATACTTGATTGAAGTCCTCTTTAGAACTAACTACCAAACTAAATTCACGTTGTAATCATGTTTGATTTCCAAGGTTAATAGTATAAGGGCGCGTTTGGTAACGATTACGTTTCCGGAACAGATTCTCACAAAAAATGATTATTCTTTATTACATTCCCTGGGAATTGATTCGAGTAAAAAAAACGCGTTTGGTAACTGTACAAAATTTCTGATTCTTGAATAGAATTGCGTTTGGTAACGTGTTCATTGATTATATTTCAAATTAATTTATTTTAATTTTTAAATAATTTTTATAATTTTTTTTTTTTTATTTATTTATTTTTATTTTTTTCTTTTTTCTCCCGATTCTTCTTCTTCTTCTTCTTGAGGTCATCGGTCCGGCGACGGCTAGACGAGGGCCGACGACCTCACCAAAGCATCACCGACCCTCGGCAAGGCCGACCCCTCGTCGGTTGAGCCTCGCCGGTAGGCCGGGCGAGGCTCGCCTAGCCCCGTCGAGGCTCGGCCTCACCAGGATGGGTGAGGTTGAGCCTCGCCGGTGGCGAGCCGGCCTCGCCGGGGCGGGCGAGGCTCGCCTTGCCACCGGTGGGGCCGGGCGAGCCTCGCCCGCCCGGCCACCGGTGGGCACAGGGCGAGCCTCGCCGGGGCTAGGCGGGCCTCGCCGGTGGCTGGCGAGCCTCCGGCGAGCTCGCCGAACCAGTTGCCAACGACGGCGGCGACTGGCGGCGGGCGGACGGCGGCGGGCGGCGGTCGCGGGATGGTGGTCGATGAAGAAGAAGAAAAGAGAAGAATAGTAGTTTTGATTCTCAATTTTGTTCCCGGAACAAGAATCAACTTCTTTTTTTTTTATTCTTGATTCTCTTCCCAATCTGTTCCCGGGAACAAAAATTTTACCAAACGCGATTCTCGTCTCAAATTGATTCTGGAACAAAAAATCAGAATCAGGCACTGTTTGGATGGTTACCAAACAATGCCTAAGAGTCAAGATTTGTTTTATAGTGAAGCAATTTGGTCCCACCCCATATATTGTGTTCATTTAACTTAATTGTCACTTTTCATCGACCGAAGCTATCGGAATGACTTTGATGAAACTAGCACGAATGAAAATTGCACAACTAGAATGTAATTCATGTCTCAATGATCTTTCTTTCTTTTTCGCTCAAACAAGTCTCCATGTAAGTTCTTGATTTATATACACGCACAAATACCACCCATCCTATTGATGTAACAAATCAAAAGGAAAAAAATCAAAATGGTTGCATTACAGAATCTTCTACAAATTTGCATGAAGATAACACATCAAGCAGAGTGTCAACGAGGTTGTGAAAATTAAAGATGAAAGATAACATTTTTATCTATATGGAAATAGAATAAAAGACAAATCTGAAAATATCTCGAAATGATTAACTTGCCGATACTCTACTTGATGTGTTATCTTCATATTGATTCGTAGATGATTCTATACTGCAACCGTTTTGACTTTTTCCCTTTTGAGTTGTTAGTTCAATACATCTAACAAGCTATGGCCTCGTCATCTTTTTTCACCTCCTGAAGTTGTTCTCATGTCATCGCTCTTTTTTTTTTTTGGTAAAGTAAATATATTGAGCTTTAACCAACCTCCGGCACTGAACTTACACTAAAAATGACAAAAAAGACATAACTAGTGGAAGGGTGCCGAGAAGGAACAAAAACAGCCAAACAGGTGCCAACTATTGAAGGCAAAACAACCATGTCAAGCCAACGAAAGCCAAAACAGCGGCAAACCAAAAGGAAAAGGGACCAGAACAACCAACAACAGCCTTCAACCATCACTAGCAACCTCTAGAACCAACCTCAGCTAGAGCCTTCGGTCGTAGGTACATACGCAGACGAACTAGAAGGGAGGGTTTGGCCCACTGGAGCAAAGATGGATGGATCAATGCCCCAATTACGCTGAAGCCTTCTATTCCTAAAAGTGTCCGCCACATTATTAAAGGTCAAGCTTTATCCTTCACAAGCTTGATGAGATGGTTCTTCAATGCCGGGATCACCAACGCTTCCCTAAAAAGGATGATGTTCATCTTCTTCCAAATCAAATGGCAAAGAGCTCCAAAGAGAAATGAGCGATGGAAACATGGAAATCGTAGCCTGAGAGATGCTTCAAAGCCCAGTGGAGATTTTCCGCCCAAGACCTGTTCCGCCAAGGGAGATTGCATCTCGCCGCCCAAAAAAACGTAAGCCCAGTGGTGACGCAACACCCAAAAAAATAGATGATCGATGGAATTAGGCGTACTTTTGCAAAAGGCACAAGATTCTCTCTCAATCTTCCATAGGAAAGCAACATAACCTGAGTGGGAAGGCGTTTCTTCACAATAAGCCAAAGGATAAATTGATAACGCGGCGAGATTTCTTTGTTCCGTATAAAACCGTGCCATGGAACCAAGCTCTTCTTCAACCTGACGGCTTGCCAAGCAGAGGCTACTGTAAATAGACGAGAAGGGTTTCCAATCCAGTAGAAACAGTCCTGGTTCTGAGAGAGAACTGAGAGGGGATGTTCCCAAGACTCTAGAATATCTCTAAGGGCTTGTCCAACATCAGAGTAAAGATCCACAACCTTCGCTTGTCTGGAAAGCCTTGAACTATAAATGAGAGAATCCGAGAAATACCTGGTTAAGGGGCCTCTCGGGTGCCAATAATCAAAATAAAGAGACACATAATGACCATCCTCGATCCTCCATTGAAAGAGATGCCAATAGTCCCTCCTTAGATGAGGAATCTTCTTCCAAGCCCAAGAGTAGACAGTTGGTTTCTTGACACACTAGAAAGTTTTCATTTTTAAGAAGGTTGAATGAATCCATTTACACCATAAGGATTCCTTATCGGAGAACAGGATCCAGATGTGTTTTAACATGGCTGCTATATTATAGTCACACAGCCTATGAATACCTAACCCTCTCTCCTCTTTAGGAAGGCACACATTCTCTCGGGATACTTTCGCCCCACCACTTCTTTCTAAAGAAACCGTCTCGAAACATGTTTAATACGGTCCAAAACAGCCCTAGGAAGCATAAAAACACTTCTCCAAAAGGCTTGGATTGAGTGAAGAACTAACCTAACAAGTCGTAACCTCCCAACGAAGGAAAGGAAGCGTTGGGCCCACGATTGAACCCTGGCTAAAATGCGGTTGACTAGAGCAGTACAATCAGACTTCCTGAGTCGCGAAGTACTGATAGGAACTCCCAAGTAACAAACTGGAAAACTCCCAACCTGGAAGCCTAAGGCATGAATTATTTGGTTTCTTAACAAGGGTGTTCCTCCAGCAATGTAAACCTCGCTTTTTGTTAAAATTTGGTTTCAGCCCACTCCAAGAAGAAAAGGTATCCAGGGCCTCTCTTAGGAGGGAAACCGAAGCCATATTGCCTTCACAAAAGAGAAATACATCGTCGACAAAGAAAAGATGAGATAAGCAAGTTGTTTTGCATCTCCAAAAGAATCTAAACTCCGGTTACCTAGAGCGGAGATAGAGAACACCAAAGAAAACCTCCATAACCAAGGTAAATAGAAATGGGGACAAGGGATCCCCTTGCCGAAGCCCACGCCCCCTAGAGAAGAAACCATGTAATTCCCCATTCAACGAAACGGAAAATTTAGGAGTGCACACACATGTCATAATAAGCTGGATCAAGCGTTCAGAAAAAACCAAAAGCATGAAGAACAAGCTCGAGAAAGTCCCAATCCACCGTATCATAAGCCTTTTGAAAATCCACTTTAACTGCACACTTAGGCAAGTAAGGATTCAGATGGAATCCATCGAAGAGTTCCTAAGCCTAAAGAATATTGTCCTTAATCCTTCGACCCTTGACAAAAGCAGTTTGATAAGGGCTGATAACGGTTTGAAGAACTGCAACCAATCTATTAGCCAAGATTTTAATAATGCATTTGTAAATTGTGTTGCAACAGGCTATGGGTCTGAAGTCCAACACTGTGGACACATTAGGAACTTCTGGCACCAAAACTAAAATGGTGTTATTGATCTCCCGTAGCAACCTACCCGTGATAAAAAAAAAAAAAAGTCTTTTATCGCTTCAATCAACAAAGGCCCAACAATCTCCCAATAAGTTTTGAAGAACTCGACACTGAAGCCATCTGGCCCAGGTGCCTTACCACAAGCTAAGGAAAAAAGAGTATCCCAAATCTCTAAGTCAGACATAGGGCAAGAGAGAGAACTAACCTGCTCAGCATTTAGAGGATCTCGAATGACCTCCTAAATCTCTTGCAAGTCCGGCAACTTCGGCTCTACCCACGGCACCAACATGTTCTGGAAGTAGGAAACGAAGACTTGCTACACCATTCCTTGGTCCGTGACTAAATTACCCTCAGGATCCACAACTTAAAGAATCATGTTCCTCAGCTATCTTCTATTGACAAATTGATGAAAGAACTTGGTATTCATGTCTCATTCTTTTAGCCTCCTAACCCTAGACTTTTGCCTGTAGAAGGACTCTTCTTGATGCCTAAGCTCTGCGAAGGTTCGCCGTTGAGTCTTCTCCAAATCTGCAAGGGCAATACTGTTCATATCCTGCTGAAGGCCAACTTGGGTGGCCCGTGGACAATCCTCGCCTCAGCTGTTCTGGCAGAGATATTAGATAATGATTCATTATTCAGCTGCTTAAGCCTACTTTTGAGCATCTTTAACTTGTTCACTAATCTGAACATAAGAACACCCACCCCCGGAGCCTCCCACACTTGGGAAACGATAGAGTGAGAGGCTGGGTGCTTCACCAAAAGTTGAAAAATTTAAAGGGTTTCCTTTGAGGTATAGGGTTCAGAACTCTGACTATCATAAGTGAGTGATCGGAGATGCCTGGGGCTATAAAAGAAGCTTCTTAGAAGGAGAACTCTTGGCTTCACTTAGAATTCACAAGAACCCTATCAAGCTTCCTTGATTTCGACTAGATCTAGAAGAAGTTGCCCAGGTGAAACGGAAACCAACATACCTCAGATCTTCTAACTCAGCTTGAGTTAAACACTGACTGAACTCATCAAAGTAGGGGATCCAAATGTCTGAACCCCAAATTCGATCAGATGGGTCCTTAATGGCGTTGAAGTCCCCGGCTACTAGCCAAGTCAAGTCCTGCATAATGGTGCTCCTATGAACAAGATCCACCCAAAGCAGCCGCCGGGAAGAGAATGTATGTTCAGCATAAATGATAGAGAGACAACAATCCAATCTCGAACTAAGAACCTTTAGACTCCCATGAATGACTTGAGCATTAGAAGACGCAACATCAAAGGTGACGAGAATGATTCCAACCGATCCAAATCCTCCCTCTATGAGAGTGTTCATAATTGGCCACCCAACTCCAATCTGTCAAGAGTCTCGCAAAAATAGAAATAAATAAATATTCCGGGACTTTAGTCTCCAGAAGACCAACAAAACACGAGCTATTAGAGGAAGCCAGGTTTCGAACTTCATCCTCTATAGTGGGATTAAGAAGATTCCTAATATTTCATACTTCTATGTACATAGATAAGTATATACAAGCGGACAGGAGTTACCTCCTCCTGCTCGGTCTTCGCCAGCGCCCAGCCGGACTAGAGGAATCAACAAGGGGCGGAGCAGGGCAAGGAATCTGTGCCTTCTATTCGGTCTCAGCCTTCCTAGTAGTCGGAGCATTTTTTGGAGAGGAAGGGCTACACACAATCTGGTCTTCCTCATTGGGGCTGCCAACCAAGCTGTCAAAGTCATACAATTCGTCTCCAGAGTTGAACGAACCTAAAGATGTATCACCTAAAGGATTGGCTTCCAGATCAAAAGCAAGGATGGCACAAGAAGTCTCCTCCTTCGACTTCACAAGCTGACCCTTTGGACCTTCCAGGTTGAAGCTAAAGGAAGAGCACTTGTTGGCCCAGCTTCCTTTAACTCCAGGATCTGTCCATCTGATTTAGGACCACTCAGAAAAGACGAAGGACCTTCCTTCAAAGTCGTTGGGTACCTCTTCTTCTTGCGGAATACATGACTCCATCCAAGCTCAAAACTTCCTGGAATTTCTACATCCACAGGAGTTGGGGACCTCAGCACTTGCTTCCTTCCTGGTTCTGCACTTCTTGGAACTGCTTCTACCTCAGGAATAGGGGAAGGAGCATGGTCACGGGTAGCAGAAGCTTCATTATTCGAGGCTTGCTAAAGATCGGTCTTAGCATTAGACACCAATTCCAGGGACGCATACTTGTGGCCAAACGTGCCACATTTAGGATAAGCCACTGATCTCCACTCATATTCGACCTCTACAACACGGGACACTCCATTGAGGACAAACTTGACCAAGTCACATCTCGGTTGCCTTGCATTGATCTCGACACACACTCTAGCAAAGGATAGCATCCTCATTTGTTCCGTGCGCGTTAGTCAATATAAAGGGGTTTCCCAACAGCACTAGCAATTTCACTTATTGCTGGTGCGGACCAAAGGTCAAAGGGGAGGTTCTTTAAGTGGATCCAAACCGGAATGGAGGAATGGTTATCCTTCTTTAATTCCAGCAAAGGCTTCCATTGTTGTAGGATGAGGGGCACTCTAGCAACCATTAAAGGACCATACTCAAGAATCTTTCTTTGAAATTTGAAGTTCGGGATGTGAAAAAAATAGAAACCTTGGTCATTTGCCATTACTTCCGAGAGCTTTGGTCCCCAGGCATGTTTTAGAGCCGTCTCGGTCATCTTAAATGGAAGTTTCTTCCCAATGAAGTACCCGATTAGGCAATGGTGCCATTTCGGGTTTGCGGCCTCTAGCACAACCTCAGGGAGATTTACAACAGGCTTGTTGTCCACATAAGAAGGGGGAATGAACGTAAGGTTGTATCCCTTTGCTGTTGCTCGTGTGACATTGGCCAAGGATTGGGCAAGCGAAGGTTTGGAGCTCCGTGCTTATTGGTTCTTGGGCTGAGGTCGAGTGGAAGTGGACCTAGCTCGACTACATCCCCAAGTGTCAAGCGAGTCGCGGGGGGCCTTGCGGGATCCTTGCTTGCCTTCCATCGATCCCCTTTGTCCTTCCGTCAAAACAACTGAACCAAACTTGAAAGGGCCTGAGAGGTCCACGACCTTAGAGGAGGGGTTTTTTTGGGGCAGGGTAGAGGGGTTTCGCCTCTTTAAGCCACCCACATCAAGTTAGGCCTTCCCTAACTGCCCAAAAGCCTCAGCAGAAGAAGAAGCCATAGATGCAGCCAAGAACCCACTAAAATCCCACAAATTCTAACTCGGGTAGACCATAACAGGATCTACAGGACATATCGGGGTAAAAGCTTCGGTGAGGAAGTGGAGGGAGATAAGACCCGGGACTCCTCTGAAATTGGCCTTAAAGAACACTTGGTGAAGCCGCTGCAGCAGATCGACCAAATCATAGGAACAATGCGCATCATCCGAGTAGAGAGAACAGGGTGAACAGTGCAGCATGCTCTTTATCTTTTCTTTATACCTTATTTCATTGCAAATTTCAAAGACTTTGGAATCTCCACAATTCTATCAACCTGTACACTAAATTGATGGAGATTTCTTTGCTTTTCTTCCTCTCGATCGAATTGGCCTTGAAAAAGGCTAATGCCATTTACTTCTTTCGCTCAAGTTTGCTAATTCTTTTTAGAAATAATGAACCACTAGTAATAATGGTTATCATCTTTTCTTAAGTTAAGTTACCACATATTTTTGCATTATCAATTCTTAATCGAGTTAGGGCGCGTTTGATAACTATTTTGTTTCCAAAAATAATTTTTGATCAGAAATGATTTTTTTTTTTTCTGATTTTATTCCCGAAAAAAATTTATGAGCAAAAGAACGTACTTGGTAACTATCCAAAATTTTTATTCCAGAGATAGAAATGTATTTAGTAAGATTCTTAAATTTTTTTGTTTCTTTTAACTTTTTAATACTTTTATTATATTTTTCTTAATTTTCTCTTTTTTTTTTCTCTCTCTTCTTCCTCCTTCTTCTTTGCAGCCGATGGCCAACGATCGGCTAGGCGAGGTCCGGCCTCTCCAGATTTAGGCAAGGCCGAGCCTCACCCAAGCAACGCGAGGTTAGCCTCACCTTGGTCGAGCAAGGCCGAGCTTCGTCGGGGCACGACAACGCTCCAGCGAGGTCGCCGGCTCTCGTTTGGCAGGTCACCGGCCATAGCCGAGGCCAGCGATCAGCCATAGCAAGGCAAGCGACCAGCCAAAGGGAAGAAGAAGAAAGGGGAAGAGAAAAAGAGAAAAGAAAAGAAAATAGTAGAAAAGAAAAAAATAGAAACTGATTCTAGAAATTGTTTCCGAGATCAATAAACTACTTTTTTCTACGTCTTAATTTTATTCCAAATCTATTTCCAGGAATAAAAGTTTTATCAAACGGATTTTTTTTTTTTTGTTCTAGGGAATAAAAGAATAGAAATAGTTGATCCTGAGAAGGTTACCAAACAGGGCTTTAGCTACCAATTTTTTCCTTTTATTTCTTAAAGATTTATCAACTTTTCTTATCTTATCTTAAACGACAACACACTTGTCTTGCAATATACCACCTTTAATTTACCTTTTTCACTAGTGGATTACATTTACCCACTAATATATCAAATTTCAAACCTGTGTGACTTACCAACTTTTTTCTTAACTCTACCAACTTTTTCTATAAAATTGCTCCGTTTATTTGTATAATTTGGCAATTGTTAAATTTACCAACCATTTGAAAAATTATCAAACTCAATTAGAGGGATTGTGAACTTTTCTTCAATTATATTACTAACTACTTTTGCATTACTAATTCTTGGTCCCCAGTAGTAGTCGTGACATAACTGCTCAAAAGCAGTTCCCTTGTGGTATTATCCGTGCTTCCATATCTTCAAATATCTCGATCATATGTTCTCATGATGCCACAATCTTGTGTTAGGTGGTTTTCTCCTTCAAAATCGCACATCGATCTCTTTTCCACAATATGTTGGAATCCGTCCATTTCTATACGAATAACTTCATATTGAAATATCACAACTATTTCTTGGCACCTCTCAAACATCCCTTCACTATTAGGAGTCTCAATCGGAATCCTTATCAACTAATTCTACTATGACATTCGTTAACCATATGCCGTCGTATATTAATAGCTAATCAATGCCAATTGATGTACGTCAATGTCGATGACATTTATTATGGTCTTCAACAATGCCTCGCGAGTTTAATAATAATTTGTACTCTAGTTGCATGCCTATCTATATCAGTGACCTAGTTAATTTTTGGGGCAAAATTATGCCCACTTTTAAAAAATTTAAAAGAAAATTTAATTCTTTTGAATACTTGAAAATGTACGGGTCTCTATTCCGTGGGCAGTACAAGGGTACATATTGTGCCCCTAACTCCTCATACATTATGCTCTAATGCCTAACTTGTAGCATGCTAACATGTCACTTCAATTGACATGATTCACGAATCTCTATCATTATAAATCGTATCTTTATAGATTGTCACTCTCTAAACCATGACTCATTTTTGGAAAGTATAAATTTGGCCAAGATTTGATTTTAGTCTTACTTCTTTTTCGTCTTTAACCTCAAACCCTAATCTTCTTTCGGCTCAAACCATTCGCCTCCAAGTTTCACTTGTCTTCAACTTTCTCACTTTCATGGCTCCTAAGGCCTCCACAATATTCTTCTATGGACTATATTGCCAACTTTGACAAGTTGCAAGAGGACAAACACTACGACAATTGCTATTTTGAACTTAGAACTATCCTAGAGAATATCCTGATGATGTTCTCCTAGGCCCCTGTTTCAAGTAGCATTTTTAGGATCAAATCCTTTGATGTTGTTTTCCTTGTTCGAGTGGAGAAAAACTCCATTTTGAGCAGCCTTCTATAGTAGGTGTCTCGACTATTGAATCTTAGCGATTCAACAGGTTTCCTCCTTTTGATGTAGACTTTTATAAATGGTATGTAAGAATAACGTCACAAGACCGCATTATTTCTACATAGGAGTAGGCATGTATTGATGTAGCAATTCAGTTTAGTCACTTCGATTAGGACTTGAATTTGAGCCTCTTAGGTTTGCTGATCAGCTTTTGGTCTTCATCGACAAATTGTTTCATTTTCCCTTGAGGACCAATTTCGATCCCTCTCCTAGATGCTTATGCCATAGCCGATTTCCTGGCATGCATATAAGGGATATCTCAAATACATCGATGATACTGCTCTCTTTTACAGGAATCTTTTGATCAAATTTCGACGAAATTCTAGTACAGTCATCGATGTCGAACACGTGGCCTTCTCACTATACTGGCTTTCAATATATATTTTCTTTTACCATTCTTTCAAAGTGTTTAAGGATCTTCTTGGTAGTGGTTTTAGTCTTGTAGAACTTACATCGACTCCTACATGCTAACGAAGAAACTCTTTTATAACCGATGCTCATCTTTTTCCATTACACTTATTATCTACTATGCATAACTTGGACATGAAACTTCAAAATTTCGTTCCAATCAAATCATACTTTGGTTTTGATTTTCATCAAATCTCATAGCTCCACAACGGCTAAAATTATCGTTTCCATAAAAACCATAGCCTAGTAACTCCTTAATTGAGCTACGTAGTTCAAAATTGACATAACTTTCAACTCGTGTCCTAAATCAGAAAATCACTCTAATTAGATGAACAATCGACTTGAATACTCACCAGGCGTTATGATTTGTGGTTAATTCGACTAGTTTGGGAGTTCGGATCATGTGCATGCCACAATTTCACTCTCTCTCTTCTTCTTTTCCTCTTTCTCTTCCTTATGGACAATTCTTTAGTTTCCCTTTGTTTTTTGTCACCAAGTCCTCTCTTCGTTTCCTCTTACACTCACTTGCAATAACTGATGAAGGAGAAAGAAAAAAAATGGTTGGGCTTGGGCTTAGAAGAGACATGGGTGCGGTTGAATGGGCCATTTATTTTAGATAAGTGCAAGATGGCGTCACCCAAAACTCACATAAAGTCGATTAATCATATATCTTTTACCAACCAAAAAAAAAATCATATATCTTTCAAAAAGTGCAATCAAATCTTAAAACTTATTAAATTGGTTAAATCAAGTCATTCCGTTGATCACTTTTTGAAAGTTTTAAGATTACATTACATTTTCGTGACTAGTTTTAAGACTTGATTACACTTTTTAAAAGTTTTATAACTCAATTGCATTTTGAACAAGTTTTTGGACTTCTAGTATACTTACCCCTTTATTTTGAATTTATGTGAAGACGAATGAAAAATGGGCGAGGAGCAAAGATTATTTGCTGGATTTTAGCGTGAGTTCTTTACTTTAAGTCGTGCAAGCCACTTTAAGAGGTTGGTTTGGTGGTGGTGTTAGTTGATTATTATCAAAGATGCTTGTTGCATTTTAAAAGATATTTTACATACTTTCATTTGGATTGAGTGGATATTTCTCAAAATCTTAAATGTACCAAATATAAGGACGTGAATTTCAATGATCCATGGGTCTAACTGTTCTGAGTTTAAATCCAGACTTGCGGGAACAATCAGACCCACAAGTTTGGAGGGGAATTTAAGCACAATTTCATGAGTTTTGTGATCTGGTATTGAGTGTTTTCTTCTCTTGGTGTGTAGTTGTATGGAATTTTTTATTTATTTCTGCTTAAGATGATCTTTAGGTTGAGATTGAAGGCCATGGCTCGGAGAAACTCGTCTAGGTAATGTAGTGCACACTAGCTATTTGACGAAATGCCCAAACCAATTGGCCCACTAAGCAGCATAAGTAAACCATTTGGCCTCATATTATCGAAATTTGGCACTAGCCCGCTTTGTCAACCATTCTGCCAAATTGTTGATTCCATTTTGATAGTCCTAACCGACATTATCTTGATTATTTCCATTGTTTATACGAACCAAATTTTGATTATTTGCATTATTTTGATCTTTGTTAGAAACACTCCGGCCTTTGCAATATTCTGATGGTGGGTGAAGTAATATGCTCAAGTTATTGACATAGTTAAACTGACTCTATGAATTTGGAGCGTACTCGTGAACCACAAGTCATTAACTACATGCCATTTTGTTTCTCCTCGAAAAACCTCCTGATAACTGACAAAATGTGAGTGTTTGGCACCATCAATCTCATTTGCTCCCTTGTGAGGCACCTTGGAATATCAGCATTTCCTCCTTGATTTTCCCTACCGTTTCACAAGATAGAGGACTTTGAGTGGAACCCTTGCTTACCATCCGGTAGTAACGAGTTGTAATCGATATCATTCTTAGTTTCTTGTTAATGCTTCTTAAGTGAAACCTAGTGTCAACAGTGAAGGCACAAAATGTTATCTTTCCACATTAACACCATGCAAAGATATCCACCATTTAGTTTAATTTCATCTAGAGGAGGAGCTTACAATATCTTATTCATAGCCAAACATTAGATTGATACAAATTGATATAAGCAAAATTTCCTAAGAAATTCAAGGAGTTCTATTCGTAACAATTTCTCTAATAAAGAAATGGACCAGTTGGTTGTACATACCACATACACCATCCACCACATCAATCGATATCTCTTTTCTCAATATATACATCAAAATATTGCAATTGACCAGGCCATTGCATGCTGCAAAAGAAGAGGGTGTTACTCCACGCATTGGTCCTAGAATGAAATTGCCACATGCCATTGGAAGGAATATGTTGAACACCAAGATCATTATCTTTGGATTTGTAATGAACGGTGAGAGTTACTCCTGTAATTAGTCCACTAAGCAAGGATTAGTGAGATTACTCACCGGAATCGCGCGCAAATCGGATCAATCCGACGGGGATGACGCGAGGAACGATTCCTTCAAAGCACGGCTCGGGTCCGGGGCCCGGAAACGGCCCAAAAGTGAGCCCGAAGTCGCTGGAAACCCACACGGCGGGATGGCTGTCCGGGCTGAAAAAGAACACCAAACAGCAACCAAATAAAGCAGCAAGGGTGGCAAGGTGCGGGGGAAGGCCGGTGGAGGTCCGGCGGCTTCGAACGGTGGCCGGAGATGGCTGGACGGGGCGGAACAGGGGTTGAGCAGAGGCCGAACGGCCTGGACGGCGCACGGCAGGGACGGCGAGGCGCGAAGGGGGCGGTGGCGGAGCGTGCGGCGTGCGCGGGCGCGAGCGTGCGGTCCAGCTCCGGTGCGGCGGCGGCGGGCGGCGGCTCTGGTCTTCGACGAGCTGCTGCTCTCCTTCTTCAGCTTCTGGTTTTTCACGAACCCTCCAAGTAAGCTATTGAAGATTTGGACATGCACTTTTTTTACTAGAAAAATATATTTCCGGGGCAAGCTTGTTAGAGGGCACCAATGCTCATGAATGCAACAAAAAGTCTAATAGACAAGTTTATATTTGTAACCTTGGCTTTTTTCTTCTTCTTTTTTTTGAAAAATGAAAACACAGGCATGGTGGACTAAATAATTTAAGTAGGAATAAGGTGGCTTCGTTTGGTAATATGGGATGGTGCTATTTCCGCCTCTTATATGTCTAAATCCACCCAATTTACTAAAAAGATAATATCGCCCTTAATTATTCAATTGCAATTTAAATTGATGGCTCCAAATTTTTTTTTTTTTTTTTTTTTTTTTTATGTTATGTAGGATTTAGTTACCAAAAAGATAAAAATCAGTTTTGTCGAAAAGAGAAATTTTCAAAAAACCTAGTTCTTTTCTACATTGTATATTCCTAAAATTACTATAGCTCTTACATGCTTTATATAAAAATCAGTCCACAATGTTGCTCCTGTAATCTCCTTACTCAAAACTGATTCCCATCTCCTCGCCGCTAGATATTTGGGAATTTCGTTGAACTGGCGATTTAGAGTTTGGTTAGGGTGATCAATTGTGCAAGTATGCTTGTTAAGTGTTAACAAGTGAAGGATATCTTCACACATCGACATAGTGAAATATATCCACCTAAAATTTTAATTTCACCCATAGGAGGAGCTTAAAGTATCTCATTCATAACCAAATATTAGATTGTTACAAACTGGTATAAGAACAAATTTCCCATGAAATTTTAGGAGTCCCATCTGTCACAGCTTAAATCGTTAAGACATGGCCCAATATGCTTTATATGCCACTGACACAAAGACAACGATCTACATCTCTATCCTCAACAAATACATCTGAATAGTGAAATTGATTAGGCCATTGGAAGCTGCAAAAGAATAGGGTGTTTCCCCAAAAATTGGGGTTCAAACAAAATTCCCACATGCAATTAGGATGGATCTGGTGAAAGCCGAGATCGTTTTCCTTGGACTTGCAGTGAGTAAACGTTACTCCTTTGGGTAAGTTCGTTTAAGATTTGGACATGGGCTTTTCCAGCTATCCATAAATCTCCGGAGCAAGCTTGCTCGAGGGCAGCAATGAGGACGTGGTCATATTTGTACTGTTTCTTTTTTTTTTTTTTTTTGACAAATGCATGCAGAGGCACGGTGGACCAATCAATTTAAGGGGGAATAATGTGGCTTCATTTAGTGATGTAGCAAGATGACAAATTTGAAGGCCACTTACTTTGGCAATATAGTCATGTGTCGAGCAAAAATCTATATTTATTTATGTATACATATATCCATGCTAGGCATCCGATTTAGAGAACCTTGATGTCAGTATGTCAAATTCATTTATAACTTCCAATTTTGAATTTATGTTGATGACTTGAAATGTGGGATAAATGTTTGTCTTCAACATTTGTTATTAATCACTTTTGTGAATTGGACATATCAACTTATGGTCACCATATGCTTGATGGTTTGTCTGCAAGTGATTTAGATCACTTCTGTTCAATGTGTCCATTAGTTTAGGAAGAAGAAGAAGAAGAAGAACTTTGATTCAATGGCTCCAATACTTTGTCCGTGCAAGCATAGATTAGTAGAGCCCATAATTTCATATGGAAATGACGTCTTTGAGTGACCAGGCATCTGTGAGGGTGAGTAAACTTACGTTAGAGGATGAGTGAGCGTACGTGATATGTACAAATAAATTGAAAATCCTCACGCATATGGAGGCAACTCTTCCCCTATTGCATAAATCGTGTCTGAGACGATGACGAAGGGAAGACCGTGGTGCAGTTTTGCCTTTAAATCCACATCAGCTTACTAAAGTGGATATATTGCTGGCAAGAAAATGCCACATCAGACATCTAATGATGATTGTAAATCAAGGGTCAACGGGGGCAAGATTTGGGATACAGGTGAAAATTGATGATTTTTTTAGATAAATAAAATTTGGGCCAAATTCAAAATTAGATCAAAAGTTTGTGCCTTTTTTTTTTCATGAAATTAGGCCTTTTTTTTGTGATTTTCAGTCATTTTTTTTTTTAAAAAAAAAAGCGCTTTCTCATTGAGGAATTATTCTCCATGCCATCCATGGACATCTGTCCTTATAAAGCCAAAGCCCATACGATTTCTGAATTTTCAATATCCTAAATCACCCAAAATGTCACCTAAGCCATTTTTAATAGGGAAAAGCCACAAAAAAACTCTAAATTTTGCATACTATTATACATTTACTTCAAACTATTTTTTGTGATTTGAAAAATTCCAAACTTGAACCTCAAAAAAAAAAAAATTCAATGACATCAAAAAGCCCAACCTATACATATGCGACACATTTACTCCAAACTGTTTTTTTTTTTTTTTTTTTGTGGGTAAATTTATCATACGGATATAAGTTTAGGGTATTTCGGAATCACAAGAAGAAATTTGGGTCACACTATATAAATTTAGAATAAATATATCATTTAGGTAGAAGTTTTGAGTTTTTGATGTCATAGACAAATGTTTGGGGTAAATCTATTACAATGGGCATAGTTTAAGGTTTTTTTTTTTTTTGACTTTTACTCTTTTTAATAATAGTATGAATAATAATATTAAGAATAATTTGTAATAAATGTTCTCATCTCTGAATTTTCTAAAGTAGGTGCGTTTCACGACTTTTGCTTTTTGACTTTTCTAAAACTCTTGCGTCCCATTATCCTCAACCCCTTTTATTCGAAACATATTAGTTTTTCTCAACTTACTAATTTTGACACGTAAAATTCATATATATAATTTATCCATAATTTTTAAAATACATGTTTTTATATATTGTTGGGAAATAAAAAAGAAAAATTTTCTTTTAAAATAGTCAATTCAATTTTGTTTCTTTTACGCCAATCAACTTTTTTATAATGATGTTTTTCTTTTGGTTGAAAGTCTTTCACATTGATGTTGAAATGTAAAATGTCTATTTCAGATTTCCCGATATTCTATTGGAACTCCTATGCAAAAAACAAAAAACTATTAGATAGATGGGGCCCAACAAAATTCTATTTGCATGTAATCACAAAAACTCATTAAAATTATTAGATAATATGAGTCTATAATCCCCAAAATTATAATTTCTGAAATGTGCAATCACATACTAACCATAAATGGATTCATTAGAATTTCTAAGGATGCTTTTGTCACCGGATCATTAATTATTTGCCTCCCAATCAATTCTTGCTCTGCGATAAATCTCTTTTATCACATTGGAACTTTTTATTCTCTAACCTTATCAAGCCAAAGTTTACTATAACTCTGATCAATAGAATTTGCAAATCAAAATTGATTTATAACCTCGGTCTTTTTAGTTATAATTTTTTATTAGTGACCGACCATTTGCCAGGTTAAGTTGCAATTTTTAAAAATTTTTCTAATCATTTAATGGATCAAATTTCTGAGAGTTTCAAGAATTTTTTTTATTTTTTTTCACATGGTACTATAATTCATCCTTTAGAATTAGTGAGCGGTCCTGTGCCACGTAGGCCGCCAAAATTTTTTATTTATTTTTCTGATTGGCGACCGACCCTGTGCCACGTCACCCCCGCTCCGGCACACCTAACTCCAGTGACAAGCCCCATTTAAAACCGTCCTCGCCGACGCTGGTGGAGGTGGTTGTAACGGGGGAGAGAATATGGCGCCGACCGTGGAAATCGACGGTCTCAGATTCACGTACCCGGGGATCGACGGCCATCCTCCGCCCGGGTCCAAACCCCTCATCGACGACTTCTCGCTCACCCTCGATTCCGGCGACCGCTGTCTCCTCGTCGGGTCCAACGGCGCAGGTTCGTTTCCGCTCAGAGCATGTCTTGTTCTGCCGAAATTTGTGTTCTGGGGTGTCTCCGTGTCCAGTAGTGGACAAGTATATGGCGACCTCGTCTTGTTAAGAAGGCGTGGATCTCGGTTACCCTGTTGAATTGGCTTGTTGGTGAAGTTGTTTTGTCATGTAGAATTTGAGTTTGGTGGTTGAAGTATTTCGGATTTGGGTAGCTGGTAGATAGTGATTTGATTTCAGAGGAAAGTTGGGTTTACTTTTCAAGAGGGTGGAATGAACGAATTCTTATGCAAAATGTTGTCGATATCCGTTGGGACATTGGAAGATTGGGGAAATGGCTTTGAAATGGTAATTGGGATAGAGTGTATAATTTGGCAAAATTCAACGATGGGCATGTGCGGTTTCTCGTTTGAGAATAGTAATGTAAAGAATCCAAAGAACCATATGAACCGTGAATCGGGGATATGCTTTTGGCCATTAATGTGAATTCCTTGCTGCATTGCTCGCCATCGGGTGATGCTTGTGACAGGTAAGACTACTATATTGAAGATATTAGGAGGGAAGCATATGGTGGAGCCTCACATGGTTCGCGTGCTTGGGAGATCGGCATTCCATGACACGGCATTGACATCTTCTGGGGATCTCTGTTACCTTGGGGGAGAGGTGGGTTCTCTTCTTTCCTGATCTTGTTGTTGGACTGCACACTTCTTTGTGATACTGCGTTTGCCCTGATGGTGACTCTGAAAAATTGTCGGTTCCGATGGTAATATCTGTTCTCTTCTGCTTTTTATGATGAGTTGTATGCTACAGCTTTGCATTCTGCGATTGGTGATTAGAGGGAGAGATTGAGTCTGACGTGATTATTTTCCTTCTCCAGTAGAGTATACAATTCCTGATATAATCATTTCTTGTTTCCTTTTCCATTCCGCAGTGGAGACGGGAAGTTGCTTTTGCGGGCTTTGAAGTTCCTATACAGATGGATGTCTCTGCTGAGAAAATGATATTTGGGGTGGCAGGTATAGATCCACAAAGAAGAGCTGAGCTAATCAAGGTGAAAATTAACTTTCAGGACAGAACATGATTTAAAAACAGATTCTTTTTTGCCTCAGAGAAAAATGCTGAATTTTAAAGTATATACCAAATGTATATGTTGGACATTGATAAAGCTTATGCAAACAGTACATATGCTATGATTTTTATTATTTAAGAGACAGTAGATAACTTGGTCATTTGATTTTTTAGGTGCTAGACGTTGATTTATCCTGGAGAATGCATAAGGTTTCTGATGGACAGAGAAGGCGAGTGCAAATCTGTATGGGACTCCTCAAGCCATTCAAGGTGCCTGCACCTTTTAATTCATGCAAGCACAGAGCCCAAATTGTTCTTTATGTTTAAAGAGGATGTGCTGTTATTACAGTTTGCATTTTGGATGTTCTTGTTGTTTACTTTTGCAATTTTTGGCCTTTTGGGTACTTATGAATCACATCCTTCCATAGGTGCTTCTTCTTGATGAGATAACAGTGGACCTTGATGTGTTAGCAAGGGCTGATCTTTTGAAGTTTCTCAGAAAGGAATGCGAACAGAGAGGGTCAACAATTATCTATGCCACCCATATTTTTGATGGCCTAGATGATTGGCCCACACATATTGTATGTACTTATCTACTTATCCACTTAAGTTCATCATTTCTTCTTCTCTACACCAGTATAAACTATAAAAGGTTGTATGGCATATTCTGTGTCAAAGCAAATTTATCGCTCCTTTGCCTCAGGTGTATGTGGCTCATGGAAAGTTGCAGTTTGCAATGCCGATTGATAAGGTTAAGGAGAGTAGCAAACTGTCTCTGATGGTAACTTTTCCTTTCAAAGCAATTTCCTTTTCTTTTCTTTTTTTTTTTTTTTTTTTTTTTAAACTTGGTCAGCATGGATGTTTGATCTATCATGACAACCATCTTTGCAGAGGACGGTTGAGAGTTGGCTGAGGAGAGAAAGAGATGAGGAACGGCAGAGAAGGAAAGAGAGGAGGACAAAAGGTCTCCCTGAGTATGAACAGCAAATTGATGGAAGCCGGGTCACTGGTGATCCAGCTTTCGTTGCTGCACGGCCGTTGAATAATGGTTGGGCTGGTGGAAGGCTGCACTCCACTATTGCTGGTGAAGGAAGTTGCTTCTTCAGCTCAAACAGAGTTCTCAGACAGTAGTCAAATACAGACATTCTATAACTTTCAAAGCAAAATAATTCCTTCATTGATGGAAGGTTAGCTTCAGGGTTTCCCAGGTTTTACCTTTATATTATCAACAGATTCGATAGTCTAGGAAAAACCATCCAAAAGGGGGAAAGTATCCAGTATTGTTTTCCCCTTTTGGCTGAAGAAAGTATTCAGAAGCATTTCGCTCTTTTATTTGAGATATTTCAGTTTCTTATTCTTTTCATTTGTTATCTATATGTTCCCATATGATGGGCTTTGCAAGTCGTGTGGAACCTTTTCCTATTCGACTAGTCCTAATTTGGCACCTGGGGGATGAATTGTATCATCTTATCTATTGCTGAAAACTAAAGAAAAGTTTAGTTCTGCATTTGGAGAGGTGTTTTGATTCTGCTGCTTTGTGAATGTCTGCTGTTCAGTCTGATGCAATTTTGATTGGCATTTACTTGCCAAAGGACTTTGGATCTACGTGATCTGTGAGACTTGGTAGGAGTCATAGTGATTGATCATGCAAGTTCTCAGAAATGGAAGAGCTTTGAGGGCTTTTAGAAATGAAAAGTGCATTACAGAAACTAGAGTTGATTTTTCCATAAATCTTTTAGTGCGCTATTTCTTAATGCAAGATACACAGATAAAGCTCCTTGGGTTTGCATAACAGCTGAGCTTGACAGAGACTCAAGAACCTAAAAGAAGCAGAAGATGGATAAACATGATCAGATGCCTGAGAACTATCGAAACAGCTGGAAAACTTTGTTGATACACAAACGGGGAAGTCAAAATTCATTGTCTTCTTCGACCAAAAACAAGGAAAAAATTGGATGCTCTTCTTGTATGGATAACGCTCAAGTGTGATCTTGCTTTTGAAGTAAACAAACAAGAAGAATGGGACGAAGTAGCATTATTAGAGGCACCTGAAGATCAGTGCAAATAGGAATGTCATGGCCGGGAGGATACTCCCCAGTGCGCACGGGATGGTGGGCGTGGAATTGTTCAGGCAAACGAAATAGAACACTTAGCTCATGAATGCCCTGCACATGTTTTGTGGAACCCCAGCTAGTGAATAGCTCCAAATGAGTATCAATGCAAATTCAAGGTTCAAGAGACGGCTTATTCACCCAGTGATGGAACATAGAAAGATCTGGAGCAGAATCGGGACCTTGATTTTGGGTCTTGTCTGCCTGCAATGCACCATTATGAATGCAATACCCCTCAAGTCATTCGGTGAATTTGCCAAGCCACGATTAATCTGTGTACTTTTGAATGATGGTAGAGACTGAGATCGAAGTCAAATGGCAAATTTAATCCTAAACATTTTTTTAGTGCCAATTTAGTCCTAAACCTTTTTTATTTAGTGCCAATTCAGTCCTTTCGACCGGATTTTGCTTGACCGGACGCCGGCCTACGACGTGGACAATTTTTAATATATTTTTAATATTTTTCTATTTTTTTCTTTTTTTCTCGTTTCTCTTTATTCTTTATTCTTTATTCTTTTTCCTCCTCCCTCGGCCGCTGGCCGGACCACGCGACCGGCTAGAGGAGACGGCCGGCGAGGCTCGCCCGGCCACCTCGCCGGTGGCCGTGAGGGCGGCCTCGCGGCCGGCGATGCCGGCGAGGCTCGATCGGGTGAGGCTCGACCTCGCCGAATCGCGGCCCGGGCGGCGTTGGTGAAGCTCGACCCTCGCTGCCCGCACGAGGCCGCGATCGGCGAGGTCGAGCCTCGCCGCCATCGCCCGGCCCGGTGGGAGGCGAGCCTCGCCAGCCGGCGGGAGGCCGCCTCGCGCCGGATCCGCAAGGCTCGAGCCTCGCCCATGGCCGGCGAGGCTCGACCTCGCCGAATCGCGGCACGGCGACGTCGGCGAGGCTCGCCCTCGCCGGATCTAGCGAGGTCGAGCCTCACCGCCATGGGCAAGGCCCGACCCTCGACAGATCCGGCGAGGGTGAGCCTCGCCGCCCGGCGCGAGGCGGCCCTCGCGCCACCGGCGAGGTGGCCGGCGAGCCCCGTCGGCCGTCGCCTCGGCCGGTTGCCGTGGTCGGCCGGCGGCGAGGGAGGAGAGAAGAAAAAAAGAAAAAAAGAAAAAAAAAAAAGAAAAAGAGAAAAAAAGAATAAAGAAAAAAAGAGAAAAGAGAATAAAGAAAAATAGAAAAAATATTAAAAATTGTTCACGTCAGCCGGCCGGCGTCTAGTCAGCAAAATCCGGCCAAAAGGACTGAATCGGCACTAAATAAAAAGGTTTATGACTAAATTGACACCAAAAAAAGGTTTAGGACTAAACCGGCACAAACACAAAAGGTTTTGGAGACTTTTTCAATTTCTCGATTTTCAAGAAAAGTCATTTTAACGAAGGCAACAAAATTCTCACGAACGTGAATGGTTTCAATTGACATATTGCTTTTCAAAATCTCGACTGGGGTATTGTTTTACAATTGTTAGAAATCTATAGTTGTTATTTACGAGAGAAGTTTTGTCAACAGCAGCACACATATTGATTTTGTCCTGTACAGCATAAATGCAAGACTAGACAAGAAAATTTCCTCGTAAAATGGGAGGTGACGTGGCAGCCATGCAGGCCCATTTAATCAAGCCGTTTCAACGGATCCAGTAATTAAGGCTCTAATTAACTTAACTTGCTTTGGGGATGGGCCTCACTCAAACTCTACAGCTAACACCAATCCAGTAAGAGGAAAAAAAGAGGAGAGTATTCCTTCTTCATCGCTACCATTTTTTATTTAATAGCCATTTGATATTATTTTTACTATTTTATTATTTTTTGCAAACAACCATGCCATCATCAGTCTAAAGGACAAACACTTTTTTTTTTTTTTTTTTTTTTTTATCTCAAGGCTCATTCAACTACATGCCTTGATCAATTTGAGTAGAAGCTAGAAGCTCTCTCTCTAGAAAATGTGCGACGCTGTCGTTAGTCCTGGCGACCGGTAATAGGACACATGCATGCCCTAGATGAGCGCTCAAGAAATTATCGCTGAAGTTGAGTGAATCATCCTAGCTAACACTGCATGTGAAAAACGAATAAGAAGAACATCATTTTCCTCGCAAGCCAAGAATTTTTATTTATCTTTTCATTGCAAAAGAAACCATATGCTTTGAAGATCGAAAGTACAATTTTGTTGATGGAGTTGTTTGGAGATACCTCTCTAGGAGAGGAGCAAAAGGGATGGTGGCAAGGGCGGAGAAGATCTGGCAATAACTGACGAGCACGAAAGGATTCATCCCACTGTCCATTTCCAGCTTCGATGTGATCATCATTCCCGCATATGCCTCTTGAACAATCACCATGGCCAGGAATGGCACGAAATCTGCCATTTTCTTTATTTCTTTGGGTTTTCTTTATTCTTCTTCAGACAGATACGAGAGAGAGAGATGACTTGGAACTTGGGCGCATGCATGGGACAAGGTCAACCACCGTAACCTACTAAAGGCTATTGTGTCTTACAGTTAGGGGTGATCGGTTCCAAGGTAAATAAGTCCCAAAGTTGAAATCTGGAACCTTGAACCTACCCTATTATAATTAATGCCTAATTAATGGATCCTGGAACTTACCATGTTTGCTTGGAATCGATTCTGGAACCTACTTTGTTTTTCCGATCCAATTCTAGGGCTACTTAAGGACCTTTCTTATTTTTTCTTTCCTTTTTTTCATTTTTTTTATAGCAAGATCATATGAGGCTAGACAAAAAGATTCAACATTAAAGATGAACAACATAATCCTAATCTAGAAAAAAAAAAACAATCTAAATACGTAGTCACGTAAAATAATAAATAATAAAAAGGTTCAAACACGAAATATAAAATATAAATTACAAAACTCCATTCACCATTCATCCATTAAAATTTAGGGGAAGAGAAAAAACTAGAGAGGAGTTCCAAGGAACAACAAATGATGAAGAAGTGCTGAGTTTAGAATTTAGAGGGAAAAGAAATCAGAATTTTGGCTTTTTAGCTTATAAACCAATTCCGAAATAACACGATCCGGTCTCACTCTTGGGTGGGTATTCACTTGAAACTTGTTCTTGGACCGATTATAACCAGTTCAAAAATTTGGAACCTGTTCCCAAACTAGTTCCAATGAGAACCAATTCCTGAACCTATTTTTCGTGCGGTTCGGTCGGGCTTCTAGGTATAACCGATTTGGTTGCACACCCCTACTTTCAGTTATAATTTCCTTCGTTATGTTAATGCTTGATATCTTGAGAAATCGACATACTAAGTCATTTGATCGAAAATAATTAGACCTCTAAACAAGTTGGCCATGATAATGCATCGTTGCATCATCAATCGATCATATCATACTCCCAATAATAGTATATTACATCTTTTAATATGTATCGAATTCATTAATCAGTGTGAGTGCCCTAGCTCTTTTTCCATTTTTTGTCTTCTTTCTCCTTCTCTCTCCCTGGCTCCTCACATTTCATGCCTTCCAGCAACACCAGACAAAGCTTGAGTGCATAGTAAGGTTGACAAAAACGAGGAGAGACCCCGAATATTTGCTTTTGCTTGTGCCATTTCCATGCATGCATCGTCATTGCACATAGCTTAGATAGGCTCATGATGAGAATCTTTTAATAGTGGGTTCATGGTGATCTCTCCCGAAGCGAAATTCATGTAAATCGGTCATTCATTTCATTTGCAACAAGTGCTGGACCCGTGCCAGCATGTATAAGTTCATTTATATGAAGGAATATAATTAGTGACTTTCAATCTTTGACTTGCATTAAGTTCAATTATGACATAAATCTGGTTCCCGGGCATTAACTCACAGGATTAGTGTTCTATTTAGCTCAATGCAGTTGTAACGGGGATGAAAAGACCACAACTCCTTGTAAATAAACTACCAAGAGAGCTTATTTATTAGGATTAATACCATTAAGAGTTGTAAATCAGGACCTTCATGACACATTGACTAAAAAATAAATTTCTGTCTCACAAAAAATGTCAAACTAGTACCCCTTAACACATTTCCTCCAAACTAAATCTCGTCTCACTATAGCTCCAAACCAATATTCTTGACCCCATCCTCCACATTAGATCCCAAACTTCAGACCAATAGTAAATTTGGGTTAGGGTGCCAGTTTGGAATTTTCAGTGCAATGAAAATTAGTTTAGCATAAATATGTTATGCAATACCAATTTAGAATCTTTTATAAAACAAAAAATCAATATGCGATAAATATGTCATGAGGCAATAGTCCAAGTTCTTGGCCCCATCCTCCACAATCTCTAGCTCCCTCAGCCCATCTTTTTACTTCTTTTTAGACCCAGTTTCCTAATCCTTCCTTTAGCCCATGAGGTGAGCCCAGGAATGAAAAAAAAAAATGAAAAGCCCAGCCCACATGTTCTTCTCTTCTCCCTTGCGTGCTCACGTGTCTGGGAATGGGGAGTGACGGGAACACGAAACGAGCCTCAGAGCTACGGTCGATTGACGTCGCTTGTCTCCTCCAAGATATCGTCCATTCGTTGCCGTTCCGTAGCCGCCGACCTCAGCTTCAAAGAACACCGGCCGTGCCCTGTTTTTGCATTGCTTTGTAACGAACCACTTCAAACCCGAAGATTCAAACCCGGTGGAACATCTAGCATCGAAGCATCTCGTTGATCAGCGATCGTTGAAGCTTCTGCAGTCGGTATAATCAACACTTGAGGCCTCACTTTTCGCACACTAATCGGGCAAGTTCTTTCTGTTTTGCCACGGTTTTTTCTTCTTTATTTTTTTTTTATAAGCTTCGAAGGTTGAATTTAATCCATGAGTTTGTGAGAACATCACTTGAGATTGAAACTACTTTGTGATGATTTGAACAGAATGACTAAATTGAACATTCGTATCCGAGGCTTGCATTCAAGATACGCACCACTAGTTCGATGATTTGCTTATGGAAAGTGTGCAATTTGATTTTGCATAATCGGTCATTTGACAATGCTTAGACCTAGGATGGATTGGCAACTACTTCATTGATTGCTGAATTGAATCTTAACGCTGCGTTTTTGCTTGGTGTCATGGCATATTTCTTGACGTTTGTCGACGGCCGGAGACAAATCTTTGAACCGAAAGCATCTTTCCTTTTCCAGCAATCGCTTCAGGACAACGTCCCATCACGTTAGCTTCCTATTTCCCTTTTGGTGATATGTGCATGATTATGTACCGTATTACATGAGAAATATTAGTTGATGATGGTGGTTGGTGGCCGGAAATCGATGGCCGGCCATGAAGGAACTTATCTCGGCAAGGAGAGGTAGTTGCCGAAGATGGTCCAGCGACAGCCGGAATATTGGCCGGTGGTGGTGTTTAGATGATCGTAAGCAAGGTTTGTTAGGGACTGGTATCAAAATCGAACGGAGTACTGGAAATTATGCATTGGAGGAATGGGTTCAGCGAAGAGGGAGCAGAGAAGTCGTCGTGAAGGAGATGTGTAAGAAGGCAAAGAGAAGAAGGAAGAATGTAGAGAGAAAGGCGTCAAAAGAATTTGTTGTATTCTTTCGATATATCCACTGAATGTACAAATCCCTTAATATATAATACAAGCTGTATTCTGTGCAAGGAAGTAAATGATCTAAAGTATCAATCTAGATCTAAATCTAATATTCAATTGTCATTATACACAAAACATGATCAATTAAGATATTGGACAATCCGCATATCTTCCAACATTCCCCCTCAAGCTGGTGGCTTGTAGATGTCCAAGACGCCTAGCTTGTTTAGTAGATATGCGTGTTGTTTCTGACATAGGGGCTTGGTGAACATGTTTGCTAGCTGTTCCGTTGTCCCGATTCCTCTTGTCTCAATTACTCCTTCTTGGATCTTTTCCCGTGTGAAGTGACAATCCACTTCTATATGCTTGGTTCTTTCATGCACTATAGGATTAGATGCAAGTTTAAGAGCCGCATCATTATCATAATACAGCTTCGTGGATTCTTGCACTTCTACTCCAAGATCCTTAAGTAATCCTCGTATCCAAACTATTTGACAAGTGGCCTTGGCCATAGCCCGATATTCTGCTTTGGCTGAGGATAGAGACACAGTGGCCTGTTTCTTGGCCTTCCAAGAAAGTAGAGATTCTCCCAATTTAATGCAATATCCAGTGACAGATCTTCGACTAATAGGACATGTTGCATAGTCTGCATCACAATATGCTGTCATCCTCATGTCACATTTTTTAGATAGAAGTATCCCAAGTCCTGGACATTTCTTTAGATATTTCATGACCTTTAAGGCTGAATCCAAATGAGAACGCTTTGGCTGGTGCATGAACTAGCTAAGTGTCTGAACTGCATATGAGATATCAGGTCTAGTCATTGTCAGGTATATAAGTTTCCCAACAAGTCTTTGATAGCCTGATGAATCACTGAGTACGGGATCATCATCTCGTGATATCCCTTTATCATAGTCTACGGTGGTCAACTTAGTGTTCTGCTCTATGGGAATTATAGCTGGCTTGCATCCTGATAGGCCTGCTTTTGATATGATCTCTAATATAAACTTCCGCTGACTAAGGGAAATTCCTTTGTCAGATCGCGCAATTTCAATTCCAAGGAAATATTTTGGTGCTCCTAAGTCTTTAATATGGAAGGTGGCATGCAAACATTCCTTGAAATCCTCTATGAATGCTCTATCATTTCCCATAACAAGTATGTCATCGACATAAATCATCAAATAGATAGATGACATACCTTTAATTCTTGAGAATAGAGCATAATCGTGCTTGGATTGCTTGAAGCCTGTTGTTGTAAGTGTGCTGGCAAATTTAGCGTACCATTGTCCGGATGCTTGTTTTAATCCATAAAGGGATTTACGGAGACGACATACCTTATTCTCCCCCTGTCTCCGTATGCCTTGAGGAATATCCATGTAGATTTCTTCATCTAAATCACCATGGAGGAAGGCATTATGGACATCCATCTGGTGTAGACGCCAGTCATTAATGGCGGCGATAGCTAAGAATGAACGTACTGTAACGTCTTTGGCAACTGGAGAGAACGTCTCATGATAGTCAAAACCTTCTCTTTAGGTGAACCCTTTTGCTACCAATCTTGCCTTGTACCATTCAATAGAGCCATCAGCACGATACTTGATCTTGTAGACGCATTTGCATCCAATTGGTTTGCGATGAGGTGGTAATGGGACAAGATCCCATGTATGATTATCAGTAAGTGCCTTCAATTCTGCCTTCATGGCTTCTTGCCATTTTGGATTAGTGGAGGCTTCGTCATAACTAGACGGTTCCTTGTCGTCGGATAGACGACTAATACAACATCTATGCTCCTGAGATAGTCTATGAAAAGAAACATATGAGAAGATTGGATATTGAATACCTGGAGAGTTGTGAGTAGCACAGACATAATCTTTTGTCCAGGTTGGAGGTCTTGTAGCCCATCCAAATCGCCTAGGATACTCAAGTCCAGTTGTAGATTGTGATGTCTCTGGTGAGGAAGTTGGTGCAGTGTCAGGAATTTCCACATTGGCAATGGAATCTTCTAATGTATCTTCCTAAATATGTTCTGAAGAATTCGAGTTTGTATTAGAATTCAGCGCAACCAAAGCTAGAGGAGGATCAAGACTCCTTGGCTGTGCTACTAGTATGTAGGAGAGATCTTGATATGATGCCTCGTCAGAGAGAAAATTATGATGGCTGGAGACTGTCTTTGGGCCTGTATCTGGAGATGCACTTTCAGAAAATGGAAAAATATTCTCATGGAAAATTACATCACGACTTACTAAGAATTCTCTTGTAGAAATCTCAAGAACCCGATACCCTTTTTGCAGATTGGGATATCCCATAAAGATGCATCGCCGTGCACGTGGGCCCAATTTATCTCGAGATCCCATTGTTGCGACATAACAGAGACATCCTAAGATCCTGAGGTGATTCAATTCAAGCTTCTTCCCAAACAGTAGCTCGAATGGCGTTCGCCCATTGAGGATCCGAGTAGGCATTCGATTAATAAGATAAGCTGCTGTGGTGACACAGTCTCCCCAAAAACTTTCCGAAATGGATGCTTGAAATTTTAAAGCACGTGCAACTTCCAGTAGATGGCGATGCTTTCGTTCGACCACTCCATTTTGTTGTGGTGAGTAAACGCATGAATGTTCATGTTGAATACCATGAGAATTGAATAACAGGGAGCATTCATGACTGAAAAATTCCCCCCCTTATCAGTACGAATCCGCTGAATGGATTTCCTGAATTGATTCTTGGATAGCAGAATGAAATTTTTCAGGTGAGAAAAGACTTGATTCTTAGATTGCATCAGGAAAATTCATGTTGCCCGAGAATAGTCGTCTACTATCATAAGAAAATAACGAGAACCATCATGATTGACTGTATGATAGGGTCCCCAAATGTCCACATGAATTAATGCAAAAGTTTCACTAGTCGGTGAAGTACTAGAAGGGAATGGTGTACGTGATTGCTTTGCAAGAGGACATATAGGACACTCAGGATATGGAAGGGAGGCACTGTGACCCAATCTCATATCCATAGTAAAATTTCTATCATTGGTAGTGGAATTACACAATGATTTCTTATTCAAAGAATTGTAGAAAAAATTGAAATTACTTGGAAAACTCGTCCAGAAATAGAGTCCTTCGTAAAGATTACCCAAGCCCATCGGTCCCGCCGCGAAAGGGCCTGAAATAAACAGTGTCGGCATCGAAAAATACCCGGCATGAATTTTCTTTGCAGGCTTTAGACAAAGATATGAGGTTGAATTGGAATTCTGGGACATAGAGCACATTCTGGAGAACAATTTGAGAACTGAGATTCACTGTTCCTGTCACTTTGACATGAGTAACATTGCCGTTGGGTAATTGTACGGAGACAGGATAATGTAAGTTTTCATTCATATTTGAAAAAAAATCCCTTGTCGCATATAATATGGTCACTTGCCCCAGAGTCTATAATCCATGCCTTTCTAGAAATAGAATTAATTATGCAATGTGAAATACCTGAGAAACTTCCCCCTTTGTTGGATATATCCATCTTTTGTAATGCCTGCATGAGTTGCTAGTATTGACTATATGAAATAGGCTAGTCAATTTTTGGACCAGTTGGTCCAGTGACCTGATAAGCTGTGGAAATTTTTTTCTCCTTATCTCCCGGTTTCCCGTGCAATTTCCAACAACTGTCAATGGTATAATTAGTACGCTTGCAATAATCGCAAAAAAAAATTACCCTTTCCTTTAAAATTCTTTGCGAAATTCCTAGATGACGTGGCGAAGATCTAGCCGTCCGCTCCTTTGAACGTGATCTCCTGTCCACCACCGATCCAGCCACGATCTCTCCCCCTTGAGAACCGTCCGATCCTCGCGTGGAATCTGGGCCGTTCGTCCCGTCCCTTTTAATGGTAGCGCGAATCAGTGTCGCCGAACCCTAAGGGATTCTTTCTCTCCCTTTCGTGAGCTAGGGTTAGGGTTGTCTTGGCGGCCGCGTCTCTCCGTTCACCGCGGGTGGCGAGAGCGATGCTCTCGCTGTTTCTCGTGTGTTCGGTTGATGCGAGTCGCTGACTCTCCTCCTGCATCGCCAATTAGAAAATACGCCCGATCAATGGCATGGGATCCATGGCAAGGATCTGTAACCGAAATGTGAGGTACGATTCGTTTAGAATCATGAGGAATCGCGTGGCTTTTTCTCTTTCTTTGATTTGTTTATACTGCTTGAGAGTAGATTCCGGCCCTTCAAGCTTTTCTTCTACTGCTTCGAGTTGATTCCAGAGAGACGATAGCCTGTTGAAGCAGGCCGTGACCGTCGTGTTTCCTTGTTTGAGCTCGCTGATTTCCTACATGAGATTAAAAATCTTTGCTTGATCCAATTTACCATACATTTCTCATACGTTTTCCCACATAGTTTTGGCATCCTCTGTGGGTGGAAGCCCAGCCGCGACTTCTGGGGATATACAATTCCCGATCCATGTTCGGACGAGTTGATTGCACTTTCGCCAGTGTCGGGCTAGGCATTCATCTGAGGGGATTGCGACGGTTCCGTCGAGGAACCCGTCTTTGTCTTTTGTCACCAATGCCCGCCGGAGCTCCTGTGACCACTTCGAATAGATCTCTGCTCCGGTCAATTGCTGGCTTATCAGTCGAAGCTCGGGTCCGTCAGCGGTGGAGACATACAAAGGGTCGCTTAGTTCTGGTCGCTCGGTGAACGCCGCCGTTGGAACAGGCAGAAATCTAGGCATGAAATTCGGATAGGGATTCGTCCCTTGACCTGATTCGCCCAACCCGACCAAATAACCCGCATTGAGATATCTCGGGTAGGGATTATGTCCCGTACCCAATTCGCTCGACCCTCCCGTCTGCTCTATCCCGATGGTTGGGCTTGCCCCATTCGTGGTTGGCGGGCCCTCACCGTAACTCTGGTGGCCCATAAAAACAGGCAATGAGGATCTTGGGCTTGGCCCAAAATAAAGTGGATATGGGATCCACTGGTATGGTTGGCCCGTCGTGGGTTGCCCCAACTGGATCTGAGCTTGCGTGGGCCGCCACTGCATGGGTTGGGCCTGAGTTAATTGTTGGTCGGATACTGAGATTACCACAGGGAGATTCTGGATCTGCAGAACTTGGGGACTACCTTCTTCTCCGGTGGTCCTGTTGTCGGCAGCCAGATTGGAGTCCTGCTGAGAAGTCATGGTGAGTTTAAAATCTTCTCCCTTCGAGAGTATGCCTAATGCCGAAAGATTAATCCCTTTGCAGGTTGGGAATTCTCTTCAGCAGCAGTTTGAGGCGGAAGCGAGTTCAGAAACCGAGAGGCTCTAATACCATGTAAGAAGGCAAAGAGAAGAAGGAAGAATGTAGAGAGAAAGGCGTAGAAAGAATTTGTTGTATTCTTTCGATATATCCACTGAATGTACAAATCCCTTAATATATATTACAAGCTGTATTCTGTGCAAGGAAGTAAATGATCTAAAGTATCAATCTAGATCTAAATCTAATATTCAATTGTCATATATACACAAAACATGATCAATTAAGATATCGGACAATCCGCATATCTTCCAACAAGATGTGCAGAAGGGTGAAGAAACAAAAATCAAAGAAAAAGAGAAGGAACAATTTAAAAAAAAAAGAATATAAAATTATGTTTTATAAAGACGCGGGTTGACGCTGGGTCGGCGGATCATGTCAGTAAGTCGGACCAGGTAAATCCAGCCCGAACACCCTTTTCCCGAATATAATAATAATAATAAATCATAAAAAAATATCTAAAAAAAAGAACAAATATATTAAAAGTTAGGGTTAATACCCCGAAAAACCCTAAACTGGTACATCTTTGACAAATTTATCTCAAACTATTTTTTTTACCACAAAAACCCTAAACTAGTATACCTTTGACAGATTTACCCCAAACTGGTACACTTGTGACAAATTTACCATATATTAGTTTTCATTAAATTTTACTGTCAAATTATTAAGTTAAGGGTTAATACCCTAAAAAACCCCAAACTAATACCGCCGTGACAAATTTACCCCAAACTATTTTTTTGACCATGAAAAACCTCAAACTGGTACAACTATGACAAATTTATCTCGACTGACTATAAAAAATCATAAACTGGTACATTTATGATAAATTTACCCCAAACTAATCTATTCGACCACAAAAAATCCCAAATTGGTAAATTTGATAAAAATATACCCTCCACTAAATTGGATTAATACCACCAAAAAATTACAAAAATTATAAACTATGACAAATGGAACGTAAAATCTCAAATTGGTATATCAGTCAACTGTCATGTGTCATTTAA
The DNA here is from genome assembly GCA_014182365.1 of Eucalyptus tenuipes. Classification (NCBI taxonomy): domain Eukaryota; kingdom Viridiplantae; phylum Streptophyta; class Magnoliopsida; order Myrtales; family Myrtaceae; genus Eucalyptus; species Eucalyptus tenuipes. The sequence goes on along the minus strand of CM024544.1, from coordinate 12,946,845 downwards.
TTTAATAATTTGATAGTAAAATTTAACGAAAACTAACGGAGGGTAAATTTGTCACATTGTAACAGTTTGGGGTAAATTTGTCATAGATATACCAATTTTGGGTTTGGTGGTCAAAATAATAGTTTGGAGTAAATTTGTCACATGAATACCAGTTTGGGGTTTTTCAAGGTATTAACCCTTAAGTTAAATGACACGTGACAATTAACTGATATACTAATTTGGGATTTTACGCTCGGTTTGTCACAGTTTATATTTTTTGTGATTTTTTTTTTTTGCGGTATTCTTTTAATTTAGCATAGGGTACATTAGTCACAAATTTACCAGTTTGGGGTTTTTTGTGATCAAATAAATTAGTTTGGGATAAATTTGTCATAAATGTATCAGTTTAGGGTTTTTTATAATCAGTCGGGGTAAATTTGTCACGGGTGTATTAGTTTTGGATTTTTCGTTGTCAAAAAAATAGTTTGGGGTAAATTTGTCACAAGTGTACCAGTTTGAGGTTTTTCAAGGTATTAACCCTAAAAGTTATAAAAATTAAAAATAAATAAATTATTTTAATTCATAAAAAATAATAAATCAAAATAATAAAAAATTCAAAAAATCCAGAAAAATCATTAAAAATTAAAAAAATCCAGAAAAATCATAAAAACATAAAAATGTAAAAACAATAAAAGAAAATTCAGAAAAGTTGGAATTCCTCAAAAATTTTACTAGTTCTTAGAATAGTTTTTCTCTTAAAGCTTAGATAATCCTTAAAAAAATTAAAATCGGAAATTGAAAAAGTCTCTAGGACTTTACAGTATGGGTTTGTGGATTGTCATTTTCCTTTAGGCACAATATTAGGTTGTTTGTGTGTTACTTCAATTACATTTAATTGCACATTTAAATATCTTGAGTATTTTTTTTTTCAGAATGATTATGGTAAAATCTAAAAATCTTCGATAGATTACTATGGCATTAGTTAGTACATAGTCGAGATATGTACGCATCAGTTTTAGGCTTAATGTAATCAAGTCCCCGTTCCAAAATCTCTTATTGCGCATGAAATGAGATATTCTCCTGTACCTCATTAGGTTTCTAGTCGACCTAAATAGGTTAGTGGCGACTCCTTATCTAAAATTCGCATAGGATTAATTAAATAAAAATTGAATGTCCAATGTCACACAAGGTATGAGTTCAGGAAAACCTGAGTCAATTGAAGGCCATCAGCTTGAATTTGACAACACTTCTAAAACTATTTCCTCTTCCTCTCAAGGGGTAGGTCGCAACAGTGATCAATTTTGCATATATGCTTGTTAAGTGTTAAAAAGTGAAGGATATCTTCACACATTAACACAATGAAAGATATCCACCAACTTTTTTAATTTCACCAATAGGAGGAGCTTATAGCATCTTATTCATAGCCAAATATCATATTGTTACAAACTGGTATAGGCACACAATTCCCCAAGAAATTTTAGGGGTTCCATGTGTCACAACTATATCTGTTAAGACACGGACCATCAGGAGTTACATGCCACTGACATAAACCTTGACAACGTTCTACATCCGTATCCTCAACAAATACATCATGATGGTGAAACTGATTAGGCCATTGGAAGCTGCAAAAGAAGAGGGTGTTTCCCCAAAAACTGGGCTTGAAACGAAATTCCCACATGCCATTAGGAGGGATCTGCTGAAAGCCGAGATCATCGTCCTTGGATTGGCAATGAACAGTTAGTGTTACTCCTCCAGGTAAGTTGTTTAAGATTTGGACACGGACTTTTCCAGCTATCCAAAAATCTCCGGAGCAAGCTTGCGAGAGGACAGCAATGGTCATTAATACCACAAAAGGTGTAAGGGACGTGGTCATGTTTGTACCCTTTGTATTTTCTTTTGGAAAATGCATAAAGAGGCACGGTGGACCAATTAATTTAAGGAGGAATGAGGTGGCTTCATTTGGTAATATGGGATGGTGCTATTTCTATATCTTATCCAACTAAATACGCCCAATTTACCAAAAAGATAAAATTGCCCTTAATCATCATTGCAGTTTAAAGTGGTGGCCCCAAACTTTTTAGTTTTTATGAAATTATGTAGGCTTTAGTTACCAAAAAGATAAAATTACCATGTATATATTGTTAGATTTTACTTCTATAAAAATCAATTTTGTCAAAAAGAAGAATTTCCAAGAAACTCAGTTCTTTTCTACATTGTGTGTTCCCAAATATTAGTAAAACTCTCACATGCTTTGTATGAAAATATCTTGCCAATACTAAGGAAAAAAGATAAATTCTTTAGCATAGTCAGTAAAGAGACTTGATATACATATTTTAGAATAAAGAAATTAAAAAATAAAAAGTTCACCTAGAAAGTGAGCTTTTGATGCAAGAGAGACAAAGAATAGATAAGTTATTCTAAGAGCAATGATGAAAAAGAGATTTTTAAGTTTTTTAATATATCAAAGAAATTATCTTTTTTCTTACTATTAGTGAGGTACTTTTACACGGGGACATTTAATAGTACACTAAAAAAATTCTTTAATACACTTAAAAACAAAAACTTTGAAATTCTTAATTATGACAATTAGATCCTATATACCGATAAAATTAAAAAAAAAAAATAGATCCTATATACAATTAGGAAAAAAATAAGAAAAAAGAAGACTTTGAATTGAATGATTGGGGGCTATTTTATCTTTTTTGTGTCAATGGGGCGAATTTAGTAATATAGGGAGCGGATATAGTGCCGCCCAAACATGTATGAAGAGTATATTTTACCTATTAAAGTGCTTATATGACAAATGTGAAGGGCACTTACTATAGCAATATAGTGTATGGACAAATAGTCTTTTTGAATCTATATCTACATATATCTATACTTGGAATATTTAGTGAATCTTGATGTCACTATGCAAATTCATTGGTAATTCCAAATGAAGCATCTTCCATTTCTCATTTAGCGCTTGAATAGCTGGTGTATACTCATCACATATATTTTTACCTATTCAAGGAGTAAGATGACAAATGTGAAGGGCACTTACTATAGCAATATAGTGTATGGATAGAAAGTCTTTTTGAATCTATATCGTCATATATCTATACTTGGAATATTTAGTGAATCTTGATGTCACTATGTAAATTCATTGGTAATTACAAATGAAGCATTTTACATTTCTCATTTAGCGCTTGAATAGGTAGTGTACACTCATCATACATATTTTTACCTATTCAAGCACAAAGATGATAAATGTGAAGGACACTTACTATAGCAATATAGTGTATGGAGAGAAAGTGTTTTTAAATCTATATCTGCATATATCTATACTTGGAATATTTAGCGAATATGGATGTCACTACGCAAATTCATTGGTAATTCCAAATGAAGCATCTTACATTTCTCATTTAGCGTTTGAATAGCTGGTGTATACTCGTCATTAGCAAATGAAGCATCTTAATCCTCTCTAAGTAAACTACATGTCTACATTTTAATGGAAAATCGAACATAAATCTAACGAAGGGTAGATTTGAGTAAGGAATATTGATTTAAAAAATTTTGTAAGAAGAATTTGGAATAAATGTATTTTGGGCACCATTTTGGCATTTAACCCTTTGCCATATCAGAACTCTTTATTTTCCAACCTAACTCAAGCCGAAGTTTACTATAACTCTTATCATTGGAATTTGTGAATCGAAATCGATCTATAAAGAATCCAAGGAACCACATGGCATTCTCATTTGAAGCAGTGCTTGTAACCCTGAATCGGGGGGATATGCTTTTAGTCATTCATGCGAATTCCTTACTGCTTTGCTCGTCGTCGGGTGATGCTTGTGACAGGTAAGACTACTACATTGGAGATTATTAGGAGGGAAGCATATGGTGGAGCCTCACTTGGTCCGCGTGCTTGGGAGATGGGCATTCCCTGACGCCGCATTGACATCTTCTGGGGATCTCTGTTACCTTGGAGGAGAGGTGAGTTCTCTTCTGTCCTGATCTCATTGTCGGACCGTACACTTCGTTGTGATACTACGTTTGCACTGATGGTGACTCTGAAAAGTTGTTGCTTTCGATTGTGATATCTGTTCTCTTCTGCTTTTTATGATGAGTTGTATGCTACAGCTCGGCATTCTGCGATTGGTGATTAAGGGAGAGATTAAGTCTGTTGTGATTATCTTCCTTCTCCAGAAAACTATACAATTCCTGATGTAATTGTTCCTTGTTTCCTTTTTTGCCCTTTTCATTCTACAGTGGAGACGAGAAGTTGCTTTTGCGGGCTTTGAAGTTCCTAAACAGATGGATGTCTCTGTTGAGAGAATGATATTTGGGGTGGCAGGAATAGATCCACAAAGAAGAGCTGAGCTAATATCAAGGTGAAACAATAACTTTCAGGACAGAAAATGATTTGAGAACAGCTTCTTCTTTTTTTCACCAAAAAAATGCTGAATTTTGAAGTATCTACAAAATAGAAAACTTTAAAAAAGGACATGAAATAAATATTTTTTTAAATAAGGATCTGAAATGATTAACACAATATCAAATAAAGGCTTCAGTGCGCACTCGCATCTCGCAAACACTTTTCAAGTTACTATTAAGGGCATTTTAGTCTGAGGATTTTTTTTCTTTTATTCTTTCTCTGTTCATCTTCTTTCTTCTTCATACAGCCGAATCTCTAGTTCATCTTCTTTCTTTCCCTCCTTTTCTTCTTCCTTAGCATGCTGAACGAAACTCCTTCACCTCGAACAAAAGCACAAAGCAGAATCAATATCCGGGCTGGTTCAAATTGACTAGTAAAAAGAGTCTCGATTGAACAGTTAATCTGAACAAAGCAGAAGGAAGAATTATCAATAAATAAAAAATGATTATGTCCCTTTTTGCTTACAACCAAAGATCGATCTGAACCAAGAGAAGCAAAAATTGAAATTCTCAACCATTTCTAGTCAAAGATGGATTGGAATGGAGACAAAGAATTACGTCCGATTGTGCTTACAACCAAACAAAAAAAATAAACGTATGGACCCGAAATTCGCTGTAGATTAAAGAGGTGAAGGAGAATTGTTTGTTTATATAGGATGGGATGTTTGTGGGAGGTGGGAAAATTCTGTAAAAAGATGTTTACGGCCTCCTCTCGATGAGGATCGCTCTTCCTCACGTGCGCACTCACAGATGAGTCCTTCCTATCGCCTTCCCTAGCTCTTACCACCTAAAGCATCGACTGCTCGCCGCCGCTCCGGTACATTCTCCGCGGAAACGTGATGGAGCTGGGTGACGACTCATGGGGTTTCACTGGCAAATTGGGGCTTCCGGTTCCACGGGAGGACTGACTAGGTGCTTCTTGACGGATTGGGGGAGGTTTTGTACGTGATTGCCTTCTCTTGCAAGTATAGTTGGTGTGATTTTTCATTTTTCTTTCATTTTAGGAAAAAAGTTAAGCACCAGGGGAAAGCAGGAAAAAGATAACCGAAGAGATGATGAAGGAAGAAGATGAATAGAGGGCAAAAAAAAAGCATCTGGACGAAAATACCTCCATCATGATGGCATGTGAGATGCACCTGCTTTGTCAGACCCTTAATTGAGACTATATTGTCTTGAAGTCTTTATTTGAGACCGCTTTAATCACTTCAGGCTTTCATTCAAAGTAATACTTACTTTGGGCTAGAAAATACCCATATTTCAAGCTCTTATTTAAAATTTTCCTAATACCAAATGTATATGCTAGACATTAATAAAGCTATGACTTGGTCATTTGATTGTTTAGGTGCTAGACGTTGATTTATCCTAGAGAATCCATTTGGTTTTTGATGGACAGAGAAGGCGAGTGCAAATCTGTATGGGAGTCCTCAAGCCATTCAGGTTACATTTGATTATTCGGATTTCTAATCGAGATATGATTGGATAAAATAGGATATAAAATCCTGGGATTTTTTTTATATCATGTCCATTGTTTAATGAATCGCAGTGTTAAAATCGGATATATTCACATCATATCATGTATATTTTTTTAATATAAACGACATATTATTATAAATGTATAAATGAACCTAAATGTTCATAAACGGAGATGGTGAAAATCTCTTGTGACACTATTCCTTAATTTTATTATTATTATTATTATTATTATTATTATTATTATTATTATTATTATTATTATTATCCTCTATTTTATATTATTTTCTTTATTATTTCTTTTTTTCCCCTTTCATCATTCTTTAATAAAATTTATCAAATAGTAAACTGTACTAATATACCTAAAATACAAGATAAATATAAATATTTAATTTATAAATTGAATGCTTATTATAAGATAGAATAAATGTTGAATATATAAATTAAAATAAGATTAATTAAAAATAATTTTTTATTTTTTTATATTTAATTTCTTAAATTAGAATTCAAATATTATTTATATTGAAATATAATTTCAAGTTTATTAATTTAATAAGTTTGTTATTCGAGAAAATAACTTTCCTATTATAGACATTAGAAATCCTATTCACCTTATCCCACCTCCCCTATGGGATAATTTTATTTTGTTTATATCCCCCTTATACCCGATTTATCCTGGAGAATGCAAACGTAGGATATGATAAATTGAATCATATTCCAAATTTTATCCCGACTGTCAAACGCAGCCTCAAGGTCCCTGTACCTTTTAATTCATTCAAGCATAGAGCCCGATTGTTCTTTATGTTTAAAGATGATGCCCTGTTATTACGGTTTTGGACTTTGGAAGTTGTTGCTTATATTTGCAAGTTTTGGCTTTTTGGGTACTTATGTATCGCATCCTTTCTTCCAGAAATAAGTGTTCTTCTCGATGAGATAACAGTGGACCTCAATGTGTTAACAAGGGCTGATCTTTTGAAGTTTCGCAGAAAGGAATGTGAACAGACAGGTTCGATAATTATCCATACCACCCATATTTTTGATGGCCTAGATGATTGGCCCACACATATTTTATGTAGTTATCTACTTCTCCACTTAAGTTCATCATTTTTCTTTCTCGGGAAGCATGGACACTTTTTGAAAGCCTTCGTGTCGGTGTCGAACACCCTAATCGGACATCTCGACACGTGTTTGACACGCACTAACACGTTTCAAAACACTCGACAGGTGATCAACAAGTGTCAAATCTCTGACATGCAATCTGGAATTTTGACATGTGATTTCGACAAACACAGGTAAATTTTAAAAATTTTCAATAAATTAGAGGTCAAAATATAAATATATAAAATATAAAAAAAAAAAGAGAGAAAGGAAACCCTTTTGATGATGAAATGTGGATTTTTTTAATTTTATTAAATGCTAAATGTTAAATTTAAAAGTAGACTATGAATTTCTTTTTTTTTTTTTTCTAAGTTTTATGAATTATTGAAATGGAATATAGATGAATTTGTCAAATTAAAATAATGAATGATATTAACAAATAATGGATTAATGTCTTTGGTATAAATTCATTCTAAAATCTTTTTATTATTTATGTATTTGTGGATTTGAATCAAATTTGATGTCATAAAATTGATAATTTGTCACGAATATATATAATGTGTCACAATTTTCTTTTCCTTTTTTTTTTTTAAAATAACGTGTCGGTGTATCATGTCGTGTGTGTTATGTCACATGTTGTATATCGCGTATCGATGTTGGTGTTGGTGTCGGTCTCGGTACTACTTAGGGCTTGTTTGGTAACCATCCCAACAAAGTCTAGATTCTGATTTTTTGTTCACATAATCAGTTTGGGACGAAAATCACGTTTGGTAAAATTTTTGTTCCCGAGAATAAATTTGTTCCTAGAATCGAGTTTGGGACGAGAATCAAGAATAAAAAAAAAAAAGTTGATTCTTGTTCTAGGAACAAAATTGAGAATCAAAAATTTTTTTCTTCTCTTTTCTTCTTCTTCATCGACCGCCATCCCGCCACCGCCGCCCGCCACCGCCTTCCGCCACCCGCCGCCGTCTACCGCCGCCTCGCCGCCGATCACCGCCGTGCCGCCGCCGGTCACCGGCCACTAGTTTGGCGAGCTCGCTCGGCCACCGGCGATGCTCGCCCAACCCCACCGATGGCCGGGCGGGCCTCGCCCGGCATCGGCGAGGCCGGGTGAGCCTCACCCGGTTGCCCGGCGAGGCTCGGCCGACGAGGGCCGGCCTCACCGAGGGCCGACAACGCTCCGGTGAGGTCGCCGGCCCTTATACGGCCTCGCCGGACCGGCGGCGGCCTAAAGAAGAAGAAGAAGAATAGGGAGAAAAAAGAAAAAAAAAATTAAAAAAATTATTTAAAAATTAAAATAAATTGATTTGGAATAGAATCAATGAACATGTTACCAAACGCAATTCTATTCCGAATCAGAAATTTTGTACAGATTACCAAACGCGTTTTTTTACTCGAGAATCGCTTCCCGGAACGAGAATCAAAAATAATAATTTCTTGTCGAATCTGTTTCCTGGGAACGTAATCGTTACCAAACGCACCCTTAGCTCTTTCTCTATATCAGTGTTGGGATAAACTATAAAACTTTGTATGCCATATTCTCTGTCAAAGCAAATTTACCGCTCCTTTTACTCAGGTGCATGTGGCTCACGGAAAGTTGCAGCTAGCAATGCCGATTGATAAGGTCAAGGAGATCAGCAAACTGTCCCTGATGGTAACTTTTCCTTTCAAAACGGTTTCGTTTTTTTTTTTTTTTTTATTTGGTCTGCATAGATGTTTGTTCTATCATGACAACTATCTTTGCAAAGGACGGTTGGGAGTTGGCTGAGGAGAGAAAGAGATGAGGAACGGCAGAGAAGGAAAGAGAGGAAGGCAAAAGGTCTCCCTGAGTACGAACAGCAAATTGATGGAAGAGCCGGATCACCGGTGATCCGGCTCTTGTTGCTGCACAGCCGTTGAATAATGGTTGGGCTGGTGGAAGGTTGCACTCTACCACTGCTGGTGAAGAAAGTTGCTTCTTCAGCTCAAACAGAGTTCTCAGACAGTAGTCGAAAACATGCATCCTTGAATCTTTCAAAGCACAATAATTTCTTCATTGATGGAAGGTTAACTTCAGAGGTTTCGCTGGTTTTGCCTTTAATTTATCTGCAGATTCGATAGTCTGGGAAAAACCATCCAAAAGGGGGAAAATATTCAGTATTGTTTTCCCATTTTGGCTGAAGAAAGTATTCAAATGCATTTTGCTCTGTTATATGGAGACGTTACGGTTTCCTATTCTTTTCATTCGTTGGCTATATTTTTCCAGGTGATGGTTTTTGCAAGTTGTATCAAACCTTTTCCTATTCGACTAGCCCTAATTTGGCACGGGGGATGAATTGTACCATCCTGTCTATTGCTGAAAACTAAAGAAAAGTTTGATTCTGCCTTTGGAAAGGTGTTTTATTTCCGCTGCTTTGTGAAGTCTCATCGGCTGTTTAGTCCGATGCAATCTTGATTCGCATTTACTTGCCAAATCACTTTGGATCTACGTGATCTGGAAGACTTGGTAGGGAGTGACCGTCATGGTCATGAGAGTTCTCAGAAATGGAAGAGTTTCGAGGGGTTTTAGAAGCGAAAGCACATTGCAGAAACTAGAGTTGATTTTTCCATAAATTTCATAATGCGCTATTTCTTAATGCAAGATACATACATAATGCTCAATTGGGATCATGATGAACGTTGCTGCCGTTTCTGTGTGCCTGAAGCTGCAGCTCCAAGTCTTCTTTCTCTCTACACATCACTGCTGCTTCCATCTCCTCAGCAATCTTTGCTTGTTTTGCCTCCTTATCCTTTCCCCATAGAACAGAGTAGAGCCCAGCAATGATCAATGTTGACCCCACCAATCTGAAATCAAAAGAAGCGAAGAAATGAAGAACTCGCTCCGTTGCAATTCTTTGACAGTTCTAGCATCAAATGGATTGCATAAGCCAAAACCGTAGCACTGTCGAATACATACATTCCGACTATCAATTTCTCTTGAAGAAGTGCCCAGCTCAGGATGGCCGTAATTACTAACAATAAAGGGCTGAAGACCGCGGTGTAAAGAGGACCCTTTCTTTCGATGCACCAGGACATAACGCAAAATGCCAGTGCTGAACATATGCAACCCTGAATTTAGATTCCAATTAGCATTTCTCTGTTGCACAAAATTTCCTAATAAATCATTATTGCATAAAAGCTGAACTATAGTCCTCCATTATTTGTGATAATTTTGTTCATTGTACACGACACTTTACCGCATAAATAGCCGAGATCAACCGGATTCCAGAACTCAATGACCATGCAGTGACACGATGTTCGATAGCTGCACCAGTGACTGCACACTCGATAATGGCCATGAGACTCATTAATGTTGTGGTAGTGTAAGGAGCTGGAAACTTTGTACTCAGTTTTGCCTGAATGCACCACAAAACACGCATCAGGAAATTGAACTCTCAAACTCTCTCGTTGATCACAATGCTCAGCACTCGAATCGATTTTTTATGAGTGAAGTGCAACAATTTTCTAGCGACTTTGGATATGCAATAGTTCCTTCAATGAACTGACGATAACAAGACTGCAAAGAATAAATCGATTATAGTAAGTGCAATAAATGTTTCCCTCACTTGGATGATGAACCATAGCGCCCAGGCAGCGGAGCTCGAGAAGAGAAGGAAGGGTCCCAACAAGAAGTTGCCTTTGTTGGTGGGGTGTTTGTCTGTCATTTTATTTGCATACGTCCAATGAAACCTCGAGTCACCAATTCCGATGTAGGGTCCATGGTAAAAAGAAAGTAACATCGCTCCGCCCACGCAAACGAGTGTCCCGATCACTTTCGCCTGCCCTGCCTTTGATTTGATTCCAAGCGATTCTTGTCTATAAACAAATTATGAGAAACGTGAACAGATTGTTGAATATGGACTGCATATAGACTAGTAGCTCCACATGCAGCATTCGAACAACTAAGTTAAGGGAAAAAAAAAAAACGAATGTTGTTGTTGAAGTAAGCAAACAAGAAGTGATGGGACGAAGCAGGACCATCACAAGCACCTGAAGATCAGTGCAAACAGGAATGTCATGGCTGGGAGGATATTGCCCATTTCGCACGCAATCGTGGGAGTGGAATTGTTCAGGCCGACGAAATAGAAAACTTGGTTCATGAACGCCCTGCACATATTGTGTGGAACCCCTAGCTTGTGAATAACTCCAAATAAGTAGCAATGCGAGTTCAGAGATCCAAATGACGGCCTACTCACCCGGTGATGGAACATAGAAAGATGTGGAGCAGAATCGGGACTGTGATTCTGGGTCTTGTCTTCCTGCAATGCACCATCAGGAATGTGAGTACCCTCAACTCATTCATTCAATTTGCCAAGCCCCAATGATTCTTCATCCTTTTGAATGATAGTAGAGAATTGAGACCAAATGGAAATTTTAGAGACTTAACAAAAAGACCCTTGCCCTCGTTTTCTCGATGTCAAGAAAACTCGTTTTGACAAGGTAACAAAATTCTCACGAACGTAATGATTTTTGGAAAAGTGTCAAAAAAGTCATAAACATTTTATAATTGTGTCAATTTAGTCCGAGGCTTTTTATTTTTGTCAATTTATTCATAAACATTTTGATTTGATGCCAATTCAATCATTTCGGCTAATTTTGGTCGGAATTTGCTGACCGGGCATCAATCGACTAACGTGATATGGCCGCTGCTGACTTAAATAACTTTTCATAATATTTTAATATTTTTAATATTTTTTATTTTTATTTTATTTTCTTTTTCTTTTTCTTTTTTCCTTCTCATTCCTCCAACCGGTCCCCAGACCTCGATGATCGGCTATAGGCGATAGTCGACGAGGTTGAGGTTGACCTCGCCGGCCTCTAGCGAGCCTCACGGCCACTAGTGAGGCTCGAGCCCTCGCCGAGGGCTACGAGGGTTGCTCGCATTGGGCAATAAGGCTCGCCCTCGTCAAATCTAGCACGAGGCTCAACCTTGCTAGGGTGAGCCTCGCCGCCCAACGTGAGCAACCCTCGCAGCCTCTGGCAAGGGCTCGAGCCTCGCCAATGGCCGTGAGGTTCACCAAAGGCCAGCGAGGTCAACCTCGACCTCATCGGTCATTGCCTCTAGCTAGTCACTAAGATCCGACAACCGACTAGAGGAAGGAGGAGGAGAAAGGAAAAATAAAAAATTAAATAAAAAATCGAAAAAATATTAAAATATTATTGAAAAATTGTCCACGTCAATTTATCGGTATCCAGTTAGCAAAATCTAGCTAAAATTAACCGGAAATGACTAAATTGACACCAAGTGAAAATGTTTAGGACTAAATTGGTGCCAAATGAAAATGTTTATGTTGGTATCAATACAAGGTTTAAGATTAAATCAACACAAATGTAAAAGGTTTAAGACTTTTTTAACACTTTTTTTTTAATGATTTTCAATTGATATGAAAGGTTATAGGAAGCTTAACGTGACTTCGACTTGGGGTATTTTGTTTTTCCAATTGTTAGAAATATGTAGTTGTTATACGAGAGAAGTATTGCCAACAACGGCACACATATTAATATTGTCCTGCACAGCATTAATGCAAGTCTAGACGAGAATTTCCTCGTAAACTGGGAGGTGAGGTGGCAGCCATGTAGACCCATTTAATCAAGCCGTTTCAACGGATCCGGTAATTAAGCCTTTAATTAACTTCGAGCATTAACTCCACAGCTTGCACCAATCTAGTGAGAGGAAAAAGGAGAAGTGTACTTAAATATGTGTATATCCATTTAAATTAACCTAAATTTTCTCTCTATTCCTTCTTCATCGCTACCATTTCTTATTTATTAGTCATTTTATATTATTATTATTATTATTATTATTATTATTATTATTATTTGCCAACAACCATGCCATCATCAGTTTAAAGGACAAACACTTGTTTTTTTTTTTCAAATCTCAACACTCGTTCGGCTGCAAGAACACGATCAACCTTTCAAACATTTTGGGGTTAATAGACAGAGCACAATCTACATGCCTTGATCAATTTGAGTGGAAGCTAGAAGCTCTCTCCCTAGAGAACGTGCGACGCTTTCATTAGTATTGGCAACCCTGAATAGAACACATGCTATATGCATGACCTAAATGAGCACTCAAGAATTATCACTGAAGTTGAGTGAATCATCCTAGCTAACAATGCATGCATGCGTGTAGGAAACGACTGAGGAACATCATTTTCCTCGCAAGCCAAGAAGTTCTGTTTGTTTTTTTCATTGCGAAAGAAGCCATTGATGCATTGAAAGATCTAAAGTAGAGTTTTCCTGATAGAGCTGTTTCAAGATACCTCTCCAGGAGAAGAGCAAAAGGGATGGTGGCAAGGGTGGCGAAGACCTGGCGATAGGTGACGAGCACGAAAGGGTTCATCCCACTGTCCATGGCCAGCTTCGATGTGATCATCATTCCTGCATAACCCACTTGCACGGTCACCATGGCCAGAAAGGGCACAAAATCTACATTTGCCATCTCCTTTGCTTCTTTTGGTTTCCTCTGTTCTTCTTTGAGCAGTTTCCAGAGAGAAAGAGAGAGAAGAAGGGAGGGAAGGAGGGAGGTTGCGGAGAGATGCAAGAGAGAGCTTCAATATAACGGGGAGGGAGAGAGGGAGAGAGGGAGAGAGAAGATGCAATGCAACAGAAAGCGATAACTCTTTTTCTGGTTTCATGGGGAAAAGGAGAGATGGTTACGTAATAAATTGAAATTTGTGCGTGAGAGAGAGATGGCTTGCAACACTTGGGCGCATGCATGGGAAAAGGATGGCCACTGTAACCTACTAAAAGGCTATCATGCTTTCAGTTATAATTTCCTTTGTTATATTCATGCTCAGTAACATGAAAAATTGATATGCTTAGTCATGGGATCGAACGTAATTAGACGTCGAAACAAGTTGGTCATAATAATGCATCATCGCATCATCAATTGATCGTATCATACTCCCAATAACAGTCTCTTACATATGTATCAAATTCATTATTCAGTGTGAGCGTCCTCGATCTTTTTTCATATTTTGTCGTCTTTCTCCTTCTCTCTCCCTCTCTGGCTCCTCACATCTTCATGCCTTCAAGCAACACCAGACAAAGCTTGAGTGCGTAGCAAGGTTGGGCAAAAACGAGGAGACACCCCCAAAAACTTGCTTTTCCTCGGGCCATTATTATGCAAGCATTGTCATTGCACATAGTTTAGATAGGCTGATGATGAGAATCTTTCAATAGTTGGTTCGTGGTGATCTCTCTCGGAGCGAAATTCATGTGAATCGGCCATTCATTTCGTTTGCAACAAGTGCTGGACCCGTGCCAGCGTGTATAAGTTCATTTTTATGAAGGAATATAATTAGTGGCTTTCCATCATTGAATTGCATTAAGTTTTTCAACTATGACATAAATCTGGTTCCTGGGCATTAGCTAACATGATTAGCGGTCTTTTTAGTTCAATGCGGTTGTAATGGGGATGGAAAAACGACAGCTCCTACATGGACTAGATATTTGGAAATAAAATATCAAGAGAGCTTATTTATTAGGATTAATACCATTAAAAGCTGTAAATTGGCACCTTAATGACACATTCACCAAAAAATTAATTTCCATCTCATAAAAAATGTCAAAGTGGTACCCCTTAACACATTTCCTCCAAACTAAATCTTGTCTTGCAATAACCCCAAACAAGCATTCTTGGCCTTATCCTCCACATCTGATCCCCAACTTCTGTCCAATGGTAGATTTGGGTCAGGATGCTAGTTTGGAATTTTCAGTGCAATGAAAATTAGTTTAGCAAAAAATGTGTCATGGGCTACCGATTTGGAATCTTTTATGAGACGAAAATCAATATGGGATAAACATGTCATCGGGCAAGGGTCCAAGTTTTTGATGCTGTTGACCTTATTTTATGCTTGCAAGAAAATATAAAGGTATTTTCTAAATGTTCACTAATCCAGAAGATGGTGCGAAAAATTTGAAGTTTTGAACCGATACCTACCCTGTTGGCCAAAGAAAAGAACCAATAGCGCACACGGTTCGCTTAATTACCCTTCTGCTCTAGATTTCGTAAAAACAAAACACTCTTGATCAAGTAATCGAACTTGTAATTACTGCATTTGGGATTCTGGTGCAGCATTGATGAAACATCCTTCTCATCGGCCTTGCAAAACCTGGCTAGAAAACAAAGTTCACCGAACCCCAAGTTGCAATTCAAATCTTCCTTCTCATCCATCAGTCCCGTCCTAGAAAGTAGGGCTCAACAAGTCACCTCCTCCAATCATTTTCCTTCCCCTGATTTCCCTAGAGATCGATATCTCACGTCCGAGTTTGGTTTAGGAATGAAGAAAGGAAACGATGAGGCTGAAATTTTTTAGGAAAAAAGGTAATAAACCTGAGTAAGATATAAGAATAGGAATTGACTCCTAGCTGCGTTTGCCAAGCTAGGAGTTTTGAGGATCGGTTTTCGATCATTTCCTAGGATGGGGGTTATCTAAGATCTGCAGAATCCGCCATGTTTATACAGTTGCTTGTAAACTGTAGCTTTTACTAATTTTTTCCTTTTGAACTTTGCGCTTGTGTATTGTCCTGGAAGCAAGAATACGACAGAGGGAGAGAGGGAAGTGAAAATATAGAGGCGAAGAAAGTGATAATCCCTATGCAAATGAAATTGAAGAAAACTAGGGCGGACGAGATCTCTTGAGCCCCACTATCTTCATGTACTCCCCAAAAGTGAGGAGAAAATAAGCAGATTATTGTAATAATAAACCCATTAATCATCTATTAACGTTTATTAAATTCAGTACACCTTCATATAAGTTTTAGAATATTTATATTTTAGGCAGTGCCCCAATTCACAGGTACAATTGAAATTTTTTAGAGAACATTAACGTATGCAAATAGTGAATCATGCATCTATAAATTCGTGTTTATTTTATTTTGGACTTTTTGTATTTGAAGATTTTAAAGCTAAGTATATATATTTTGGTGACCAAAGCTATTTGGGGTCTCATAGGCCTCCGCGGTGGAGGCCCAACAACGACTATACCTTGGGGGAAACTATTACTTGCTTATAAAATTTCGAACCCTTGACCTCCATTATATTACTTACTAATGCATTTATCACTTCACTTTTTCTTCTCATAGGAAGTTGTCCATAGTGCATGGCTATATGTCAATATTGGGATCTCATTTTCATTTGACATCAATTCTCGGTAACCAGAAAAGGCCTTAGGATTCATACAACTGAACAATTGAGGTACTATGTTACCAAAAAGAAAAAAGAAAAAAGAAAAAGCAATTTACTTATTTATATACAGCATGCGAAATGAATCTATCGACGACAATTTTCAAGCTCAAACTCTAGTCCTGAACTTTCATTCTTGCGATGACACCTTCTAACAAAATAGATAAAATCATAATTCAATTGACCATAATAATTAATACCAACCACCTCCAAACAAGGAATACCTTGTATTTCAAAATCAAGCTTAAATCTAATTTATTTCCAAATCTATGTCTGCAAACATATTCCCTCTACAAATAAAACATCTCTTTTCATTTTATCGCCATTTGAAATAAAATATTCTTTAACTGATTGCTCACGAGTCACTACCCTTTCGATAAAACGCTTAATGAAGCCAGAATGTGTGTTAATTAGCCAACATGAGTTTATGGTTCATTTCATTCAGTGTTTGACTCTCACAGCCATATTGCAGTTCCTTCACTGATCACGCTACCTCTTCCACGCCTGAAGCGAAACATGTAAATCCTAATCCGACTCATGTTCGATTCACTAAAGCATCATTGTAGTCAGTGAAAGCTGGAATAAGATAAAACTCCTGCTGTTAGCTGAGCAAATGAAAACGGTATTTTCATGACTCACGAATCTCTCTGAGTAGAGCCGATTCCTCAAAGTCGCTTGCTTATGCGTTTATCATCATATTCTTCCTCTGGGTTCGTCAGATTTCTGTTTTTACATGTCGAATGCTTATTCAATGTGCGGAAGTGATTGGTGGTGGTGCTAGGAGGTGTTGCCTTTTTCCTCTGCAAGAGCTCAAAGCATGTGACTCATTGATGAAGACGAAGTAAAATGTTTTAGGAATGGATTTTCTTCTCTATATAAAGCAATGGCATGAATATTCTGGCTGAGAACAAGAATGGTGAAGAGGATTAAATGATTGAATTGAATGATTTCTTTAAGTGAAATAAGAGTTGGGATGTTCTGAAAAGAAAAGGGAACGATTAAAAATGAAAGAAAGGAAAAGAAAAGGTTAGAAAGTTCATGCTTCAGGAATTCAAGAATAGAGAAGGAAAAGTCTATGAATCGAGAAAGAGACCCAAAAAAATATTACAAATAATACATGATAGAATATAATGATAAAAAATAGGAAGAAAAGAAAATTAGATAATCCAGCTTATATTAGAAGCGTAAGGAGATAAGTTGAAAAAAATAATAGAAGAAAAGGAAAAGAAAAACAACGGGAGAAAAAAGAGAAAAAGGAAAAGTGAGGATAATTTTTTTTTTTTTTTGGTCGAAAACAAGACCATAATATTAATACTTAAGAGTTTTTAAACAAAAGACCCATCGGGGCATCCAAACAGAGCAAATCCAAAAGATGCTAGGGATGCCAGACTATCCAAGAATGGGACAAGGAATTAATTCTACGGGCCTTAGCTACCCAATCTGTTACGCAATTTGCAGATCGACCACAATGGGCCAAGGAGATACTTTCAAATGAGCCCAACAGGAATTTAGCTTCGTCCACTATAGGCTTAATTTCCCACCGCACGTGGTCTTCTTTGACCATTGCTTCTAGAAGCTCAAAGCAATCACTTTCTAGTTGCAAGTAGGGGTGTCTGAAAAGAACCGGGATCTTTTTGGAACCGGACTGGAACCACCCGAACCGGTGGTTCTTGAGGGAACGGTTCCTGGTTCCCCAATTTATGGGAACCGGTGGATCTGCCGTCCGATTCCCTGTTCATGGGTGGATCCGACCACCCGCCCACCCTGACCTGACTATTTTTAAATAATATATTAATTTTAATATTAATCTTTAGTGAGCTAAACAGTTTTAGATATCAATAATTGATATAAGTTTTTCTCCTAACCAAAGAAGGCATATAAATATTATGTATTAGTACCAAGGCGCTGGGCCCACTTGTAAGTAATAAACCGAAAAAATGAATTTAAAAAGGAAACTTACTATGTTTATGAAAATTTGTTTACATAAACGGTGGTGCTAGTTCTGCACTTTCTTTGATTAAAGATACCCTTTTTGTAGTTAACTTTTCAAAATATCCTTCATTGTTTTATCCGCGGTCGCATATAACTTTTTCCTGGTTTGTCTTTGAAATAAGGAGAATACTCTAGCTTCATGACATTGACATTTCACTCCAAGTGTTACGGCGTCACCACCCCGACTAGGGGTGTGCAAAAGAACTGGGACCCGCCCGAAACCGGACCGGAACTACTCGGACCCGGTGGTTCTTGAGGGAACCGGTGGGTACCGGTCCGATTCCCGGTTCCATGGACGGTCCGTCCGTTCGTCCCTTTCGCTATCTCTCTATTCAGCTTTCCGGTGTCGATTTTCCGGCACCATCGCCCTTGATAGCAAGTTAGCAACAGATTCGTGTGGAAGGATCTGCCCAACAAGATCCACCACAAGATCTCCGAGACCGGTTCCATGGATCCACCCGGGAACCGGACCGGACCGGCGGTCCGGTTCCCGGGTGGATCCCGATTCCAATTTTTTGGAACCGGTCCTTAGCGGGCGGTTCCTGGTTCTAGGTTGGGAACCACTCGCCCGAACCATGCACACCCCTAGTTGCAGGTGCAGGTTTTTCTCTTTCTTCGACTGAAGCAGCTTCAAAGCTTCGACCATGGCCAACGCCTCCGTTTGGATCGCCGATGAAGCTGGAACAATTTTAGCAAACCCGTCAAGAAAGGTCCCTGTAGCATCTCAGATAACTCCCGCGACGGCACCTTCTGTAGCTCCCTCAACATAAGCTCCATCAATGTTCATTTTTAAGGTATGCGCCTTCGGTGGTATCCACTTTTTGGTCGATTGAGTTGTTTCTGAGTAAAGTTTCAAGCTTTGATGGTTCCATTTGCTGAAAGTTTTGAGTGACGCTTTTGCTGAGCTGATTAGGGTTTTCGGATTTGGGGCAAGCCTCCGAAACACAAAGTAATTCCTCGCTTTCCACATAAACCACAAAAGGGATGCAATTTCTTCAAAGGTCAGTGAGTTCTGTTGGTGTTCAATCAGGTCTTGAAGCCAAATTTCTATTCACATAATATCGTGACGCAATGCTTGAATGTTAACCTCAGGGTCTGACCAAATTGAACTAGTCCATCAATAGAGCAAGAAGAGGTGTTCTATAGATTCCACTTCCTGGTCACAAAAAGGGCATGCTGGCCAAGGTATAATTTTCCTCCGATAAAGATTCTCTGTTGTAGGGAGTGCATTTTGACATATGCTCCACATAAAGATCTTTACTTTAGAGGGTGTCTTCATGCTCCAAATATGATTCCGTAATTTACGGGGTGGCAGGAAAGAAGATGTTGCTTTCATGATATGTTGTGGCTTGTCTATTTTTCGGATCATATTATAGGCACTTTTCAAGTTGGAAGCCATCCACATCAATTTATCTTGCGTGGCACAAGAACTGAATGGCATTGCAAGAACTTCATTCACCGTTTGTTCATCGAACATTCCTATGAGCATGTGAACATCCCACTTTCTCTCATTTTGTATAATCAAATCAACAACTTTAATTGGGTCACTAGAGTTGGCAGGTCCCCCAATAATACCTCGTTTTAGCCACCTGTCTTCTCGGATATTGATATTTTCTTCTGTACCTACTGACCATATGACCGAATTTGAAATAGTATCTCTTCCCATCAACAAACTCTGCCAACCCCAAGAGGGGTGGGATCCCTTCCCAGCATGCCAAAATGCTCTCGTAGGAAAATAAATTACCTTAAGAATTTTGCACCATAAGGATGACTGATTTTGAGATAGCCTCCATGCTTGTTTCCCAAGTATTGCTCTATTAAAATCCAATAAGTCTCTAAAGCCCATTCCCCCACTGTCTTTTCTACTTTTAAGCACTTCCCATCTTTTCCAATGTAGACCACTTCTTGATTCGTTCTTCTTCCACCAAAACGTAGTAATTCTTTTCTCTATAGATTGGCAAATTGACAATGGGATTTTAAAAATAGACATCGCATATTGAGAGGAATAGCTTGAATCACAGCTTTAATCAAAGTCTCATTTCCTGCCTTCGAAATCAAGTTTTCTTTCCAACCCTCTATTTTCATATCCACTTTTGCTAAAATCCATGCAAACATTTGTTTCTTAGAGGCTCCCCAATCAGAAGGTATCCCTAAATATTTTCCAATTTTATCAACTTCCGAAACTTGTAATTCTGCTGCCATATTCTTTCTTAGGGATTGTGGGCAATTTGAACTAAACGAGATACTCAATTTGTTCAGATTTATGGCCTAACCATATGCATAGCAATATTGATTCAATAGCAACGCTAAATTCTGACATCCTTGCACTTTTCCATCCAAGAAAAACATTGAGTCATCAGCAAAAAGAAGATGGGAAAGGACAGGACGAAACCTGTTTAGCTTAATGCCTACTATTGTTCCTTCTTGAACTGCCTTTGTCATTAGAGTTGAGAGTGTATTGGCCATCAATATAAAAAGATAAGGAGAAATAACTCAATCGGCTTAATTTGGCATTGATTGATTGGGCTTAGTTTGATTTTGATTGAATGGGCTTAATATAATAAGCCCGAGTGCATTCATTGCCCAGACCCATAAAGTTCAAATCCGACCTCATTATAGTAGAGCCGAGCACGGGAATTTGGCCCCTATCCTCTTTTATAATAATAATAATAATAATAATAATAATAATAATAATAATAATAATAGGGATAACTTCTCTAGAAATCTAAAAATTTATCATAAAAGTGCAATTCGGTCTTAAAATTTGCAAAAAAAAGTGATTAAGTTCTAAAATTTTTCAAATTAATGTAATTAAGTTCTTCCGTTAATACCGTTAATTTATCTAACGAAAAATGCTTATGTAAAAACTTTTAGTTAGTTTCTCTTTCCTACATGAAATTTTTAATTTTGTTCTTTTTCAAATCTTATTTAAATAAGATTATAGCACACAAAAAAAAAAGTAAAATTTTATTTTTTTTTTAAAAGGCAGGGCAAGGCCTTGCTGGTGGGTGCTATTGCTGCCGCCACCCATTGCAGAAGGAGACGACAGAATTTGTCAACCCTAGGCTAAGGGCTGGCCCTCGCCGGCCCCAGGTGACAGCTCATGTCACCTAGATCTAGGTCGGCACCTAAATTGAAGCCTCATCAACTATCTCTTAGGGACGGTGAGTCCTCACCGAGCCTAGTGAGGGTCTTATCAGATTTCAAATAAGTCTTATCAAATTTTATCTAATACAAATCTTACATAGACAAGTTTTCCAGATTCATTTTAGATTTTTTTGAAAAATTGAAGAACACAGTGAGGTCTTATCAGAGTTACGATTTTCCAAAAATTGACTCCAATTTTCCATATTCTGTCCTAGATTTCGAAATGAGTTTGGCCTAATAAATCATTTTCAATTTTGGCTGATGACCTAGCTTAGGTTGTGAGGTGTATTTTTTTTAATTCATCACTTTTCTAGATTAGGTCGTTAACTAGGTTTAATTGACTAATTAAACTCTTTGACTTAGAGGATGCCGAAATTGAAGAACTTCCTAACACGTCTTCTACTGATCAACGAGTGTTCCATAAGCTCACGGTCAGTAAGGAATTTCAACAATCAGCAAGTTCTAACATATTCCGACAAGTCATAAACACATTAGTTATGAATCTGGCAAACTTACGCGAAAATTGAGCAAGTTTAATGAAGTTCAAGTAAATTCAACTGACCTTCAAACTGTTCAATATATCCAACAGGTTTCATTGATGATTTATGCTGTCATGAAGCTGTTTTCAACAGAAGATACGGAGAAATCAGTGAAGAATCTATACAGATTCGTAGCCAAAACCAGAGGAAGGAAGAGGAGCAGTTAGCTTCAATCCATTGCCGCGATCTTCAGAATTGCTGGAAAACGAAGAACCAGCAACTTCAGATATTTTGACGATCGGAGGAGCTGATGATCAGCAGAATCTTGCTAAAAGGGAAGCTTCATAGATGCTGCTACGCCATGATAGCAATCTCTTAGGCATTGTGCAGTTCGAATGATGCAGATCGACATCATTGATGTACAGGACGCGACACTGGAAATACAAGAAAGTTGTAGAAACGGGATACACCCTTTTCATTTAGATAGAGGCATGTTCGTTTCTTCGTGATGGCTACCTTTGGTTACCATATGCAAGGATGAATGAACGTCTTAGTTTATAATTAAGTTACTTTAACTTGGAATTAACACACACCCTTCTATTTCCGCAGAGATGGTGTAACTCCAAAATAGGTCGATGTCCTTCAGGGGATTGTCCAAAATTCACTCTTCTTGTCCTGATTACAAAAAGGATGGACGAAAAAGTTAATTTCAATGAGAGACCTTCTGATCGGAATGACTACAATTTTACCATTTTGAAGTATCACTCCATTGGTCACTCTGTCAATTTTGACAAGAATAAAAACAAAACGAAGTAATATTAGCATGATGAAAGGAAAGAAATCCATCCCTTCAATTATATGGGAAAAGTACTAAAAAAAGTCTTAAACCTATTATATTGGTACAAATTTAATTTTAAACTTCTCAATTGGACTAATTCAATTCTAAATTTTCATATTATTACCAATTGAGTTATCCGGCCAATTTATGCCGAAATTGCTGACATGGACATTGTGCGTCCTACGTGGCATGAACAATGCTTACGTGAATATTTTTATATGATTTGTAATAATTTTTTTGAATTTTTATTAACTTTTTCTTTTTCTTTTTCTTTTTTTCCTTCTTTTTTCTTTCATTTATTTTTTCCTTTTGTTTTTTTTTTCTTTCTTTCCTCATCTTCCTCCACCCACCTCCGCCGACGAAGGTCACCAGCTATTGGCCGAGGGCAAGGGTCGAGATGGCCTTACCAACCACATGCGAGACTAGCCCTTGCTCGGACTTTGGATTGGATAGGCGAGGGTTGGGCAAGGTCGCCCCTAGCCAAATCCAACAAGGGGACCCTTCCCTAACCCTCACCAACCTTTGGCGAGGGCCGATGAGCGCTGGGAAGCCCTTGCCCCTTGCCGACACCAAACGGTTGGCGAGGGGACACTATGACATGGGCGCCTCGCAAATGGCGAGGGGCCTTATCCAAGTGAGGTAGGCCCTCGCCAGCCTCTGGCAAAGGCTGGGCGAGGGTCCTCTTTGTCGAATCTGGTGAGGGGCGGCCTCACCAAGCCTTCGCCAACCACCACCAAAGGCCAGTAGGGCATGCTAGCCCTCACCCTCACCAATAGTTGGTGACTACCCACCGCCGAAGGTGGGTGGAGGAAGGTGAGGAACAAAGAAAAATAAAAAGAAAGAGAAAAAAAGAAATGAAGGAAAAGAGAAGAAAAAAAGGAATAAATTAATAACAAAATTCGAAAAAATGATTAAAAATTATATAAAAAAATCCACATCAAGATTGGTTATGGCACGTAAGATGATCGACATCCATGTCAATAATTTTTGGTATAAATTAGTCGAGTGGATTCAACTGATACCAATATGAAAAAGTTTAGGATTGAATTAATCTAATTGAAAAGCTTAGAATTGAATTGATATTAATGCAATAGGTTTATGACTTTTTTAATACTTTTCCCACAATTGTATTGTCTCTTATATAATGAAATAGAGACAATGGGATCCTTCTAAGATCCTAGCCTCGTAGAATTAGGCTATTGCCAAAATTCATTCATAAAAGGAAACAATATCGAAGGGGTAATACATGGTAATTAATCAATTACCTTTACTCATGAAAAGCTAAGCAATATTCCTTTAATAACAAGTTTGATCATTTTATGGTGAAAATACTTATCCTTGACAAAAACCTATATAATCAAACTACATTTGAAAAATATGAAACATGATGTATAAAGTTTTTCTATGACTTGATCTAAATCCAATAGAACCAATGTTACTTTAGGTTAAGCTGTTTGTTTACTAGGGACAAATGAGTGTCTTCAATACATCTCTAAGCCCATTTCCCCCTTTGTCACTAGAAAAGTGCTTTCTTGGGGATGTAGATGATTTGAAGGTCCAATCGTTCCACTGTATCTGGATCAAAGAAGGCATTTTAACAGATTATCACGTATTACAATAGGAAAGTACATAATGAAAATTCAAGTGAAATTGTAAAAAATCTACAAACTAAGAGAAATATATTTACAATTGATGAAGCAAAGAGGGACTTCTATCACATCGACAGAAGCATGCAATAAGATGGAACTTGAAAGATACTAAAATGACTCTTTTTGGCTGAGAAACAGGTCGTCGCAATCAGAGGTCAAGTCTTGAATTTCTATCTTTATTGAACTTGTCGGTGAAAATTCAAAGTGCCAACTATACTTGTTATTTGTTAAGTTGTTAACTAGTGTTAAAAAGTGAAGGCGCAAAGGACATCTTCACACATGAACACCATGAAAAGATATCCACGAACTAAATTAATTTCATTCAAAGGAGGAGCTTATAGAATGTTACTCATAGCCAAATATCATACTGTACAAACAAATATAAGCATAAATTTCCGTAGGAAATTTTTGGAGTTCCATTTTTCACAATAAATATGATTAGGCTGCACAAATTAATGACACATATCATTACAGCATTCAATATCTCTTTCATCCACATACACACACACACACACACACACACACACACACATATATATATATATATATATATATATATATATATATATATATATATCAGAATGGTGAAATTGACCAAGCTACTGCATGTTGGAAAAGAAAAGGGTTGTTGCCCACCAACTGGGCCGGTAATGAAATTCCCACATGCCATTGGGAGGGATCCGCTGAACATCGAGATCATCACCTAGTATTTGCTAAAAATGGTGAGCGTTACTCCTCCAAGTACGATGCTGAAGATTTGGAGATGGGTTTTATTGGAACAAGCTTGTAGGAGGGCAAGAATGATCATGAACACCACAAAAAGTCCAATCGATGAGTTCATATTTGTAACTTTTTCATTTTGTAACTTTTGAATCACAACCCCAATGGCCACTCTTCTCTCATGGAAAAGGAAGGTGGGGGATTTGAATTCTCACATTCTCAGGGGGTTGGGGTATGGACGATTTAGTTTTAGGTATGGGTTTTTGACTCCCACACCTTGCAATGAGGCAATATAAAAGTCCGAGAATGAAAATTAAAGTATAAGTAAAGTAAAACAAAAAAAAAAAAATTAATTTTTCTTTTCAAATATGAATATAGAGGCATGGCGGACCAATCAATATAAGGAGTAATAAGATGGCTTCATTTAATAAGATTGGACAAGGGCTATCTCCACTTCTTATATAACTAAATTCAACCCAATTTTTACCAAAAAAGATAAAATTGCCTTTAATCATTCCATTGCAATTTAACTTGGTGGCTCCAAATTATTTTATTTCCCTTTTTCTTTTTAGTTTTTCTGATTTGGTTCTTTTCTATGTTGTCAATCAAATTTTATGGATAAATTTTTAAGCAAAATCTGGAAGTAATTTAATATAGACGATTTTTTTAGTGTAATCATTTGTTTATACATATAATATTATAATGGGATGATTTGATAAAGCAAAAAGAAAAATTCTCAGAAGAGTTCCCAAAATAAAATCACAATTACATTCTCCAACATGAAATTTTAAAGATGAAATTAAATCAAATAAATAAATTGAATAAATTGAGAATTTTTTGTAAATGTTAGTGCAATCTCATTATTTTGGATGAACAAAAATTAATATCATCTACAAATTGTTTATGAAAAGATATCAATATGTCTTATTGTGCATAATAATTTTAGTTTATAACTAGATCTTGCATCTTGCATGCTTTGTACAAAAATTTCTCCTCAATAGTAAGGAAAAAAGATAAATTCTTTAACATAATTAATAAAGAGACTTTATATATTTTTAGACTAATGAAATTAAAATATAAAAAGAATTCACTAAGAAAATGAGCTCTAAGATAAAAGAGACAAAGAATAGATAAGCTATTATAATAGTAATGATGAAAAAGAGACTTTCTAATATAGTTAAAAATTTTGTCTTTTTTCCTTATTATAGACTAGATACTTATACATGGAGCATGTAAAATGTTATAGAAATATATAAGAATACATTAAAAAAATTTAATACACTATAAAAAAAAATGTAAAATGCTTAATTATGGCAACTAGATCCTATAAAGAAATAAGAAAAAAAAAAAAAAAGGAATGGGGCCATCACTTTACATTGAATAATTGAGAGCTATGTTGTTTTTTAGTGTAAATCGAGTGAACTTAGTCATATAGGGTTTCAAAATAGTGTCCCCTAAAAAATGTAGAAAAAGTTGAAATATAGGCGCCGAATGAGAATCGCAAGAAATCAAATAACTAAGCTTGAAGATTCTTAACGTTTCTCGACCTGCAGGAAAACCAAAATTCGCCCAGTCGAATTTTGCATAAGATTGGACAAGAATCAAAACAGTAAAGAAGAAACCCGATGAACATGTGAAACAGCCATAGCAATCCAACCAAAATGTTATCATATTCATAGGATACATTCAAGAATCCTAAGACAGGGCAATTGCTTATTTTGTTCGTATAAAATCTGGGAATAAATTGCAGAATATTTGATTTGGTATCCTTTGATTTGAATTTCTGAATTACATAATTTTCTTTTCATTCTTTTTGCCATTTTTTTTCTTATTTTATCCATATCTCATTATTCTGCACAAATAAAAAGATTTTAGTAAAAGGCAATCCAAATATTTTCTAACGAATATTGCATTATAAAGTACCATATTTGTTGCCTAAAATAGGTAAAATAACTTTATTATTATAGAGTTATGAAAATCAATGTCCAAATCTACAACGGCTTACCTGGAGGGGTAACGCTGACGGTTCATTGCAAATCCATAAAAGGACAAAGATCGCGGCAAGGATCTCGGCATTTAAAGATTATTCCTAGTGGCATGTGGAAAATTTCATTTTAAGTTTCATTCCGCCCTCTTCTCTTGCAGCTTCCAATGGCCTGGTCAATTTCATTATTTTGACATATGTATATATATAGAGAGAGAAAAAATGATATGATGGGCAATGTTTTGACAAGTGTCGATGGTTTGTACTACCTATTGGTTTGTGTCTTGAGAGGACAATGTGTTAAAAATGGAACTCCTAGAAATTTCCAAAGACATTGTGCTTATTTCAGTTTGTAGTGATTTGATATTTGCCTATGAATAAGACACGGACCGGTAGGCAGTCTCATCTTAGCGCTCGAATAGCTAACCTTCACAATTGTCATCTTTGCGCTTGAATATCTTTTCTCCATGTATTTCTGTATTGCCATTTTAAGTGGCCTTCACAGTTGTCATCTCAGGGCTTGAGTATCTAAAGTATATATCCTCATTCTTGTTTTAGACTTCTTACCAAATAAAGCCACTGTGTTCCCCCTTAAATAAAGTGGTCCACCGTATCTCTGTATTCATATTTCAAAAGAAAAAAAGAAGGTTACAAATATGAATTCCTCCATTAGACTTTTTGCGGTGTTCATGATCATTGCTGCCCTTCTACACGCTTGCTCCGGAGAAACCCGTGTCCAAATCTACAACAGCTTACCCGGAGGAGCAACACTGACGGTTCATTGCAAAGCCATAGAGGGCAAAGATCGCGGACAGGATCTTGGCGCTCAACAGGTTACTCCTGGTGGCATGTGGGAATTTCATTTTAGGCCTAGTTCGGCCCTCTACTCTTGCAGCTTTCAATGGCCTGGTCAATTTCACAATTTTGATATATATGAGGAGAAAAGAGATGATGAGCGATGTTTTGACAAGTGCCAGTGGTTTGTACAACCTACTGGTCCGTGTCTTGAGAGGACAATGTGCGAAAAATGGAACTCCTAGAAATTTCCAGAGAAATTTGGGCTTATTTCAGTTTGTAACGATTTGATATTTGCCTATGAATAAGACACGGCATGCTCCTTCTCAGGGTATTGATGTGTTAAAGATTTTTTTTTTTTTTTTTTTTTTTGTGCCTTCACTTGTTAACACTTAACAAGCATATATGCAATTGATGACACTAACCGACTATTTAAGCCGTTAATAAGAAGATAGAATAAAGTTGGTAAAAAATAAGAGAATTGTTATTCGGTCAGAGATAAAAGAAGTTGATAATTTAAGGAATGACATATTAACGTCCGTAAGTAACTAAAACGAGAGTTCCTAACTCCAAAGTACTTAGGAACTTAACTGACAAAAGTTCATAACCACTCTAATTGATATTGGTATTTTCTGAGAAGGGTTGGTAAATTTAACAATTGGCAAGTAATACAAATAAAAGTAGGAACTCCATAGAAATGTTAGTAGAGTTAGTAAATAAATAAATATAAGTAAGCACCTCAAATAAGGATTGGTTACCCAAAACTATAGTTGGTATCCTAATTGTACAATAGTTGATAAGTTACACAAATAAAAGTTTGTAATTCCATATATTGGTTGGCTGATTTAATCTGTTAGTATAAAAAAAAAAAAAAAAAAAAGGATAAACAAAAGGAGGTTCATAATAAGTTTGATTTTGTTTGAGATCAGAGAAGATGGTACTTTGAGGGAAAAAAAAACTAAATTAGAATTGGTAGCTAACTCAAATAAGAGTTGGTAACACAAAGTATGTAGTACTTTAATTGGAGAAATGTTGGTAACCACTCTTAATAATTGTGATATGAAATTTCTCTAAAACAGTTAGTAAGATTTGAAAAAATACTTATGATCATTGGAAAGTAACTCATATGATGAGTTGTTCACCTAAATCATTGTTGTGATAAGCATTTTTTCATTAACATATCGTGGAAGTTAGGCATTTCTGCCAAAATTGAAGTAAACAGTATTAACATATCGTGGAAGTTAGGCATGTCTGCCAAAATTGAAGTAAACAAGAAGAAGAAGAAGAAGAAGAAGAAGAGGAGAGATGATGCAAGAACAGAGTTACAGGAGGTGGAAAAGAAGGCGAGGCCATTTCGGTTGTTGGTTCGATGGAATGGAATTTGTGTGCGAAGTTATATTGATAGTTGTCTTAGCAAAAAGGAAAAAAAAAAATGAAGTGGAAAAGAAGGCGAGGCCATTTCGGTTGAATGGAATTTGTGTGCGAAGTTATATTGATAGTTGTCTTAGCGAAAAAGGAAAAAAAATGAAGTGGAAAAGAAGGCGAGGCCATTTCGGTTGTTGGTTCGATGGAATGGAATTTGTGTGCGAAGTTATATTGATAGTTGTCTTAGTGAAAAAGGAAAAAAAATGAAGAAAATATAGTCAATTAAATTGGGATTGGTTTAGCAAGTAAAGAAGCGTGTAAAGTATAACTAAGCCCAGGAAATGGCGGGGGAGTGACTGCTCAGAACACAGCCAATATTTTTGCAAAATTACTACTTTTTCACTAAAAAAAATCGAAAAAGGAAAAAATGCTCAACATTTCATAAAATCTATATATACTTTATATATATTATTCACTTAATTAAGCTTCTCTGTTTAGGACAAACACATTTGAATTTATTGCTCAACATTATTAAAGATATTTAGGATGATTATGATGATTTTCTGTATCTTTCAAGATTGTGTGAATATTTCTATTTAATTATGGGCATCCTAATTGATATGTCATCTTATTTAGTCATTTCATAAAATCTATAAATAGATTAATGTAATCTTCATTATGATATATTGATATATACGCAATTCCCCTTTTCCGCATATCTTTCTAATTTCGTAACTAGTATAAAACTAAAATTATTGTTCAATTAGGAAGGAAGAAAAATCCATGGAGAAACATCTTGGGTAGAGTCGTGACGCGTTCTCCCTGATAATTGGCCTCTCTCAGTAGAACCGATGTTCAGCTTCTTCTTCTTTTTTCCCCTTTTCTCTCTTTCTATAAAGAAATGACATATATGTTGGAGATGGTTTTCGAATCTGAAAAACTAGAAACCCCATCAATGCCTTAACCATTTTGCTATAAATTTTTCAACATGACATATCTTTGAAAATTAACAATAATATTACTTGAAGTTAGGCCCGAATCCAGGGTTGATCCTGAAGGAGCCGGCCAATCTGTTTCCATGATGATTTGTAGGGGAATTCACTCCGATAAAGCATGTTTCGCCGCGTTTTTTTTAATCCGGAACTTATTCATCCTAAAATTAATCATCCCAATTTCAGAGACGATTAAGATGATCACAATGGTGGCTATCGTTGCAACATGTGACCGCTGATTTAATGGTTTCCTCTGACTGAGTGAATGTGGCGCTATCGAGATTAGAGAGAGCAATCATTAGGGCTCAACGTTATTTGTATGGTCTTTTAGAGACTTTTACCTGGTCCTATCCTGTTACGAGCTTGGTGACTTGTTGGGTCAGACCAATTCATGTTACCAACGAAATGTAATACAAATTTATATGATGCTCGGGCCCCAATAATTATGCGAAGAGATGAGATCTCAATGGGTGTCCTTCGAGCGAATGACTTTCTGTGAAGGACTGCTCTCCAATTATGCCAGGAGTCGTGATTTCTAAGGTGTCGAGATGTGCAATCGCGGGGAATTTGGGAAATACCGACCCGAGAAGTCGAATCGGCTTGGATCGTTATTTAAGCAACACATGAAAATCAGTTTGGATCTCGCTGACTTTCGTCGTTTACGTGAGGACGAAGCTGCAACTCCGAGTCTTCTTTCTCACGGTACTTGCCCGCTGCTTCCATCTCGTCAGCAATTCTCGCTTGCTCTGCTTCCTTGCCCTTGCCCCACAGAACGGAGTAGAGCCCGACAGTGATGAGCACGGCCCCTACCAATCTGAAATTTGAAAGGAAACGAAAAAAAATCAGTGAATGCACCATTACCAGTTTGTAGATAGTCTCCAAAAAGTGTACAACTTCACATTTCATATATCTTAACCTAACGTTATGGTGAAAGGGATACGTACGTTCCGATATATAGTTTCTCGCGAAGGAGTGCCCAGCTCAGGATGGTCGACATGACTAGTAACAAAGGGCTGAAGATGGAAGTGTAGAGCGGGCCTTTTCTATGGACACACCAGGACATAATGCAGAACGCAAGTGCAGAACACACAATACCCTAAAATTGAAAAACCATCAGCATTATCTTTGTGCAAAACATTTCCCATAGTATTGATGCATAAAGAGCCACAATAAGGCCACTCTACTATTTGTTGAAGTTCATTCAATGTCTAGAACGCATACCACATAGAAAACTGTGATGAGCCGGATCTTGGATCTCAAAGACCAGTCAGCAACATTACATTTAGTAGCGGCACCAATGATCGAACACTCAATGCTAGCCATGAGACACATTAGCATTGTGGTAGTGTAAGGAGCTGGAAATTTGGGACTCAATTTTCCCTAAAAATTGTTACAAAACAAGCGTCAAGAGATTGAAGTGAACTCTCAAACTTTTTCTCTTTGATATGAGTTTGTTCCCCCATAAGAGAGATATAGAAAATGATTGTAAAAGGGGAAAAAAATGTTTCACTTACTTGGATAATGAACCAAAGTGCACAGCTACAAGTGCTACAAAAGAGAAGAAAAGGTCCCAAGATGGAGTGGCTTTTGTAGGTTGAGCGTTTATCTGTCATTTTCTCTGCATAGTTCCAACGAATGCCAGAGTTACTATCTGCAATGGTGTGCCCATGGCAAAACGAGAGCAACATCGCTCCACCCACGCATAGCACCGTTCCGATCACTTTTGCTTGTCCTGCCTTTGTCTTGATACCGAACGATTCTTGTCTATCCAAAAACATTCATTGATTATGTGGTTGCATTTTGCTTAATAGTTTCGAACAAATAGATTAAGGATGAAAATATACAATACTTGAAGATCAGGGCGAATACAAATGTCAAGGCTGGGAGGGTATTGGTCATTGCTCCGGCGATCATGGGACTCGAATTGTTCAGGCCCATAAAAAAGAAAACTTGGTTCACGGAAGCCCTGCACAGTTTGGTTGAACTTTCAAATCCATGAAAAACTTTCCTTTTTCCTTTTGATTCTTAAGGTGCGGAGAAGAGAATAATTTTATATGCATCAAAACAATTATATTTTTCTGGATTTGCATGTGTGTTTCTGATGATATAAGAATAGACAGATGAGGTCCAACTAGTGGCTCCTAGCACAGGACTGAGAATAGAAAGGCAATAACATAATTAATTCCAAATCAATGCAAGATGAAGAGATGGAAGCTTACTTACCCAGTAAGGGAACTTAAAAAAATATAGAACAGGATTGGCACTGTAATCTTGGGTCTTGTCTTCCTGCGATGGACAATAATCAGGAATAATAAGTACCCTCGAGATCATTCGACTATGGTTTGATAATCAGTATAAGGGTTCTCATGTATTCAATTTGCCAAAGAAGAGAAACTTCGTATTGAAAAAACCTAAATAGTTCTCTCCTGATAGGACTAATTCTACGGCAAAGCCATATTGCTACTTTCATTTCTCTTTTGCTTAAGGAAGGAACCTTAAAATATACACAAGCATCTCGTCCACGAGAAATTCCTTAATCCTAAACCTTTTTCACTTTTTGCTAATTGAATCCATCCGCTCAATCTTAGTCAGACCTCCCTAACATGGAGGTCGGGAGTCCTACATGGCATGGGCAATGCAGATGTGGACAAATTTATTATTTTTTAAATATATTTTTTTCGAATTTTTATAAAATTTTTTTTTCTTTTTTTCTCCTCTCTTCTTTCTATGTCGGTCACCTAGCCTCCGGCAACTAGCAAGGGTCGGCCTCATCAACCTCAAGCAAGGTTGCCCTTGTCGGGAACTAGCAAGGGGCGACTTCACCGACCTCACGTGAGGTCGCCCTCACCAGGATCCAACAAGGGCAAGCCTCACTCGAGGTTAGCGAGGCCATCCCTCACCCTCACTCAAAGCAAACGAGGGTCAACCTCGCCGACTGCAAGCGAGGCTCGCCCTTGCCAAGGCCTGCGAGGCTGTCCCTCACCGAGCCCGGCCGAAGGCGACCTTGCGTGAGGCCGGCGAGGTCACCCTTGCCAATTCCTAGGGCGACTTGCCTGAGGCCGATGAGGTCAACCCTTTCTAGTCACAACTTATGGCTCACAACTTATGGCTAGCTACCAGAGACTGAACAATCAACAAAGGAAGAGGAGAGAGGAGAAAAAAAATCATAAAAATTCGAAGAAAGTATTTAAAAAAAAAAATTGTCCACATCAGTATCGGTCGTACCACATAGGATAGCTAGCATTTACGTCGGTGAAATCCGATCAAAATTAATCGGATAGACTCAATTGATAAAAATTAAAAGGATTTAGGATTTAATTGGCAAAATTTAAAGATTTATAATTGATAAAACTACAATAGGTTGAGGACTTTTTTGGCAATTTTACTCAAAAAAAAAAAAAAACAGAAGAAAGCAGAAAAGTTAGAGATTTGGTTTGAGTAAGTTTGTCCAATCGGCCAAGACAAACCGCTTATGCATAAGTGGTAAGCAAAATTTTCACAAGGTTAGATGGCTTCGATTGGTATATTAGTTGCCAAATCCAGGAATCTATGAACATTTTGATTCAGATTATTGGTTTTCAAGTATAAAAAATCTACAATGTCCTTTTTTTTTATTAGACATAAAAAAAGAGAGTTCTTTTTTTCTTTTTTCTTTTTTGCATCATAATTGTTTTTGTCCCACGTTTTTTAGGGTTCGAGTCCACACCAACTTCTCCCCTAAAGTGCGATTTGACGTGGCACCGATGCATGGCACCTTAATTAGCCGTTTCAACTAGTCACTAATCCTAGCCAAACGAAAATAAAAAATGAGTCAGGAACTCCTTCACTGCTCCTTAAAGGGCCTCATACTATAGCCTCTAGGTTCCTTTGCCTAGGGTTTTGACCTCACTCGAAACTGTCATCCATGCTTTGATCAAGTTTGAGCAGAAGTGAAAACACCATCCAGAGAGCATGCCTAGTCTCACATCCCACGATAGATCTTTTGAACGAAGAAGCATGCATGACGAATGAACACTAATCGTGATAACCAAAGTTGACTCACCATCATCACCAGAAAAGCAGTGCAACACGCAGTCGTGTAAAAAGGAATGAGAAGAACATCATTTTTCACTTCAACCCGAGTGCTTTTTTCTTCCCCGGGGGGAAGCTATTTGCGTTGAAGATCATCAGGATGGAGTTGCTTGGTAATTTTAACTGCATACCTCTCCAAGAAAAGAGCGAAAGGTGTGATGGCGACGGTGGCGATGATCTGGCGATAGGTGATGAGCACAGAAGGGTTCATTCCGTCGTCCATGGCCAGCTTGGATATGAAGCCCATTCCTGTGAATCCCACTTGCACAATCACCATAGCCAAGAATGACATCACATCAAAACTTGCCATTTCTTTTGTATAATCTCTCTGTGTCTCTCTCACGAACTCTATCGATCTTCAACACGAAGAAGAGAGAGAGAGAGGGAGATATGCAAAATGCAACAGAAACGTAGCTCCTACGGCTTATGAAAAACGAAAGTGATGGTTCCACAATAAATGAATTGTCAGGCGGAGAGCGACGGAAAGAGGGATGCACCGCAACACCTGTCGGCATGCATGGGACAAGGTTGCCAGATTGTGAAAATTAAGTGATAGCACGGCTTTCAGTTATGAGCTTTTCTTCGGTTTTGGCTTCTTCTTCTTAATCTTGTTCTCCGTGGCTTGCATTTGCTTCTAGGAGCATTCAAGCGACCGAACGGCTTTGCTAATTTTGGCAAAAGGGTTGAGACCCTTAATTGCGTTTGAAATGAATGTGCCGCTTGGAAGATGAAACACAGAGCCCGGGCAGCAAAGCCAGCAAAGAGAAGTAAAGGTCTCAAGAAAAAGGTTGCTCTTTGTTGGTGGGGGTGTTTGTCTGTCATTTTCTTTGCATGCGTCCAGTGAATGCCCATGTTACCACCGATTCCCATGTCGCGTCCATGGTAAACCAAGAGTGGCATGCTCCGCTCACGCAAACAGGTATCCTGATCACTTTCGCCTTCGATGTGATTCCAAGCGATTCTCTTCTGTCCAGGACAAATCTCGGAAAATGTGAACAGGTTTTTCGAAATCCGATTGTATAATGACTACTAGTAGTGTACTTATTAAGCTAGTGAATAGTACGAAATCACTAATTTCATAAATTGAGGGATTAAACTGAACAAATTAAAAGTTTATAAACATAATTGAACATTTAAAAATTATTCAAGGACCGCATTGAACGAATAAAAATCAAATGATGACATTACATTGTTGGGATGATTGTCAAAAAAGTCTTTACTCATTGTACGATGGTTAATTCAATTCTAAAAGTTTCAATTCAACAAATTTAGTCATAAACAATTTGACGATTTTTTATTCTCTCACATGCGCGTGCATTTGACACTCACTCCCTCACCACACTCTTGGTACCCTTTCCTCTCTCACTCTTGCGTTCACCCTCTCACTTATCTCGACTCCCTCACTGTCATTTCCCCCATATGAATCCCTGTCGGTTCTCATTTCCTCAAGGTCGCAAGTCTTCAACATTTGTTAACACCTAAACTTCAGTGGCTTGTAAAAAAATTAAGGATCGACTCGGCCTTACAAAAGAATTTTCATTAAATAGCACATCATGTAGGTATAAATACTATTTGCATCAACAAAGTTTTATTTCATCTCTATTTCATGTTCCTTTATTTTACTTCATTTCAAATAAATAGAAAATTAATTTTTTTGGGAAAAGGGAATCCCGCGAGGGCTCTGGTTGCTGGATTCCCTTTCACGCTTCTCTTTCTGTCCGGGCCGGCCCATTCCCTCTATTTCTTTCCCCCAGACCTGGCCCGGCCCCTCCTTCTTCCTTCCACCTTCCTCCTTCCTCTGCACCTCACGCCACCGAGGAGAACAGAGCAGAGCAGGAGCAAGAGCAGAGCAGGAGCGGAGCGGAGGAGCAGGTGAACGATGTGATGGGAGCAGCCGGAAGCAGGCCCACCTGGCCCGAGCACGGGCGGATGGGTCGTCCGACCCCATAAAATAGCGGGGAGAGAGTGAGGCCTGGGTTGTGGAAAAATCAGGTGAGGGAGATGGAGACCGAGGGAAAGAGAACAAAGAAGGAATCCGGTGACCACCGTGCCTGCGTCGCGGCCAACATCCCACGGGCGTCGCCCTTCTCCCCGCGCCAAGCCTCGGTCGGTTCCGGTTCGCCTCGATCTTCGAGGTCGTCCATCGTCCGACGTCGCGAGCCAGGCAGGGAGCACCCGCCGACCGCCCCTGTTTTGCCTTCTTATGCCTTCGGTGCTCTGTTTCGGACTCGCCGGACCGGGCTGTGTTGTCCGGTTCGTGCGAGTTTCCGGCCTTATTTTTGTGCGTGCTGCAGCTGTCGGGTCTTGTGTGTCGATTACTTGGAATACCGGCTCGAGCTTGGGTTCGCTCATCCCCGTTTCTCACCCCTCGTTTTACGTATATTAACCGTTCGATAAAATGCCCGAGTGAGATTTGTGCGGTCGGTCTTACTTTTCTGTCCATTTTGGGTGCTCGTTACTTGTTAGTTGCGTTTCGATAGATTCCCACCACTCAGTATCAGTATGTTCGGTATTTTTCTTTTTTGAAAACGGAGATTGGTCTTTTTCAACCGTGGTGAAAAAAAGTATCGAACATATTGATATTGACTTTTTGTTTTGAAAAGTTACTATATATTAGCTAGGATGTCAACGATTCAAACCAAGCCAGCCAAGCGAGTGGCAGCGCCACCCCCTATCCCCAATTGGCGCCGCATTGACGCCATTTGTATATAAAATAAATGCAAAAATACAATGTGAATTTTCCATCAAAAAAAATTGATAGTCAAATAAAGGATGAGAAAAATACAAAAAAAGTGATAAATTTATTACATTAGTACCAATTCAGTCTTTAACTTTTTAGTAAAATTAACTCAGTCCTAAATTTTTCACATTTGTAACAATTTAGTTCATCTAACTAATTTTAACCGATCAGCGTTAACGTCGATACTGGCTGATGGTTGGACGCTAACGTCAATGCCAACGAGTAACCAAACGCTGACGTAATAATTTTTAAATAATTTTTTATTTTTTGAAATTTTTATTAATATTTTTTTCTCCATTTTTCCTCCTTAGATTGTCCTATCGGTGGCTGGTGAGGGCCACCAGCAGGAGGCTCGCAAGGGAACCGAGCAGAAAGAACGGAGAAAAGAAAAAAAGGAGAAAAAAAAAATTCAAAAAAAAAGTATTAAAAATTAGTACGTTGGCATTTGATCACTGGTCGGCGTCCACATCGACTGAGGAGAGGGAGGGAGGGGTCAGTCCTGTCCGCCTGGACACGTCAGATTTGCGACGAGAGAACACATTTTTGCGCTCCTCAGGATAGCACTATCCGTATCCCGAGCCAACTCCCGCTCGTACCCAAACACCCCCGAAAAACTCCACCTACAAAGCAAGTCCAGCTCGACCGCACCACGGTCTCGTCGATTCTCACTATGTCCGCTTCACTTCTCTCTCTCCTCCTCTTCTTCGTCGTTTCACTCTCTGCGCCGCGCTCCGCCGCCTCCGGCTGCGGCGGCGGCGGCGGCGACCGGCCGGTCGTCTTCAACTTCGGCGACTCCAACTCCGACCCCGGCGGGCTCGCCGCCGGCCTCGGCTTCCCGGTCAACCCGCCGAACGGCCGCTCCTTCTTCGGCCGGTCGACCGGCAGGCTGTGCGACGGGCGGCTGGTGATCGACTTCCTCTGTAAGCGCCCCTGCATCTCTTAAGCCTTTTCTCCCTCCGCGGGGATCACTGGGGTAGTCACTTGCCTCTCGGTAGTTCGGTTGTTTTTAGCTCGAATTCCAGCGATTAGGAGCTCCTGAGGCCGTGCAGTACGCCGGAAATCTCGCTGCTTGAGCGCGTGTTCTGGATTAGAAGTAGCGAGTACGGCGTTTGCCTCCGGGATCGCGAATCTGGTGATGTTATCGTTCTCTTACGGATCGCGCGGTGGAGTCTGTCGTGAATGATTAACGTGGGAATCTGGTGATATTGTATAATATAGACTGGGGAAGGTGTCGTTTTTCTTTATTCAATCGGGGATTTTGAGAGGGAGGTTTTTGTCGGCATTGTACTATTTTACTAGTCGGACAGTGGCGACAGGGGTAAGCGGGGGGGCCCACCGTCGCGATTGCTGATGAGGAAACCTCTTTTGGGCATGAGTGAAACTTTCTAATCGCTGCGTGTTAGACGCTAATATGGATAATTAGTTGATGAAATCATCATGAGCTTTATTCAAATCTGGTAAGTAACAAATCTAAAATTCTGGGTCTTTCTTATGAGCAAAAATTTGTAAAGACAGATAGCCGGTGTGTGGTTGTTTGTGAATAAGATTCTATTTGTAAAAGGTATTATTATGTGAATAATGGTACCAGGGATTCATCTGTCAATTTGTTCTGACCTCATCTTTTGTCTTCTTCTTTTTTTCCATTGTTTTTACTTCCATTAAAAGGAAATAGCTAATTTTTTGAGATTTCAAGTGCTGGCACTGCTTTGAATTTCCTTAAGAGTTGTTTTTGACGTATTGAAAAATGATCACCTTCAAGATGGCTAATGAACCAGAGCACCCTGTGGATAGGCAATCCATATCATCTCAGTTTTGACAAATGGTGCTCCTCAGGTTTCATTTTGATACACTTTTAAAAGGAAATGAATATAGGTGGTTTAGTCATGGATTCTCCTAGCATGGAGGTCGCATATCCATCAGAAATGGTTTGGAGATAGTCTTGACAGAAAGGGGTCAGGGAATAGAGAAGAGA
Organism: Eucalyptus tenuipes; assembly: GCA_014182365.1. Taxonomy (NCBI): domain Eukaryota; kingdom Viridiplantae; phylum Streptophyta; class Magnoliopsida; order Myrtales; family Myrtaceae; genus Eucalyptus; species Eucalyptus tenuipes. Next base: position 12,907,930 of record CM024544.1, on the reverse strand, counting down.
GCGTGTTTAGAGATTGACATCGTAAGAGTTTGCTTATCATCGTTCCTAGCTTGCCATTTTAGTTCAGCTTTCCAAATATTGAAGTTGTTTGTTCTTAAGGGAAGCAGTAATACATTTGGTCAGATGATAACTCCATAAGAAATGACTTTGTATGTTTTTATAGGTTGCATAAGCTAATTAAAAGGATGAAAGTTATAAGGGACAAAGTCATTTGCAATTCTTTTTATTCTTGTTGTATACAACTTTCATGGCGATAAAGTAGGGGTTGAGAATTCCTTTGTTGGCCAATATGTCTAATCTTGCAGGCCAAAGTTTGAATACCAGTTTTCTCATTCCTTACCTTGACTCTCTGGCGGGATCCAAGTTCACAAATGGCGTGAACTTTGCAGTTGTAGGCTCGTCCACACTCCCTAAATATGTTCCTTTTTCGCTGAACATTCAGGTCATGCAGTTTCTCCATTTCAAGGGACGCATCACTGAACTGGCATCTGCAGGTGTGAATTTATGAATTCACTTATTGATTCAATGGCTCCCTCTATAGATTAGCTAACCTTTGCAGATGAAAGTGATACTTGTTTTCAGCATCAGTAACTCTGCTGCTCCCTCTCTCAATAAACAAAAGTTCAGAAAAGAAAATTAAAGAATATTTGTTCAAAAAGAATGCTGACAATATATGATTAAATCATCTGTAGGTTCAGAAGTTCCTGTGAGTGTTGATGAATTTAGCAAAGCACTTTACATGATTGACATCGGGCAGAATGACCTTGCTGATTCATTTTCCAAAAATCTCACCTATTCAGAGGTGATAGAAAGGGTTCCATCTATTATTGCAGAAATTAAGGCTGCTATTAAGGTGAGTTCATGCTCTTAAGTGGATAAATTATCTTAAGAACTTTTTGAATAATATTCTTAAGTTCTTTTCTCAAATCGTTAGTTCTTGCTACCTGCACATTTCCTTTCGAAGGGAATGGCCACGTGTCATCTATGGACTTTTAACTATAGAAAGCTTTGCTTTCCCATATTTTCTCTAAATGATGCCCAGAGTGCTTTTATCAGTATCTATATTCAACAATTTATGCAGATTCTATATGACCAAGGTGCAAGAAACTTTTGGGTACATAATACTGGACCATTGGGTTGTCTTCCTCAAAAGCTTTCATTAGTTGAGAAGAAGGATCTGGATGAAAATGGGTGTCTTTCAAGTTATAATTCTGCTGCCAGAATTTTCAATGAAGGACTACTCAAATTATGCCAAGAGACGAGATCTGAGCTGGCTGATGCTACTATCATACACGTTGACATCTATGCTATCAAATATGATCTCATTGCAAACGCCTCTAAATATGGTGAGCTTGTTAGTGTCACCCATCTCTTTTCCATTGAATCATTTGAAAAGCTATTGAGAGTTTTCTGAAAATTTTAAAAGCAGCATATTAGCACAATGATTGTAACTGCTCATCTGAGAAGTGCATGTAGCTGGTTCTACCTAATCCTTCTTTTGGTCTAAATCTAATAAGACTACATCATCAGCAAGGCATTTTGAATGTGAGTCTAGCAATCATTTTCAGGAAGCAATGACCACTTATATCACTCTGCAGGTTTTTCGAGTCCGCTAATGACTTGCTGTGGTAATGGAGGACCTCCATATAACTACAATATCAGGGTCACCTGTGGAACACCTGGCTGTGAGGCCTGCAGCAATGGATCTCAATACATCAGTTGGGATGGCATTCACTACACAGAAGCTGCTAACTCCATCATAGCCTCAAAAATATTGTCCACAGCTTATTCAACGCCACGGACTCCATTAAATTTTTTTTGTCGAGGACGACATGCTCAGGTGAAGCGCATTTGAGTGCACACCACGCATCCATGTGCTTTATTGTAGCATTTTTTCACCTTATAGCTATGAGATGGTGGTAAACTCACGATGCCTGTAACAACATCAAAAGGAGGAATTAAGATGATCACATCGCTGATCAGTGATAAGACAGATATAGTTCCTTTGCTAAAGCTGCTAAACTGGGTGGCAAACCATCTGTCGAGTGGCGAACTGGAAGGAGTCGGAGCTTGGGACAGCATATGGATAATTAAGATTCATGGCCAAACGAATATGTCAGTCGAGAGTCTGCTATAGTCCTGCAGGGTTCTTATATTGTGCTTGTCCTTGGTTTTTGCTGTCTCAGAAATGGGTGTTGTGATTTTGTACTGTTTTGAATCGAATGTCTCTTCTCCGGTTAGTTAGTGTGAATGGAATCAGCTTCGCGTTTGTTCAATGGAACCCATAACATTAATTTTAGAGGAAGCTGCGTGCCTCGACATCAAGAGTAACAGGCTTCACAGGCGTGACTGAACATCGAGGAGGGCCATTACATTCACTTGTACGGGTCGAGATGCATTTCAGTTCCTCACTTATCCGATTAGCGACTTGCGATTTAGCTCCCTAAACAATATGAGGTCTCACGTTCATTTCTGTTGGCATAATCCTCTGGAGACTTGCATCGTGAGGGGATGAGAGATATCACATAGTGTTGTAACTTTAGTAGGACATTCATTTGATTGCTACAATCCTTTTTTGGTTTAATAAATTGAGGGCCATGCCATGACTAATAAAACTAAAACGTTCACTTAAATGTTATGAATTCTAAAAAAATCATTTATTTGAGTGCCACAATTTCTGTTCAATCATTTGAGTGTCATTGAAAATGTTCATCACAAGTGTCCCATGACACGTCAAATTTTCCAACATTGCAGTGAACTTTTAAAAAAAAATTATGGCACTCAATGAATGTGTTTATGTTTGTTTAGTGGAAAATAAAAAATTTAAAAAATATTTTCATAAAAATGATCATTTATATCATTTGAAATTTTTAGTCAATAAAAAATGCTTTCATAATTACCTATAATTTATATCTAGATATTTTAGTTGATGACATAAGTATTTTTCATTCATTAGCAATCATTTTCCACGAATTAAACGGAGCTTTACGATTTTTTTTTTCTCCATCATAAGGAAGTAAAATATTTCCACTATTGGAGAGTAGAGGTTTTTCCATAGGAAGTGGACCAAACCAAAACCGCAAGTTTTTCCAATTCTAAGTTTTGGAATTAGTAACTATTAATTCAGTTCCTAAGTTCCAAGTTCAGAATTGAACCGCTCGAATTAGACCAGAACAATATATATATTTATTTATTTTAAAAATTCCCTTTTCTTTTAAAGAGTTCTAAATCGAACCAATTCAGCCCGAGAACTGGATCAACTAGTTCTGGGATGGCACCTGTCCATCCTGGGAACTGATCACCCCTACTAGAGCGTTCAAAATTCAAGAAAGTACATCTAGCAAAAAGCCATTTCGTGCCTAATCAACCCTCAAAGTCCTCTCCATCAAAAGATCGGCCCATGTTCTGTTCTTTCCTTCGGAGACTGGACGGAGCTTGATGATCTCATGAACCACTCGTACTGAACAGACCGCTGCAATTGCCTGAATTCAAAGATTATTTCGGACCAAGACCTGAAATTTAAGGATTATTGATGCTTAGGTAAGTGCAAAAAACCACGCATCAACCCAAAGAGAGAAAAAAAAAAAAAGTTCCGACCTTTCAACGAAAAAAAGTTCCGACCTTTCAACGGTCTTGGAACTTCGTCTTGCGGATTTCATATGCGGACGAAGCTCGTAACGGTCCCGCATCGTGCTTTCTGCACCCATGCAGCGATCTCCGGCACTTCCCACATCGCCCGCCTCGCGCGCCTAGGACAGATTGACAATGCGCGGAGGGTGTTCGACCAAATGCTTCACAAGCCCATCGCGTCCTGGAACGCGGTCATTGCCGGGTACTTCCAGAACAGTAGGCCCCACGAAGCGCGGGAGATGTTTGACAGAATGTCTGAGAGGAACACGGTTTCGTGGAATGGGTTGGTTTCTGGTTACGTTAGGAATGGGATGATCGACGAAGCCCGAAAAGCATTTGATGTAATGCCCGAGCGCAATGTCGTCTCGTGGACGGCAATGGTGAGGGGGTATGTGCAGGAGGGGATGATATCCGCGGCGGAAGTGCTCTTTTGGCAAATGCCTGAAAAGAATGTTGTATCGTGGACTGTGATGTTGGGGGGCTTGATTCAAGATGGTAGGATTGATGAGGCCCGTCGGCTCTTTGATATGATGCCGGTCAAGGATGTTGTTGCTAGGACTAATATGATTGGAGGGTACTGTCAGGAAGGGCGACTCGATGAAGCGAGGGAAATTTTTGATGAGATGCCACATAGAAATGTAGTCTGCTGGACGGCCATGATCACTGGGTATGCACAGAATAATCGGGTGGACATTGCTAGGAAGCTTTTTGAAGTGATGCCAGAAAAGAACGAGGTGTCCTGGACAGCGATGCTGATGGGCTATACCCAGTGTGGGCGGATAGAGGAGGCCTCAGAAATTTTCGATGTGATGCCAGTGAAGTCAGTTGTTGCCTGTAATGCAATGATCCTTGGATTTGGCCAGAGAGGGGAGGTAGTCAAATCAAGGCAGGTATTTGATATGATGAGAGAGAAGGATGACGGAACATGGAGTGCAATGATTAAGGTTTATGAGAGGAAAGGTTTCGAGCTGGAAGCGTTGGACTTGTTTGCTATGATGCAGAGAGAGGGGGTCAGACCCAGCTTTCCTTCCTTAATTAGTATCCTATCTGTTTGTGCCAGCTTGGCATGTCTTGATCAAGGCAGACAGGTTCATGCCCAATTGATCAGGTCCCACTTTGACTTTGATGTGTATGTTACCTCAGTTCTCATCACAATGTATATTAAGTGCGGAAACCTTGCAAAAGCAAAACTGGTGTTTGATCGGTTTGGTGTTAAGGACGTGGTCATGTGGAATTCTATCATTACAGGTTATGCACAACATGGTTTAGGAGAAGAGGCTTTGAGAGTATTTCAAGAGATGTGCTCTTCAATGACTCTACCAGATGAAGTTACCTTCATCGGAGTTCTCTCAGCATGTAGCTACACTGGGAAGGTAAATGAAGGGCTAGAGATTTTTGATTCAATGAAGAGCAAATATCTAGTGGATCCCCAGACTGAACATTATGCCTGCATGGTTGATTTGCTTGGCCGGGCTGGCAGGTTAAATGAGGCCATGGATCTAATAAAGGGGATGCCAGTGGAAGCTGATGCTGTAGTTTGGGGTGCTTTGCTAGGGGCATGCAGGACATATATGAACTTGGATTTGGCAGAAGTTGCAGCGAAGAAACTTTTAGAACTGGAGCCTGAGAATGCTGGACCTTACATCTTGTTATCAAATCTTTATGCATCAAAAGGTAAGTGGACTGATGTTGCAGATTTAAGGAGAAAAATGAGGTCAAGGAGTGTAAGCAAGTCACCTGGCTGTAGCTGGATTGAAGTAGAAAAGAAAGTACATATGTTTACTGGAGGCGACAGTAGGAGCCATCCCGAACATGTTGGTATCTTGAGAATGCTGGAGAAATTGGGTGTGTTGTTGAGACAAGCGGGTTATTCTCCAGATGGTAGCTTTGTGCTTCATGACATCGATGAGGAAGAAAAATTGCATAGCTTAAGGTATCACAGTGAAAAACTTGCTGTAGCCTTTGGGCTTTTGAAGATACCAGAAGGCATGCCTATCCGAGTAATGAAGAATCTTCGGGTTTGTGGTGACTGTCATTCTGCAATCAAATTAATTGCAAAAGTCACTGGAAGAGAGATAATCTTGCGGGATGCTAACAGATTCCACCATTTCAAGGATGGCTCCTGTTCCTGCAGGGACTATTGGTGATGACTCTTAATGTTGATGCTGCTAGGAGAGAATCATACCCAATCTAAAGTTTTCTAGGTATCCTGGCTCATTCAACTGAAGATGAGATGAGGCAATCCTTCTTTGCTCTGAAATTTGAGCATGTGAGGTGCCAACTTCTGGGTATGTGTGTCTATACCTAACTGGCAGAATCATATGACTTGGATGGTATGAAATTGAACTTTATTTATGGACTCTCTAAAAAGGAAGTTGGAATTTAAATTGATGGACCTGTACCAACTTCTTTTTTTCACACGATGTCTGAGGCAGGTTTTGTGGCAGGGGAATCTTGCCTAGTGTGTGCAAATCCTTTTATTTCACATCTTACCTAGAAATGCACAAATAAATGCATAATTATGCTTAATGATACATGTATAGTGGAAATTATACCATCTATATATCCTCTGTTCACTGTGAACTGCTTCCTTGCAGTGACATGAAAATTTGAAGATGAATTGGCTAGATGCATGAATTGATTGGAGACCTATACTGGCCTCAACCAACAGAAGGAAAGAAGGTGAACAACTGTGGAGTCAAGGTCTCTTATTGTGTGTTTAAGCTTTAAGCAAATAAACTTTATCGCCAGCAAAGGGTATTCAAATTGGGAAAGCTAGAGTTTGCACTGTCTGCTCTGGTGCAACTTTGTCATTGGTGGTTTTGCCCCAGAAACCTAACATCAACACCTCCCACATCTTTCTAGTCTTTAAGTCTTACTACTCTCATCTTATTATACTTGCTGATGCACCAGCCACCGGGATGTCATGGAAGTATCAGTTGCAACAATCTTCGATATATCATAGTAGCCGCTCAAAAGTTGGTTGGTTTGCCTCATGGAGTCTTGGAGATCAAGCGGTGTTCATGCCATATCGTTTGGCATTGTGCGTTTGTTCTAACATATGCGACTGATCAACTTCATTCCTTTTCCCTTTTTCGCCAAAATTAACTTTCCTTCTTTTCTAGGTGATGCTACCAATTCGACCTTGATGTTCTTGGAAGATGCTGTATCTTCTGCCGCTGCAGAAAGTGGACTCTGACCTTCCAGACCTTTATTTCAGTCTCACTTTGGAGTGATCAAATTGCTGAAGAATTTACCTATGTATCCGTTTCTTAATGTCAAGAGTTGTTGAGTTTTTTCTATTAGTTGGCTAGAACTTCTACCGTATTTGCTATATCACTATTTGTTTATAACAGTGGTACTTTAAAAGCAATGCAAAACGTTGGATGCTCAAGATAATTTCAGTAGGTGCAACTTCATGATCGACCTTAATTTAGGATCTTTTTTTTTTTTTAATGCATTGTCGATGTTTAAACCTAGAACTACTGGTTAAAGAAGTGTTCATATCTTCTATTTTTTCTCAGGATATCTGAGAAACAGACATTGTGGTGAAACTTATCTCATTGTTTATAATGCCTTCTGTTGCATGGTATTCGTCTTTTACGTCGGATAGTTTATCGCATGGTCCTGAACACATGGGATGATGTTGCATGGACTCATTTCATGGACTGGGCTAATAATAATGATAATACCTATCCCCACAGGACTCCAGAAACCAAGTTACGGGCTTTGCCTATTTCGTGCAGTGCGATTGGTTCTATTCACACGTCGGCGATAAAACGAGTCCTTGTCATGATTTCGCGCTCCCTCTACAGAAGCCAAATGCGCCTCCAACCACATTCAGGATTAAAAAATATCTAAGTGGAACCCCTCGTTCTAGGTGTCGTGTCCAAACCGTGTCCCCTGGCAATTTGTCGACGTGAAACAACTAATATGGGTCTGTTCTGCGTTATCACTGCAGCACTAATGGTGGTTGGCCCTTCTGATGTCATGAACGTGTGCGTCATTTCTGACAGTCCTACCTCTGCATCGGGTCTCAGTTGGTGTTTTTTCTCCTTCCCTGTTCTCTTTTGGGCGGTAATGCTGTCCTTCCCCTTTTGACATGGAATCTCTCTCCATTACTACCATTATCATCAAGAAGATATTTTGAGGGCGTGACACTGTTCATGATTTGGATAAAGCAGTGGCGTGCACTCATCCAGGACTTCTTGAATCATCTGCATTAGGTGAGGGATTAGGAGGGGAAAGAAATGGGGTTGTGAAGGCACAATCGTGTTTGGAGGGAGGGGAACAGGCCGAGAGAGGTGATTGGAAAGGGAAAATGATAGATAACGAGGCATTGGAACTTTTAAATCTCCATAGAGGGATTATTTATCACTTTAGCAACTTCTTCCTCACTTGTATACCGTTTTTTTTACACTGCATCTATTTACAATATCTTGGAAGGTACTTATGTCGGATTGAATTCTTACCCTTTCTTTTCCCTGGCCAGTGTCCGAACATTTGAATAAATTAATGCTTTCAAATCGTGTCTCTTCTCGTCTCTCATAATTATCTAAATTTCTACTTCTTTTCCTAATCAGTCCATCTTAATTGAGTATGACGCAATAGGGGCGTAGTGGAGTCTAATCAGTCCGTTCCGAACGTCTTTTACTTTGATTATTATGATTGTCATCATCATCATTATTATTTTTTGAATCTTGCAGCTTTGACGGTGTAATTTTGGTTAAATATGATACACCTGAAAGCTTGCGAAAGATAATCTACTAACATGAAAGTTTTTTCTCTATTTTCGTAAGTAAAAGTAACAATCTGCCTAAGAAAAAAGAAAAACTACAAGTTTGAAGCAGTAAAGTCCTTTTCGTGATCTTTATATTTCAGGGCTCTAGGAACAAGCTAGAAATGTAGCATGCCTGTATCTTTGCTCAAATGATGAAATTTATAGGTCTCGTGTGGGGTCTACCAAAGATTCGATCGATTTGCATATATATGGTCTATGTACTTTTACTTTTACAAAAGATTGATATCATGAGAACTTAAGAAAGAAGATATTGTTTGGATGTAATACAAATAAATTCTGCATCGTATGAAAGTTAGTGTCAACACTACCTGACTTAACACAAAAGCTTTTTTTTTTTTTTTTTTTGAATTTTTTATTATTATCAAAACTGAACGCAAAAGGTTGGATGAGTAATAAAGTGATAAAGATATGGTCCTCAAGAGGGGCATACAAATTTTCCAGATTCTCCTAATCTTGTCATGGAAAACTTTTCTTTCAGTCAAATTGTCACGTGGAAACTAGTCGGACGATATTTGAGTGTGAGTATGTTATCTTTCGTATTTAAGAGGAAAAATTGATGGAGCCCCCAAGTTGGGTTTGAGCCGTGGGTTGGTATGGATCATTAAAATCATTTTATATGAAAAATAGATCAATATGAGTTAAATCGGAGAATTTAATTGACTGCACTCATACAATTCATCCAAATCCGACCTCACATGCCTGAAGCCGTGGGTTGGCATGGATCGTTAAAATTATTTTATATGAAAAATAGATCAATATAAGTAAAATCGGAGAATTTCATTGAATGCACTCATACAATTCATCCAAATCCGACCCCACATGCCTGACCAGTCAAATACAGCCAAAAAAACAAAGAAATGCCTCAAGGACCCAAAAATTTGCCTAATATGTGGAGGCCAAATTAAAATATACCTCTTCCTTTCCTCTTTCCTTACACCTTGTTTCAGTTTCGCCATTCTCAGAAGGATTGATATCATTTTCACCATCTTCAATTGTTGTTACCATTAATGACGCAGGTTACATAAAAAAGAAGTGAATCGAACATAAAAACAAGAACCAGAGCGTATGAAAATCGAATCATGCGGCCACCACAAGAAATATATTGACTAAATTCGTTAAAATTATTTTATATGAAAAATAGATCAATATGAGTTAAATTGGAGAATTTAATTGAATGCACTTATACAATTCATCCAAATCCGACCCCACATGCTAGATAAGTCAAAGACAGCTAAAGAAACAAAGAATGCCTCGATGGACCCAAAAATTTGCCTAATATACAGAGGCCAAATTAAAATATACCTCTTCCTTTCCTCTTGCCTTACGCCTTGTTTCAGTTTTGCCATTTTCAATATGATTGACATCGCTTTCACCATCTTCAATTGTTGGTACCATTATTGACGCGGGTTATGTAAAAAAGAAGTGAATTGAACACAGAAACGAGAACCAGAGCGTATGAAAATCGAGTCGTGCGGCCACCGCAAGACATATATTGACTAAATCCGTTCATGTTACATTGAATCGATCAATGAATGAGCCTTACAATACCGGGATTGAATAAGCAAAGATTCGAACTTGTTCAAAATACCAAGCCGCGATCTCAAAGCAAGTCTCACTGAATTTACTAGAGGGAAAGCTTGAGATCTAAGTCATTGTCTTCTTTTTGCTTCTCTCGTTTTGCCTTCCCATCTTCTTCTTCTTCTTCCTCTCCTTTTTTTTGGAGTTGGAAGGCCCTGCCTGAACCCCAGGAACGCTCCCGCTCAGGAGAAACCTGTCGTCCCCCTGGAAATCTTCCGGCCGGAACCTCGGCGTCCAGGCTGCCGCCTCCTTCCTCGCCCGCTCCTCCTCGTCCATCCTCGCCCTCTCCCGGGACTCTCTCGTGGCGCTCTGGAGCACGTCCCTCGTGCTCCGTATCAGGGCGAAGAACCTCTCGATCTGCTCCTCCTCTACCCCCTCATCCGCGCCGCCACCGCCCCCGTCCCGACCCCCTCTTCCCTCCTGACCTTCCTTCTCTTCCTCTCCCCGTCGTCCATCGATCCTCTCTCTTCCACCGCAATGCAGCTGCGAAATGCGTAGGGCGAGAGCTCGACTCCTTAATATAGTGGCCACGAGGCCGATCGACATTTGCGAAAGGACGAAGATGACCACGGCAAAGTTGGCCGCCTGCCCATGGAAACCGAGGGCTTCATGGTAAATCCCGACTGCGCATGGCGAAAGGCAAGAAAAGAGCGAACTCTCCGTTGCTGCCCGTGTAACGTACGCAGCCCTGACGTCACCACCTGACACATGCAGTCGTACCGTTGACTCGGCTGGCCTCTTTGGCCTGCGCACTCCCGCCCTCCCCCCGTCCGCTTCGGGTAAAAACCAGCTTCATTTCCTCGCACCTACGCCAACGTGGGCGGGCGCCTTCTCATTTTTTTACTAAAAGCAGCATCCAATGCAGGGTTCGCGTTTGTTCTCGCTCTCTCGTTTTCTTTCTTAGTCGACTGGTGTGGTCTGACATGGTTGTTGGATTTAGAAATTCGGTCGACCATGAACTAAATGAGGGCAGCAAAGAGTTTTTGAATGGCTGAAATTCCACTAGACTCATCCACCATTCCAATTCATTTGCCGTGTTCTACACGCCACCGTTCAAACATTTACAATTACTGCTCATATGCATCATCAACAAGAAAGCATCGTTTTCTCTTCGTCCCATCCTCTTCTTTTGTTGGTGGGCAGTTCCAGGATGGATAAGCCCGCTAGTCGTCGGCCCACCAGACCCCGTGTTTGGCCCAAAGATAGTAAGCTCCAGTAGGACCTCGGCCGCCCAATTCGTACACCTCCAGCGCGATATTATTGTTGTCGATCTCTTGTAGAACGGGATTTAGTATGTTCCATGCGGCCGCGAGCTCGTCGCTCCTCATGAACAGATGGTTGTCTCCGTCTATGACGTCAAGGAGGAGATGCTCGTATGAATCAGGCACCTCCGCATTATACCTAACACAAAACCCATGCCAAAACCATCATGTCATGAAGTGAATTAGAATGGCATCGATGTGGAGGGATCTTTTATCCAGGACTTACTTGTCCTTGTATAATAAGTTGAGTTCAGATGCATCTAAGTACAATCCCAGCCCAGGCATCTTATTGTTCACTTTGAGTAGGATGGCTTCGTCAGGTAAGTCGCGTAGAATCAGCTCATTAGTAGCGAGGTCTACATTATGCCCCAGACATTCCCGATAGATGTTTCCAGGAACATGATGGAACTGTATGCGTATCTCCACCCTGCATAACATGGATCATTGAAGCACATACATCACTGAGGTGTAGAATGATGGACTTCATTACAGAAATACGAAAGAAGCATAGTTCGCAAACCTTAAAGCAATGAAGGGTTTTGTCTAACTTTACTGCGCAGAAAGAAATGTCAATCGTTACAAAGCAATTATGAATTAGTCTGACCTGTGCTTGATCATTCCCATGCCAGTCCTAACCATGAAGGGCACACCATCCCATCTTGAATTATCAATAAAAAGTGCGGCAGCAAAGAACGTTGGCGTCAAATCGTTCAGATATAGATCAAGATCGTTCCCAGAAGTAGCTTTATATTGACCAAGAATCACATCATTAGGATCCAAGCTCCTTATTGATCGCAGAACCTTGACCTGGACAAAGAAAATCCTAAATCAGCATGTACAGATACCTCCTATTGGGTGGATAGCATGTGAATCTGCCAATGTACCTTTTCATTTCGTATATCCTCACCATCAAGACTTACTGGGGGTTCCATGGCAAACAATGCTATTGTCTGAAGGATATGACTGTGTACAATGTCGCGGATGATCCCATAACCCTCAAAGTACCTGCATAAGGGTGATAGTTATTAGGGAACTACTTATCCTAGTCTAATGTACAACAACCATTACATACTTTCCCGCCGCCTCAACTGAATCTTCAGATAAGATGACCTGCAAAGTCATTCAATGGCATATGACTACTCCTAGTGCATGTTAAATTCCGATGTCTGAAGCAATGGCAGAAAAAACTATACATTACCTGTACATGACGTATGTATTTTCGGCTCCAGAGCGGCTCAAAAACTAGATTGGAGAACCTTAAAACCGTAAGATTCTCAATTAAGTTCCTTCCTAAGAGATGATCGATCCTAAAGCAACATAGACAGATTAAAGTTCATAATAGTAAAACCTTTTCCTTGCATTCTCACTCAAAGGAATACATGCACATATATGCAATAGAAGATGAATGTAACTAGTACCTGTATATTTGATTCTCCTCAAACTTAGAAAGAAGAAACTGTGACAGCTGATTAGAAGATGGTGCATCAAAACCAAATGGCTTTTCAATTATTACGCGATTCCAGCCTTTCTGGGTCTGGGCGTAGTTTGCAAGGGTTAACGTGACATCTACAAGTGCTTCTTGTGGCACGGATAGATAAAATATCCTGTTTGCTTCAGACTTCCCCTGTGGTACATAAGCTGTTAAATAAATGTCAAAGAGACTGAATTTATATAACCAAAGTAGAATGTGGTCTATAAGATCGTGAAGATGTCCAAACTACTGCATTATCCAACTTTACCTCAAGCAGCTCCATCCTGACATCAAGTTTTGACATCCCTTCTTTGTTGTCATATCCCCCATAGAGGTAAAATGTTTTTCTAAGGAAACTTTCCATCTTCTCTGCACAGTTTTGCCTAGAACAGTATGCATAATGCAATGCCGGTCAGTGAATGATTCAGACCACGATAGCTTCCAAGGAAAAACTGAAATGTAACAACCATGGTAAGAGAAACCTAATCTTTTCTAAGCTATCAATGGACTTGCAGCCCTGATTAAGATAGAAAAACAAATTTTCCTGTATCTCTTTTAAAAAAATCGAATTTCTTGTGTAGTATCAGAGGATTCTGAATTTCTGATGGTGGCTCAAAAAACTATCAGGCAGTTTGAAACCAGTGAACAATTAGCATCCTAATTAATCCTAGCAAGCTCTAATCAAGCGATCAGCACGCAGAAAATTTATGCCTACTAATTACATTTTTGTCAAGAATGTCATCCTATAAACATACTTTCTTAACAGGAAGAAGAAGCAAAAATTTGATGTGCAATGTATTAGAGTTCCATACTGATGATCAATTCGGCAAGTCAAAGTCGAAGATATCATTGATCTCAGGTCTTCATCTGTCAAATTCTTTCTCGAATAACCAACAATATAGACGTTCTGTATGCACAAAAGCAAAAGAACTGTAGTTACAAATTCATCCAACTCTGCTCACAAAAGATTCTTATGATCCCCTCCTATTCGATGAGGTGGCCTAATTAAAGCAGGCAACAATCTATCTCAACAGATAGAGGGATCTCACTTTTATTTCATCACCAAGAATATCTTTGTGATTCATCTTTCGTGTGTCAGCCAATAAGTAATAAATAGCTGAAGAATAAATGAAATACGAAATCAGAGATATGGAACAAGTCGAATAACTAGTGAAGGAACAAAGATCCAGTTGTTACTGATGCAAACAAAATGAACAGACAAAGAGGACAAAAGCAAAGCTCTTCCCACTAAGAAGAGTTGACAGGATACATATCAGATTATCTCTAACAAAAGCCATATGGATTTTCCCCATGATAGATACTGACTTAAGTGCACCAATCTCTCAAACAGCGGTTTACCTCAGGAAGGAAGCCACTATAGTATAGAGCAAACAGAGCTGGGAAAATCTTTCTCTTTGCCAGCTCGCCTGTAGCTCCTATAACTGCAATGCAGAGTGAGGATTCTCCATCACCATCTACAGAGAAAGTGCAGGAAGGCACTTGTCGCAGGGATGATTTGGATTTTGCCAAAGCGGCCATGCTCTTGTCATGAGGAGGCTGAACATATTGTAAATAGGTTCCCTTGGGCTGTAAGCTGTACTGAGCTGCTCCTCCAGTGAAATCTGTGAGTTGCATACACAACATCTTAAAAGGCAACACAAGAAGTTCAACTACGATGCAGAAGTTCAAATCACAAAAAGAGAAAAATGCTGACCATAGTTCTAGTCATAATTCATCCAATCAATCAATATGCTGGAAAAATAGGAATTTGCAGCATTAGGGCTTACCATCATGCAATTTTAATGTTGATGCTTCTTCGGGCGTCAAGGCTGATTGAGAAGGATCTGCACCTCGATATTTTTCTTTATTTTTTATACCTCCAAATTTGTTAACTGTACCAATTTTTGCAGGTCCTGGCTGAAGGTTTAACCTCTGGAGTATCCACAGTTTCAGACCACAAAATCTTTTGCAGAGACTTGTAGCATCTCCATATATAATAGGATGCTGATGAAAATTGCATGCAGGAAAATTTTTTGGAACCTAAAAGCACCGCGAATAGATACTCAGTTCACATGTTAGAGAAAATTCCTCAGCTATATTTTTCCAATATCTTCACAAATCAACTTGTAGTGACAACCGTACATACTTGCCAGCCGAGTGTAAATTCATTTCTTTAGAAGCATCTTCCTAGTTAGTGACACAATATGTTCTTTGTCCTAAGCAAATTCATTAGGTTTATCAGCTTTGTACAGCCTGGAGTTCCATCAAACATAAAAAATTAGTTGTCTACTTGATACAGATACGATGACACCTACACGGTAAAGCCATTAAATGCCAACATTAACTCAATTGATCCTGTCCAGTTTAATCCATTGTTAGCGCCCAGTGACACACAGTTCCATCTCTTTTCGAAAACTGGAGAGTTTTTATGGCAGACCAACGCATATGAAATAATACATTCAGTAGCACTACTTAAGACTGAAATCCCGCCTCAAATTGCTCAAAATCTCTACATGTAGTGGTAAGCTCATGCCCATCATTCGATTTGCTTATGTGGGTTCTTCTCTGAACCCACTCAAAGTTCCAAAAACCTGAACTACAAACCCACCCTCCTCTATCAAGATTCACTCCCTTGCAGTCACTTGTTATCGATTCCAAAGCAAACCCATTTGAGCATCACAGACAAGAAGCGACCCGACTTGTGAAATTTCCCATCTTTATCGCGGAGCTACGGTTTGCATAAAGTAGACATCGGGAAAAACGTGTACCCGAGACAGAGAACTCAGGGTCGGGCGTGAAACGATCGGTCCCGCGATCGAAGATTCCGGGTGGAGCGAAAACGACATCGACATCAGATGGTGGTCCGACTAAAGCTCGAGCCTTTCGGTTATGAATGCATTTCTGACAAAGGAAAGTCGATGAATTCTTTTCAAGAAACAAGAGGCCTCGTCACCCGGTTTTTCGCTGTCGGGGTGGCTCGCAGATTGACTCAAAGCATCTCGAAGTCGAGGCAGGAATCCGTGGGTCGGGCCCTGGCTGCGTGTGTTCCTGCGGGTCGTGGCCATGGTTTGGGGAATGGATTTTGGATGGAGGGGTTGAATTCCTTTTTTGTTTATTAACATAACTCTAGAATAAAATTTCGAATAAGGATATCAAGTGCCATTATTTTCTACAATAAGATTTTCAAAATATTGTTTTCAAATAAGAGTCTAAAATAGCTGATTTATCTCAAATTAGGACTTTTGGCCGGTCGATGACTATTTCAATCATCGAGAATGTGTATTTTAAAATCCAAAGTACATGTTATTAATTTCTTTATTCTTTCCTTTTCTTTTTTCTTTTTCCTCTTCCTTCCCTCGATCATCACCGTGCCTCATCGATGGCTAGCAGAGGTGGTGGGCATTGGACGAGGATTTCCATTGCCCTTACCTGGGCTAGCTCACTTGGGTTGGGTGGGCGAGAGCAATCCTTGTTTGATTTAGGCAAACTTACACCATGGGCGGCAGAGGGAAGAAGGAAAAATAAAAGAAAAGAAAAAATAAAAAATGTAAAAGAAAAAAAATGCTTTTCAACTTTAAAGATTTTTTTTAGACTAATATAGTCATTTTAGACCATTATTTGCAGTAAGTTCCACTTCGGTTTTTTTTTTTTTAGAAAATAAAGAGGCTTCAACTCTTTATTTGAATAAAAAAATTACTTCAAATCCTGAAAAAATGAAAATACTTCAAGCCTTTATTTAGATTTTTCCCCAAATCTATTAAGCCCAAGTTTTGTTGAACCAAACTCAACTTCTATAAGTGAGTTTTATCCCACTTTACCCCCAACTTAGTTCACATATAAATACAACAAAATCACCTCACATTTATCCCAAAATCATAGGAGGATGGCAAACATTGATGGTAGAAATTTCGCCAATCTTAAAAAAATTGGCTTGTATTTTCCTTTCAGTGTTCTTTAGCAAATCTAGCTCACCGCAGGAGATAAGGATGCCACCTCGTTTCAACTTCAGCAGACAAACGTACATCTTAAAGGCCAGATTTGTCAGGGTGCAAGAAATTCCAACGTTTGGGCCCCTTTTTTGGCAATTGTGTTCTGAGTTCTCTTGAGCTATGTTGTTAGCATTCATACCTATTTCAATGGACTTTCCACTAAACAATCGCATCATATTTGAAGATTCTTATGAAAACAACAACCTCTAAAAAAAGCAAAAAAAAAAAAGAAAAAAGGAAAGCAACAGTGCACTAGTCTAAAAGAAGGGGGCTCAATGGATTCTCTGAAAATTCACCTAACAAAAAAGTCGGTTCATCAATAATCACGTTCGGTGGACTCCTGCATCTTATCAAAAAGCTGCTCGATCCAGAAAAAGGGCGAAAAAAGGGAGAGGAAAAGTTGAAGACGGTTCCAATTCCTGTTTTGCTAATTTCTTTATTGAAATGATGGCACGCCAACCGTGCATCACACAAAATGTCTCCTCATCTCCATAATTGCCACATTAAAAATCACGACTTTCTAATCTAAGTCAACATAAAGAATCCGAGCCTGCTAAGAGAATTCATTGTCAAAGCGATTGGGATAGAATCGGACTCTCTTTGGCCGCTCGAGAATGATTCATTTCACTCAGATACCCGCTCATAATTTGCTGCGCGACTCTGAAAATTACAGTACGACTTCTTTATGCTCACCATTTTTCTTGACAGTCACCTAATAATTCTTCCAAACAGGAGCACTTAAAACACCACGTGAAAGAGACATAATGGAAGAAGAATACAATGATAAAACAACAATTTGAAGGATAAACAGAGTTGTTTTTTTTTTTTTTTTCATAAAAACTAGGCGAACGGGGGAATTCTTTCATATCCGAAAAACAAGATAAGTGCATTTAAAGTCTTAATACTCGTCACGAAAGTATAATTTAATCATAAAATTTTTAAAAAGTGTAATCAACTTTTAAAATTTGACAAATCAATCAAATCAAATCATTTAATTGATAATATTTTTTTCAAAATGTTGTAACTCAATTATATTTTCGTGATTGATTTTGAGGATATAATTGTATTTTTGAAAATTTTAAAATTTAATTATATTTTTATAATAATTTTAGGATTTCTAATGTACTCATTTCGGGTACCGAGAAACCAGACACTCCCTCGTTCATCCTCCTTGACAGCGACCCGCCACTAGCACGTTCCTTGTATTAAGGTATTATCCATCTCCCTCCCTTCTTTATTTCTTGTGCTGAATCGTCTCTCTCTTCTCTCTCTTCATCAGTTTTCTTAGAGTTGAAAACCATCTTCGCTTTCTGATAAGATAGAGGCCCGCCTTCTCAATTCAGTCATCCTTCTCTCTCTCTCTCTCTCTCCTCCTCCTCCTCCGCCTGAAGGTCGCAGGTTCTCCTTCGATGCTCTCCTCCTCCTCCTCTTCCTTTTGCTGCCTTGACTTTGTCCAATCCGTAGGATAGGCGTCTCAAGGTTCGAAATTTTCGAGGTGGGTCTCGCGGTTCTGAGCTCGCCCGATCATCTGGGTCGTCGGAGAAGGGCCGACGCTCAATTGGGTCTCGATCCGTCGGGGCTCTGATTTGGCCGATGGGTGTTGGTTCGTCCATGTTGGGTGGGAGAAAGATTGCTTTTTTTGATGATCCGTCCTCTGTTTCGGACGTGGCCCGTCAGTTTAGTCAATTGACGCGCCAAATGGGTCTGCTCTTTCTATGGTCTTGTGGTGATGGTTGGGCTTGTTGGTCTCGTGCATTTTCTGGGTTTTCCTGCGGATGACGGTTGCTGAATCTGTGTATCGGCAGCTCTTTTAGTAGACTTTATTGTGATGGTGCTAGATTGAACACCGTCATTGACTTTGCCCGTTAATGGATAGATTATGCAGCGCGACTTAGAGTCGGCGTGTCATGTCTTGCGGCTGTGCTGTAATCTCATCTTGCGTGAGTTTGAGACGGATTATTGCGAGATCTTTGTGGCTTGAATTTGCGACCAGCTACTTTTCAAGGAAGTGCTTGACTGGTGCTTCATTGTAGTCTAAACAAATCGGGCAAGAGTTTAGAATGGAGCATGTATTTAGCCTCATTTTCTATCTCAGATTGTATGTGCTGAAGTAATAGCTTACTAATCGTATCTTTTATTTCAACCCTTTAAAACAGGTGCTTGAAGGTGAGCTTCCATCTTGAATCGATAACAAATTGTTAATTTATAATTCGGTTGCAAGAAAATGGGTTCGGAAGGGCCTCCAGCTGTGACAATTCATATAACCGGTTTTAAGAAGTTCCATGGAGTTCCCGAGAACCCAACAGAGACAATTGTGAGCAATCTAAGAGAATATATGAATAAAAGGGGTTTGCCAAAAGGATTGACTCTTGGAAGTTGCAGCATTCTCGAGACAGCCGGACAGGGGACAGTGGCTTCTCTCTATAAGACTTTACAATCGGCCTTAGAGGAAAATGATTCCGAATTAACAAATTCGAGACGAGTTATCTGGGTGAGTTGCTTCACCCATGAAATACCTAGTCTGTTTTAATCTCTCTTTGGTCTTCCCCGATCATTTATCAATGACACCATTTCACAACGCATCCGGTCCCAAAGTTATCCTTTGTTGAGTCGTATTAGTGGATTCTTCAGAACTTAAATGACTCTGTTTTACCAACATACATTCTCTGTTATCAAACTTCAGGTACATTTTGGGGTCAATAGTGGTGCCACAAAATTTGCTATTGAGCATCAAGCTGTCAATGAAGCTACTTTTCGCTGTCCAGATGAGATGGGATGGAAGCCTCAGGTGTATACTCATCACACTTTCCTGCTTTTGTACCTACATTTTTTTTATCAGCTCATCCCTCATAAGTTATATTGTTTGTTCCACGCTCTTTAATTCTTTAAAATTTGCAGAAAGTCCCCATTATCACTGCAGATGGTGCGATTTCTCAAACACGTGAGGTAGAGCTGATTTTCTGCTTGTTCTTTTTTTTTGGGTTCTTTCTTCCTTATGTTTATGTTCGACTGGAATTAGTGAGCTGCAATTTCGGTGTTTTTTGGCATTGATGCATGTGCTTAGTTCTTCTATTGTGTATGTTAACAAGTGTCCATCTGTATAAAGAAGATGCATGTAATTTATGGCTCAGTAGTAGGATGTGTTTTTGTGATTGAAACAGATGGAGCATATATTTGCATACTGTTCATTGCCAAATCTATGATATTCACCTGAAATACCTCATTGGGTCATTTTGGTTCTCTTTGATAGAATTAACATCCAAATCCTTACCTGCATTTGTTGTCATATTTCTGCATAGATGTAATGTTCTTCTGACAATCAACTAATCTTGTCAATTTTGTACTTAAGGAGTCCATTATGGGTTTTTGTAGTCCTCTGTGTTTTCCTAATTATGAATCATCCATACTAGTTTCATCTTGAAGAAACCTATAGAAAGTTTGGCAGGGTGGTGTGTACTTCCTTGGGAGCTTGCCTAATTCTAATTGTTGTGATTTTCCATGATATCTTTATAGCACTCACACACGATGGAGAAATAATGCAAAAGAAACGAAAAATTTTAGGGGTCTCGCAATCCTATGTTTCTTGCTTTAGATTATTTCTTGTTCGAGAGTTACGCGAGCTTCTCACAGATGGGAACTCTTTACGCTGTCATTTACCGAGTATTGTGTGAGCTGTTCACTGAAGTGACTCGACTGAACTGTATCTTTTCAACATTTATTCAGACTAAGGTTTCGAAGAAGTCTTAGACTAATCATTTTGCTTAGCCATTAAGAAGATAATATTATATCTCTTCCTGTTTCTTCTGGGCCTGTTACTCTGCAGTCAGTAATTGAGGAAATCAAGTTCGGTATGTGTTAACTTTTGGCAGGTTTAAAGTCTATGGACATTTGAAGTTAATGGACACAAAATCACTAAAATTGAGTTCCAATAGTAAAATATTGCATTGACTGAAAATTCAAAAGGCAATTTGGTGAACATTTAGTTTGGTTAATCCTCTATGAGATATGAATAAACGAAAATGTTCAGGAAAGAGTTTCTTCATATGGAAAAAAATGCAAACGGTGCTAGCAAATGGTGTAAATTGACTAATGGCTATTGGTGTTCTTGGATACACCCTCATGTTTAATTAAAAATTCCCTTTCATATGGTGATTCTCAATTGAATTACAACAGTAACAAGTGTTTTCCTGCTGAGTGGGTCCACTGTATAGATTTTCTTGCACAGTTGCTCTTAATTTAGGTGGATTGTCTTCAATAAGAATCAAACACTAAAGATCTTCCCCTAAGTTCCTCGGCCTTGTGTGTTTGAAATTTTCCTTTATGTCTAACCCATGTCCTTGTCATAAAGTTGCCTCTTCTTAGGAGCATCTGAAGGTCATCTTTTCATGTATCCAACCACCTAAAACAAATGTCCTTAGCTAGTGCGATGCCCACTTTTTCTTGGTTATCCCCAATTCTTGTTCTATCTTCTTTTTCCTTGTGGTGCATATTGAGTGAAGCATTCTCGTTTGCAATAAACTAGTTGTTCGCACTTATTCATACTTAACTGCCTGCGTTCAACAGAACTTGCCCTGAAGTTTGAATGGCAGTTCTCCGTTGAATGGAGAGCAATTCTTCTTGTCAGACATATTGCTAATGATTGTGGATCATTTGGACCTTGCAATGTTTCTTTTCTAGTATTCTCTTTCATTCTTCTACTCACACTGCTACAGTAGCTACTCTCTAAAGCTGAGAAATTTCGCTTCATTGATCCTGCTGTGTGAATACTTGGATCATTTAATATCATGTATTTGACATGGGATGCTTTTGTACTGTTCTACTTCATGCAGACCTCTCTACCCATTCAGGAGATAGCAAAGGCCTTGTCAAAGAAGGGCTTTGACGTCATGGTTTCTGATGATGCTGGTAGATTTGTGTGCAACTATGTCTATTATCATTCCCTTCGTTTTGCAGAGGAAAATGGGATCAAATCCCTCTTTGTCCATGTGCCTCTCTTCTTCACTATAGATGAGGAGACCCAAATGCAATTTGCTGCCTCCTTGCTGGAGGCCCTTGCTGCTTTTGGTTAGCAGTTGCTTTGGAGCATCCACCCATTTTATTTTGGTTCGCCGTCAATGTGAAGGTGGATGGGTGTAAAGAAGGAATGTTTATGCATAGTAAGTTCATGCAGAATGGAAAAACCAAAAAAAAAGTTATTGTGGGACGCTGATCTTGTATATTTGCCTTGATGTTTGTCAGAAGGGTTTTGATCACTTCCAAATGTAAGTGATCTTTGTGTGGAGATGTCAATAAAGGCCTGATTTGCTTGCATCTGAACGAATTTGCTCAACTGAAGTCATCATTGCCTGATGTTTCTTTATCGTAGGTCAATACTATTGTCATAGCAGAATGTGTTGTCAAGACTTTAGATATACCGAATTGTTCTTGCATACAGGCTATCGTCAGTCTTGCTTAAACTATGAGGTATTGTTGCACTTGAGGCATAGAATTGACTGGAAAGAGCCAGGGCACATAACTACCACGTTCTATATTTGCTTCCCTTCTTGGATAACTGAGGGATCTGTAATTGAACTCTGCTTGGTCTCATGTAACGGTTTGTTCCGGTGTAGTTTAACTGGGAATGATTCTAGTTCATTGTTAATATCATCTGAAGGTAATTAAGTGCTGTTCTGCAGGCTATGTCTCAGTTTGTGTTTAACTTCGATGGAGAAGTGGATCGATCCTGTGATGGGAATGGTAGCGAGATGACCGTGGGTTCACTGCATTCCCAATGGAAGCAGTTTGTGGTAACCATTGGTTTGCTTCGATGCTGTCACTGTCTTTCTTGTCAAAAACGGTCCAGCATTTAACCAGACACCCTTTTCCCGAACAATGGCGCTTCTATACCTTCGAGATTTTACTATTGCGGGGAAAAAGGTAATCATCGCATCTAGTTAGGTCGACTGAGCCACAAGAAGTTGCCAAGTAAGTCCGAAACCACCCTAACCCTGACTCTGGGTTATTTTCGCAGCGTTAGGTCCCATCACGCACCTGCCAAAATTGGTTTGCTCGACTTGCCTTAACACAGAATAAACAATAAATTGTCGAACGCGCAGAGAGGAACGGGAAATCTCACTTGTAGCTTACATGAGAATTGGATAAATAATCTTACAAGTACAAAATGGAATATAAAAACCAAGGGTGCTTAAATAAAAACGGCGGACGGGAGTTGTTTTCCAGGCACTCAACGGTGTAGAAGCTTGAAGTACAATCAATAAAAACTCGGGTCGACATGAAAAGGAGCGTGATTGGGATCATCATCGAGTGCGGTGTCTGATGTGGTAAGAATATTCTGACGAAGCCGCGCACTTTTGGAGATCTGGGCACTAACTACGGCGAAGGCGACGTCCAGTCCCGTCCTTCCCTCTTTTGTCTCCTTGTTCTTGATCTCTTTTATTAAAGCTTCTGTTAGTACCGAGATGAGATGCGATACCTTAAACAATGTCTGATTATATTGCCTAGTTGAAGTTAAAATAAGTTAAGAGCTGTCTTCTGGATGGATGGCTGTGGCTGTGGCTGTGAGTGGGCTGTTGGTTTTGACATAAACTAAGCTCCCTCTCGTGCGCCGACCGACCCTTTTCTTGGCCTTAAGCCGTCGCTATAGCAAGAATGCGCATGCTTGCCTATCGCCTTTGGCTTTGCTTTGCTTTTTGCGTGTATACTTGAGAGAGAGAGAGAGAGAGAGAGAGAGAGAGAGAGAGAATCTGAGCCTCAAGTTCTGCTAGACGCCCACAAAAGCACAAGCCGTCCCTGTGCACTTTAAGCTCCTCCATGCCTCAAAATCTTTTGAGTGAGTGGACTAAGTGGCGTTTCTCTCTTTTGATCGTGTATGACATCTCTCTCACCTTTTAACATACTCTCATTTCACCTACATATGTACATTTTCCTCTCTAGCTATGTAGTCCAGAACTTTCGTCTTTTTTTTAAAGATTATTCCCACTCCTGTTATGGGCCATAGCTTCTCGTGGTTGCATCTGTATGGTTTGCACAGCATCTCGAGTTACCAATGATGAAGTGAAAATTCAGTTGACTCGCATAGAAACCGAGCAAATGATAGTTCCGACAGACACTCCCCGTCTTACCATATAAAAAGTAACCGGTTACATTAATTGGCACGGGGACTGTCGTTAGTGTCGAGACATAATATAGTACTTATGGCATCGGGACCGTCATTACTAACGGCGATGCAGCACGTTGACATGATGATGGCCAGGGGAGGGGGTGGGGGGAGTTGGGCTTGTCAAGCTCAACCTTGCCCTTTTCCGAAAACTTATACTAGGGCTGATCGGTTCCCGGTCCGATCTAATTCCAAGGTGGAACTAGGAACCGGACCAGTAGGATCGGTTCCCAAATTTTAGGACTGGAAACCAGACTGACCGATTGGTCCAGTTCGGTCTGGTGGAACCAGTAATTTGTTATTTGAGGACAAAAATAATTTGTTGTTTGGGTATGATTCATATTTTCTTGTTCCCAGCCTCGCTCTCTTTCATATTGACTGCTTTGAGGGCCTTGGGAATGTTTTGGAAGTTCCGATCTCTTCATTAGTCCATAGGCATGGAAGAAATCAATCTGCCTAGCGCGACCCAAAACACGAGTGGCATCGTCGAGGTTTCTTGTTGCAGAGGCGACACAAATCTGAACTGCAACGATCGTGCAGTGAAGAAATGAAGATGGCGTGGTCGGTGCAGCTGACAATCTGGACGATGGACGACTGGAATTGGGTTGGACTCGAGGTAAAGCGGAAAGCAAAAAGGGAAAATAAGGCGGAAAGCAAAAAGGGAAGGAGGAGAAAATAAAACCCAAAATGGGCAGAGGGATTTTCTCAGCTTTTTTTTTTTTTTTTTTTAATAATATCAATAAGTCATGTCCGATCAGTCCGATTCCCATTTTGGAATCGGGAACCAGATTGATTGGTCACTGGTTCCAAGAATGGGAACCGGGAACCGGGCTGCCCTTTTTGGGAATCGCCCACAACCGGCCGATTCGATTCAGTTCGGGCGGTTCCTGATTTGAGCAGTTCTTGTTGCACACCCCTAACTGATATTGATAGTGGTTTGTTAGGCATATCAAAAGATTGGGAGTCACAGACCGAATTACCTCACTAGGAAAGGTCTGGTCACATCATTTTTGGTGTAGCAATTAGAGACCAACTAAAGTGGACTTCACATGCCGAAGTTTGTCACCTCCCGAGTGGCAAGAACCCACAACCTCTCCTGCTACCTCTTTATCTTCAATTAATTAATCAATTGTTTATTTGATATTTTCTTTCCCCAATTGGCCATTCACCGGTCCTCAACAGCTAGAATTAGGGTCATGGCATCATCTGGCATGGCTCTACGGCCAACTGCTATTTAGGAATGATTCGATTTACTGTTCATTTCGATTCCCAAAAAGGGTGGATCTTCATGGTCCCCAAATAAAGATTTGTTTTTTTTTTCCCAAATAAGAGCCCACATTGGTCCATTCTTCATTTTGTTTTTGGCAATGTATGCAATTATCTCTCGCACTTGGCCCCCCAATCAAATGTGCCCCACCTTCCCCCCTCAACATATAAAGCCAATCCCGCATGCAAGTTATTGATCTCCTTGCACAAATTCTCTTCTAGTGGTCGATCCACGTCTCTATCCTCTTTTTCTGCAAGCTGAAGCACCTTTCTAGTTAAGTATGAATATGATCACCCGTACAAGTACTTAGGTTAAGATCGATTAGACATATGTAAGTTGAAAATGTCGTATCACCGGTTTTCTCATCAATTCGTGTACGTCGAACAAGTTATAGGTACCACACAAAATTATTCGACTACAAATTATGGAATTTCATGTAATTATGTCACTTTAGAGACTTGTTTTATAATATATCAATCCACAGTCGGTTTAATGTTGAAACATGACCGAATTGTGTGATGGTTTACGAATTAACATGGATAATCTATGAAATTCGGTTGAGTTAGTAAATTAGGTCAAGTTCAAACAAACTCTATATTTTTGTTAGGACCCAACTATTTTAGCCATTTGGTATAGGCTGAATGTTGCCCACAGGATCATGGGAAATTTCTCTTTCAGCATGGGATAGTTGCATGCTAAGGTTGCAGTGTCATTTTCCTATAGATATCTAACCCTAGACCTCGTTATAGGACGCATGTGAAACATATCCTTGAAAATTCCTCCCATATTGCACCGTTCAATCCATGCCTTGGCAATTGACCTAGGCAATAAGCGTGCGAGTTATACTTCAGTCAAAAACTTCTGATGTGCTATATTGATTTGCAAATTTGATTAAGAGCAAAATATCAATAAAAACTATTATCTTTCTTATTTGATATCCAATAGACTACATATTTCTGGGGTACAATGATTTAGTCTAAACAATAATATATATTAACCCCACATAGATCAACAATGATCAACATCAGTCTGTATTATCTTCTCTGGCATTCCCTCCACCAAGCACATAGCTGGTGGGATTGTGAGTGTCTCCACGGTCCCATAAGCGTTATAGCAAAATGGGTTCAAGACAAATTCCCCTTGCGCCGGAAGCAGCTCGATGTCCGAGAGTGTCAAGTTGGTGCATGGGATCGCGTCGCTGCACCCGAAATGCATTGCCGGGCTGCGGGCATCATAGGTGCCCTTGATGTTGGAGTACAAGATGTCGGAAACGTAGACCGCCGAGGTTTGATTGGCGCATATCTTGGCGAGGCAGTAGTATTGGTCGATGATGATTGGGTTCCGGACCGTGTCCATGTGGATGTTGTTGAAGGTCACGTGAGAGACGGCGCCCGAACCGCCCTGCCATGTCTTGATTCGGACCCCGTTGTCCGAGTGTTTGATCACGGAATCTGTCACGGTGATGTTTGAGACACAGGCGTGGGAGTTGCGAACGCCGAGACTACCGATGCTGCACGAGTGCAAGGAAACTGATCATTGAAGGAAAAGTAAGTTAAAAAGCAGTGAGACATACATACATTGAAGCCCACAAGTTATATGTTAAATGGATTTATGTTGAACAATAGTGGCTAGGAGTTAGATGGAGGCAGAAAACTATGCTGTAAAGGAAAAAGGCGGTTCAAGATTTTAAATCACGACTAATCAGTACCTTTTGTCTGTCTATTATTCACACCTTTTAAGTGTTAATTCTTTCTTTTTTCATAAAGCTTGAAGCACTATTCAGATGCAAATTTTTGTTTTATCATCACTTGCTGTACCTTATTCCATGACTAGGACCGCAGGTTATGTTTCTTATATCGACGTCATAGCTACTGGCTCCAATGGATACGCAGTCGTCACCTACAAAGGCCAGTCAGATCAATGAAACTGCTTGTATTAAAATCAAAGCAGTGATACTGTGACAGCATAAGCCACTGTTCAGAAACCTATGGTCGAGCATGTTACCATTAGAGATCATTGAATTGTATATTCCCACGTTATTCGAGTTTTCTATATGAATTCCATCCGTGTTTGGACTCTGAGATGGCGCCTTGATGGAGAGCGATTCAATGAGGATGTTGCGACAGCCATCGAATCGGAAATGGAATTGAGGGCTGTTCATGACTTTGAGTCCCCGAATTGTCAAGTTAGAGCTCATGAAGAACCTTATGGCCTGCATTACATAAAGGTCGATGATAATAACTTTTTCCTTGACAATTTGATGAATCTTGTCCAAAAAATTGCAAAGTTTCTGACTTACAACTGGGCTGTCACAAGGACCAGGCATGGTTGTTCCATTTATTCCCTGTTCCAATATGCATATTATAAGAGTGATAAGTACTATTAAATTAATTTATAAGAACTAAAAAAAATAGAGATCCTGATAGCTTCTGAAGGCACTGCCGAGTGTTGTCTACATGTATGTGGTTTAGCTTACTTTGTGTGGCTTACAAGGAAGATTCCACCATTTCTCTCCTCTCCCATCTATCAACCCGCCTCCTTGCATTGACATTCCATTGATCCTGTAAAAGACCAGCCACTGCCTCTTGCTTACTCCCTGCGGCCACGAGTCGGGCCCGTCCGGTGGCATTATAGTTCCATCAATCTGTGAAGTGTGAATTCAAATACATGGCCAATGTTAGATAACTTGAGTACTCGTGGTCAAATGCGGCGTCAGTTTCTTGATAGAGGACGTCATCAACAATTACCTGGAAAACAAGGTTGGCTTTGCAAGGCCCTGTGAAAATCGTAGACTGTATCATAAAGGAATAGCCACGAGGAACGAGCAGAGTGGCTGACTCGGTGTCGCAAGCTGCGTCCCAGGCCATCTTGAACGCATCCGTATCGTTGGTGACTCCATCACCTTTGGCACCAAATTTTCGCACATCGAATGTGGAGATGGGTTCTGCATCACCGCCACTGTAACTGGGGCTAGCAGCATTGGCCGGCTCAGGCGCTGGTGAGGGCGGCACCGAGATTTGAGACACAGCAGGCAAATCCTTCTTCTTCGTGTGGTGACTGTGAGTCCTCCCATCAGTTGGAGGAGGCAACACGAAGAGTGACAAGAAAGTGAGCACGGCAAGAGAAAGTAGCGAGCGTGTCATGGTGAAGAGATTTGCAAACTTGGGGAATGATGAGTGACTAAGGTGATGGGAGCAATGTGTAGATATTTAAAGAAGTCACCCAAACTATCACTATCCTAGAATAATAGGCTCCTTTCTCCACTAGGGTGTGGCGCGTAGCCGTAATTCGAGTTCACGCTCAATTATTCCTGGGATTCAAGGAACCTGACTCAGATTATGACAGGGCTGTTCTTTTCTGAAGTGAGCAAAGAGGAAAAAGAAAAATGAACCCACGTTTTGGGGAAGTCTGGAAAACCAAGTTGTGTGGAGCTATCCTGAGCTTGCGAAAGTGATGACCACTTTGCGTTGAGGCACCGGAACAAGTTGCGAGGCTGTTCTTTCAAACACACACAGACACAGTGGCCAGTTTCGAGAGTTTGGAGGATGATGGGTGAGAGGCTGCCGGGTGTTCCGGGCCGTTTTTATACTAGATAAAGAGTTGGTTAGTGGGAGGTTACTTTTTGGGAGGGTCGGTCCTTGTGGGAGGATTATAATAATGACACAAGACCGACCAGTTCCAATATAGGATTGGCTTTCGTTGGTGGCTGGGAATAGTGGAGGGTGCACATAGCACTTGGGCATGCATGACAAAGAGAGAGTAAAGCGTGGAGGAGAATATTTAGAGCTTGTCAGATGTGGGTTGTGGGGGAATTGCATTGGGAAGGCCAAGCTTTTCTTGCACAGAGACAGTTTCAGCTTCATTCCCTCCTGTTGGGCCAAAAGAATGTACAAAAGGGTAGGTCAGAGGCATTTCAAGATGAGGCAGAGGGTTCCAAAATCAGTCACCCCAAAAAGGAGGATGTGTTCTTTTTCACTTCTAAGTGAGGGGCCGAGGGACACATGCAATTTTTTGGGGCAGTTCCATCATGATCCACCCACTCCCCAAAAAGCTTCCATGGCAGTTCCTAACTAAGAGTGGCCTTAGATGGCAGGTTCACAGTATTATAGTTTTCGCAGTCTCGTTGGTTGGATATTTTAACGCGACCAGCTATGTTAGGTATGTTAAAGAAGGTATACCAATAACCGACAAAACGAAGGATGTGATCTGGCCTTTCATTTCGCGCCCGAGTGCTCTCAACGTAAAAGTGACAGGCCTTTCTTAATGCCACGTAGAAGTATGTTTAGAAAATTAAAGCCGAAAGCGAAACCTCAAACTCTCCAAGCGTTGGAATGTATGTGTTGTAGTTTAATGGATTGAAACAGACGTGAGATCGTCGGACTCGAGTGTCGTAAATTATTTCTTAGCAACTTTTCTGTGTCTTGCGTTCCTTGGTGCCGTTCATAGTATTGTTGGATTTCATGCCTTTTTAACGGTCTTCTAAGGGGCAGTCACCGGACTGGATTTCTCGTATTTCAGTTGAGAGTTTTCTCCGTGAAATACTAGATGCATAGCCTTCAGGGAGCTGATGGAGAGGTTTGCCGTTAGTCTTTGATAGATATGCAGAGAGATTGATCTTATTTTGACATTTTGATGAGGTGCCCAAATTCATCTTAATATGCTACTCATAACTAGTGATGGTTTCGAATATAGAATCGGTTCTCAAGCTCGACTCATTCAACGACGGATCAAACTTGACTCAATTTTCGTCGCGTCCTAAACAAGTTTGGATGGCCCAATTATTGAACCTAGCATTAGATTAGCCTTCAATAGTACTTGTCTGGAATTGATTGCGACGATAATCAAGTGATCATGCTTCTTTTCTCCATGGCCAAAAGTACACCTCAAGTGTAAAAATTTGGCACGGAGGAACACTTAAGTGTAAAAAATTAGGAAAATGACACTTCAGTACCAAAATCGAAGCAAAATAGATCGCTTAAGTGCAAATCTGGTCAAAATCCAACCAAAATGTTGATGTGGCGATTTTCCGATGAAATAAGTGCAAAACAGCATCGTTTTGCACGCTGACATGGCTAAACAACGTCATTTTGGTGCTGACGTGATAAAAAAAATTAATTTAATTAAACTTAAAACTAAATTTATTTAAAACATTTAAAAATATAAATATAAATATTTAAAAAATTATAAAAAAAAAAAAGGAAGGGAGGTGGCTGAGGGCTAAGCCCTCGCCATCACCGCCTCCCCGCCACTGTTGGGAAGGGGTCGCCGGCCCTCGCCTAGATCCGGCGGGGGTCGCCGGCCTTTGCCCAAATTCGGCAGGGTCGGCGGCCCTCGCCCGATCGGGCCGAGAGCCGCCGACCCTTGCCGGATTTGGGTGAGGGCCGCGACGTCGCCCCAAATCAGGGCGAGGGCTTGTGGGCCCTCGCCTCCAGTCATCCGGGGTCGCCGACCCCTAGCAAGGGCCCGGCCGACCCTCCTCCATTTGTCGCCGGCCCTTCCCAGCGACGGCGAGGGCTAAGCCCTCAGCCACCTCCCTCCCCCTTTTTTTTAATATTTGTATTCTTTTAAAATATTTTAAATAAATTTAGTTTTAAATTTAATTTTATTAATTGTTATATTAATTTTTTACCACTTCAACAACAAAACGACGTCGTTTTTGCATTGTCTAGCCACGTTAGCGTGCAAAATGACGTCGTTTTGCACTTATTTCGCTGGAAAATCGCCACGTCAGTATTTTGGTTGGATTGACACTTAAGTGATCCATTTTGCTTCGATTTTGGTACTTAAGTGTCACTTTCTTAACTTTTAGCACTTATGTGTCCCTCGATTCGATTGTTTTCCAAGAATGTTGAGCCGGGTATGTAAGCCATGTATCTTAGAGGAGGGATTTTTTTTGGTGCCAAGTTTTGACACTCCAAGTATCCGGCACTCTTTCTCCGTGGGTAAGGCAACTTGGGTCAACAACGACCGCGTGGGTTGCTCCATAGGCGGGCGGTTCTTGCGGAACTCAGGGCCTATCGCAGCGGAGATCGTTTCAAGGGAAATCGCATTAGAAGAAGGCAAAACGAAGACGACAAAAGGTGACGAGAGAATAGTCACAAGCAAATACCAGGGCATCTTAGGGTTGACAAAGCAAGTGACGTTACATATGTACCTACCTAATTAATTACTGAAAAATAAATTTCAATCCAGCAAAGAAATAAAGTAGTCCTTTCTAATGCACGCCATATGTAATTTCAGGATAAAGCTTCACACCCCTCATTACAGACCTACCTAATTAATTTCCAGATCTTCTATACATGTAAATCAAAATCATCCACGCCATGGGGCTGCCACTTGTTTCCTAAGTCATCTGCTTTGCACATAAAAGGAGTAATGAAGAATCAAAGGAAGCCGAATCAACAAGGGAGATTTATTTCTCCAAAAGGCTCTAAATCACCAATTCCCTACATGTATCATCCTCCATAATGATTTTGCACGTAAACAGCAACCCTGGTCACCATGTCGAGTGTGTCAGGCATGTCCTCCGAAATCGCGGCAAAGCTAGGATCGAGCGCGCCGTTGCATTCGAGCACATCCACGACCTTAGGCTTTGTCCGAATTCTCTCTCTGTCGAATATTGATGGCACTTGTTCAAATCGTCCTTGATCTTCTGGTACATTGAAAGGCAGATCTCACAGCCATTTCTCACCGATGGATCCGCAGTCCCATCACGAACTTGAGCATAATTTTGGTAAATGAGATTCGCCTCGCTCATGGTCAATTCGATCGAGATGAGCGAAAGCAAAGGAACATCCGCTGAATTAGTGCGCGGATTGTTCTCCAAGAGGTTCGTGCAGAAGTCGGGATTTTTCGCCGGGAGGCAAATGATATGTTTTGTATCTTGGGAAATTGCAATGGAAGAAGGTACAAAGAAGAAGAAGATGAAGAGTGATGAAGTGAGAATGGTAATAAGACATGCAAAAGAAGATGAGGCCTTTTTGGCTGTCGACTGGATGGATTTTGCGTTATATATAAATCAAGTACGTATGTTGAGACATGTCCTAGCCAAAAAGGAAATATAAAAGAAAGAAAGAAAATCATTTGGACATGAATATGCCGCAATCAGTACATTCCAATTGTGCAATTTTCATACCCCTATTTTTTATCACGAATATTCCGGTTCGAAATTTCTATAAACCAAGCTGGTCTCTTGCCAGCATTGAGAGATAATAACCAAGACTTCATCGAAATGATGGATATTTCCAAGTAAATATAAATTATGAGGAGAATTTGTCCAAAAAATTTTAAACATATTGCACTTTTCACCAATTCAATCC
Source organism: Eucalyptus tenuipes (assembly GCA_014182365.1). Taxonomy (NCBI): domain Eukaryota; kingdom Viridiplantae; phylum Streptophyta; class Magnoliopsida; order Myrtales; family Myrtaceae; genus Eucalyptus; species Eucalyptus tenuipes. The sequence goes on along the minus strand of CM024544.1, from coordinate 12,875,457 downwards.
TAAAACTTTAAATTTTGCCAATTGAGTCAATGCGGCCATTTTAGCCGAGGATTATTAAAGTGAATGCTGGCTGTTTTACATAACATGGCCGGCACTGATGTTGACATTTTTTTAATAATAATTTTATAATTTTATAAAATTTATCTAGTTTTTTGGTTCTTTTTTCCTTTCCTTTAAATTTATTTTTGTTTTTGTTTTTTGGATTGGATGAGGGCTCACGGCCCTCGTTGTTGCTAGTGAGGGCTCGCGACCCTCACTATTTTTGACAAGGGCTTGGCGGCCCTCGCCCAATGCCCTAGCTGGCCACAACAATAATGCCACAGCCACAATACCTTCACTGACCAATTGAGGGTACACAATATATTAGCCAAGTCCAGTAAGGGCGTTGCAACCATCAACAATCCCGAGCAAAGGCATTATGACCCTCATCAAGTCTAAGCAAAGGCGGGGACATGCCCTTGCTTTGGCCCGTGTGGGCCACGACACCCTTACCTCGTGCCGGCAAGGGTCGCTGACCCTTGCCATCCCTCGATCCATAGTACCAAAAAAAAATGATTAAAGAAATGGAAAGAAAAAACCATAAAGAATTAAAAAATCAAAAAATTATTTAAAAATGTCTACATCAATGGTGACTGTAACTGTCCTACACCAATAATGACTATAGGATAGTCACGGTCGGCATTCACTTCATCAATTTACGATCAAAATTGGCCTCATGAACCTAATTGGCAAAATTGAAATGTTTAAGACTAAATTGGCAAAAGTATAATAAGTTTTAAAAATTTTGGATAATTTTCTCATTTTATGATGCCTATTATATCTTGTATTACCATTCAAATTTTAGGATATAGTTTAATTACGCAAGAGCATATCAAGAAGCTCAATGTTTGAAATAGAGCTTGAAAATCTTAGCTTACTCAAGCTGAGTCATGAATAACAAATTTTAACGGCAATTCAATCGATTCTTTTCTAATAAAGAAATTGATCGAATTATAATATTTAACGCTTCGCTTTGATTAGATTGAACAACTATGGTCGACAAACGTAAACTTTTTTTTTAACAGAAGTAATTTTAACAATATTTTGTAGACAAATTCAGTGACGGCAGCAGCAAATGTTTACTAAAGCTGATTTAAACAATTTATTTACTAAATGATATGAAAGATTATTATTAATTATTGAATATGACTTGGCTACTTTACCAGAAATTAATTCTGCTTACTGTTCGCAAAAAGAAATTATTGCGTCTAAGAAGCCACATATGTGCAATGTGACTAATTTACTAACAAAATCCTTTTCCCATCCAATTTACTAAGCCATTTTTACATTCAAAATACTCTTTAGTAGAGTCCATTTATTTCGTGGAAAATGAATAATTTGAAATCATTTTCCTAAAAATGATTATTTGTATCGCTTATAAAAATGAATACACCAAAAATACTTTCATTGTCCACGAAAATATTCATATATAAATTGTTGTTGATAGTGAAAAAATATTTCATTAGCTAAATATTTTAAACGGTACAAACAATCATTAATAAATATGTTTTCTAAATCATTCGTTGTCCGTGAAATAAAACAAGCCTAATTTGATTGTCAATTACATTTCTAGCCCCGAATTAATCAAAACTATTTGCATCTTTTCACTTCAAAGTTCTGAATGTTTACCTCTGACTCCTCTTATATATTCTTTCCCCCCACAAATCACAACAATAGAAAGCGATTTTTGTCACATATGACATCTTTGAATGCTGAAATGACAACAATAGAAAGCAATTTTTGTCACATATGACATCTTTGAATGCTGTAAAATAGACTATTGGGACAAAACTGTTTCATCTTACTTACGAATTCAGAAGGAGATGATGAAAACATCACACGTGAAAATTGACTAGAGGGACACTCATACTAGAGGGGCACTCAAATTCAATAATTGTAGCTATACGGACTGACTTTTGACTCCACTTGCCAATGATATTATATGCTTTGGGCCGGAGCCCACATAGCTTTAAAACACGAATCATTGGTAGTTAAGATTGGTGACACTTTAAATGGCACATTACCTCACCTTCTTCACGCGATGTGGGATTCGGTTCATTCTTGCCCGATCACTATTCTCATGAGGCGGGGAAAAGTGTTAAAAAAGTCTTAAATCTTTTGCATTTGTGCCAATTTAGTCCTAAACCTTCTTCACTTGATACAAATTTGGTCCTTTCGGTTACTTTTGGCCGGATTTTGCTGCCACGTCAGTCGGCCGGCACCCGGTCAGCAAAATCCGGCCAAAATTAGCCGGAAATGACTGAATTGGTACCGAGTGAAAATGTTTAGGACTAAATTGACACAAAAAAAAAGGTTTATGATTAAATTGATATAAATGCAAAAGGTTTAAGACTTTTTTAACACTTTTCCCCATGAGGTGTGTTAGTGAACCATCCCTTGCAAGAGTTGGTAAAGTAAAATATAATGGTAAAACACCGCATTCGTTCCCATCTTCTCGTCCCCCCGTTCTTCATCTTCCAAGGTGGCGATTCATTGAACTTGGACTTTACTTTGCTCTCTCTCTCTCTCTCTCTCTCTCTTTGTTTCAATACTTCATGTTACAGCACGGCTATAGTTCAAGTCACATTCGAGGTTTTCTAGGGTCATATAAAGGCCATCGTCTTCTTCTCTGCTTGTCAAGACGCCAAAAGAAAGACAAGCTTCAACCTCTGGTGTTTCAAGATCACTCTGATCTTTCAGTAGCGAGAAAATGGCAAACGATTCTCCGGCGAGTCTGCCGTCAAACATGTTGTGGGGGCAGCAAGAAGACCACTATGTGAGCGAGATCGATGAGCCGAGGCGGTCTTTCCTCAGCGAGCACACCCGGAGAAGCGATGCCAGCGTGATCACTTTACCGGTCCCGGGGACTGCAACCCTGATGCCGGCAAGGTTCTCAGCCGCGTCATCCCTGGATGTGGGGAGGAAGATAGAGAGCGTATCGCCGGAGACTGCAACGCACTTGGCGTTAAGGATGTACAAGAGCTTGAAGAGGCACGGGTTGAAGAGCGAAGCCAGAAGAGCGTTCACCAGAGAAGTATATGGCGACGTGATCTCCGAAGTGGAGGAGATCAAGAACGAAGGAGATGAGGGTGTGAGGAGGAAGTCAGAAGAGCTTCTGGGAATGGAGTACTTGCTGAAGGATGGTTTGGTGAGTTATCTGCGCGACATGGCCAAGATCACACCCCCAATCCCTCAGCAGGTAAAATGCCACGACTCTCTTTATATTCTCTAACGTGCCGTCTATAAACCATGGAATGCCATGCAGTCTCTTCCGGACAATCTCTGCGACAGTTCATATACTCAACTTGAATGAGAACGTCGATAGCATATAGATCGGGATAAGTATTAAAAAAGTCATAAACATTTTGCATTTGTGACAATTTAATCCTAAATCTTTTTTTGGTGCCAATTTAGTCCTAAACCTTTTTACGTGGTGCCAATTCAATTCTTTCCGGCCAATTTTGGCCGGATATTACTGACTAGATGCCGGCCGGCTAACGTAGCCTAATCGGCTCTAATGTAGACAACTTTTAATAATATTTTTGATTTTTTTGATTTTTCTTTTTTCCTTCTCCTCCTCCTTCCTCCGGTTAGTCACCGAACCTTAGCGACTAGCCAGAGGCGATGGCTGGGGTTGAGGTCGACCTCGCCGACCACCTCGCTAGTGGCCGTGAGGGCGGCCTCGCCCATGGCTGGCAAGCCTCGCCCGCTCATGGCCGGTGAGGCTCGACCCTCGCCCGGATTCGAAGAGGGTGAGCCTCGCTTGCCTTGCGCGAGGCCGCCCTCGAGGCTTGGGCGGTGAGGCTCGCCCTCGCCTGATTTGGCGAAAGTCAAGCCTCGCCCATGGCCGGCAAGGGCAAGCCTCGCCAACCCAATGCGAGGCCAGCTCGAGGCCGCTAGGGTGGCCTTGCACCGAGCTAGCGGGGCTCTCCCTTGCTGGCTATGGGCGAGGCTCGACCCTTGCCGGGTCGACGAGGGCAAGCCTCGCCACCCGGGCCTCGAGTGTAGCCTCGCGGCGGCGGGCGAGCCTCGCCCTCGCCGGCCATGGGTGAGGCTCCACCCTCCCGGATCCGGCGAGGGCGAGCCTCGCCGCCTAGGCCTTGAGGGCGGCGTCGCGTCGAGCGGGCGAGCCTCGCTGGCCATGGGCGAGGCTGCCCTTGCGGCCACTAGCGAGGCTGTTGCCTCTGGCCGGTCGTCGAGGTCCGGCGATCGGCTGGAGGAAGGAGGAGGAGAAGGAAAAAATAAAAAATAAAAAGAAAAAAATTTAAAAATTTAAAAATATTATTAAAAGTTGTCAACGTCGGCGCCGATTAGGCCATGTCAACTGGCCGGCATCTAGTCAGCAAAATCCAGTCAAAATTGGCCGGAAATGACTGAGTTGGTACGACGTAAAAAGGTTTAGGACTAAATTGACACAAAAAAATTAGGAATAAATTGATACAAATACAAAAAGTTTAGGATTTTTCTAACACTTTTCCCCATATAGTTCAAGAAGAATCAAGAGGCGATCCCGGCCGCCCTTTTTCGGAATTCAACTGCACAAATTCTATTACACGCTAAGAACTTCATCGAAAAGCACGATATGTCTTGTCGTCGACTTAAGGAATATTTAATATATGAGCATGAAATTATGATCACAGCATATTCATGTGATGCGATATCTGTGGAATCTTAGTTGTTTCTTGGCCGGAGCTCCTCGTTTTGTCCTTTTTCTCTTCCTGATAGTGACAGATATTTCCTTATCGGGCCCCAGGCTTTGACACAATTTTTTTTAATCCTTCAATCGACAATATCAAATACAATAAGTGATTCACGCTCCAGATGACCCTAGTTGTAAGGTCTTCACCTATCATTTCAAATGGCCGGCCACGCATTCATACGTTATAAAATGAAAATGAAACATTGTCTGTTAGCCAAAATAAAACGAAACTGTGACTGTAAGCTAATGATCATTCCTGATTACGCACAAGGTGGACCCAAAGTGAGAATGTGATTACGATACCAGAACATAATCGCCGGAAACAGAACATGAATGTAAAGTAAACATGAATCTGTCCAACGATTCATTGACGTAAGCAGCTTATTATGGTTTTAGCAAAAAATTAAACTGTCTTGCAGGTGGTTCGGTTCTCTGGCATTAGATATTCTAGAAACTGTCAAATCTCCTCGGGAGGATATGAAACCTTCGGGAATAAATTGATGGGATGTTTCCTTGGGCCGATCAAGACTATACTTAAAAGAAAAGGCTCGATACGGATGCAGATCCTAAAGGGAGTGGATGGATACATCATGCCGAGCTCGATGACTCTATTACTAGGACCTCCGGGTAGATGAAAATTTTCTCTAATACTGCAATGATAGCTATCGAATAATAAATCTGAAGAGACCACCTCTCAATCAATAAGTCAAGTAATGTCAATAATAGCAAACATTTCCGTCGAGTGATGATCCATTTGATATACAATTTTGCAGGAAGTGGAAAGAGCACCCTCCTAGAAATCCTAGCAGGCAAAGCTAAAGTAACTCCTAACTCGAGCTTGGAAGGCTCGGTGATCTACAACGACAAATCTGTTATTGATGTATGCCGTAGCAGATTCATTGCGTATGTCAATGGCCAACTTAACAAGTGAGGCCTCTATCGCCTGAATACCTGCATTCTATACAGATTAGACAAGGCTTACGCTTGAAATTTTGTCTAATCTCATATAAGCACATGGTCACGCCCCTGATCTAATTAACAACATTTTCTCTGATTGTAAGCCTCAACACTTTTTCAGGCACATTCCAATTTTATCGGTTAGAGAGACACTCGAGTTTGCAAGGGATTGTACCCAGGGTCTCCGGCCAGAGAACTTCACTCCTCAGATGAGGAAATTCTTTGCACATGCACTTGTGGAAGGACAAGATCCATTCTTGGAGTATGTTTTAGCAATTTTAGGTTTGAAGGAAGTCGAGCACAAACTCACCGGAGAAGGCTTCTCCGATTTCGATCGCCAGAAGCTCACAACGGCTGAATTGGCACTCGGAACATACTCTGTCATGATTTATGACCAACCATTTTCAAGTTCTGATCTTGCAGCCACCTACGACCTAGTAGACACCCTACGCACCATGAGCAGAATTCAGCATTCATCTGCGATTGTGTCGTTAACCCAACTCTCCCAAGAAATATTCGATCTTTTTGACCGAGTTATACTGCTCAGCGATGGCCATGTTCTCTTCCAAGGTACTCGCCAAGATGCCATCCCATACTTCACAAAGCTCGGGTTAGTATGCGGCTGAGTTTTGAGTGTACGGTTAAATGTTGTGATGATTTTTCCTAACATAGAACCAACATTATGTCATTGACATCATTTGCAGGTACATAAAACCATTGCATGTGGAATCAAATGAGTTTCTTGAAGACATAGCAGCCGGAGATGGGTCCAAGTATATGGCACTGGGAGCAACATCCTCGACTTTAGAGGAGCTTATGGAGTGCTACAACGCTTCAGATCATTACAAGGACATACTGAGGATTGTGCATGGAGACGAGGTAAAGCATACCTACTGGGTAGACAGCGAGGCGGGACTTGGGTTGACTTTCAAGACGACATCCAAGTACCATCGTGCAGTTGATGCACAGCCAAGAAAAGAGACAGGTGAGCAGCTCTGAATGTTGCGAAACATGACTATTAGTCTGTTCATGAAAATAAAATCCATATCAGCCAATTTAAGCGGCCAAAGTCATATATTGACATTTGACGAACCCTAAGATGTGGGTGACTATTGTTACTTTGCTGCAGAATTGGTGGTTGCCAAGCTATCAAGCAAAATAGTGCATTTAGGGGGAATGGAAAGCACCGGGAGAGTTCAGGTTGGGGATGTGGTGACCGCAATATCCATAAACAATGATGAAACGCAATATCTCTCGGTTGGACCCCAAAGGCCACAACATGAGCGAGCCTCACACGTATACGCCATGCTAATGCAGGCGAGAGGGTATATTCGTCTCCAAGTTGAGCGTTACAAAGAAGAGGTATGAGAGACATCTTTTGCGACTACAGCTTTTTGGTCTTCTTTCCTAAGAGCCTCAGTGTGCAATAAGATAAATTTGATAAAAAAATAGTGTCATGAATGGGATGCAAAGAGATGCTTGAGAAAGTTGAGCATGATATAAAGAAACAAAATGACTAGCCTGGTCATAACAGCTAATAATTTCTCATCGTGTAGGAAGATGAGAACCAAGCTCAATTGAAGCAATTCCGGAGGCCGTTCGTCCAGACGTGGTGGGAGTCTACTCAAACACTCATCAAGAGGCAAATCAAGATCACAAAGAGGCTTCATGCTATAATCAAATTGAGGCTTTTCCAGGTCACAAACTTATGCTATCATAAGATCCTAAGTTTAACTACCTCAAGGGACATGTTTAAGTGCATACATCCTCAACAAAACTCAGAGAGCCAAGTTCACAGAATGATAGAAATTATATGAGATCCACTTTTTGCATGAAGTTTGCTCCATTCAAGAAATTAGTGGCACATACGTTAATTTTGCAGGCAATTGTACTGGGCTTATTTGCGGGAACACTATTCTACAAGCTTGGCGGCAATTACAACCAACAGCATATGAACTCAGTAAGGTCCCTCGGATTTGTAGCTACCATTAGCATTATCCTCATAAATTGGGTGCAGCTTCCTCTCTATATGCTCCAGAGGCCAATATTCTACAAGCACAAGGCTCAGAGATTTTACAGGGTCTCCTCATATGTCGTTGCCCATTGCGTAGTCAACCTACCGCAGACCCTAATAGAAGTAACCCACCTAGTTTGTTTCCTCTTTCAATTAAGTATAATCGAGAATCGAGATAAAACTCCAACATATCTATTACTTTGTGCAGGCAATAGCATATACAATAAGTGTCTATTTTCTAGCTGGGCTATCATCAACAGGAAATGGAGCACCATTTTTCCAGTTTTTGCTACTCCTATTCTTGGTTGCTTATCTTGGGTCATCGATAATTTTCTTTCTCGGTGCAATTTCTGCAATCCCAGAAGTTGGGAGTGCCTTGGCAGGTATAATCATCTCCTTAAGGATCAGAATCCCAATGCTTTTTCATTGAAAATTAGATGGAAAGCGTACAAAATAATGAGGTCATTTTGCATTGTTCAACCTAATCCTGCATCAACTTAAAAGCTCACAAAAATTGCATCTTTTTGGCAGGTCTCCTAGTTTCAATCTTCCTGCTGTTCAGCGGTTTTGTGATTTTCCCATCCAATGTGCCCATATACTGGAAATGGCTAGTCCACGCAAACCCAATCCACTGGGCCAACGTCTTATTTTGCAAGATTCAATTTGAAAATGACTATCAAGATCCTTGCTCTGGCTACCAACTCCAACTTGCCTGCTGTGATCAATTCCCTAACATGACCGTTGGAAAAGCATACCTGAAATATTATCAGCTGTCTGAAGATGCTGAAAACCCCTTTCTCCCTTATGTCGTTCTTATTGGGTGGACTTTCATTGCCAACTTCCTCGGATTACTAGGACTAAAGAAGATAGAATTCACAGAAACTAGCCAATCCTTACCCTCCATCAGATCGTCCCCAACAATCAGCAACTATAAAGAGGACATGGAGAGGGAGTTTCAGTCACTGGAAAGTTACAATGAAAAAACCAATAGTTTCGAAGCTTCTCAATATTCTGGACGACAAAGAGATGGAAACATAAGGGACAACGGCCGAGTTGAAGAATGGATAGAGCAGTTCAGGGTCGATATGGAGAAGAATGGACTAGGCATTTCAGTACAGCCAATAACTCTCCTTTTTGAGGATCTATCATTCATGAGGTATATCTTATCCCCTCAGAATTTTCCTTTTACGTATTCCCATGCAATGTTGACTGTATGAGTTTATATTTGCTTGCTTTACCCATTTGCACACTATCTAACACCCTACTCTCCCTAAATAAGGTACGATGACATGAAAGAAGGCACTTCAATTTTCAGCAACATCACGGGTTACGCTAGGCCTACAAACATGCTTGCCTTGATGGGTGGTTCCAAAGGAAGTAAATCTACTCTTCTGAAATGCCTGGCTGGGAGGGCACCTTCAATGGGTAGCCTCGAAGGCAGCCTCCAGGCAAAATGTTGGGACAAGGGTCCTGCTTATTCTAGACTTATTGGCTATGTAGAGAAGCTCGATGCACACCAACCTTATCTCTCAGTGCGTGAGACCCTTCATTTCAGTGCTGCACTCCGTCTCAGTCAAACAATCAGTTCGGCGAATCGTCGCATCCATGTGGAGCTAGTCCTTGACCAACTTGATCTATTGCCTTACTCAAATCAACTAGTTGGTTCCCTTCGTGATGCTTCTGGAAAAACATTTGAGATAGCCAAAAAGATAACCATTGCTGTTGAACTCGCGGCTAATCCAAGTATTCTCTTTCTCGAAGAACCCGTATCAGGACTGGACAGCAGAGGTACCGAAAGTATCCTCAATATTCTTTCTCAAGTTTCCAATTCAGGGCGTGTAATTATCGCCACTTTAGGACACCCTAATGCCCGCACACTTGATTTCTTCGACTTGGCCCTAATTCTGACACATGAAGGGCAGCAAGCGTACTTTGGCCCAATAGGACCCGACTGCAGTGACCTGCTAGGTTATTTCTTATCATTTACAAAAATTCCCCACGATTCCATGAGAGCAAGTCCAGTTGGTTTTGTCATGGCAACTCTTGGAGTAGGCATAAAAAAGAGAGCGACACCACCAATAAACTTTGCAGGGGCCTACCAAGCTAGTTCCCTGCATGAAATAAAGAACAGAGAAATCCACAGTATAAATAATTTAACTGAGGATAGGAATTACATGGTTTCCTCTTCTGTTTATGCTGCTCCATACACACTGCAAGCCATGATGGTATTAATCAGAACTCAAAGATTCCTGTGGAGAAATGTACGGTACACATATGTTAGACTTACTGGGTGCATCATGATTGGTCTTCTCATGGGTTCCCTATATTGGAAGATTGCATATGAGGATTTATATGGCCTGATTTCGCGCTCCCTCTATATATATTCTCAAGTAATTCTCCTAGGAATCATATCAGCAAGTAATGTCATTCCTCAGATTGGCACAGACAGGTTAGTGTACTTTAGAGAGAAGAGAGCAGGGATGTACCATCCTATCTTTTATCCTCTGTCATGGGCACTGGGAGAAATTCCATACTTCTTCATTGCAACACTTGCAGTAGTGGGAATCGGGAATGGTATGGCAGGAATTGGAACTGGTACCATCCACGAGTTCATGATGTACTGGACTGTGCTCTTTGTGTTCACAATTTGCGTGACATACTTCGGAATGATGATTACTTTCCTAGCCCCAGTGCCTACACTAGCTGCATTTGCTGTGTCGACTGTGACATCACTGTGGATTTCGGCTTCTGGAGTAGTTGTTGTGCTACCGGACATAAGGTTCTATCGGTGGCTGTATTGGAGCAACCCTTTCCAATATGCTATGAACGTGATGACTTCAATCAGTTTCTACTGCAATACAAAAGCGTGTGTATCAGAATGCAGTTGCCCAAAATTATCAGATGGTTCTTATGTATGGGATAAATTGGCCTCCTCGAGGAGTTTGAGCTATGACAGGATAGGAATCGACATGTTCATCTTGTCTGCAATGTCCCTCTTATTTGCTTGCCTGGCTTTTCTCTTCTTTCTCATTCTGAAGCACAACTCGCCCCCTCAAATGTAGCTATGGTTTCTGCACATCATCTGGGCATCATAAGGGTGCCTGAGAAGTGTATGGCTGGGGACAGATGTAACCGGGCATCTAGATGTTCTGTCTTTTTCTCTCTCTCTCTCTCTCTCTCTCTCTCTCTCTCTCTTCTCTTTTTTACCTTGAATAAAGTGCAATATTTCTAAACAAGGTGATGCCAAACAAATTTTCACAATGCTTTACCACGTGTTCATAATCACGTCTATATGATACAAACGAGTAGGTTGCATACTTTCAGTGATCTCAAGTAAGCTACTATTACAAACTAACTGAAGCTAGCCACCGGAAAGTTCTGCGTTCATTAATGAGAATTGAGGACTATGGAGTGTACAAAGGCAATCCTACAGTTTTACTGCTTGGAGTGTATGTGGCTTGATAGACCTAGGCTGCATATCCATGCCCCAACTACAGAGGCACTGAATCTCTTATCGTCAATGCTCAAACTGGGAACAGTCGACCAACATTGAGCTAAAGGAGTTGTCATCTCCTTTCACCGTATGACAGATTGACTTGCCAACCAACAGAATCATGCATTTTTTCCTGTAGTACTTCTGGAACCTACACTTCCATTCCAATCAACAGTATTGAGCTTTGGAGGAAAATTTGCATTTTTCTTTATCAGTTTTTGTGGGACATCTTCAACTCTACCAACCAGAGATTCCATTCTAAACATAAAATACAAATGATCTCAAGTCTCAATCATCTCCCAACAATAAAATAAACAAATAAAAAGAGACTTCAATTTACTATGACAATGATTCGACAATTTCATCATGGACATGTCAAACAGAAGGCAACTTTGGTCCTGTTTGGACGAAGTGATACAGTAAAACAGCTATCTAACAACAAAGCTGCACATGGAAAAGAGCATAAAATAAGAATAAGACACACAAGACATGAGAAATGATAACTTAAAATAGAGAAACAACAGCCGTTATTGGTACACTTCACATTAGATTACAACCCTCCATAGGGACATTGCTTCTTAGCGTGCTCTGGGATCAACTTGTTAAAAAATGATCCATTTTTGGAAAGATCTAGACTACACCAGACTTAATGGAGAAAGAAAAAATGGCGGTAACAATTTGTCCAAGACAAAGTTGAAGATTCTCGTACGTTGAAGAAATTTCTAGTGCATGTGCATGCATGCAAGAAAAAGGCAAGAAAACTTTCAAATGTTAAAGAAGTTTCTGGTACGTGGGTAGCTAGACCATGTGGGCAGCAAAAAGGCCAAAGAAAATCAACAAAAGCTGCTAAAATTAGAAAAATGAAGAAGCCACCAGAAGATCCGAAGAAGCCGCACGAGCAGGAGATAAATAAGCAAGTTTGTAATTTTATATTAATTTTTTGTACAATGTCGGTTGTGTAAGGCGGTGAACCCACGCCTATAAATAGGAGTTGAAGGGTGTGTTTTATGTAGCATAAAAACCAGCAATACTCCTTCTTTGTAATACAAATTTTCATAATAAAAGTTCTGTTTTTTTTTACCCATACTCCCTTGCATTGTAGTCCATTTTTATTCACACATACACACTTGCACACACACGCTTCTACAAAAACATCTAACACAACTTCAACAACACCTCAACTGGCACTCCTTTCAATTCTGGTTAGAAGCAGCAAAAGCACTCAATGAGAGTATAGCACCACATTAAGGAAAAAATTAGATTGATTGAAGAAAAGACCGACAAATCATTAGATTTAAACTTGAACGGTGGCGGAAGAAATTATCCATTTGGCAAGCAGGCATTGGGATTGCGTAACTCATTGAAGAAAGGATGGATTAAGGCATCCAGCCGCAAAGTATGTATAGAGTTACTCATCATCTAGGATCTTCTCCTTGACAACAAAAAAAGAAGCCAGCCTCATGGAATAGGTTAATACCCTGAAGGATTAATTGGGAGACAATCCAATATTTAATAGTAGTCTCAATCCCCATAAAGGAATAGAAGCAACTTCATTGTGTTTACATGCAACTGAAGCAGAAATGGGTACACTTAGATTAAAGATATCTAAGTGGACAATAAGAAGGTTGAGGTATACGCCTCAGATCATCTAAACTAAATGTGTATTAATACAGCATAGCATGAGATACCATTGTATTTTTATCCCAGGAAGAACCACCCTGTTGGAAATAGTGATCCATTTTCTAGAATTTCTTAGAGTTGCTAAACTACAATCTAGAATTCCCTAAATGAAGTTTTGGATGGTTAAAAATTGTGGCTGAAAATTTCCAGTATGTAAGAGAAGTCTAGAATCTACTTTGGCAGCTTATATAAAGGAGCAAGTGCTCCATGTTTTGGGTGGGAGCTGACCATAAAAACCACATCATGTAGCTCCCTCACCAACACTTCCTTCAACTATTGTAAAATTATTTTATCCAACTAATGAAACTATTTCCCATATCCCATGTTCTTTGTCCTTCAATTATCTTATATTGTCCCTTGTCTCTCCTATCTACAAAATATACCATACACTTGCACACATCACTAACCAAAAACCATAACTAATACCAAAACCATGCTTCCGCACGCACACATCCAAAATTTTTTAACATGGTATCAGAGCCACGGAACCAGGTGTAAGGGACCATGAAGCCAGAGCTAGGCATATCGGATGGTTATGGGCGTTTGTCCTCACCATCTTCAACTAAAAAGGCCAAAGCCCGAGCGAGAGCCAACAGAGCCAGAGCCGGAGCCAGAGCCAAAGCCTACGAGAGCCAGAGCCAGAGCCTGAGCTAACAGCTACAAGCATTTTGATGGCCCAAGACATATGAGACATCGTTGAAGAAAAGTCATGCATGTTCAAAGGCAAGTGCAAGTGGTTTGACAAGAGAATGCAAGGGATCGTGGAACAAAGACAACACAAAAGGCATGGGACAAATTAGAAGAGAGATTTCAAGGTACGTTGGCAACTTTATGGTACAATGTCCAAAGTATCACAAAAATGGATCAAGGGGGAGTGTTGGAAATGGTGATCCATTTTCTAGAATTTCTTAGAGTTGCTAAACTACAAGCTAGAATTCCCTAGATGAAGTTTTGGATGGTTAAAAATTGTGGCTGAAAATTTCCAATATGTAAGAGAAGTCTAGAGAAGTCCAGCATTCAAGAGAAGTCTAGAATCTACTTTGGCAGCTTATATAAAGGAGCAAGTGCTCCAGGTTTTGGGTGGGAGCTAACCATAAAAACCACATCATGTAGCTCCCTCACCAACACTTCCTTCAACTATTGTAAAATTATTTTATCCAACTAATGAAACTATTTCCCATATCCCATGTTCTTTGTCCTTCAATTATCTTATCTTGTCCCTTGTCTCTCTTATCTACAAAATATACCATACACTTGCACACATCACTAACCAAAAACTATAACTAATACCAAAACCATGCTTCCGCACGCACACATCCAAAATTTTTTAACAATATTACTGCATGCTCTGAGACATCATTCTATTCTATCCAAGGACTATGCTTAGCTATGGACCAGATGCAGAACCAGGAGACAGTACGAGTTTACTAATGCCACTCATCCATGGACATGGGGTTACTCATCACCGGAATAGTTGATGTCAAATACACATCTTCAGAAAGAGCAAGCTGCTGCAATCAACTAAGTGTGAAGCTCTATCCATCTCCTTTAACTGCGTCTTTGTCACAACTAATTTTGCACTTGCCAACACTTTCCCATTCTGTTCTGTTTTATTTATCAGAACGCTTTCCTCTTGCAAAATTTCTATTGACACCCAAGTCCATATTGATTCTGGTTTTTATCCCTAGGTCCCCCCCCCCAAACAAAACAAAAAGGAAAAAAAAGAAAAAAAAAAGAGCTAAATAAACAGATACTCTGATACTCACAGCTGTGCACTGTAGGTTCGGAGAATAGTGGAGAACATTGAAACCAGTTCAACAGCTTCAGGAGGCATGCATTTGTGAATATCTGACAAATAAAAGAAAAGTAAAGATCGTATGAATATGAACAATCTGGCAGACTACAGACTACAGTAAGTCCACATACCTCGTGCCATGGGTGAGCTTTTATCTGGGGGAATTTGAACTCTGTATAATAAGAATTCATGCACTTGATTTCTTCTCTAGTTGGGGTGCCTAGAACCTGCATAACACAAAGGAAAAACTGATGCCTCAACCAAATGCAGATCAAAAGTATATTAGGGTTCTTCAAATGCATGTGAAGTTTGACTCCTGAAATAGAATAAAACTCCAGCACCTTGATAATCTCAACCAGCTGATGCAGTCCACTCTCTCCAGGAAACAGAGGCTGCAACCAAGTTAGTGATACAACTAAAATTCCTAGCAAATTTGAATTGCATAGAGAACAGAAGTGGAACATGAAAAGCATCTACTTGTCCACGTAGTAACTCAGCCAGTACGCAGCCAGCAGACCACATGTCAATAGCCATTGTATATTCAGTTGCTCCAAAAATAAGCTTAGGAGCCCTATAGTACCTCGAGCGGATGTACGATATATTTGGCTCCAAAAACGACACAGCATAATTTTTTTTATACCAAGCAAAGGAGGGGACATGCTAGTCGCCTATCGAATAGCAGGTATGTACCAATACTTTAGCACTTCCAAAATCACATAGCTTGACCTGGTGGGTATGAGGATTTACCTGCAGAGGGAATGAAGGAATTACCTTAACGATTACAGAGCCAAATGAAATATTTCTTAAAGCACCCTCCTTTGATTCTTAATGAGGACATATGATGATACAATACAACCAGAGAAGAACTGTCGCTCCAAATGCATCTCTTTCTTCGATGATGAAGGAACTTAGACAAGAGACCCAATGTACACTTCCTAAATGCCAAGGCATAGGATTAAGCACTTTAGGGCATCAACATTGCACCAGCTGATGAACTCACTAAGAGATTTTGAGGTTTCATGTCCCAATGGCACGCCCCAATACTGCGGCGAATGTATGAGAATGCCCTGAAGATCTTCCGCAATTAAAGAACGGGAACATACATCAGCTGTTGGAGATACGGTTGTGCCTTAATTGATGTGGTGAAAGATATCGACAATATCACTCATTTCATATGTTTGTCCTTGATTGATTTATTGGGATATTGTATATTGGAAATTGATCTTTTCATATTTTTGTATATTTCCCTCTAAGATTAATTAGACTACATGTACTATAAATAGGTGTGTACTCATACAGTTCAATATGTGAAAACAATACAAATATTTTATCCCAGTCTTCCTCCTCCTAACTTTCCATCAACACATATTCTTACATGGCATCAGAGCGACCAAAATAAGCTTCTGCAAACTGTTCCTTAGCCTGCAAAATTAAAAATGCCTAGGAATCAGAATTTGAAGTCCGGTTCATCAAACAAACCCGAAAATTCCTCCGATGATCCTCCTTCGTATCCACACCTGGACGCATCCAATGTTACCCAAGAAGACCAGACGGAGGTAGGTCAAATTAGACAACCAGACCCAGCTCAGTCCCGTGTAGGGCAGTTCTTCCCAAGATTAGATCTAACGCAAGCCCATTAGGGGCAATATTTTTCGGGCCCATACGTCCACTGGTCCCTGCCCAGTTTCAGCCCATTCAGGGCCAGATGATTCCACCAAGCGCAGCTCAAACTAGGGGTGATCGGGTCCAGGGTGGGTAGGGTCTAGACCTGGACCCTGTTTCCGACCCTGTTACAACTGGTTCTCTTTTTTTGAACCCTGTTCCCTACCCTGTTTGCATTGGACCCTGTTCCCGACCCACCCTGTTTTCTCGGTCCGGGAACAGGGTTAACCCTGTTTATATTGAAACCTGTTTTGCAAAATTTTTCTGAACGTGCACATTTCACATCTTGCTAGTAAACTGCAGTAAGCAAACTTCACTAGCTGTATCAAGTTTAACAGATGGCTCAAGAAAGGATTTTAGTTCGCTCATAACTAGTAAAGATCGAGAAAGACTTCAAAGACCTACAATTTGATTTTCCCTTTCCGTTTTTCTCCGCATACAATCTAACTTTCCTTGAAGAAGTAAAGGACGAAATACACAAAGGAAAACTCCAAAATTTTACTCAACCTAATGCTATACAAGGAACTCTATTCTTCACTTCTCATTCATCTAAACCGATCCCATCTTCAATCTCAGTGCTCAGCATCATCGCTTCATGGGCTTGGAGTCTATGCTGAAGCCATTTACACGCAGGCATGTACTCGGTAGCTATTACTGACGTATCAATTGAGCTAACTCCATTATAAACCATGAATCTCTGTCTTAACATCTCATCCTGTAGCCAAACCGTGACAAGATTTCAAAGGTATAAATTTTGCATGGCCAGAAAAATAATGGTTAAAAATTCATCCAACATACTTTCTATGCCACCACAGAGGACTTTGAATTAAGAATGCTAAAGAACTAGATTTCTCATAAATACACCATTTCAAATCTTACCAAAAGAAGAAACCACGATGTTAAAAAAAAAGCAAGATCAAGACACGGCTAAACGGAAACAAGATCCCGACATATTGTGCGAATTCGACTCGCTAAAAGTTCATCTTCCACGTGGAAACTATAAAAAAAAACACACATCCCTTATTCATCAATCAAATCATTTCTTTTCTTCATCAGGATCTCAGTCCAATCCGTCTTTAAACAAGAGTTATGTCTTTTCTAGTTGCAGGAAGCAGAATATCCACCTAGAGATCATCGATCTGTTCTTACTTTCTTGGTTCCTAGTCCTTGGTTCTACTGAATTTCCCATCAGTCACACGTACAAGCAGAAAAAACAGAATGCAACAACTTGAGGCATTCGATTTCTCACAAGAAAGATGTGCAACAACTTACCATTGGTGGTGGCAAAACACAAGCCTCAACGACAGCAAGTTCCTTTCTCACCGACATTCCAAAGAGAAATCAAACACAAATAAAGTCTATTTACTTACCACAAAATCGAAGTTTCCACAAAATGAAATTTATTTTGCAATGATAATGTCCTTGGTAAGACAATCCAAATCTATAAAAAAAAAAGAAAAAAGAAAAAAGAGAGAGATTAAATAAGGCATTCACTTAATAGATAGTTATGCGAATGAATTACAAGATAGAAAGAAATATATATAACTTACCCGCCTCAAACTTTTCCGCATTCTCGATGCACTCTTCAACATTAATTGGCACGCGAACAGCTCTCAACCAATCTTGAGTACAAATTAAACCTTTCACCACTCTAGGAGTCAAAAAACTTCGAAAGCCATCAAGTACACATCCCGATGTACTAAAAGCCGACTCGGAAGCAACGGTAGTCACGGGAATAGACAAAATATCTCGAGCCATCAAAGATAAGATTTTATACTTTGATCCAACACTCTTCCACCGCATCAAAAGATCAATATTAAGGATATCTTCACTTTCAGCTTCAAGATACCGATCAAGCTCAGATTTGTTTTCATCCAACACTCTTTTCTTTGCATGGAGAAAGCTTTTGTGCCAAGCATTGATTTCACAATCATTGTCATCAATATCAACACTGGAAGCACTACTACTATTACTCACATTTGAATCACCAAATTTTTCTTTACTAGAAGAGCCAACATAAGATTGCTCATAAGATTTATACAAATTCTCCAAGGCAACCTTCACTTTCTCATGCATCTCATCAATTTTTGCTTCATCATCATAAATTTGTTCAAAGCAGAACTTTACATAACTCAACTTCTTTGTAGGATCCAATGCAACCGCAATCAATGCCATCATATTAAATTTATCCAAACTCCCATAATACTTGTCAAACTTCTCTTTCATTTTTAAACCCATAGCTTGAAGTTTTGGGTCTAAAGAATTCGCCGCATTATTCAAATACTTGTACAACTTAGCTATCTCCTCAAAATAACCATTTGAAGTAACATATGAACTACTCGACATCCTTTTGGTTGTATCATAAAACCGTCTCAAAAATTTAGAAAGAATGATGGCATTTTCCCAATCTTCATCTTCAGGAGGATCATTGTCAATTTCCCTTAAGAAAAATAAATCTTCATCTTCCATTCTTTTAAAAGCTTTCTTGAACTTTATGGCGGTGTCTAACATCATGTAAGTGGAGTTCCATCTAGTGGCAACATCAAGATAGACCGAACCATTGTATGCAATCCTTTCAATCTCAATGCAAGCTTTGAATGTCTTAGCTCTCGCCGGAGAACTCCTCACATACCTAACTATGTTTCGGATGCGTGCAATAGAATCACGCACCTCATTCAATCCGTCTCTTACTATCAAGTTAAGTATATGAGCAGTGCATCTCATATGTAAAGCATCGCCATTCAAAATAAAAAATCCTTCTTCTAAAAATTTTTCTTTCAAATAACTAACGGCCACATCATTTGAACTTGCATTATCCACTGTTATTGTGGACACCTTCCTTTCTATTCCCCAATCATAAATGCATTTCCCCACCATTTTACCAATCTCCTTACCCTTGTGACTATGCATCATCACAAAATTAATTATTCTTTTTTGCAACTGCCAATTTTCATCAATATAATGTGCAGTAAGACACAAATAGTTCAAGTTTTGAATGGAAATCCACATATCCGTTGTGAGCACAATCCTAGATTTAAGCTTATCAAAGTAAGCTTTCAAACAAGTCCTTTCACTCATATATAACTTCATACAATCTCTTGCCATTGTAAATCGTGAAAGATGATGGAAAAGAGATTGCAATTCAGTAACAAAATCACGAAAACCAACACGCTCAACCATGGAAAATGGCTGCTCATCAATAATAATCATTCGAGCAAGCATATGCCTACAACGTTCTTGATCAAACTTCCATGTCGTTAAGACACTATCGCAGTAGTATTTTCCCCAACCTCACCAGCCACATCTTTGTCACGTGATGCAAACAACATTTGCTTTTTATCTGTACGAGGATACTTTTTGCACTTTCTCAAGTGCTTCCACATAGTAGAGGTTCCATGATCAACATTATACACATAATCCATCCCGCAATGAATGCACTTCACCTTAACTGTTTTCTGTGTTTTCTCATCTATAATTCTCGAAAAATGATCCCAACAATCTGATTGATTAGCTCGCTTTTTACCCGAAGTAGTATGAGAGTTAGGTACCCTCACCTTATTTGTCGTGCCTATGGTTGCAGATTCCACTTCATCAGCTCCATGGAATGGCAATTCCATGAGTGGACTCATTTCATTATGTCCCTCTACTTCCATTGATATGTCTCTATCTTGATCCATTGACTGAAAACTGAAAATATATATATATATATATAACATTAGGATTCTACAAAAACATATTAGTTTTCATAGTAAATCAAATCTCTCAATATAACTTTGGAGACAGAAAGTAATTCATGGTCTAACATAGTAAATCAAATCTCTCATTAGGTGTGCATTGGAAATGTAGAATCTTGATCTTTTAGCACTATGTAATTCATGGTCTAACATAAGAAATCACTCCATTTTTACTCAACTTCAGTGTTGTGGAAATACAAGTTTCCTATTATCTCTGTCAGGAACAAGAATTACAAGCTTCACATAATACTCCCTGTGGAAAAACAAAAAGCCTGCCTTTCGTTGATAACTCATTTCGATCAAGGAGTTTGTACACGAATATGAATCGTCGATTCACTTTTAGATCATCACAACAACATCGGAGCAAGCTTAAATCCTTAATAGAACCTCAATCGTGGCCGATTTTCACACAAACAGTAACAATTTTACCTTGATGATGTGCAATTGCAGCCGCGATCAGCTGTTGAACTTACAAAAAGGAGTCCCGGGCTGAGCTCAAAGCGACCGGAGGTGGAGGCGCCTCGGTCGACGGAGATTCGAATGTTTGCGGCGGCCGAAGATTGGACTGGAGTTGATGTCGTAGGTTCAATCGAGAGTATGCAGAAGAGTATTCTCATTCTTGGAGTCTCGATGCTTCAGTGAAGAAAGGTCCGAGAGGGAGTAGAAATCTCTCTTTCGCTCCACTTCCTCTCCGGCGAATAGCACTAGTAGTGGTGGTGATGGACCTGGAGCGCAGGGGGTCTAGCTTCCACTGGATTTCGGGAGCGATGGGTTGCTAGAATAGAAGAGCCAAGAAAGATCATTTCTCAAAAATAATCACTGGTGGCAGATTGCAGATTGGTAAATTGGGCACCATCACATGGGCAATTGCAGAAGCTGCCCCTCAATTTTCCCCAAAACTTATTCCCAGCCAATAGAAAAACGAAAAATGAAGTCACATATCGCCAATCAGTGATTTCTCCCACCGAGAAAAAAGCAGCCACCTATAAACTAAGGAAAGCAAGAAGTGACCTAGCCAGCCCACAAAAAGAGCAACCCTGCATTTTGTCTGATGCTCAAATCAAAGGCACTCGTGCCAATTAAAAGCATGCGAGATAGTCAAAGACAAGAATCGACGAAATCTGAGTCTTTAGTAGTATGTCCAAACATGTGTAAATTCTGATAAACTCAGTTTAAAAAGAATTAATCGGCCGAAAACATTGGTAATCTGGCATAAAAAATAGCTCCGTCCGTTTTCTATCTGTCATCTCTTTCTCCTATCAAATCAACCAACTTTTCAGTTACAACATAATTGGTTACATCTCTTAAAAGAGAATCCTGCTAACCAAACAAACTTTACAGCATTCACTTTCGCATGCTTTGCTCTTTGCTTGGAATTACAATTCTCAGCACTTCCTCAAAATAGAATACCGGTGAAGATGGCCCGTTCAAACTCATCGTATTCATCAGTGACCACTCGACCATCCATCGCGAACGCGCACCATCACAATAACCTCAAATGCTCGTTCGCTCGTTCACTCAACTCCTGACCAATTCTCAAGATTCGTCCCACCGAGAAAAAAAACACCAGACTCGCAATACAAGAACGGTCTGACGGATCAATATCTTCTTAAAATACTAGAACGAATCAAAAGAGCAAACATTGACGGCGCCAGCGCGGGGGTAAGTAGAACTAATTAGCCGGTAGCTCATGACGAAGAGTAAAAATCGTGCTTACCAGCGACGGCACCGGCGAGGGGGACGGGGACTTGCCGAACAGCTCGGCGGGGAGGAGGACGCTGTCGACGGTGAAGATCGCGACGGGGGTGGACTTGAGCACCGTGCTAGCCACTCGTGAGGAGTCGACCCCGGTGTTGAGACAAGGAGGCCCGCGAGCGTCTTGCACCTAGCCTTCTCGAGTAGCGAGGCCGACGGCGCCGGGGTGGCGAGGATGGCCGGGACCAAGATGGGGGCGCTGATCTGGAGGAAGGCAATGCTGCTTCCGCTCGGATGGATCGGCGGAGGTGAGACCGTGAGAGGCTGAGAGCGACGAGCGTGCTGCGTGAGAGTAAAGATAGAAAGTTAGAAACGACTAGGGTTTTGTTTTGGGGCCCAAAAACAGGTTCTCAAACCGGTTCGGTCGATCCGGTTCCCGGACCGGTTCAAACAGGGTCTGAACTTTGGGAACCGGTTCCCAACCCTGTTTTCCGGGTGGGCCGAACCGGGAACCGGGTTGACCCAGTCCGGTTGCACACCCCTAGCTCAAACGAGCTCTGTGGAGAATAGAAGGAAGCCCATATCCTGCTAACGAGCCCAACCGGTCTTTGAACTAGGTTGGCGTTTCCCAAACCAAATCGGATTGGGTACGCCAGGTTTTGGGGCAAACCCTCCGTCGGTTTACAGCCCTAGTTTCTTCTCTTTTACAGGTACCACCGGTGGCCGGCCAGAACCCAGCAATCCCCTCTACACCTCTGCTGTCAACAGCCCGAAATTGCACCTCATTACGCTGCAACTCTTGGGATCGGAAACTTATTATCTGATTGATCCTGAGAGCTTTGACGTGCCCTAATTACTAAAGATAAATATGGATTTATAGATGGAACAATACCAATTCCGTTTGACGAGCAGCTTGCATAACACTGGAGGAAGTGCAACCAACTCATCCAGACATAGATTGGCAACTATCTCACCCTGGAGGTCGCAATCGAACTACTTGATTGTAGACACGAAAAAAATTTGGGAGAGCATTAGAGAAATGTACGGCAAACTTCATAAGGCAAAGATTTTTGAGATAACTCAAGCCTTATCGAAATTAAAACAAGGTGACCTCTTGGTCACTGTCGTCTTCAAACGATTATCAGCCCTTTGGAATGAGCTCGAGATGGCAGAAGAAAAACTTAAGGGTCCAAAGACTACACTAGCACAATATTGAGCAATAAAGGAACGAGGGAAGGGAACTAAATTCCTACTCATACTAAACGAAACCTATTTACCTTTCCAGAGCCAAATCCTCACCATGGATCCTGTACCATCGCTTGAACGAATTTATCAATTGGTTATGCAAGAGGAGTCTCAACGTCTCGCTTCCATTGAGTACTCCAAGTTTGGCGACCATGTTGACCTTGCGGCGAAGGCGACACGGGACCAATGACATGCTGCCACGGGGTACAGCCATGGAGGTCTTCTTCACTCGAGCACAATGCTTGGTTTTTCAAGAGAGGAAGAGTGGACCTGAGTAGGTCCTTAAACTGCTCATGGAGGTAAAGGCGGGAGAACCGCCCTGGGGAGGGTGACCCCGTACTTGCCTCCCTAGCTTCTCAGTCAGCTAGTAAAACACAGACTGGGAATTTGGGGGTTCATAGGTGGTGAAGGTAAACACCATGTCTGAACAATCAGGCTACTTCTGGGCTGCGTACCAATCATGGAACTCGCCTGGGGTGATATGAGGTGGGTGAAATGCCCACATTTAGGATGGATAGACATGATTTAATCATGTCCCTAAGTTCAGACGGTCCAGGGCACACTTGAGGCTTAATGTAGATGAACAGTAGAGATTTGACTGTGGGATCAAACAATCTACGAAAAACGGCACGATTTGATGGTGCATCCTTCATCCTAGCCACACCTAGATTAGACGACGTGTCACACCACGTTAGCACTTGCATGGAAGGCATCCAACGGCTGAGATTTGGCCATGTCATCCAAATCTCATTAACGTCTAGGTCATAGTGCCTCTTTTCCTTACCCATTTGTACCATTTACTCAAAGTACATCACGTGCTAAGAATGCTTTTGCATTGTTACATATCAATATTTGAGGGGATATCATACACCACACTATGATGGATCTCGATTCTTTCTTACAATTGTGGACGACTAATATCGTGCAACTTGAGTTTTCCTCATGCAATCCAAAACCCAAGTTCTTTCTCATCTCAAATTTTTTTCTTGTATTGATAAAGAATCAATTCCACAAAATTGTCCAATGAATTCATAATTACAATGCCCGTGATTTTTTCAATTATGAATGTTCATCCTTTTTTATATCGATGCAATCTTCATGAAATTTCCTATGTCTACACACCTAAACAAAATGGGATTGTCAAGAGAAAACGTCACCATATTTTAGAGGTGCTTAAATACCAAGCTTCCATCCCTGAAACATTCTTGGAGAGACTGTGTGGACACTACAACCTATTTAATCAATTGAATGTCATCTCATATCCTAAATGGACGAACTCCTTTAGAGCTACTTTTTGATAAGAAACCGGATATCCGTCACCTGCGTGTCTTTGGATGCTTATGTTATGCATTTGCTGTAGGCTCTCGGGACAAATTGGGTCCCAAGCTTTTAAGTGCATGTTTATGAGATATTCTACTCTTCAGAAGGGATATTTGGTGCTTGATCCATTGACTAGATGATTTTTTGTTAGTAGGCATGTTATTTTTCATGAAGATATTTTCCCTTTTAAAGATGAAATACCTTCAAAAAGGCAAATGAAGAAATTGGCAATAGGCGTCTATTATTAAGTGAAGAAGACTTGTTACCTTCATATGGCACCTCCTGCATCTAGAATTGATTCCATATCATTATTGGAAGTGAACAATGTGACATCAACTCCATTATCAGAGGATTCTATGGTTTCCCCTTCAAGCCTTGTTAATCATACCTCTCATGGGTCACCCAACTAGTCTAATGTTGCACCCCCTCGATGTTCAGGCCATTCAACACGACCACCCACATGGACGAATGACCATATTTGTTCTACCCCAAAATCATTTAGTACACAATATCCTATCTCCTCTTATGTCAACTTTACTCATTTATCACCATAACATCAATGCCGTATCAATAAGATATTTGAGAAACAAGAACCATCCCCGTACAATGAGGCTACCCAAGATCCCCATTGGCAACAAGCCATGGCAGATGAAAAACAAGCCCTCATGGAGAACAAGACTCGGGATTTTGTTCCTTTACCACCCCATCGGTAGACCATTGGGTGTAAATGGGTATACACAATCAAATACAAGGCAGATGGTTCCATTGAACAATTTAAGGCTAGGCTAGTGGCCAAAGGGTTTACACAACGATAATGTTTTGACTATCATGAGACATTTTCACCTGTGGTTAAAGAAGTCACTATTCATTCCTTTCTTTTGGTTGTTGCTCTTCGTGATTGACCTCTACATTAGATGGATTTTCATTATGCTTTCCTTCATGGGGATCTTGAAGAGGAAATTTATTGGGATATTCCATCGGGATTATGGAGATAGGAGGAGAATTGAGTATGTCGTCTCCGTAAATCCCTATATGGACTCAAATATGCATCTCCTCAATGGTATGCAAAATTTAACAATGCACTCACAACAGCAAAGTTCAAGCAATCAAGACATAATTATGCCTTATTCACATGGAGTCGAGGTACATCATTCATTTACTTGCTGATATATGTTGATGATATATTGATCATGGGGAATGATGAATCTGCCATTAAAGAATTTACGTACCTACATTCTACTTTCCACACTCCCAAATATTTTCTCGGGATTCAAATTGTATGTTCGGATAAAGGAATTTGTCTCAATAAGAGCAAATTTGTCTTGGAAATCATATCGGAAGTAGGACTATTTGATTCCAAAGTGGCTATCATTCTAATTGAGCATTGAATGAGGATCCATTACTCAAGGATCCCTCAACATACTAGAGACTCGTTGGGAAGCTTAGGGCTCGTTTGGTAACGATTCTGTTCCTAGGAACAAATTTTGATAAGAAATTATTATTTTTTATTCTCTTCCGGGGAACTGATTCTGAGTGAAAGAATGCGTTTGGTAACTGTACAAAATTTCTGATTCTGGAATAGAATTGCGTTTGGTACCGTGTTCATTGATTATGTTCTAAATCAAGTTATTTTAATTTTTAAATAATTTTTATAATTGTTTCCTTTTTTCCTTTTCTTTTTTTCCTTTTTTTCCTTTTTTTTTTTTTTTTTTCTCCTATTCTTCTTCTTCTTCTTCTTCTTCAGGCCGGCGACCTCACTAGAGTGTCGCCGGCCCTCGCGAGGCCGACCCTCGTCGGTCGAGCCTCGCCGACAACTAGGTGAGGCCCGCTTGGCCACCGGCGCGGTTGGGCGGCCAGGCGGGCCTCGTTGGTGGCCATGCGGGCTTCGCCGGGGCTGGGCGAGGCCTGCCTAGCCACCGGAGGGCTAGGCGAGCCTTCGGTGAGCTCGCCAGACCAGTTGCCGGCGACCGGTGGCGGCGGGCGGCGGCGGGCGGCGGTCGCGGGATGGCGATCAATGAAGAAGAAGAAAAGAGAAAAAGAAGAGTTTTGATTCTCAATTTTGTTCCCGGAACAAGAATCAACTTCTTTTTTTATTCTTGATTCTCTTCCCAATCTGTTCCCGGGAACAAAAATTTTACCAAATGCGATTCTTGTTCCAAACTGATTCTGGGAACAAAAAATCAGAATCAGGCATTGTTTGGATGGTTACCAAATAGTGTCTTATCTACCTTACCATGACCATATCCGATATATGCTGTGGTACAAATTCTTAGTCAATTCATGCATAATCCGAAACAATCCCACATGAATGTCACATTAAAGGTAGTGAAATACCTAAAAGGATGTCCAGGATTGGGAATACTACTATTTTGGGAGAGCAATGTGGAAATGATGGCATATTGTGACATGGATTGTGCTATTTTCTTATGAACAGAAGATTTGCATCAAATTAGGAAATTCACTACTCTCATGGAAGACAAAGAAACAATTGGCTATTTCATTGTCATCCTCTGAGGTTTTATATCGATTAATGACAAAGGCTAGCTGCGAAATTGTTTGGATAAAGGGGTTACTTCAAAATCTCAGTATGTGGGTGTGGGAAGCAACAACTCTTTTTTGTGACAATGATATTGCACTTAAACTAGCAGTGAATCCAATTTTTCATGAAAGAACGAAACATATAAAAGTTGATTGTCATTTCATCAAAGACAAAATCTAGGATGGAATAATCAAGATGATGGGAATAAGAACAACAGAGCAACCAGCGGACATTTTCATCAAACCTTTGTGTTAGAGGCAACATATGTATCTACTAAGCAAGCTAGGCATCCTCAATGTGTACTAACCACCGGCTTGAGGAGGAGCGTCGGATATACAGTTGCGCCTTAATTGATATGGTGAAGATATCATCGAAATCATACATTTGATACGATTGTCCTTGATTAATCTATTGGTATATTGTATATCGGAAATTGATCTTTTCATATTTTTGTAAATTTCCTTCTAAGATAAATTAGACTACATGTACTATAAATGGGTGTGTACTCATACAGTTCAATATGTGAAAGCAATACAACTATTTTATCCCAGTTGTCCTTCTTCTAGCTTTTCACAGGACACATATAATTGGAATGCTATACTTGAGAGAATCGAAATCCAGTAGACCAGTAGAAGAGAAAGTCAAGCAAACACTATCCCAATAGCTTGTCGGAGTGCTTGATCACCACCTGTTTAAGGTACATACTCCAGCACGAGGTTCAGATATAGCTCATCCTTTTCACTTGTTTCCCCCCACAAATTACAAAAATAGAAGCAATTTTTGTCACATATGACATCTTTGAATTTTCTAAATAAGACTATTCGGTTAATGAGCCAATAGTTGAATTACAAAACTGCTTCATCTTACTTACGAATTCAGAAGCGGATATCAAAATATCTCACGTGGAAATCGACTAGAGGGGCACTCAAATTCAATACTCGGAGCACAATTAAAATATAGTGGTTAAAAACCGCTTTCATTCCCATCTTCTTGTACCTATTCATTCTCCATCTTCCAAGGGGCGATTCATTAACTTGGAGTTTACTTTTCTTCCCCCCTCTCTCTAGCTCAATAGGGACAACTTAGCAACTTTAATATAGTGCAAAAAAGAAAAACAAATTTCAATACTTAATACGCCAACATGTCTACAGTTTAAGTCCAATCTGAGGTTTTCTAGGGTCATTTAAAGACCATCGTCTTCTTCCCTGCTTGTCAAGACGTTGAAAGAAAGATAAGCTTCAATCTCTGGAGTTTCAAAAACACTCGATCTTTCTGAAGCATAAAGATGGCGAACAATTCTCCCGTGAGTCCACTATCAAACATGATGTGGGGGCAGCAAGAAGACAGCCATGCCAACGAGTTCGACGCACGGAGACTGTCTTTTCTCAGCGACAGCCCTTTCTTAGTGCCGCATCATAAAGAAAATTAGAAGAGTCACAAGAGATAAATACGAGCTCATTTTTGGGTCGACAAGCAAGTGATCTTACGGTCCATATTAGATTACTGAAATATAAATTTCAATCGAGCAATGTAAGCAAGTGGTACTGTCTAAATTGAGATTCTTGTTTGATCACCTAAATTAGTCCTTTATAATGCATACCACATCTTTGCACCCCTCATTATATACCTACCTAATTAATTTCCATATCTTCTATTTATGTAAAGTCAAAACCATCCATGCCATGGCACTATTACCTGTTATTGCCTACGTGTCATCTGTTTTGCGCAAAAAAGAAGAAATAATGAAGAATCAAAGGAAGCCGAATCAACAAGGGAGATTTATCTCTTCAAGAGGCTCTAGATCACCACTCCCCTACATGTATCATCCTCCATAATTATTTTGCATGTAAACGGCGAACCTAGTCACCATGTCCAGTGCGTCGGGCATCTCCTCTGAAATCGCGGGAAAGCTAGGATGGAGGGCACCGTTGCATTCGAGCACATCCATGACCTTAGGCTTTGACTGAAGTATTTCCTCGTAATCTCTCTCCTTCGAATATTGATGGCACTTGCTCAAATAACATTGATCTTCTGGTACATGGAAAGGCAGATTTCACAGCCTTTTCACACCGATGGATCCGCAATCCCGTCACGAGCTTAAGCATAATTGTCGTGACTGAGATCCGCCTCATTCGTGGTCAGCCCGATCGAGATGAGTGAAAGCAGAGGAACGTCCGCCGAATTAGTGTGCGGATCGCTCTCCAAGAGCTTTGTGCAGAAGTCTCCTCCGGGAGGCAAATGATATGTATTGTATCTTAGAAAATTGAAATTGCAATTGAAGAAGGTGTTGCGGAAAGACGAGCAATCAAATAATAAAATAGATAGAACAAGACAATAAATAAAATAACCAAATTTACATGGTTCGGTCGTAGTGACCTATGTCCACAAGGAGGGTAATAACAAATTCCACTATAGATCAAGTGATACAAGAGAGATTACACTCAAGTCACCCAAATACTTTAAGTATTTCCCAAGCCCCAATTCTACCTAATAACTCATGTAGGATTTAGGCCTGCAATTTCTTGCGAAATAATCTCTTTATCACACGAAGGAATTGTACACAAATTATTACCACAAGAATTTAATCGACTTCAACACATAAAAGCTCTTGATATAATTGCACGAACAAGAACAACAAGCCGACTTTCAAGCACTCGATGTTCAGTGCTTCGTATGGAAGCACACGATGAAAACTGCCACTGCACATCAACCATGCATCAAGACAAATCAATAATCCATGGAAAATATATATACAAGTCCAAGTAAAGCCTCTTGCTGCATCCGAATGAAAGTTAGCATCTTTAGTTTCCCTTTTGATTTTTTCTAGACCGACTTCAATCATGGAGACGTATAATCCATGTGAAGCCAAATTCCGTCAATAAGTCCAAGATTTGGACTTCCCTTTTCTTTTCTCCTTGGCCAATTTGAATAAAGTTGAGGATAATTTCCGTGGGTTTCAAAACAAGACTTTATCCGATGTAAAGTCCAAGCTAATATCACTTTCTCTAATTTTGATATTCAACTTTATCTGTAATTTAATTTGGATTGAGTTCGTGAAGAAGAAGAGGGAGGAAATATAAAAGAAAGAAAGATAGTCATTTGGACATGAATATGCCGCAATTAGTACATTCCGATTGTGCAATTTTCATACCCCCAAAAAAAAAAAATTGATCACGAATAGTTCGGTTTGAGTTTTCTACAAACCAAGCTATCATCTCGCCAGCATTGAGAGATAATAATCAAATCTTTACTGAAATGATTGGTATTTCGGAAAAAATATAAATTATGAGGAAAATTTGTCCAAAAAAAGTTATGAACTTATTATACTTTTGTCAATTCAATGTTAAACCTTTAGCTTTTACCAATTGAGTCCATATGTATGACGTCTCCAGCACGTCACGGCTGTAGTTATCCAATCCTTTTCACTTGTTAAGCACGCGGAAGCGGTTTTAGACCAATAATAACTCAAAACAGAGGAAACTCACAGAACACACACAGAATATAAACCAAGCTAACACATTTCATTTCTTTATTTATTTACGTTAGGTGACATGATCGGTATACTAGGGATTTTAAAAAAAAAAACCGGTCATCTCGAACTACATCAAACATACACCCATGGTACTACCCCGACCTTGGAATTGCCTGTAGATGTCCTGCCACTTATCCTTCAATGCTAGTACATCTAAAAGTTGTTACGTGGATCCAAAAATGCTGCTTCACCTTCCTAGCCCTACCTCAATCAATCGTACTATCACCATCATCGTCTCCATCGTCACCTGGATGTGAGATCGGCCCCACGATTTGCCCTCCTACTTACGTGTAGACCACGAGGAAACCCAGGATTACGGGGCTAACCGGGATCCCTCTGTCTATGAACAATATCACTATGCACCAAATGAAGGAAATGTCCAGAAAATCCGAATCCATGAACTCGGAAAAATCCCAAGTGAGGTCTACGAGTACCCGATAACTAATGGAGGTAGAAGGAGGAGGATCAACATAATTACTACTGATCTGAAAAAAGAAAAATTAACAACCAATGAGCCTAAACCCAGCAAGCAGAAAGTCCACCGATCTATGTTGAGAAAATATGGCTTCGAATCAGGTAGAACAATGAAGTCGGATCGAGTAATTAAGTCGGATTTTGAGGCGTGATATCACTTTCTTTAAGGATGTATTTGCTCCACAAAGTTGCTAATGGTCACCGGCAAATATCCTCCAGGATACAACAAAGTCTCAAATGAGAATACTAAATAACAATTCTAGTATTTCTCCAAGGTCTCTCTAGGAAACAATTGAAAAGATGGCTGCAGTTTTTTCAGAAAGAAGGCTCAAAATGATAAAATGAACGCACGTACATTCTTCTGAAAATTGACATGTATATATATAGTAACTCTTCGTGAAAGGTTGCTGAGCGAATAAATGTATCCTTTCAAAAATGTCCACATGAACAAAGGCATCCCTTCGGAAGAAGTTGAAAGAATGAACAATTGCAATCCTTCGAGAAAAATTGCAAACTGAACGAATATCTTTTCTAAAGGTTGTCTTGAAAAGACACAAACAAAAATTTAGAATAATTATTTTTTTATTTTTAAAATAAATAAAATTTCGAATTTTAATTTTTAATAATTTTCGAAAATTCTCAAAACCAAAAAACAACCTTTGAATTGATTAAATTTAATAAGATAACCGTACGAAAGAAAAAAATAAAATAACAAATGGGTTAGTGCTAATTAAACCGCGGACGCACAAAGTGCTAATCGCGCAATTATTCGCGCACCTGCACGTGGGTATGGTGGGGTCTAGCCCACACCCAATTATTCCTTTAGGTATACAAAAGAAACCCCACACTTATTAATTGGCCCACTTCCTCCCACTTTTCCTATGTGGGACAAGGAAAATACATTTAGTTTGTTTTTACAAACAAACTTCCAATAATCCCCCACTTTGTTTGTAAAACAAAGATTTTAAAATTAAAATTTTAAAACCATACAGCCAAAATTTCAATAAGATTAATATACATACATAAATGTCTCTTTCAAGTTAAACATTTACTTAGTGCAAGTATATCAAAGTTCTATCAAATGACAAGTAACTCGATTTTAAACATGTACTTTTATGTAATAGAACCAGACATATCGCACATACACTAACCTCTTGTTTCAGCGAGAAATTCTATATTACTCCGCACTATTACGGCCTTGTGCTTGATCCTGTTTCATGAGCTCTCTAGAAAGCAACCCTCATTTTTGTAAGAAGCGGCACCACTTCTAAGCTCATATAGGTGAAGTATCTACCATGCGTTTCCGTTACTCTCAACACATTATAAGTTTGTACTATACTTCATTAATAATTCAATTCAACCTACAAAACGTAACAGACGATACTGACTTCTCATATCAGAGCTACGTCAATATCAAACAATCACATTCAATAACTTGTTCTTACCCATTAAACCTTGTAATTAGTGATATTCTATAAAAAAAATATCAGGTTACCATTATTGGTGATTTCAATTAAAGGGTTTCAATCCCATTTCTTGTGAGGTCATTATTACCATGTGTCTTGGTAAAACTTTCGTCAATGGATCGACAAGATTATTACTTGACCTCACGTAGACAATTATTATGGTACCATATTTAATTAATTGTCTCACATATTCATGTCTTAGACTAATATGTCTAGACTTACCATTATAGGTACTATTATAAGCTCTTGCCAAAGTAGCTTGACTATCACAATGGATAGAAATAGGAGGCATAGGATTAGGCCATAATTTGATATCCAACAACAAATTTCTAATCCATTCGACCTCTTTTCCAGTTGTCGCTAAAGCAATAAATTCATATTCCATTGTTGAGTGAGTTATACATGTCTATTTCTTATTTGCCCAAGATACAGCACCTCCAGCTAGTGTGAAAATCCATCCAGAAGTGGAACGTTCATCTCCCACACTTGTAATCCAACTAGCATTGATGTATCCTTTTAATACAACTGGATAATTAATATAGAACAATCATAAATTTTTAGTTCTTTTAAGATAACCAAAAATTCTGGTAATAGCTCTCTAATGTTCTGTACTTGGATTACTAGTGTACCTACTCAACTTGCGTACAGAATACGCAATATCAGGTCTAGTACAATGCATCGCATTCATTAAAGACCCTACAGCACTCGCATATTCTAATTGTACCACCGCTCTACCATTATCATGATTTAATTTAATACTTGAATCAAATGGAGTACTTATTTCCTTGAAATTAAGATGTTGAAATTTATTTAATAATTTTTCAACATAATTACATTGGCTTAAAGAATAACCCCCACTATACTTCTTAACTTTAATACCTAATATAGTATCTACTTCACCCAAATCCTTCACTTTAAACAATGAAGTTAGATACTTCTTAGTCTCAATAATTCTAGTCATATTCGTTCCAAAGATAAGCATATTATCAACATACAAGCACTCTAAGACACCATAATTTTTAGTGAATTTAGAGTATATACACTTATTGGCACTACTGTTGATGAAACCATTTGACAATATGACCGAATTAAACTTTTCATGCCACTGCTTATGAGCTTACTTAAGCCCATAAAGAGACTTAATCAATTTACATACTTTTCTTTCATTTCCAAGAAGAACGAAACCCTCTGGTTGTTCCATGTAAATCTCCTTATTTAAGTCTTCATTTAAGAAAGCAGTCTTAACATCTATTTGATGAACACAAAAATCATAAATGGAAGTTAGAGAAAAAAGAACTCGAATAGAAGTTATACGTTCAACAGGAGCATACGTATCAAAATAATATATTCATTCTTTTTGTCTATATCATTTGGCCACAAGTCTACCCTTAAAACTTGAATAGAACCGTTAGAATGATATTTTCTTCTAAAATTTGCACCCGATAGGTTTTAATACTTTCGGTAAATCTACTAATACCCAAGTATTATTGGACATAATTGAGTCCATTTCATCATTCACGGCTTCTTTCCAAAAAGAAGCATCTCTAGAAGACATAGCATCATTAAAGCTTCTATGATCATCTTCTAAATTTAATACTAAATGATATTTATTTATCACGTTATTATCTCCATCTCATTTAACAAGAAAAACATTAATAATAAAATCAAGACTAAGTCTTTTAGTTTCCTAACTCTAGTGCTTCTCCTTGGTTCAATCATGTCTTTAGAATCATTCGTTTATTTCTCTTGAGAATCTCTTTTAGTTTTGATAGATTTTGAATTATTTTCAATAATTTCAGAACTTGTAAAACATTAATTCTCAAAGAATTCAACGTCTATCAATTCTACAATGACATTAGACTCTAAATCAAGAAGCCTAGAAACTTTACTGTTTTCAACATATCCAACGAAAACACTTTTGATAGCTTTAGGACCGAGCTTTGTTCTCTTAGGATCCGGTGCTCGGTAGTATGCCAAACACCCCACACTTTAAGATATGACAAATTTGGTTTCCTACGTTTCCATATTTCATAAAGGGTTATGTCATTTTTCTTGGAATGTATTCTGTTATGAGTATAACATGTAGTAAGTAATACTTCTCCCCAAAGATTAGTTGGTAGCTTTGAATTTGAAAGCATATAATTAACCATTTCTCCAAGATATCGATTTTTCCTTTCAACCAAACCATTTTGTTGTGGAGTATATGGTGCCGGAACTTAATGAATAATACCATGTTCTTTACAAAATGAAGAGAATTCATTTAAGAAATATTCTCCACCTCTATCTGATCGTGGAACTTTGATTTTCTTTTCTAATTGATTTTCTACTTGAGCCTTATATTTCTTAAACATGGTAAATGCTTCATCATTCGATCTCATGAGATAAACATATAAAAATCTACTGCAATCATCCACAAAGGTAATACCTCTACATGTTAGCATACTATTGAATTCACATATATCACTATGAACCAAATCCAATAAATTCGAATTTCTTTTAACACTAGGAAATGGTTTCTTAGTAAGTTTGGACTTAGCACATATTTCACATTTATCAAATTCGCCATTGAAATTTATCAAGTCTAACTTCTTCATATTCTTTAAATAACAAATATTTATATGTGCCAACCTACTATGCCATAAAAATAAAAACTCAACAATATAAGCAGAACTAACAATATTATTATTGACACTCAGTTGATACATGCCATCATTGGCATCACCTTTTCCAATAAACAACCCATTCTTCGACAGGATAACCTTGTCGGATTCAAACAAAACCCGAAACCCCCTCTTACAAAGTAAATCAATTGAAACTAGGTTCTTCCTAATTTCGGGTATAAATAACACATTAAAAAAAGTAATATTCTTTCTAGAAGTGAAGTCTATCTCCATCGTGCCTTTTCCAACAACTTTTACAAGAGCATTATTTGCCATCAGGACCTCTTGAACATTTGAATCAACAATCTTCTCAAATTGCTTGAACATGTATTTGTCCTTACACACATGGACCATTGCTCCATAATCTAACCACCAACCGGATTGGACAGTGGTAAAATTCATTTCAGAGACCATAGCAATCGCATCATTAATTTCAAAAATTTTCATGTTCGAAAACATAGTTGAAATCCTGGCCATATAATTTTCTTCAACCAAATTTGCATCGGCCTTCACCGTCAGAATGTTCTTGTCCTTTGAAATGCTCTTGCAGTGAATGCAGTCCTAAGCGTAGTGTCCCTGTTTAATACAAACAAAATAGCAACCATTTTTCTTCTTTTGTGTTCTCTTAAATTTATGCCCGCCTTTTACTTTGAAGTTTTGGCCAATTTTTCGTTTTCTTTCCTCATCATTCACCTTGGAATTGTACAAAATAGAATTATCACGTAAAACTCTTCCTCAATGCGAAGATGTTTCTGTATTTGCTCCAAAGTAAAGTCATATGACTTGTGCATTAGCCTTTTTCCATAGTCTTTCCAACTTGGAGGCAATTTCGCAATAATTACTCAAACTTTAAAAGCTTCTGGAATATCAATCTCGAGGGCACGAATTTTATTCACAAGCATTTGCAATTCATGGACTTATTCCAACAAGGGTTTAGTATCAATAAACTTGAAATCAAAATACTTTGCGATTAGATATTTGTTGGTACCTTACTCTTCCGCTTTGTACTTGAATTCTAGTACATTCCAAATTTCTCTAGCCGACTTCATTTCAGTGAATAAGTCATACAAGCGATCGAACAATGTATCCAGAATGTGTCCT
Organism: Eucalyptus tenuipes; assembly: GCA_014182365.1. Taxonomy (NCBI): domain Eukaryota; kingdom Viridiplantae; phylum Streptophyta; class Magnoliopsida; order Myrtales; family Myrtaceae; genus Eucalyptus; species Eucalyptus tenuipes. The sequence goes on along the minus strand of CM024544.1, from coordinate 12,839,352 downwards.
CGACAAAGTAAGTCGTCCTCCGCATGTTTCTTCTTCTCTTTATTAACCCTTTCAATGGCTTCCGCACTTGGCTGTCCTCCCTCGATAGCAGGTTTCGGATCTTTTATAGACGCCAAATTAAGATCCAGTATGTAGGAAATTTTCAAAGCAGTGAGGAAGAACATCATTTTGTCCCTCTAGTGAGCAAAGTTGTTCCCATCAAACCGATCCAGTTTGACCATGTCTTGATTCATGACTTTCATTGTCTCCGACTCCATTGTTGAACAAAATAAATCCTTAAAATTATTGATAAAATATGGCTTCAAATTAGGTAGAACAATGAAGTCGGATCGAGTAATCAAGTAGGACTTTGAGGCGTGATATCACTTTCTTTAAGGAATTATTTGTCCCACAAAGTTGCTAATGGTCACCGGCAAATATCCTCCATGATACAACAAAGTCTCAAATGAGAATACTATATAGCAATTCTAGTATTTCTCCAGGGTCTCTTTAGGAAACAATTGAAAAGATAGCTACAGTTTTTTCAGAAATAAGGCTCGAAATGATAAAATGAACACACACACGTTCTTTTGAAAACTGACATGTATATATATAAAACAGTCTTATAAATGTAGATAACTCTTTGTGAAAGGTTACAAAGCGAACAAATGTACCATTTCGAAAATTGTCCATATGAACAAAGGCGTCCATTCGGAAGAAGTTGAAAGAACGAACAATTGCAACCCTTTGAGAAAAGTTGCAAACTGACCGAATATCTTTTCCAAATGTTGTTTTGAAAAGACACAAACAAAAATTCTGAATAATAATTTTTTTAAATAAATAAAATTTCGAACTTTTATTTTTTAATGATTTCCAAAAATTCTCAAAACCAAAAAAATAACCTTTGAATTGATTAAAGTTAATAAGATAACTGTACGAAAGAAAAAAATAAAATAACAAAGGGGTTAGTGCTAATTAAACCACAGGTGCACAAAGTGCTAATCGCGCAATTATTCGCACACCCGCATGCGGGTATGGTGAGATCTAGCCCACACTCAATCATTCCTTTAGGTATACAAAGGAAACCCCACACTTATTAATTGGCCTACTTCCTCTCACCTATCCTATGTGAGACAAGGAAAATGCACTTAGTTTGTTTTTACAAACAAACTTCCAACAATCTATACTACATAAACCAATTATTGTATTGACAAGAAAAGCTTTGATATAAAGTATAGGAAATCATTTCCAAATCAACTTGCCTGAGAACCCTTTTTCAAAAGTGACATAGCAGATCAATAAGAGCAGCAATTTTTCCGAAAAAAGTAATCAGTAATTCAAATAAAATTCGATAGTACTAAAGCTATATTCTGAATTCATGTTACAATCATCTTCCAAGGAACCCTGTCACCCCTTAGGTATCTTGCACCCATTCAGCATCACAAGGACATTTGGGGGAACTGTGTTATACCCCTAGGCATCCAGAAAACCCACTTTTCTCTCCAGGGATCCCTACTACAACCCGGGGCATCATCATCCTAAGGATCGATGGTAATCTCAGTCACACATCCATACCGTGATGTAGCGATTTCATAATTCAATTTTAAAAGGGCCTTAACGTTATTACCACCAAGGAAACCCAAGGGTGAACTTGACGAATTTGTAGTTGTTTACTTTTCCTTAGGCTAATATAAACTCACTTGTATCTATATCCAATGAATGGCAAGAGGGATCCTATATCAAAATCCCCAAACTCACCCTATAATGGCATTTCACACGCCTTTGGATACTACAATTATTGTCTAGGTAAATGGGTCTAAAAAAATATGAGATTTTAACATAAGATAGACAAGATCCAAAGAGACATTTTCTGTGAAGGAATTGAAGTCCAGTTCAATTATACAACTCTATATAATTTTTTGAAAACCAGACTGAAATGATGGGTTCTAGAAATTAATAGACCCAGAAAGGACATTATTTTGTCAATTAAAAGATTTTGAAAAATTATGGAAATTTTATATATGGTAGTTTATGATGTACTCTACAACTTTCATAGGGGACGCTTGCTAAAATTCTTGACTGAAAATTCTATGAAAAACGCAAATAAGAGAAAGGTCGGTTATGTGTCCATGAAAACAGATCTTGTACTCAATCATTTTTCGAATATATATTTTTTTTCTTTTTTTGGTTTTGTCCTACTAAATCCCAAAAATCTGAATTTAAAGTATATCGTAGAACAACCAATGGGGGATGACTTTCATGAAGGACCGCCCTATGGAATTTGATTAAGCTAGTACGAACTCCTAGAGGGGATGAATAGGTGTTTACATAAATTTTGACAAATAACCGCAGAATAAATAAGTTATAAACAAAGTCAAAGTTTGTTATGTAAGTCACTAGACTTTTGAGATAATTTGTAAGAGTACAATAGACTTAAGTAAAGTGAGTCAAGGGAAGAGAAGATTGCACATAGAACTTATAGTGATTCGGCTTAGATTAAGTCTATATCCACTCTCCCACGCTAATAGCCTACTGGTTGGATTCCACTATAGGATCAATAAGAGATTACAACAATGAGCGTGAACACTCGGTGGTAGATCACACTACCTCACTAAGACACTACTTTTATGTTTTCTCTCTCTTGATCACAATTCATAAAACTCACAGAAAAAACAAGTAATCGAGAATAGCTTCAAACTTTGGAATTTCAAATTCATGTCCTCTCTTCTTGATTGATTTACCTCCTTAAATACTCCTCCATGCTACACTAGCCGTTAGGCAATTACCAAAGGAATTTCTTCCAATCTACCTATTGGACAAAATGCTTTAAAGAGATCTTGTGGCTGTTGAAGACAATGATGGAATTTCCACTTGATCCTGGTCACCCATACAAACGGAATCTTGATTTCCATAAGTGGGACTTTCTCATTTAGAACTTATCTTAATGATTGATTTCATCAGTTTGTGATTTATTCAATCAATATCTTTATATACATAACGTAAAATCCCTTGCCGTAAAACTAGTCATTATTGATTAGTTTCTAAATTAGTCTCATTTTAGATCCATGTTGTAACCTTGATAAGTTTGGTTTTGGACTTTTCTTTGTTCTGGCCTTGACATATTCTGGACTCGTCGGAGTGTAATAATATATATGTATACATATATTTTTGGGATAAAATCGACTTTGACAGAAATCCTCAACTATAGCTCAAAAACATGCTTATACCAAACATGTTCTAACATAAGCACTATAACCAAAAAGTTTTGTCAACTTCAAAATCTGGTTGGAGTTTTCTCAACAAAATTCACATCATACAAGTCAATACAAAATTAGCAAAACTGGGGGTCATACAGAAACCGAACCTAACTTAGAAAATCCTCCTTTATTTTTGCTCAATTCCAGTATCTCTAGTCCTAGATTCAACGTATGATACTTCCATGACACACATGCGGATTTGATGACTAAGGTTTCAAACATTTTAGCTAGATAGCTTTTTCTGAAACTTTCGACTAGGTATAAACGACTATGGAATCGCAAAAATTCAAGAATTTCTAAGGAAACTCTCCTCGTCAAATAACAACCGATCGATATAGGATAGAATAGTGGATGTCCACTTGTCTCGAGTACTAGAGAGCTGTGATCGTGGCTTGATGGGGTGACGTCGTGGCTGACGGCGGCGATGTGAGCAACTGCATTGAAATTGGAGCAAGTGAGGTTGCGGCTGCTTCTTGGTGCATGTCAAGTGAATTCGAGAGACACTGAGATGGATTGAGATGGAGGAAGGGACTAAGGTGTTGTTGCTACTGCTATTCATTTCTATGTGTGGTTGAGGTATGAAAGAAGAAAACGAAAGAGAATAGATAAAGACTAGCGTGAAGGCAAAAGGAACAAGTGTCTTCGTTTCTCTCTCTCAATACTCAGCTCCCACCGTTTGTTGCTGCCGCTGAAGTGTCGCTTGTTGGAGAGAGCGTTGACGGGGAAATGACACGCCACTTGATCTTCAGTGTTGACTTCAAGGAAACGTGGCAGTGTTGTTGGGTGAGTTGTGTGAAGAGAGAATGAAGGAAATGCTGGCTTTTCCTTTCCGCCTCTATTGGTCTTCGTTGTTGACTCCATGAGGGGTGGCGTGCCCAATAGATTATGTGGGAGCATTGGGCTTCATCAAGCAAATCAAGTGGAAGATGTCAATTATGCGGAAAAGTTGTCGCTTCAATGAGCATGTTGCCAATTTCATTTTTGCCGATCGGCTACCTAGACATTGATGCTTCAGTTTCTTGTCGATCCAAGACTACTAAAAGACTATCTAACAACCGAAGGTAGTTTTGGACAATTTCCTTTGTTGTTTGGCGATCTTTGAAGATGACTATTGGGCTGCCCAAGGAGACAAATGAATTTAGTGTCTTTTTTAATTACTTTGTATCTAGTCAAGTGTTATTAGTGAGTCTCAAGTGTGTTATAGTTTTCAAAAAGTCAAAGTTCAAGTCTCTAGATGTTTTAATGCATTTTCTAGTTCCTAAGTCATTATTATCCTTTTTCTAGTTCCTACACTCTTTAATTAATTAGGTAGCTTCTTTTGTTCAATGTTTAGTCTATTTCTTATGTAATTATCCTTTATATAATGAGGCGAATTCTTAAATGCAAGACAGTGAATTTTGAGTAAATGAATATTTGAGATTTTCCTTCGTATGAGCGAATATCCTTGGAGAGTGGATTACTCCTAGTTTCTGTATCCTTGGAAGGTGGATTCCTCCTCGATGGTGAGCCAAAGAAGCACTGTATCCTTGGCTAGTGTTTTTCCTATAGGCCTTGGTTGTGAGCTTCTTCAATCTCGAAGTCCTATATCCTTGGTTGGTGATTTCTATAGGCCTTAGTGGTGAGCTTCGCCTATCCCGATCTTGATCCTCGACTAGTGGCATGTTCTGTACGCCTTGGTTTTGATCGTATTATATCCCTCATTTCGTAATTACCCCTTAACATCCATCCCCATATACTCACCCATCTTCAATAATCACTCAAAACAACTCTCACCCATCGTGCCACCGCATCAGTAAAAGAATTGGAAGGTGTCACTTTGAGGGGAAGCCAGTTGACTTCGATTGGTGTGGCTTGATGTGGCAGCTCAGTTGATGAGGTGACACTATCATGTGTGGCTGAGGTGGCTCGGTGATGAAAGGGACTAGTTGAGGCAAGGTGCGGCAAGATCCGATGGTGAAACTCAGTGGTGAGCTTGACAATGTGAGGTAGTGGCTAGAAAAGGTGACATGTTTGGATGGTGGCTTGATGACACTGCACGGGACGATAGAGTGGCGGTGATGCATTACGGCGATGTCGACTTGGCAGACCAAGGTGTCTTGATGGTGCCGAAGACGGGCTGACGTGACAAGTCTTGCCATGGTGCGAATGGTGTAGCCTAATGACGAGCTCGTTAACATGGTGTGAATTGTGAAGCGTTCAAGTTGGCTATCTTCTCAAGTGAAAATTCAGATGTCACAATATAGCCCATTTTCACTGAGAATTGCTAAAGTAGATGTCAGCTGTCTTACGTAGCACGATTGGTACTAACATTGACATTTTTAATAATAATTTAATAATTTTTTAAAAAAAATCTCTAATTTTTTGTTTTTTTTTTTCTTTCCTTTTCTTTGCTTTTGTTTTTGCTTTTCGAATTGAGGGCCGACGACCCTCGCCAGCATTGGGTGAGGGCTTGTGGCCCTCTTTATTGTTAGTGGGGGCTCGCAGCCCTCACTATTGCCAATAAGGGCTTGGCACCCCTCATCTAATGTCCTAACTGACCATAGCAATAGCGTCATAGCCATAGCACCCTCACTAATTAATCAAGGGTATCCGATGTTGGGGTTTCATGAATCATGTATAGGTGAAATTAACAAAAAAAAATGCAGCGGAAACAAAAATGATATATTTTATACATGATTCTCCGAAGGCGTTGTTCGTTCGTTTTAATCAAAAATCTAAATATAAAAAGGGAGTTAAACAAATTACCTTTCGAAACGCGTTTTAAACGAATTGGTTCGAATGTTCTTCAGTTCGAGTCCCACAAATGTTGGACCTCTAGTTAAGATACACCAACAATAGACGTCGAATGGAAGAGAGAACATTTGGATAATCACCACTATCACTATGCTAGCAATCTCGTACTAGAGAGAATTCGTTTTCTTTCTCGCATCTCTAAAACACAAAAACTCACGCCCACTTTCTCTCTATATTACTTGCAACCTTTTGCGGCATTTCCTTTTTAATTTTATTTATTTATTTTACGAAATTGCAACGGTTGCTGATCCTCACTCTCATGCACGATTTCGTGTACATGCACGCTTTAACATTTTTTTTTATTAGTTGTTATTATAAAAATGAAACACACATGATGTGTGTTGCATACAGTCAGCAACAATTGCTGACCGTGTGCATGATTTGTTTAATTGAATAATTAATTAATCAATTCCTAAAAAAAATAAAAGGAACATAATCTTTGTGTTTGCAATTAGGGTACATTAACATGTATCCACTTTGGGCATTCGCGTGCATCATATGCAAGTAGGCTCATGACTATAATACAAATTAAATTAGATCTCATTTAATTTAATTTCAAATCGACTCAATTCGATTGGAGTAATTGTAAACACATTTGCAACAATATTTTTCTTGTTCCACGTTATCCTAATTGTTTATGGTGTGTGACATTCCTAGGTTCATCACTAAGCTAGTAGTAAGACTTGTACTAACACATTAATACTCCCAAAAGAATTAATTGTCCCGATTAATCTTTGGGTCCTACAAGCCATGATTGACATCTAGCAATATGTCATGGCTACCCAGATAGTGTGAATACTTTAAGAACATAATGAACCTGTCAATTTTGGCTATAGTGTAATTCAATCCCTCTGTCTTACTATGTTCCAATCAAATAAAGACCATGGAATATTTGTCAAGTCACCAATTCGATCATATGTACAAATCTAATTAACATGCATTTTATTTGAGACAAACAATTTATTCTCGATTACAACCCCGGCCGAGGATTTTTATGCAGTGTCATAATTAAATCGCATAGAACATCATTATTATACATTGCATATAACAAGGAGACAGATTTCATATTACGCACACGTGCAATTTCATATATAACCAAACTATGACCATCAAGTATAAAGACGGATCAACGACCCGGCATTACGTGCACCTGTGAACCATAGTTTTCGACACACAAGTTAACACTATGCCTCAAGTCTAAGGATTATTTACACAAGACCAAAGTATGAACAATTAGACATTGACCACGTTAAAAGCTTCCATGTCACTAATCGTTCCATATGTGTCACGGTCAGTGAACTTGTCTAATACAAACACATGTATTCTAACTCAGGTATCATAATACCCAATGACATGTGACTCATCATTCCCTTAAGTATCCAATACGTAATGGTGAAGTTAAGAACACACCGGTCTCAACGGGATTATAAATATCCACTCAATAATCTATTGACTAAGAACGATTTAAAGATTCAGCCTAATTATGAACCGGTCACATATATTCTTAACGTCTCAAGAATAGGTCTAGTTGCAACTAATCTTATGGAATCATTCATAAATATAAAATAATTAGACAAATGAATGAATACATCATTGCCATTAATTAAATAATAATAATGATAGTACAACTGAAATCCCTAACATGTAACTATTTCATAGTAGTTTTAGGGCATACATCCAACAATCACCCACTTGCACTAAAGCCAATTTGTCTGGTACCTCAAACCCATTTTGTCAATATGTCTTTCAAAAAAAGACTAAGGTAAGGCCTTAGTGAAGTGATCTACCACGTTTTTTGCTGAGGCAATTCTTTGTAAGGCGATATCACCTCTCCCAACAATTTCTCTGATGAGATGGAAGCGTCTCTCAATGTGCTTGGACTTTTGGTGAGACCTAGGTTCCTTGGCTTGAGCTATCGCCCCATCATTGTCACAAAACAATGTAATCAGTTGCTCAATTGAGGGAACGACTCCAAGTTCAGAAATAAACTTCTTCATCCAAACTGCTTCCTTTGCTACTTCAGAAGCGACTACATACTCTGCCTCAGTGGTGGAATCGACGCTTATGCTTTGTTTGGAACTTTTCCAACTAACTGTGCCACCATTGAATGTAACGACAAACCCAGACGTAGACTTATAATCATTAGGATCCGATTGAAAATCGAAATCAGTATAAACTACAACTTTAAATTCTCCTTCTCCATATATCAAGTATAGATCCTTAGTCCTTCACAAGTACTTAAGAATATTCTTGACTGTTATCCAATGCTCTTCTCCTAGATCAGACTGATATCTGGTAGTAATACTTACAGCATGTGCAATATCATGTCTAGTACATAGCATAGCATACATTATGCTTCCAATAGCATATGCATATGGTATATTTGCCATCCACTCTCTTTCTTTAGGAGTGTTGGGACACATCTCTTTAGAAAGACGGATCCCTTGCCTAAAAGGCAATAATCCTCCTTTGGAACATTGCATGTTAAAACGTGTTAACACTTTGTTTATATACATAGACCGTGAGAGGGCAATCAATCGTCTTGATCTATCTCTATAGATCTTGATACCTAAAATGTAGGTTGCCTCTCCTAAATCTTTCATGGAGAATTTCTGTGACAAGAATAGTTTTATCGATGAGATCATCTGTACATCATTTCCAATCAAAAGTATATCATTGACATACAAAACTATAAATGCAATTGCACTCCCACTGATCTTCTTGTATACACAAGGTTCATCCGGATTTTTTATGAAGCCAAGTAATTTGATTACCTCATCAAAACGGATATTCCAACTTCTGAAGGCTTGTTTGAGTCCATAAATGTCTCTTAAGCCTACACACCTTCCGATTTTCACCATTGGATTCAAAATCCCGTGGTTGTTCCATATAGATGTCATCGTCGAGAAAACCATTTAGAAAAGTCGTTTTAACATCCATTTGGAATATTTCATAATCAAGGTGTGCAGCTATAGCCAACATAATCCGAATGGATTTTAGCATGGCCACAAGTGAGCAAGTTTCGTCATAATCGATTCCTTCTTTCTAACGATATCCTTTCACCACCAGCCGTGCTTTGTAAGTTCCAATTTGACTTTCAGCATTCATCTTCCTCTTGAAGATCCATTTACAACCAATTGGTATAATACCATCAGGCAGGTCAATTAAGGTTAAAACTTCATTGGAATACATTGAATCCTTTCAGATTTCATGGCTTCTAGCCATTTACCAGAATCGATGTCCAACATCGCCTCCTCATAGGTTTTAGGAGCACCAGGTTGATCACTATCATTCACAATAAATAATGGTTCAATATGATCAACCGAGTATCTATAACGAGCAGGTGAGCGAGACGTTCTTGCACTTCTCCTAAAAGGTTGTGTATCATAAGCTTTCACTGAATTAGAGATTGGTATCTAAACTCGGTTGTTTGGTACTTCATTATTTTCTTCTTGTAAGACTATTTTCCGCTCAGCATTACCTTCTCGGATGAACTAATTCTCTAGAAAAGAAGCGTGCTGCTCACCAAAATTCTTGGGTCTAAATGAAAATAGAAATAATATCCAAGAGCTTCCTTTGGATATCCAATTAAACGACCTTGTTCAAATCTTGCCTCCAACTACCCCAAATCTTAATTTGATTAAGACTAGGTTTCCTACTATGCCATATCTCATAGGGCGTAGTTGGAACAGATTTGGACGACACTCTGTTTAGTATATATACAGTTGTCTCAAGGGCATATCCCCAAAGGGATATTGGCAAATCGGTGTAACTCATCATAGATCGCACCATATCTAATAAAGTACGATTTCTTCGTTCAGATACACCATTATATTCAGGAAGTATTGGAGGTGTCCATTGTGATAAAATGCCATTCTATTTAAGATAGTCTAGGAATTAAGTACTAAGGTATTCACCTCCTCGATCCGATCGAAGAGCCTTAATACATTTTCCTATTTGTTTCTCAATTTCGGCTTTGAAATCCTTGAACTTTTCAAAGGATTCAGATTTATACTTCATGAGATATAAATAACCATACCGTGACTGATCATCGATGAAGGTAATGAAATAATTATAACCACCTCTAGCAATTTCATTAATTGGTCCACATACATTTGTATGTATTAATCCTAATATGTCAGTAGCTCGCACACTATGTCCCACAAAAGGTGCTTTGGTCATTTTTCCTAAAAGACATGCCTCACAAGTTGAGTATGACTCAAAATTTGATGGATCAATGTACCCATCATTACTCAACTTGTTAATTCTATTTTCTCCATTATGACCTAATCGGAGATGCCAAACATACTTTTTATTTGGACTATCTCTAGGGCGTTTATTAGTTATGGCATTTATATCAATTTTATTTTGTTTATTGACATCGGTAATCGCATTACCAGACATTGTAATGGTATAAAGATTATTGGTTAATAAGCTAGAACCAACACATCTTCTATTATGATAAATAGAACATACATCATCAGCAAAAGAAAATTCATAATTCTCTTTACCCAAACGAGGTATAGAGATGATGTTCCTAACAACATTCTTATAATGCAAACAGTTCTTTAAAACCAATACATGTCCAGAAGGCAAACATAAACGAAAAGTCCCTATAGCTAACACAGCAACTCTTGCTCCATTGGTAAATGTCAGGACAATCTCATTTTGGTCTAGCATCCTACTTGTTTCCAGATTCTACAAAGATATACAAATATGTGAAGTTGTAGCATAATCTAGAACCCATGAGCTGGATTCAACACTAACCATAAGATTAGTTTCAATAAGTATAGACACCATACCTTCATAAGGTTGGTCCTTGGGCTTGACCTTCAAGCTCGCGAGGTACTTCTTACAGTTCCTCCTCCAATGCCCCTTGACACCATAGTAATGACATTTCCCTTTATCAATAGTGGGTTTTGATTGCACAACAGATTTGGCAGGCCTTTTCCATTTCTTTTTCTTTAAAACAGTCTTACCCCTTGAAGAGAAGCCTTAGCCACAGCCACTACATTTGGTCTTGTGTTATGCATTTCCTTCTCATAAACTACCAGCATGCTATGTAACTTAGCGAGATTTTTCTCCATCTTATGAATGTGGAAGTTTTGGACAAAACCAGAGAATGAATTGAGTAAAGATTGGAGGATCAAATCCACAGCTAACTCGTTGTCCATAAAGAGATTCAGCCTAGCCAATTCTTCAATGTGCCAAATCATTTTCAAAGCATTATCATTAATTGATGATCCTTCAGCCATCCTCATATGGTACAATGCCTTAAATATCTCATATCTAGATGTTCGACCATTCTCATCAAAGTATTCATTTAAGTGTAAAATGATCGACCTAGCATCTTCTATAGATTCATACTTCTTATGTGATTCATTATTCATCGAAACAAGCATATATGACCTAACTTTTAAGTCATCGTCACGCCACTTATCATAAGTGACACGCTCCTCTTGGGTCCCACCCTCAGGAAAGGAGGTTGGCACCTTTTCATCAAGCACATACCCAATTTTTTTTCTGAATTGAGAACAATTCTCAAATTTCTCACCTAGTCAGTGAAATTGGGTCCAGTCAAACAATTCTTGTCAAGTATAGAAGCGAGTGGGTTTGTGGTCACCTTTTTCAGAGTAATAATATATATGTTGCAAAAAATAAATTATTAGCCGTTGTATCTTTCAAAATAACTATTTCATTTTGGCCTTTAAATGAAATAGATCATCCCACTAAATTTATATTCAAATCCCATACTCCTTAAGATGGGAAACGGTAATCTTTGTTGGGTAAAGATTATTAGTGGGGATTGGAGTCCCATTAACCCAAAACCCACCTCATCTAACAGTTATTGGTATTCTATGAACTTAGTGAGTGAACCAACTTGTTTAACGCATCATATGTGAGTCCCAATCATAACTTCGGCCTCTAGACCATGAAAGCCTCACCTAACAGTTATTGGCATTATGATCATAGTTAAGTCTCGCCCATCATCTCATGCAAGTATTGAAGGCACAAACGATTCTCTCACCTAACAATTTTTGTAAATCATTTGGCTTCAACCCCACAACATCACATGCATAATGGAGTGGTCCAATATTATGAATGATAATTAACCCATATGTATCCATAGCCGATTAGTTAACCATTATAATATTGGATCAAACCACGACAATGGAAGGCCACGAGTCCGAAATCCGTTTCGACTTAATATTATTAATAAGGAGATTTGGGTCATTATTAACGGTCTCACTTTGCACATTAACCGATTTAACATGCATGATAACATAAACATAATAAATAAACATATATCACATAAACATCTATCCTACGTGGTGATCATGGAATTATGGTTCAATAGGTCTAGAGCCAAAGAGACCTATTTAGCCATTTTAATGTTTTAATAATAGAGATATGCCCTTCATTTCTTTTTGAATCTCTGAACTCTTCAAAGACCGGGCCCATAGAGCTCACCGGCTTAATGGCTCCTCCTCTCTCGTAGCATTTACATCAACAATTGATATACTAAACTATGCTAAAATTACATTTCATAAAAATAAATATAAAAGGAATGACACAGCCTCCATTTAATAATTACAACCCCAAAAAGAATACATGTAATCATCAAACATTCATCCATACAACAATCATAATGATTAGAGATTTTTCCATGATCACCACCCTTCCTTGCGAGTCATAAATTCAAAATTTAAAGCTTCGGAAGGCATAAATAAAATTCTGCATTTAATTAAATTTTAAGCCGAACAACGCAAATCACGTCAAGAAATCAAAATCGATGAAACAAATTTCACGAGCGTGATTTCGAACGGAAGTTACGTTGTCATTTTTAAATTCACAATCGCGAATTATTCGTAGAATATAAACACAAAGTATAATGAGTTACAAATTTTTTATTCAAAATTGATTTAGTTCTAATTTTTGCTTAATTGATTATTTTTATCACATAAATTATCAACTTCTATAGGCCACATAAGAGCAAGAGATTCTCTTAACAAAAAATAAATTGGCCATTAGAACGCAAAAATATCTTTGAACTATAAATCAATTAAACGCATGAAAAACGCCTAAGGTTGGCTCTGATACCACTGTTGGGGTTTCATGAATCATGTATAGGTCAAATTAACAAAAAGAACGCAACGGAAACAAAGATGATATATTTTATACATGATTCTCTGAAAGCGTTGTTCGTGCGTTTTAATCAAAAATTTGAATATGAAAATGAAGTTAAACGAATTACCTCTGGAAGAGCGCTTTAAACAAATTGGTTCGCATGTTCTTTAGTTCGACTCCCACAAACGTTGGACCTCTAGTTTAGATACACCAACAATGGATGTCGAATGGAAGAGAGAACTTTCGGATAATCACCACTATGACCGTACTAGAAATCTCGTGGAGACAATCTGCCGTATCCTTGATGTTTTAGTCATGGCCCGAACTAGAGAGAATTCCTTTTCTTTCTCGCGTCTCTAAAACACAAAAACACACGCCCACTTTCTCTCTATATTACTTGCAACCTTTTGCGGCATTTCCTTTTATTTTTTTTTTAATTTTACAAACCACGATCAGCAACCGTTGCTGAGCCTTACTCTCATGCACGATTTCGTGCATGATGGTCAGTGGTTACTGATCATCCATGCTTCGTGCACATGCATGCTTTAACATTTTTTTTTAGCAGTTATTATTATAAAAATGAAACGCACATGATGTGCGTTGCATACGGTCAGCAACAATTGCTGACCGTGTCCATAATTTATTTAATTAAATAATTAATTAATCAATTCCTTAAAAAAAAAAGGAATATTGTATTTGTGTGTGCAATTAGGGTACATTAACATGTATCCACTTTGGACATGCGTGTGCATCATATGCAAGTAGGCTCGTGACTATAATACCTCATTTAATTTAATTTCAAATCCACTCAATTTGATTGTAGTAATTGCAAACACATTTGCAATAATATTTCTCCTTTGTTCCACGTTATCCTAATTGTTTATGGTGTGTGACATCTCTAGGTTCATCACTAAGCTAGTAGTAAGACTTGTACTAACACATTAGTACTCCCAAAGGAATTAATTATCCCGATTAATTTTTGGATCCTACAAGCCATGATTAACATGTAACAATATGTCATGGCGACCTAGATAGTGTGAATGCTTTAAGAACATAATGAACCTGTCAGTTTTGGCTACAGTGTAATTCAATCCCTTTGTCTTACTATGTCCCGATCAAATAAATACCATGGAATATTTGTCAAGTCACCAATTCGATCATATGTACAAATCTAATTGACATGCATTTTATTTGAGACATAAATAATTTATTCTCGATTACAATCCCGGTCGAGGATTTCAATGCAGTGTCATAATTAGATCGCATATGACATCATTATTATACCTTGCATGTAACAAGGAGACAGATTCCATATTGCGCACACGTGCAACTTTGTATATGAACAAATCATGACCATCAGGTATAAAGACGGATCAACGACCCGACATTACGTGCACCTGTGAACCATAATTGTTCGACACACAAGTTAACACTGTGCCTCATGTCTAAGGATTATTTACACGAGACCAAAGTATAAACAATTGGACATTGACCACGCTAAAAGCTTCCATGTCTCTAATCGTTCCATATGCGTCACGTTCAGTAAACTTGTCTAATACAAACACCTATATTCTAACTCATACATCATAACACCCAATGACATGTAACTCATCACTCCCTTAAGTATCCAATACTTAATGGTGAAGTTAAGAACACACCGGTCTCAACAGGATTATAAATATCCACTCAATAATCCATTGACTAGGAACGGTTTAAAGATTTAACCTAATTATGAACCCGTCACATATATTCTTGATGTCTCAAGAATAGATCTAGTTGCAACTGATCTTATGGAATCATTCATAAATATAAAATAATTGGACAAATGAATAAATACGTCATTACCATTAATTAGATAATAATAATGATAGTACAATTGAAATCCCTAACATGTAACTATTACATAGTAGCTTTAGGGCATACATCAAACATCCGAGACCTCATCTAGATCAAGCAAAGGCATCGCAACCCTCACCAACCTTGAGTGAAGGCATTGTGACCCTCACTGAGTCTGAGCAAAGGTTGGTGCACCCTCGCTTTGGCCGGCACAGGGCTAGCAAGGGCCATGACACTCACACCCCCTGTCGGTGAGGGTCATCCACCCTTGCCATCCCTCGATCCATAGTTTTTTTTTTTTTTTAAGTGAAGAAAAAGAAGAAAAAACCATAAAGAATTAGAAAAAGTAAAAAATTATTTAAAAATGCCAATGTCAACGCCGACTATGGCAATCCTATGCTAACCATGACTATAGGATGGTCACAGTCAGCATTCACTTTAGCAACTTATGGTCAACATTCGCCGCATTGACTCAATTAGCAAAATTAAAATGTTTAAGATTGTATTGGTCAAAGTGCAATAGGTTTAGGACTTTGTGGACAATTTTTCAATTTTAAAACACCTATTCTATCTCGTATTACCATTCAGATTTTAGGATATAGTTTAATTGAGCATGAGCATATCAAGTAGCTCAATGTTTGAAATCAAGCTTGAAAATCTTAGCTTACTTAGGCTGAATCATGAATAACAAATCTTCACTACAATTCAATCAATTTTTTTTTTATAAAGAAATCAATCGAATTATCATATCTAATGCTTCGCCTTGGTTAGATTGAACAAATATGGTCGACAAGCATATACCTTTTTTTTAACACAAGTAATTCTAACAATATTATGAAGATGAATTTTGTGACCGAGACAACAAATGTTTACTAAAACTGATTTTAATAATTCATTTACTAAATGATATAAAAGATTGTTATTGACTACTGAATATGACTCGATCACTTTACCACAAATTAATTCTATTAACTGTCCCAAAAAGAAACCTAATTGTATCTAAGAAGTTATGTATGTGCAAAAAAATCCTTTTTCCAACCAATATACTAAGCCATTTTTACATCCAAAATACTTTTTAGTAGGCTTCATTTATCTTGCGGAAAACAAATGATTTGGAAATCATTTCTCTAAAAATGATCATTTGTATCGCTTACAAAGATGAATGCACCAAAAATACTTTCATTGTTCATGAAAATGCTTAGACATAAATTGTTATTGATAGTGAAAAAATTTTCATTAGCTAATTATTTTAAACAGTACAAATGATCATTAATGAACATGTTTTTCAAATTATTCGTTGTCCATTAAACAAAAGAAGCCTAATTTGCATGTCAATTACAATTCTACCCCCGATTTAATCAAAACTATTTGCATCCTTTCACTTCAAAGTTACGATTGTTTATGTCACACCTCGAAACCATCATGAATGGAGTATGACATGACTGTCCTTCCACTTGAAGGACGCAGCCTCAAAGCTCCCAAAATCCAACTCCTAAAAGTTCCCTCGTCAATATCACTCTCGTACTACTTATCATTAGTTGAGGAACTTGAAAAAGATTGGCAAATAGAGGGGTGGGCAACCACAGCTCGGTGAATAGTATATCTCTTTTAAGCGAATCGAACACCTACTATGCATATATACAAACCCAAACCACAACTCTTTTAACCAAAATCCAGAATATAATAAACAAATAATAAGAGAATAAGTTACGTATACTTAAGAATAACTACATTTATACAAGAAACATTCATTTCACAATAACATCAAAACAAATGTCAATTGTCAAATCAATTGATCAATCTCATTAAGTCACATGCCAATGGTCCATTCCATTGGTTAACCTCATGCCACACATCAATGGTCGATTCTATTGATTCATCTCATATGAAACCACACGTCAATGGTCCATCCTAACGACTAAACTCAAATCACATGTCAATGATCCACTCCATTGACCAACCAAATTCATATCACATGTCAATGGTCCATTCCATTGACCAATCCGTTACTCAATATCAAACCATGATCACGATACAATGCCTAGTGATAAGGTGACCAAGATTCCCCCTTTGGTAAAGTTTCCACCTATTATTAGCCAGTGGTTCAGCCCACAAGGATATCCAATAATAGTATTCGCATACCCACAAGTCCCTCACTGAGCTCACAGTGATATTAAGCATCAATATCAATTCAAAACAATACCATCCACAATCCACAAAGCCAAATCTATAAATCATTTCCTATATCACCAAAAGATTTCGCAACTCGACTTATTCGCCAAAAATGCCTTTCATAAAACATTTTCAAATAATTTCAAGAATATTCTCATAAATTTATTTTATAAACCAAATCAAACCAAATGCATGTCATAAGACATTTCATAAATTGATATACATAATATTCCATAACCCATGCTCAAAAAGATTTTCGTAAAAAGGTTTTGCAAACCCAAAATATATAATATTTCTCAACTTCGTTTCTCAGACAGAATATATCTTCCCTCCAAAAAGTTCTCATACTATTCATAAATATCAAAATGTAGTAAATGCCCAATCCAATTTTATGCAACAAACATGCTAATTCATAGCTTATAAAATGTCAAATCTTTATAATTTTGAAGATATGAGTTTATAAATCCATAGAAGAGATAATATCACTTACCTAGGAAAACCGAAAATCAACCTATATGGCTACTCGAGTCAACGCACTCGTATTCCTATTAATAAATCGAAAACGATATTAAAACCAAGTAGTATGCTACTCTTCAATTAATGACTCGACTAAACTATGCTTATTCATCGATAAAACCACACCTACGCACTAATAACCGCATATCCAAAGCGATTATTTAAGCCGTCCGCAACGTAGAACTTGAGCGCGAACTTGGTCACATCATAACTTTCTCCACCGAACCCTGTTTCAAGTGTACTTATAGTCAATAGAAAGCCCTTCTAACGTACTACAAGAACTCTAATTTATTCGATCTAAAATTAAGCCAAAAACCAACAAATTATGGCCCTGAAGTCCTGGTCGCACACTGTTCATCATGCGCAATAAACTTCAAAATTTTGTTTCGAGCAAACCGTAAGCTCGAACCACGATCCGTAAAATCCTATAGTTCCACAGCATCCTAAACTATCATATCTACAAAAATACGCAGCTAAATGACTCAAAAATCGGATTTCGCTGTTTGATTTTTCCAAATTTCCGAATTTCAATCCTTAAGCCCAAAACTACTCCGATTGAATGAACGGGGAGCACGAGCACTTACTGAGCGTTGCATTACATAGTTGAGGTGGCTTGGCAAGGCTCTCATGGCGAGAACGCACGAAGCCCCTTTTCTTCTTTTTCCCCCTTCTTCTTCTTCTTCTTATTTCTCTCTTTCTTTTTCTTTCTTTGTGCGAGCTCTCTGCCGTCCCTCTCTCTCTACTTCTTTTTCCTCTCTCACGAAAACTCTCAATTTCTCTCTCTCTCCTGAAGCTTCTACCTTTTTCCTCTACCTTTGACTTTCCAACCCCTTATTTTATAGTTTACCTGTAACTCCTCTTATGTATTGTTTCCCCCCACAAATCACAACAATAGAAACCAATTTTTTGTCACAAATGACATCTTTAAATGCTTTAAAATAGACTACTGGGACAATGAGCCAATAATTTGAATCACAAAACTGTTTCATCTTACTTAAGAATTCACAAGGAGATGATGAGAACATCACGCGTGGATGAAAACGTCACGCGAGGACATCGACTGTAGGGGCACTCAAATTCAATACTTGTAGCATATCTTCTTGTCCCCATAAGTTCTCCACGTGGCGATTCATTGAACTAGGAGTTTACTATTCTTCCTCTGTCTCTTTCTCTCGATAGCTCAATAGGGACAATTTAGCAACTTTAATATAGTGCAAAAAAGAAAATTAGTTTTAGTATTTTATATTAATTACAACAATACTATAGTTTAAGCCGCATTTGAGGTTTTCTAGGGTCATATAAAGACCATCGTGTTCTTCTCTGCTTGTCAAGACAAGCTTCAACCTCTGGAGTTTCGAGATCACTCTGATCTTTCCGTAGCGAGAAAATGGCAAACGATTCTCTGGCGAGTCCGCCGCCAAACAAGATGTGGATGCAACAAGAAGACCACTATGCGAGCGAGATCGATGAGCCGAGGCGGTCTTTCCTCAGCGAGCACACCCGGAGAAGCGATGCCAGCGTGATCACTTTACCGGTCCCGGGGACCTCAACCCTGATGCCGGCAAGGTTCTCAGCCGCGTCGTCCCTGGACATGGGGAAGAAGATAGAGAGCGCGTCACCAGAGACCACGAAGCACGTGGCGTTGAGGATGTACAAGAGCTTGAAGACGCACGGGTTGAGGAGCGAAGCCAGAGGAGCGTTCGCCAGAGAAGTAGAAGGCGACGTGATCTCCGACGTGGAGGCGATCAAGAACGAAGGAGATGAGGGTGGGAGGAGGAAGTCAGCGGAGCTTCTGGGAATGGAGTACTTGCTGAAGGATGGTTTCGTGAGTTATCTGCGGGACATGGCCAAGATCACACCCCCAATGCCTCAGCAGGTAAAATGTCGTGACTCTCTATATTCTCTAACGTGCCGTTTATTAACCATGCAATGACATGCATTGCGGTCTCGTCCGGACAATCTATGCGACAGTTCATATACTCAACTTGTAAAAAAACGTCGATAGAAGAATCAAGAAGCGATCTCGACCATCCTTTTCGAGATTCAACAGCGTATAATTCCTTCGTGTTGCAAGATAAGAACTTCATTGAAAAGCACGATAGTGTCTCGTTGCCAACTTAAGGAATATTTAATACATGAGCATGAAGTTATGGTTGCAGCATATTCATGGGACGCAATATCTATGGAATTTTAGGATGTATTTGGTAACTATATTGTTCCCGGAGAGTAATTTACACTCAAAAACATTTTTTTTTATTCTATTCCCGGGAACAATTTTTGAGCATTTAAAGGCGTTTGATAATTGTGAAAAATTTATACTCCTAGAATAGAAATGCGTTTGGTAAAACCTTTAAAATTTCTAATCCAAATCATTTTCTTTTAATCTTTTAATAATTTTATTAAATTTTTCTCTTTTTTTCTTTTTTTTCTTTTCTTTTTCCCTTTTCATCTTCTCCTTCCTCCGATCGCTGGCCATGGCTGACGACCGGTTAGATGAAGGCCAACAACCTCACCGGAGTGTCACCAACCCCGACCACCCAAGCCACGACGCAACTCGTCGACCCGAACCTCTCCGTGAGTTGGGCGAGTTGACCTCGCCCAATTTGGTCAAGGTCAGCCTCTCTGAGCCATCACCAAGTCGACATCACACAGCCAAGGCAAGGCCGACCTGGAGGTGGCCTACCAAGGCTCAGCCTTACCTTAGTTGGGTGAGGTCAACCTCACCCAAGTCTGGTGAGGTTAAGCCTCGCCTAGCCACAGTGAGACTTGGGTTGACAAGCCTCATCGTGGCTTGGCATCACCAACCCTTGTCTAGCCAATTGCCGGCCATGGCTAAGGTCATTAACTAGCTAAAAGGAAGAAGAAGAAGAAGAAAAGGAAAGAGAAGAGAAAAGAAGAAAAATTAGGTTTGATTCTGAAATTGTTCCCAAAAATAAAGAAGTAAATTTTTTCTAACTTCCTGATTTTGTTCCAAATTTATTCCTAAGAATAAAAAAAAATGAATTTTTGTTCTTGGGAATAAAAAATTTACCAAATGGATTTTTATTCCAAAATCTACTCCCGAAAATAAAAGCATAGAATCAGTTACTATTTAGCCCGTCATAAATAGGCTCTTAATTGTTGTTTGGCCCGAGCTCCTCGTTTTGTCCTTTTTTCTCTTCCTGATTGTGATAGATTTTTCCTTGTCATTGACATGAATTCTTTAATCGTTCAATCGACAATGTCAAATAAAAGAAGAGATTGATGTTCCAGTTGATATATGTGCTTTTCGACAAGAACTTCATCGAAAAGGGCAATATTGTCTCGTCCCCAGCTTAAGGAATATTTAATATATGAGCATGGAGTTATGATCACAGCATATTTATGCGACACGATGTCTGTGGAATCCTAGGCTGCGCATGACAAAATTTCTGAAACAGAAATTGATTTCTGACCAGAAATCAATTTCTCAATTTCTATTCCCCGGACAAGTTTTTGAGCAAATAAACCCGTTTGATAACGACTCAAAATTTCTATTTCTGAAATAGAAATCCGTTTGATAACAGAATAAAATTTTTATTTCTAGGAATATAAATTGAATGGATAACAACATAGGAAATCCTCAAATACAAAATAATAGTCAAAATAATACTAATACATTACAAAAGTTAAAAATACAATTTCATGGAATTTCCAGCATATTATTATTCCTTGCCATCTTATTGGCAATGGTTTTCCTAAGAGTATTTATTTGGTTTCCCTCCTTGGTCAATATATCGTTTGCAAGCTCATCATGCGTAGGTTTAGACAAGTACTGTGGAAGCATGAATATGGGTGCCATCAATGGCGCCTATACAACCCTGTCATTTTATCAAAAACTAGTATTATACAAGATTATCAACAAAATAAAATTGATGGTGTAAAGGAATATATGAAAATTCTACATTGAAGTAATGTTTATGATTAGGAACCAATCGGGGGAAAGTCGGTTTATTTTGATTCTCGAATTGAATCAGTCCAATTGCTCATTCCTAATTTCTTTATTGTTGCTCAATGAACCTTTAATGGCCCTTGCATAACAAAGAGAGAGATTCTCTTGAATCTCTTACCTTCGAATTAAAATTCAAGATTGTGCAACAATCTAATTATTTTGATTTTGCAAGAATTTTGAATCCGTAAAGAAACAAGGTTAAATTTCTAGGCACGTTTTTTATTCATCTATTACGTAAGAACTTTTTCTTCAACTGGCCATGCGCATGCCATTTCTAGGAGGAAAGAGCCCCATTGTTTTTAAGTAAGCATTTAAGAACTTTGGTCGTTTTTTTAAAATTGGGGACCCATTTGATTGCCTTTTATCCTAAAGAGGAAGTTATCAAAAAAAATTGAAAAAAAAATGAAAAAAAAAAACACGAGCAAAATAAGAAAAAGAAAATTAGTAATAATTTGTGAAGTTGTGGTTATGAGTGAATTAAGTTAGCAAGAAAACGCAAGGTTCTTTTATATGGTTTGATTTCAGCTTCTGATTTCTTCAATTTCTCTATTTCTGGAATAGAAATCTGTTTCAGAAATAGAGATATCAAATTGCGTTACCAAACGGATTGCCCAAACCCGTCCTGCGGGAATGAAAACGCAGAGAAATCGAGAAATAGAAATTTTGTCATTACGCGCATTTTCTAGTTGTTTGGCTGGAGCTCCTCATTTTGTCCTTTTTCTTTACCTGATTGTGACAGATTTTTCCTTTTAAGGCCCCATCCTTAGACACAAATTTTTTTAGTCCTTCAATCGACAATGTCAAATAAAATTAAAGAATGACATTCTAGTTGACCCCAGATTAATATCTTCACCTATCCTTTTCAAATGGCCGGCCACGCAATCATACTTTATAAATGAAAATGTAACATTATCTGTTAACCAATGTAAAACGAAACCGTGATATATATGGTCGATGGCCACGTGATTTTCCATTTAAAATCTGCATAGTAAGCTAATAATCATTCTTGATTACACATGAGGTGGACCCAAAATGAGAATGCGATTGCCAGAACAAAATCGTCACAAACAGAACATGAACGTAAAGTAAACGTGAATCTTTCCAGTGGTTGTCGACGTAAGCAGCATCTTATGGTTTTAGCAAAAATCTAACTGTCTTGCAGGTGGTTCGGTTCTACGGTATTAAATATTCCAGGAACTGCGAAATCTCCTCAGGAGGATATGCAACCTTTGGGAATAAATTGATGGGATGTTTCCTCGGGCCGATCAAGACTATACTTAAAGAAAAAGCCTCGACTCGGATGCAGATCCTAAAGGGAGTAAATGGATACATCATGCCAGGCTCGATGACTCTGTTACTAGGACCTCCCGGTAGATGAAAATTTCCTCTAGTACTGCAATGATACCTATCAAATGATAAATCTGAAGAGGCCACCTCTGAATCAATAAGTTGAACAATGTTAATAGTAGCAAATAGTTATATCAAGTGATGATCCATTGGATATACAATTTTGCAGGAAGCGGAAAGAGTACCCTCCTAGAAATCCTGGCAGGCAAACCTAAAGTAACTCCTAACTCGAGATTGGGAGGCTCGGTAATGTACAACGACAAATCTGTCACTGATGTATGCCATAGCAGATTCATTGCATATGTCAATGGCCAACTTAACAAGTGAGTCCTCTATTGCCTGAACACCGTCATTCTGTGCAGATTAGACAAGGCTTACGCTTGAAATTTTGTCTAATTTTAGATAAGCACATGGTCACGTCCTGATTTAATTAATAGCATTTTCTCTGGATGTAAGCCTTAACACTTTTTGTGGTAAATCTTCAGACACATTCCATTTTTATCGGTTAGAGAGACACTTGAGTTTGCAAGGGATTGTACCCAGGGTCTGCGGCCAGAGAACTTCACTCCTCAGATGAGGAAATTCTTTGCACATGCACTCGTGGAAGGACAAGATCCATTTTTGGAGTATGTTTTAGCAATTTTAGGTTTGAAGGAAGTCGAGCACAAACTCACCGGAGAAGGCTTCTCCGATTTCGATCGCCAGAAGCTCACAACGGCTGAATTGGCACTCGGAACATACTCTGTCATGATTTATGACCAACCATTTTCAAGTTCTGATCTTGCAGCCACCTACGACCTAGTAGACACCCTACGCACCATGAGCAGAATTCAGCATTCATCTGCGATTGTGTCGTTGACCCAACTCTCCCAAGAAATATTCGATCTTTTTGACCGAGTTATACTGCTCAGCGATGGCCATGTTCTCTTCCAAGGTACTCGCCAAGATGCCATTCCATACTTCACAAAGCTCGGGTTAGTATGCAGATGAGTTTTGGGTGTACGGTTAAATGTTGTGATGATTTTTGCTAACATAGAACCAACATTATGTCATTGACATCATGTGCAGGTACATAAAACCATTGCATGTGGAATCAAATGAGTTTCTTGAAGACATAGCAGCCGGAGATGGGTCCAAGTATATGGCACCAGGAGCAACATCCGCGACTCTAGAGGAGCTTGTTGAGTGCTACAACACGTCAGATCATTACCAGGACATACTGAGGATTGTGCAAGGAGATGAGGTAAAGCATACTTATTGGGTAGACAGCGAGCCGGGACTTGGGTTGACTCTCAAGACACCATCCAAGTACCCTTATGCAGGTGATGGACGGCCAAGAAAAGAGACGGGTAAGCAGCTCTGAAAGTTGCAAAAACATAACCATCAGTCTGTTCATTTCAATAGAAATCCATATCAGCCAATTTAAGTGGCCAAAGTCGAATATCGACATTTGATGAACCCTAAGATGTGGGTGACTATTGTTACATTGCTGCAGAATTGGTGGTTGCCAAGCTATCAAGCAAAACAGGGCATTCAGGGGAAATAGAAAGCACTGGAAGGGTTCAGGTTGGGGATGTGGTGACTGCAATATCCATAAACAATGACGAAATGCAATATCTCTCAGTTGGACCCCAAAAGATAAAACATGAGCGAGCCTCACATGTATATTCCATGCTGAAGCAGGCGAGAGGGCATATTCGTCTCCAAGTTGAGCGTTACAAAGAAGAGGTATGAGAGACATCTTTTGCGACTTCAGCTTTTTTGTCTTCTTTCCTAAGAGCGTTGGGAGGCAATAAGATAAATTTGATTGAAAAAAAGAGTGTCATGGATGGGATGCAAAGATGCTTGAGAAAGTTAAGCATGATATAGAGAAAGAAGAGGACTAGCCTGGTCATAACGGCTAATAATTTCTCATCGTAGGAAGATGAGAACCAAGCTCAATTGAAGCAATTCCGGAGGCCGTTCGTCCAGACGTGGTGGGAGTCTACTCAAACACTCATCAAGAGGCAAATCAAGATCACAAAGAGGCTTCATGCTATAAGCAAATTGAGGCTTTTCCAGGTCACAAACTTATGCTATCATAGGATCCTAAGTTTAACTACCTCAAGGAACATGTTTAAGTGCATACATTCTCAACGAAACCCTGAGAGCCAAGTTCACAGAATGAAAGAAATTATATAAGATCCACTTTTTGCGTGGATTTTGCTCCAATCAAGAAATGAGTGGCAAATATGTTAATTTTGCAGGCAATTGTACTGGGCTTATTTGTGGGATCACTATACTACAATTTTGGCGGCCAGTACAACCAACGGCAGATGAACTCAGTAAGGTCCCTCGGATTTGTATCCACCATGAGCATTATGCTCATAAATTTGGTGCAGCTTCCTATCTATTTGCTCCAGAGGCCAATATTCTACAAGCACAAGGCTCAGAGATTTTACAGGGTCTCCTCCTATGTCGTTGCCCATTGCATAGTCAACCTACCGCAGACCCTATTGGAAGTACGCCACCTAGTTTGTTTCCTCTTTGAATTAAATATATTCGAGAACGGAGATAAAACTCCAACATATCTTTTACATTGTGCAGGCAATAGCATATACAGTAGGTGCCTATTTTCTAGCTGGGCTATCATTAACAGGTGGAGCACCATTTTTTCAGTATTTGCTACTCCTATTCTTGGTCGCATATTTCGGATCAGCAGTATTTTTCTTTCTCAGTGCGATTTCCTCGATCCCAGAAGTTGGGAATGCCTTGGCAGGTATAGTCATCTCCTTTAAGGATCCGAATCACAATGTTTTTTCATTAAAAATTAGATGGAAAGGGCACAAAATGATGAGATCATTTTGCTTTGTTTAATCTAATCCTGCATCAACTGAAAAGCTCACAAAAATTGCATCTTTTTGGCAGGACTAGTTGTTTCAATCTTCCTGCTGTTCAGCGGTTTTCCGATCTACCCATCCAATGTGCCGGTATACTGGAAATGGCTAGTCTACGCGAACCCAATCCACTGGGCCAACATCTTATATTGCAAGACTCAATTTGAAAATGACTATCAAGAACTTTGCTCTGGCTACCAACTCCAACTTGCCTTCTGTGTTCAATTCCCTAACATGACCGTTGGAAGAGCATACCTCAAATATTATCAGCTGTCTGAAGATGCTAAAAATCCCTGGCTCCCTTATGTCGTTCTTATTGGGTGGACTTTCATTGCCAACTTCCTCGGATTACTAGGATTAAAGAAGATAGAATTCACAGAAACTAGCCAATCCTTACCCTCTATCAGATCGTCCCCAACAATCAGCAACTATAAAAAGGACATGGAGAGGGAGTTTCAGTCACTGGAAAGTCACAATGAACAAACCAATAGTTTTGAAGCTTCTCAAAATTCTGGACGACAGAGAGATGGAAACATAAGGGACAACAGCCGAGTTGAAGAATGGATAGAGCAGTTCAGCATCGATATGGAGAGGAATGGACTAGGCATTTCTGTAGAGCCAATAACTCTCCTTTTTGATGATCTATCATTCATGAGGTATATCTTATCCCCTTGGCATTTTCCTTTTACGTATTCCCATGCTATATTGACTATATGAGTTTATATTTGCTTGCTCTGCACACTATCTAACACCCTACTCTCCCTAAATAAGGTACGATGAAGACATGAAAGATGGCTCTTCAATTTTCAGCAACATCACGGGTTTTGCTAGGCCTAGGAACATGCTTACTTTGATGGGTGGTTCGAAAGGAAGTAAATCTACTCTTCTAAAATGCCTGGCTGGGAGGGCACCTTCAATGGGTAGCCTCAAGGGCAGCCTCCAGGCAAAATGTTGGGACAAGGGTGCTGCCTATTCTAGACTTACTGGCTACGTAGAGAAGCTCGATGCACACCAACCTTATCTCTCAGTGCGTGAGACCCTTCATTTCAGTGCGGCACTCCGTCTCAGTCAAACAATCAGTTCTGCGAATCGTCGCATCCATGTGGAGCTAGTCCTTGACCAACTTGATCTATTGCCTTACTCAAATCAACTAGTTGGTTCCCTTCGTGATGCCACTGGTAAAACATTTGAGATAGCCAAAAAGATTACCATTGCTGTTGAACTCGCCGCTAATCCAAGTGTTCTCTTTCTCGAAGAACCAATATCAGGACTGGACAGCAGAGGTACCTCAAGTATCCTCAATATTCTTTCTCAAGTTTCCAATTCAGGGCGAGTTATTATTGCCACTTTAGCACACCCTAATGCCCGTGCACTTGATTTCTTCGACTTGGCCCTAATTCTGACACATGAAGGGCAGCAAGCATACTTTGGCCCAATAGGACCCGACTGCAGTGACCTGCTAGATTATTTCTTATCAGTTTCGAAAGTTCCCCGCAATTCCATAAGAGCGAGTCCAGTTAGTTTTGTCATGTCGACTCTTGGAGTAGGCATAAAAAAGAGAGCGACACCATCGATAAACTTTGCAGGGGCCTACCAAGCTAGTTCCCTGCATGAAATGAACAACAGAGAAATCAACAGTATAAACAGTTTAACTGAGGATAGAAATTCCATGGTTTCCTCTTCTGTTTATCCTGCTTCATACACACTGCAAGCCCTAATGGTACTACTCAGAACTCAAAGATTCCTGTGGAGAAATGTACAGTACACATATGGTAGACTTACAGGGTGCATCGTGATGGGTCTTCTCATGGGTTCCCTGTATTGGAAGATTGAATATGAGGATTTATATGGCCTGACTTCGCGCTCCCTCTATATATATATGC
Source organism: Eucalyptus tenuipes (assembly GCA_014182365.1). Lineage (NCBI taxonomy): Eukaryota > Viridiplantae > Streptophyta > Magnoliopsida > Myrtales > Myrtaceae > Eucalyptus > Eucalyptus tenuipes. The sequence goes on along the minus strand of CM024544.1, from coordinate 12,811,595 downwards.
AAGTAATTCTCATAGGAGTCATATCAGCAAATAATGTCATTCCTCAGATTGGCACAGACAGGTTAGTGTACTTTAGAGAGAAGAGAGCAGGGATGTACCATCCTATCTTTTATCCTCTGTCATGGGCACTGGGAGAAATTCCATACTTCTTCATTGCAACACTTGCACTAGTAGGAATCGGGAATCTTATGGCAGGAATTGGAACCGGTTCCATGTATGAGTTCATGATGTACTGGACTGCGCTCTTTGTGTTCACAATTTGCATGACATACTTTGGAATGATGATTACTTTCCTAGCCCCAGTGCCTACACTAGCTGCATTTGCTGTGTCGATTGTGACATCTCTGTGGGTTTCGGCTTCTGGAGTAGTCGTCATGCTATTGGACATAAGGTTCTACCGGTGGATGTATTGGAGCAACCCTCTCCAATATGCTATAGACGTGATGACGTCAATCAGTTTCTACTGCAATAATAAAGAGTGTGTATCGGATTGCAGTTGCCAAAAATTACCCGACGGTTCTTATGCGTGGGATAGGTTGGCCTCCTTGAGGAGTTTGAGCTATGACAGGATAGGAACTGACATGGTCATCTTGTCTGCTATGTCCCTCTTATTTGCTTGCCTGGCTTTTCTCTTCTTTGTCGTTCTGAAGCACAACTCGCCCCCTCAAACATAGCTACAGTTTCTGCACATCATCTGGACGTGATAAGGGTGCTTGAGAAGTGTATGGCTGGTGACAGATGTAACCGAGCATCTAGATGTTGTGTTTTTCTTTTTTTATCTTTTTTCTTTCCCCTTTTTGACCTCGATGAATAAAGTGCAATATTTCTGAAGGTTTGCGGAAGCTAATAGTGATAGTTTCAGGTGAGCATGTAAGATTTTACTTAGCAAGGAGACAGCAGAAGGATGTGTAAATAAAAGTGGACTCTCACGGCTAAGGAAGCGGAGGGAAAAAGGGAAGGCTTTTAATATTTGATGAGAATTACAGACGGAAGGAGAGGAGCTGAAGTTGTTGGTCTGCCAGCTTAAAACGGGCGACCACAAGCCTATTTATAGGCCTAGATGACCGACTTAGAAAAATCTTCTGCACTTGTCAGAGATTTCTTACTTTCCCTTTTTCTCCTACAGACTTCAACACTAGTGTTTTCCAGACTATTCATTGCCGGTTAAGCTAGATTTATTTTCTTGAATTTTTCTTGACTTCTTTAGCTAATATCTATCTTGAAGTTTCTAAAAATTGGATCAATAATTTAACAATTTCTAAACAAGGTGTATGCCAGGCAAATTTTCACACTGCTTTACCATGTGGTCATAATCACATCTATATGATACAAATGACTAGGTTGCACACTTTCAACAATCTCAAGTAAGCTACTGTTACAAACTAACTGAAGCTAGCCACTGCAAAGTTCTGCATTCGTCAATGAGAATTGAGGACTATGGAGTGTACAAAGCCGATCCTACAGTTTTACTGCTTGGTGTGTATGTGGCTTGATAGACAAAGGCTGCATATCCATGCCCGACGTACAGAGGCACTGAAACTCTAATTGTCAATGCTCAAACTGGGAGTAGTCGACCAACATCGAGCTAAAGGAGTTGTGCTTTCACTGTATGACAGATTGACTTGCCAAGCCAACAGAATCATGCATTTTTTTCCTGTAGTACTTCTGGAACCTACAATTTCCATTCCAATCAACAGTACTGTGCTTTAGAGGAAAATTTGTACTTTTATTTATCAGTTCTTGTGAGACATCTTCAACTCTACCAACCAGAGATTCCATTCTAAAAATAAAATACAAATGATCCCAAGTCTCAATCATCTCCCAACAATAAAAAAAAACAAATAAAAAGAGACTTCAATTTACTATGACAATGATTCGACAATTTCATCATGGACATGTCAAACGGAAGGCAACTTCGGTCCTGTCTGGACTCTGGACGAAGTGATTGTAAAACGGTGATCCATTTTTTAAAAATCTTAGTGTAAAATATGGGCTTTTTTTTCTTTTTTTTTTTTTGTAAAATATGGGCTTTGAAAAGTAAAAAGTTATAAAAAGAAAGAAAGAACAAAAGGGTTGAAAAGTCAAAGAAAAAGGGACAGGGGGGCCTTCAGCTCAATTATAAGGAAGCAACGTAGAGAGAGAGAGAGTGAAGACCGAGAGCCCACTCAGGGGAAAAAGAGGAAGAGAAGAGAGGAGAGAAAAGAATAAAGGAGGAAGGGAAAATTTTTACCGCGCTCGCAATTTGGACACTCCGCAAAGCCGACTCAACTTCGTTTTGCAACGCTGGTAAGTGTTTGCACCCTTTGTTCATTCAATCGAAGTAGTTTCGAACTTAAGGCTTAAAAATTCGGAATTATTGGAGATTTTTGCGGCCAAGTTCAATTTTTGAGTCGTTGAGCTACGTATTTTTATGAAAATGATAATTTAGGATGTTGTGAAACTATAGCAACTTGCGGATCTCAATTTAAGTTTACGGTTTGCCTGAAATGAAATTTTCAAGTTCAGCGTGCATTCTAGACAGACTCCCAAACAGTAACTTCGAGCTGAATTTTGGTCATTTCCGGCGAAGTCTTGGGGAGGCTGAGGTGGGTTTCTTATAGTATGTCAAAATGACTTTGTAAAGATTATAAGTTGGCTCGAAACGAAATTATGTGAAGGAAGATGAAGTTTAATGTGTGAACTGCGCCTGTTGGACAACAATAGATTTTCGTTAGAGGCGAGCTTTTCGTTGGTGTGTAGAGGTCATTTTATCAATAAATAGGTATAGTGTAGTCGAGTCGTTCATTAGAATATTGTTTTACTTGGTCTTTTGATATTGTTTTTTAGTTATTTGTTAAGTTTTTGAGTGTGTCAACTCGAGTAACCGCCATAGTTGGTTTTCGGCTTTTCCCAAGTGAGTGATACTATTCCTTCTTTGTATTTTAAACTCATCCTTTGAAAAACACTATGGATTAAGCATGCTATGAGTTAATAAATAGAATCTTTTGTTACATAAAACAAGATCGAGCCTTTACTGTTGTTTTGTTGTTTGGAAAGGGAAGTCATCTTTTGACTTCAACTTGAATGATTGGCTATAAATGGTTTGTGAAACCTTTTATAAAAGAATCTTGAAAAGTTTATGATTTATAAATGTGGTTTTAAAAGGCGATTTGATATCTATATATCAAATGCCTAAGTTGTGAACTGGTTTATGAAATGCATTCTGAATTAGTTTGGAAAAGTCATTGTGATATATGAAGATTTTTTTGGATTTGGTCGCAGATTACTAGAGATTGAGTTGTGAAAGCTCTTGGTAATTGATTTGTGAAGTGTTATCTGATACGTGAGATTGTTTATGGATTGGAGAGGCAAGAAAGGAAAGCTATTGTTGGCGAATTTTCTAGAATTAGGAAAAAAAAATAAAAATAAAAACCTAAGTTAAATGCTAGAGAGAATTAGCTAAGAGCGAAGCTTGATTGATGCCGATTCTGGTGGAGGGTGGAAAGGCCCAAGCTCGGAAAAGATAAATCCGGAGAAGGAACTTCAACGGGCCACATCAGAAATTGTAGACCGCAAGCTGAGTATAAGAGATCTGTTTCAGCGGCTTGATTCATTATGTGCAGAAGGAAAGATGCCAGAAGCTCTACTTGTATCAGAAGCAATGCTTGAAGTGAGGATATATTCTGTGCAAAGAGTGGCTCAAAAATTTCGACTGCTGACTACAAAATAATGCTGTGTGATGGTGCTTGTGACTGTGGGTTCCATCTATACTATCTGGAACCGCCGTTGCGTGAAGAAGACATTCCTCCTACCGACCACGGTTGGCTATGCCCTGGGTGTGATTTTAGTGTTGATTGCATGGACTCACTGAACGAATCACAAGGAACAAATCTTTCTATTACTGACGCGGACAGTAACTTTTCCTGTGGTTGTTACAGCTGAAAATGCTGAGGACCCAAATTTAGGTCTTCTTCCTAATAACCCGGAAGATGCTGATTATGATGCAGATGCGCCTCAGGTTGATGAAGATTTGAGGGATGAGTCTGGACGTAATATCTCATCTGATAAAATTGGGCGCTTCTTTAAAAGACGATTACATGGGTTAGCCTTCTGATGATTTGGAAGATGATGTTTTTGGTCCTGATACTCTGAACTGGGAGAAAGTAAATGATGAAAGTTCTAATTCTGACTTTTACCTCTTATTTTGAGGATTTTGCAGCCGCCATAGGAGGTGTAGTGGATGAGGTTAATTCCTACAGAGGTGGTAGGTAGAAAAAGCTCTAGAAATAGTTTTGAAAAGAAGGAAATTGTGAAAGGTGAATTGCAATCTTTGCTGGAGGAGACGCCGATGAAGATGTCTCCATCCGTATTCCTAGGAAACGACATGTTGAGAGGCTGGACTACATTAAAAAAAAAAAAAAAAAAAAAAAAAATGGCTCTATGATGAGGAATTTTGAGCTAAATCTTCCGATTCAAGTGAGGATGAAGATTGAAATGACACTGTTGCACCTAGGCAAAGAAAGAGAGGTTCTGATAAAGCCGCTTTGGCATCAAACAATGGAAATTTTGCCATTGCAGAGAATATAAAGCATAACAGAACCGAGACTGGATTGACTTCAAGGAGGAGGACGAGTAACATGATAGATTCCCCAAGTACTAGTAGTATTACAGCCACACCAGGTAAGAGCTCTTCAGCACCTGGATCGACTGGTGGAAAGCTCGGTCATCAACTTATAGAAGATTTGAAGAAGCTGTAAATCAGATTTTTGGAGGGTAGGTAGGCAGCATCATTGCTGTTTTTTTGTTTTTCTTTGGCAAGACTTGCAAACTTATTGTGCATAATTTCCTGGAAAAAAAAATTGTTTCATTTGTTCTTGAGGTCTGCTCTATATAGTAGATGAGCGAAGTCTTCCACATTAAAATGATTGAAGCGTCCAATAAAGTTGTCTTTAAGTGAATTTTATTAAGTGTGGCATCCCCAACCTGCCTAATAAGCATCAATTACATGGTGGATTGATCCTTGATTATGGCTGAGGATAAGCAAATGGTTTACTTTTCTACACAGCAGATTACAAAGAGTAGTAAAGCTATGAACTTGAGGAGAGTATCCTGGAAAAGAGACGGGGCCCTGTTTCAGAAGATCCAAATGCACTGCACTTCATCAGTTGTCATGATTATTGAGAATATATGTGAAAAATTCAATGGCAAAATTACATAGAGAAAGAGGCACAAGACTTGAAGATATAGCATTGCATGGTGATCAGATGTTGAACCGACTTAATTTTATGTACGGTAATAGTTAGTGGTCAAAGCAGATAAGGCAAGCAGATGCTGACTTTAAGGACGGAGTATTTGGCATGCATGGTAAATTGAGTCCAAGATACATGAGGCCATTCTTGATATGAGAAAGGATTGGCAAAATTACTTATAAACTAGCTTTACCACCAGCATTATCTGGAGTGCATAATGTGTTACATGTGTCCTTATTACGAAAATATGTATCAAATCCCAATCATGTATTGGATTTTACACTGTTGAAATTAAGAGAAAACTTAACATACAAAGAGCAACTTATTCGCATTGTCGATAGAAAGGATTAAGTGTTGTAACTACATACTATTCCTTATGTGAAGATACAATGGCAAAACCACACCGAGAAAGAGGCCACTTGGGAACTTGAGGATAAAGACAAGACGTAAATAGCCTCACTTATTTCATTATTAAGGTACGTATAAATTTTGAGGATGAAATTTTTTTTAAAGATGGGAGAGTGTAAAATATGGCCTTTGAAAAGTAAAAAGGAAAAAAAAGAAAAGAAAGGAAGAGCAAAAGTGTTGAAAAGTCAAAAGAAAAGGGTTAAGGGGCTTCAGCTCAATTATAAGGAAGCAACGAAGAGAGAGAGAGAGCCCACTCGGGGGAAAAAGAGGAAGAAAAGAGAGGAGAGAAAAGAAAGAAAGGAGGAAGAGAATTTTTGCCGCACTCGCAATCAGGACACCCCACGAAGCCGACTCAACTCCATTTTGCAACGCTGGTAAGTGTCTTCACCCTTTGTTTGTTCAATTGAAGTAGTTTCAAAATTAGGGTTTAAAAGTTCGGAATTATTGGAGATTTGTTTGGCAAAATCCAATTTTTAAGTTGTTGAGCTGCATATTTTTATAGAAATGATAATTTAAGATGTTGTGAAGCTATAGCAACTTGCGGATCTCAATTTAAGCTTTCAATTTGCCCAAAATGGAATTTTCAAGTTCAGCGCGCATTTTGAACGGAGTTCCAAATAGTAATTTTTTAGCCAAATTTCAGTCATTTCTGGCGAAGTCTTGCGGCAGCTGAATTGGGGTTCTTATAGTATATCAAAATGGCTTTATGAAGACTATAATAAGTTGGCTCGAAACGAAATTATATGGAGGAAGTTATGGTGCGATGTAGCTTAGCACAAGCCACGCCTAGTGAATAACGATAGATTTTCGCTAGAGGCGAGCTTTTCGTTGGCGTGTAGGTGTCATTTTATAGACAAATAAGCATAGTATAGTCAAATCATTTATTAGAATTTACTTGGTCTTTCGATATTGTTTTTCGGTTATTTATTAGGAATTTGAGTTCGTCGACTCGAGTAACCGCCGTAGTTGGTTTTTGGTTTTTCTCATGTGAGTGATACTATTTCTACTTTATATTTTAAACTCATGTTTTGAAAAATATTATGGATCAAGCATGCCATGAGTTAATAAATAGAATATTTTGTTGTATAAAGTAGGATCAAGTCTTTACTACTGTTTTCTTGTTTAAAAAGGGAAGTCATCTTTTGACTTCAACTTGAATGATTGGCTATAAATGATTTGTGAAAACTTTTATAAAAAAAAATCTTAAATTTGGTTTTTGAAAGGCACTTTGATATCTATATATCGAATGCCTAAGTTGTTAACTAGTTTAAGAAATGGATTCTAAATTATTTGGGAAACTCATTATGATATACGAAATGATTTTTTGGATTTGGTTGTGGATTACTAGAGATTGAGTTGCGAAAGCTTTTAGTAATTGATTTATGAAATGTATTCCGATATGTGAGATTGTTTATGTATTGAAGCATGAGGTTGGGTGCTCAATATCGCTGCGAGCCTGATGAGGGGCTTGTGAATATGCGCATACTAGTATAGGATATCCTTGTGAGCCGAGCCATCGACTAATAATAGGTAGAGACGTTGCCAGGGGGAAATCTTGATCGTTTTGTCACCAGGCGTTGTATCGTGACCATGGTTAGATATTGAACAAAAGATTAGTTGATAGATGGAACATCGACATGTGATTTCACATGAGATGGATCAATGGAATAGACCATTAATGTGTGGCATAAGTCTAATCGATAAAAGGGACCATCAACAAATGTTTTTAAGAGATTGATCAATGGGCTAAGCCATTGCTGTTTATTCTATTATTATCTTGAGTATTCGCGTGATAAACATATTATGTTAAAGTAAGAAATATTGAATTTTGGATTTTGAAGGTTTGTTAAATTCCGGAATTGGTGAAAGTGAGTTATGTTTGTGTTTTAAATATATATAATGATTCTTTGATCCACTTAGAAGAAATTTATTATTCACTAGACCGTGGTAACTCATTCCTTTCTTCTCATCATTTTTTATTAGGAAAAGTGTTAAAAAAGTCATAAACATTTTTGTATTTGTGCCAATTTAGTCCTAAACTTTTTTACTTAGTGCCGATTCAATCCTTTCCGGCTAATTTTGGCCGGATTTTGCTGACTAGACGCTGGCCGACCGACGTGGCTTGATTAGTGCCGACATGGACAACTTTTAATAATATTTAAATATTTTTGAATTTTTTCTTTTTCTTTTTCTTTTTCTTTTATATTTCTTTTTTCTTTTTTCCTTCCCCTCCTCCAGCCGGTCACCAGACCTCGGTGACCAGCCAAAGGCGATGGCCTACAAGGTCGACCTCGCCGAACCTCGCTAGCCACCTCGCTAGTGGCCGCGAGGGCAACCTCGCCGGCACCGCCCAGGCCACGATTCGACGAGGTCGAGCCTCGCCCTCGCCGGATCTGGTGAGGGTCGAGCCTCGCGGTGGCCCTCGTGGCCTAGGCGACGTTAGCAAGGCTCGCCTTCGCAGGCCATGGGCGAGGCTCAACCTTCACCAGATCCGACAAGGGCGAGCCTCATTGCCCAGCGCGAGGCTGCCGTTGCGGCCACTAGCAAGGTGGCTGGCGAGGTCTGGCGAGGTCAATCACGTTAACCGGCCGATGTCCAATCAACAAAATCCGGCCAAAATTGGCCGGAAAGGACTGAATTGGCACTAAATAGAAAGGTTTAGGACTAAATTGGCACCAAAAATAGGTTTATGACTAAATTGGCACAAATACAAAAGGTTTATTACTTTTTTAACACTTTTCCCTTTTTTTATTCAGGTCCCTCGGTTAGTGATTTAGAGCAAGAGCATTATTGTGGGAATTACTGAGAGTTGGATATTTTAGGTATAATTAGAGGGCTACATCTTTGAAAGAAGGACTGCTGTGTCACTTCCTCATCCTTATAGGAATTGAGGTGTGACACCCAGAACAAACTAGAGAATTTTACGTGCATCTTCTCTAGGTGCATGGCAAACACGTTTCCTTCATTTGCAATGCCAGCAATTCATGCCTTAGGTGGTGAAGAAAAGTCCAAAAATATTGCTGGAAATGTGCTGTCCAAGTCAGTGCAAAAAGAGTCTCAGATAATTTCAAAGTCGTCAAGGCTTAGGCGGTGAACTCTCCTATAATTAGAGGTAGACGTCCAATCTTCCGAAGAAGGCCAGCTTGATAACCTCCTCTCCTTCCCTTTGTAATACCAACTAATAATAGAAGCCTTTCTTGCTATGTTCCACATACACAGATACACACTTGCACACACCCTTCCGCAAAATCCAACAGTGGTATCAGAGCTGCGTCTTTGGTTGGTATCAGATGTTTGTCCTATCCACCCATTCCTAAAACTACCTATCCAAATTTTCAACAACTAAACTATGGCCAACACTACATCATCCTCATTTCCCATTCCTATCTTTGATGGAAATAACTATGATTACCAGAGCATCAAAATGACTATGTACTTGATGGCCCAAGACTTATGCGACATCGTTGAAAAAGGTTACGAGGCTCAACAAGAAGGTACAAGTGCTCTAAAGGATCAACTAAAAAATGATGCAAGGGCTTTATGTGTTATTCAGCAAGCACTCTCGGAAATGATATTTCCAAATATAATTGGAGAGAAGACTACGAAGGAGGCAAGACATTACAAGAAGAATTTTAAGGTACTGAATAGGTACGAACTATTCAACTTCGGACTTTGAAAAGGGAATTCGAGAATTCTAAAATGAAAAATTATGAAACTGTACAAGAATATTGTGGAAGATTGAAAGAACTAGTAAATAATATGAGAGCCTATGGAGATGATATCACTGATCAGAGAATTGTTGAAAAAATATTAGTGACGCTCCCTAGAAAATACAATTCTATTGTCTCTACTATAGAATTATCAAAGGATATAAAAACCCTATCATTGAGTGAGCTAATTCCCTCTTTAAAAGCATATGAAAAAAGAATGCAAGTGCAGGATGAAGATACAATTGAAAGTGTGTTTCAGTCAAAAATGAATATACAGTCTCATAATTCTAAAATAGTGGAAGAAGCTCATAAAAAAATTAAAGAGGAGAAACTACACAAAAGGAAAAATATCCACCTTGTCCTACTTGCCAGAAGACTAATCATTTGGAGAAGGATTGCGGGTTTAAAAATAAACCACAATGCCACTCTTACGAATTCGGAAGCAGATGATGAAAATATCACACGTCGAAATCATTTAGAGGGGCACTCAAATTCAATACTTTGAGCACAATTAAAATATAACGGTTAAAAAGAAAACGCCTTCATTCCCATCCTCTTGTCTCTATTCATTCTCCATCTTCCAAGTGGCGATTCATTAACTTGGAGTTTACTTTTTCTCCTCTCCCCTCCGATAGCTCGACGGGGACAACTTAGCAACTTCAATATAGTGCAAAAAGAAAACTAGTTTTAATACTTTATTCCAACATGGATGTAGTTTGAGTCAAATTTGAGGTTTTCTAGGGTCATTTAAAGACCATCGTCTCTGCTCGTCAAGACGCCAAAAGAAAGACAAGCTTCGACCTCTGGTGTCTAAAGTTCACTCGTTCTTTCCGTAGCAAGAAAATGGCGACCAATTCTCCGGCGAGTCCGCCATCAAACATTGTGTGGGGGCAGCAAGAAGACCACAATGCAAACGAGATTGATGCGCCGAGGCTGTCTTTCCTGCACTCCCCGAGAAGCGAAGCCAGCGTGATCACTTTACCGGTCCCGGGAAATGCGACCCCGATGACGCCTGTGACGCGCCATGGGGGGACATGCGGGCCGGCGAGGTTCTCAGGCGGGTCATCCCCGGACATGCGGCAGAGAATAGAGAGCGCATCACCGGAGACTGCGAGGCACGTGGCGCTGAGGATGTACGAGAGCCTGAAGAGGCACGGGTTGAGGAGCGAAGCTGGAAGAGCATTTGCCAGAGAAGTAGAAGGCGACGTGGAGAATATAGAAAACGTAGTAGACGAGAGTGTGAGGAAGAAGTCGGAGGAGCTTCTGGGAATGGAGTACTTGCTGAAGGATGGTTTCGTGAGTTATCTGCAGGACATGGCCAAGATCACGCCCCCTATCCCTCAGCAGGTAAAATGCAACGTGATTCTCTTTATATTCTCTAATGTGCCGTATATGAACCATGCAATGACATGCATTACAGTCTCGTCCGGACAATCTATACAACGGTTTTCATTTTTATTCTTATTTTTGGTAAGGTAAGATTAGTATTGACTTTTAACCAAAAAGAACTTTACAGCAAAGTGATCTCGGCACCAATAGAACTTGCACTCCTAGTGACAAACAATCTATACAGCAGTTCATATACTCGAATAAGAACGTCGATAGCATATAGATCAAGAAGAATCTAGAGGCAATCTTGACCGCCTTTTTTGTTTAAATTCAATGGCATATAATTCCTTCGTATTGCACGATAAGAACTTCATTGAAAAGCACGATACTTTCTCGTCGCCAACTTAAGGAATATTCAATATCTGAGCATAAAGTTGTGATCACAGCATACTTAGGTGATGCAATATCTGAGGAATCTTTAGTTGTTTTTTGGCCGGAGCTCCTCGTTTTATTTTTTTTTCTCTTCCTGATTGTGAAAGAATTTTCCTTGTCGGGCCCCAAGCTTTGATACAAATTTTTTTATTCCTTCAATCGACAATATCAAATACAAGAAGAGATTGATGTTCCAGTTGACCCTAGATTAAGATGTTCACCTATCCTTTTCAAATGGCCGGCCACGCATTCATTTATTATAAATGAAAATGTTAACATTGTCCTTTAGTCAAAATAAAACGAAAACGCAATGTATATTGTTGATGGCCTTGTAATTTTCCATTTAAAATTTGCGTAAGCTAATGGTCATTCTTGATTACACACAAGATGTACCCAAAATGAGAATGTGCTTATAATATCAGAACTAATCGCCAGAAATGGAATGTGAACATGAAGTAAACATGAGTCTTACCAACGGTTAATCGACGAAAGCAGCATCTTTTGGTTTTAACAAAAATCGAACTGTCTTGCAGGTGGTTCGGTTCTCCGACGTTAAATATTCCAGAAATTGGGAGATCTCCTCGGGAGGATATGAAACCTTCGGGAATAAATTGATGGGATGTTTCCTGGGGCCGATCAAGACGATAATTAAAAGAAAGGGTTAATACCCTGAAAAATTCCAAACTAGTACATTTGTGACAAATTTACCCTGAACTATTTTTTTTACCATAAAAAACTCCAAACTGGTACACCTGTGACAAATTTACCCCGACTAACCATAAAGAACCCCAAACTCGTACATTTATGACAAATTTACCCCAAACTAATTTATAAGACCACAAAAAACCCCAAACTGATAAATTTGTGACAATTATACCCTCCGCTAAATTGGATTAATACCACAAAAAAATCACAAAAATTGTAAACTGTGACAAACAGAGTGTAAAATTCCAAATTGGTATACCAATCAACCGTCACGTGTCATTTAACTTAATTAAAATTTAATGAAAACTAACAGAGGGTAAATTTGTCACAAGTGTATCAGTTTGGGGTAAATTTGTCAAAAGTATACCAGTTTGGGGTTTTTGGTGGTCAAAAAAATAGTTTGAGGTAAGTTTGTCACAGGTGTACCAGTTTGGGGTTTTTCAAGGTATTAACCCTAAAAGAAAAGGCTCGATTTGGATGCAGATCCTAAAGGGAGTGGATGGATACATCATGCCGGGCTCGATGACTCTATTACTAGGACCTCCGGGTAGATGAAAATTTCCTCTAGTACTACAATGATACCTATCGAATGATAAATCTGAAGAGGCCGCCTCTCAATCAATAAGTCGAGTAATGTCAATAGTAGCAAACATTTCTGTCGAGTGATGATCCATTGAATATACCATTTTGCAGGAAGTGGAAAGAGCACCCTCCTAGAAATCCTGGCAGGCAGAGCTAAAGTAACTCCTAGCTCAAGCTTAGAAGGCTCGGTGATGTACAACGACAAATCTGTCACTGATCTATGCCTTAGCAGATTCATTGCGTATGTTAATGGCCAACTTAACAAGAGTCCTCCATTGCCTGAACACCGCCATTTTGTGCAAATTAGACGAGGCTTACAATTGCAATTTTGTCTAGGCTTAGATAAGCACACGGTCACTTCCTGATTTAATTAATAGCATTTTCTCTGAATGTAAGCCTTAACACTTTTTTTCTGGTAAATCTTCAGACACATTCCATTTTTATCGGTTAGAGAGACTTGAGTTTGCAAGGGATTGTACCTAGGGACTGCGGCCAGAGAACTTCACTCCTCAGATGAGGAAATTCTTTGCACATGCACTTGTGGAAGGACAAGATCCATTCTTGGAGTATGTTTTAGCAATTTTAGGTTTGAAGGAAGTCGAGCACAAACTCACCGGAGAAGGCTTCTCCGATTTCGATTGCCAGAAGCTCACAACGGCTGAATTGGCACTCGGAACGTACTCTGTCATGATTTATGACCAACCATTTTCAAGTTCTGATCTTGCAGCCACCCACGACCTAGTGGACACCCTACGCACCATCAGTAGAATTCAGCATTCATCAGCAATTATGTCGTTGACCCAACTCTCCCAAGAAATATTCGATCTTTTTGACCGAGTTATACTGCTCAGCAATGGCCATGTTCTCTTCCAAGGCACTCGCCATGATGCCATCCCATATTTCACAAAACTTGGGTTAGTATGCGGCTGAGTTTTGGTTGTACGGTTAAATGTTGTGATGATTTTTGCTAACGTAGAGCCAACATTAAGTCATTGACATCATGTGCAGGTACATAAAACCATTGCATGTGGAATCAAATGAGTTTCTTGAAGACATAGCAGCCGGAGATGGGTCCAAGTATATGGCACCAGGAGCAACATCCTCGACTCTAGAGGAGCTTATAGAGTGCTACAACGCTTCAGATCACTACAAGGATATACTGAGGATTGTGCATGGAGATGAGGTAAAGCATACCTATTGGGTAGACAGCGAGCCGGGACTTGGGTTGACTCTCAAGACACCAACCAAGTATGATTGTGCATCAACTGCACAGCCAAGAAAAGAGACAGGTCAGCAGCTCTGAATGTTGCAAAATATAACTATTAGTCTGTTCACGTCAATAGAAATCCATATCAGCCAATTTAAGCAGCCAAAGTTGAATATCAACATTTGAACCCTAAGATGTGGGTAACTATTGTTACTTTGCTGCAGAATTGGTGGTTGCCAAGCTATCAAGCAAAATAGGGCATTCAGGGGGAATAGAAAGCACCGGAAGAGTTCAAATTGGGGATGTGGTGACCGCAATATCCATAAACAATGCGAAATGCAATATCTCTCAGTTGGACCCCAAAAGATACAACACGAGCGAGCCTCACATGTATACTCCATGCTAAAGCAGGCGAGAGGGCATATTCGTCTCCAAGTTGAGCGTTACAAAGAAGAGGTATGAGAGACATCTTTTGCCACTACAGCATTTTTGTCTTCTTTCCTAAGAGAGTCGGGAGGCAATAAGATAAATTTGATTAAAAAAAGTGTCATGAATGGGATGCAAAGAGATGCTTGAGAAAGTTGAGCATGATATTAAGAAAGAAAAGGACTAGCCTGGTCATAACGGCTAATAATTTATCATCGTGTAGGAAGATGAGAACCAAGCTCAATTGAAGCAATTCCAGAGGCCGTTCGTCCAGACGTGGTGGGAGTCTACTCAAACGCTCATCAAGAGGCAAATCAAGATCACAAAGAGGCTCCATGCTTTAATCAAATTGAGGCTTTTTCAGGTCACAAACTTATGCTATCATAAGATCCTACTTTAACTACCTCAAGGAACATGTTTAAGTGCATACATCCTCAACGAAACTCAGAGAGCCAAGTTCACAGAATGACAGAAATTATATGAGATCCACTTTTCGCGTGAAGTTTGCTCCATTCAAGAAATGAGTGGCACATACATTAATTTTGCAGGCAATTGTACTGGGCTTATTTGCGGGAACACTATTCTACAAGCTTGGCGGCAATTACAACCAACAGCAGATGAACTCAGTAAGGGCCCTCGGATTTGTATCCATCATGAGCATTATGCTCATAAATTTGGTGCAGCTTCCTCTCTATATGCTCCAGAGGCCAATATTCTACAAGCACAAGGCTCAGAGATTTTACAGGGTCTCCTCATATGTTGTTGCCCATTGCGTAGTCAACCTACCGCAGACCCTAATAGAAGTACCCCACCTAGTTTGTTTCCTCTTTCAATTAAATATAGTCGAGAATCGAGATTAAACTCCAACAAATCTATTACTTTGTGCAGGCAATAGCATATACAGTGAGTGTCTATTTTCTAGCTGGGCTATCATCAACAGGAAATGGAGCACCTTTTTTCCAGTTTTTGCTACTCCTATTCTTGGTCGCGTATTTTGGATCATCAGAATTTTTCTTTCTCAGTGCAATTTCTGCAATCCCAGAAGTTGGGAATGCCTTGGCAGGTATAATCATCTCCTTTAAGGATCAGAATCCCTATGCCTTTTCATTCAAAATTAGATGGAAAGTGGATAAAATGATGAGGTCATTTTCCATTGTTTAAGCTAATCCTGCATCAACTAAAAAGCTCACAAAAATTGCATCTTTTTGGCAGGTCTCCTAGTTTCAATCTTCCTGCTGTTCAGTGGTTTTGTGATTTACCCATCCAATGTGCCTGTATACTGGAAATGGCTAGTCCACACGAACCCAATCCACTGGGCCAACGTCTTATTTTGCAAGATTCAATTTGCAAATGACTATCAAGATCCTTGCTCCAGCTACCAAAGCCAACTTGCCTTCTGTGATCAATTCCCTAACATGACTGTTGGAAAAGCATACCTCAAATTCTATCAGCTGTCTAAAGATGCTGAAAAGCCCTGGCTACCTTATCTCGTTCTTATTGGATGGACTTTCATTGCCAACTTCCTTGGATTACTGGGACTAAAGAAGATAGAATTCACAGGAACCAGCCAATCCTTACCCTCTATCAGATCGTCCCCAACAATCAGCAACTATAAAGAGGACGTGGAGAGTGAGTTTCAGTCATTGGAAAATCAAAATGAACAAATCTTTAGTTTCAAAGCTCCTCAATATTCTGGACGACAACGATACGGAAAATAAGGGACAATGGTGGAGTTGAAAAATGGACAGAGGAGTTCATGGTCAAAATGGAGAGGAATGGACTAGGCATTCCAGTAGAGCCAATAACCCTCCTTTTTGAGGATCTAGCATTCATGAGGTATATCTTATCTCCATGAAAATTTTCCTTTTACGTATTCCCATGCAATGTTGACTATATGAGTTCATATTTGCCTGCTTTACCCATTTGCACACTATCTAACACCCTACTCTCCCTAATTAAGGTACGAAGAAGACATGAAAGAAGGCACTTCAATTTTCAGCAACATCACAGGTTACGCTAGGCCTAGGAACATGCTTGCTTTGATGGGTGGTTCGAAAGGAAGTAAATCTACTCTTCTGAAATGCCTAGCTGGGAAGGCACCTTCAATGGGTAGCCTCAAGGGCAGCCTCCAGGCAAAATGTTGGGACAAGGGGCCTCCCTATTCTAGACTTACTGGCTATGTAGAGAAGCTCGATGCACACCAACCTTATCTCTCAGTGCGTGAGACCCTTCATTTCAGTGCTGCACTACGTCTCAGTCAAACAATCAGTTCTGTGAATCGTCGCATCCATGTGGAGCTAGTCCTTCACCAACTTGATCTATTGCCTTACTCGAATCAACTAGTTGGTTCCCTTCAAGATGCTACTGGAAAAACATTTGAGATAGCCAAAAAGATAACCATTGCTGTTGAACTCGCTGCTAATCCGAGTATTCTCTTTCTCGAAGAACCCATATCAGGACTGGACAGCAGAGGTACCTCAAATATCCTCAATATTCTTTCTCAAGTTTCCAATTCAGGGCGTGTTATTATCGCCACTTTAGCACACCCTAATGCTTGCACACTTGATTTCTTTGACTTGGCCCTAATTTTGACACATGAAGGGCAGCAAGGATACTTTGGCCCAATAGGACCCGACTGCAGTGACCTGCTCTATTATTTTCTATCAGTTCCAGAAGTTCCCTGCTATTCCATAAGAGTGAGTCCAGTTGGTTATGTCATGGCGACTGCAACACCAACGATAAACTTTGTGGGGGCCTACCAAGCTAGTTCCCTGCATGAAATGAACAACAGAGAAATCTACAGTATTAAGAGTTTAACTGAGGATAGGAATTACATGGTTTCCTCTTCTGTTTATCCTGCTCCATACACACTGCAAGCCATGATGGTACTACTCAGAACTCAAAGATTCCTGTGGAGAAATGTACAGTACACATATGGTAGACTTACTGGGTGCATCATGATCGGTCTTCTCATGGGTTCCCTATATTGGAAGATTGAATATGAGGATGTATATGGCCTGACTTCGCGCTCCCTCTATATATATATGCAAGTAATTCTCATAGGAGTCATATCAGCAAATAATGTCATTCCTCAGATTGGCACAGACAGGTTAGTGTACTTTAGAGAGAAGAGAGCAGGGATGTACCATCCTATCTTTTATCCTCTGTCATGGGCACTGGGAGAAATTCCATACTTCTTCATTGCAACACTTGCAGTAGTGGGAATCGGGAATGGTATGGCAGGAATTGGAACTGGTTCCATCCATGAGTTCATGATGTACTGGACTGTGCTCTTTGTGTTCACAATTTGCGTGACATACTTCGGAATGATGATTACTTTCCTAGCCCCAGTGCCTACACTAGCTGCATTTGCTGTGTCGATTGTGACATCACAGTGGGTTTCAGCTTCTGGAGTAGTCGTCGTGCTATCAGACATAAGGTTCTACCGGTGGATGTATTGGAGCAACCCTTTCCAATATGCTATGAATGTGATGACTTCAATCAGTTTCTACTGCAATGCTGAGGAGAGTGTATCAGACTGCAGTTGCCCAAAATTAATAGACGGTTCTTATGCGTGGGATAGGTTGGCCTCGGTGAGGAGTTTGAGCTATGAGAGGATAGGAACCGACATGCTCATCTTGTCCGCAATGTCCCTCTTATTTGCTTGTCTGGCTTTTCTCTTCTTTGTTATTCTGAAGCACAACTCGCCTTCTCAAATGTAGCTATAGTTTCTGCACATCCTCTGGACATCATACGGGTGTGTGTGAAGTGTGTGGCTGGGGACAGATGTAACCGAGCATCTAGATGTTCTGTGTTCTTTTTTTCTTTTTGACCTCGATGAACAAAGTGCAATATTTCTAAACGAGGTGGCAGGCAAATTTTCACAATGCTTCACCGCATGGTCATAATCACATCTATACAATACAAACGACTAGGTTACCTACTTTCAGCAACCTCAAGTAAGCTACTGTTACAAACTAACTGAAGCTACCAATCTCAAAGTTCTGCATTCTTCAATGAGAATTGAGAACCATGGAGTGTGCTCAGCCAATCGGGGTCAAAACAATACAAGTGCCAATACTTTCGTAAGTGAAAAAATAGTTTTGGCACTCAAGTGAGTGCCGTACGAAAGTTTTGATACTCCTACTATTCTTATGCCCAGCCGATCCAACAGTTTTACTGCTTGGAGTGTATAGTGGCTTGATAGACCTAGGCTGTATATCCATGCCCCGACTACAGAGGCACTGAATCTCTTATTGTCAATGCTCAAACTTGGAACAGTCGATCACCATCGAGCTAAAGGAGTAGTGCTTTCATTGTATGACGGATTGACTTGCCAAGCCAACAGAACCATGCATTTTTTCCTGTAGTACTTCTGGAACCTACACTTCCATTCCAATCAACAGTATTGTGCTTTAGAGGAAAATTTGCACTTTTACTTATCAGTTCTTGTGAGACATTTTCAACTCTACCAACCAGAGATTCCATTCTAAAAATAAAATAAAAATGATCTCAAGTCTCAATCATCTCCCAACAATAATATATTAAAAAAAGACAAATAAAAAGAGACTTCAATTTACTATGACAATGATTCCACAATTTCATCATGGACATGCCAAACAGAAGGCAGATTTGGTCCTGTTTGGATGAAGTGATACAGTAAAACAGCTATCTAACAACAAAGCTGCACATGGAAAAGAGCATAAAATAAGAATAAGACACACAAGACATGAGAAATCATAACTTAAAATAGAGAAACAGCAGTTGTTATTGGTACACTTCATTAGATTACAACCCTAGAGAGGGACACTGCTTCCTAGCATGCTCCGGGATCAACTTTGCCAACACCTCAACTGGGACTCCTTTTAGTTCTGATTAGAAGCAGCAAAATTACTCAATGAGAATATCACACCATATAAAGAAAAAAGTCAAGATTGATTGAAGAAAAGACCATCAAACCATTAGATTTAAAGCTGAACAGTGGCGGAAGAAATCGTCCATTTGGCAAGCGGGCATTGGGATCACGTAACTCATCAAAGAAAGGATGGATTAAGGCATCCAGCTGCAAAGTATATAAAGAGGTACTCATCATCCAGAATCTTTTCCTCAACAACCAAAAAAGAAGCCAGCCTCATGGAAGAGGTTAATACCCTGAAGGATTAATTCAGAGACAATCCAATATCTAATATTACCAGACTCAAAGGAATAGAAGCAACTTCATTGTGTTTACATGCAACTGAAGCAGAAACAGGTACACTTAGATTAAAGACATCTAAGTGGACAATAAAGGGCTTGAGGTACATGTCTTAGATCATCCAAACTAAATGCGTATTAATACAGCATAGCATGAGATACCATTCTATTCTTATCCCAGGAAGAACCACTCTGCTACTGCTTGCTCTGAGACATCATTCTATTTCTATCCAAGGACTATGCCTAGCTATGGACCAGATGCAGAACCAATAGACGGTAGGAGTTTACTAATGCCACTCATCCATGGACATGGGGTTACTAATCACCGAACACTTGATGTCAAATACACATCTTCAGAAGGAGCAAGCTACTGCAATCAACTAAGTGTGAAGCTCTACCCATCTCCTTTTAATTGGGTCTTTGTCATAGCTAGTCCATTTTGCCCTTGCTAATACTTTTCCATTCTGTTCTATTTTAGTTATAAGAACGTTTTCCCCTTGCAAAATTTCTAGTGACACCCTAGTGCAAATTGATTCTGGTTCTTATCCCAAGGTCCTCCCCCCACCAAAAAAAAAAACACATAGCTGAGCAAACAGAGACTGTGATACTCACAGCTGTGCACCGTAGGTTTGGAGAATACTGGAGTAATCTTGAAACCAAATCAACAGCTTCAGGAGGCATGCGTTTGTGGAATATCTGACAAACAAAAGAAAAGTATAAGATCATGTAAATATGAACAATCTGGCAGATTACAGACTACAATAAGCCTATATACCTTGTGCCACGGGTGAGCTTTTATCTGAGGGAATTTGAACTCCGTATAATTAGGATTCATGCACTTGATTTCTTCTCTAGTTGGGGTGCCTAGAACCTGCATAACAGAATTCCAAAACACACAGGAACAACTGATGCCTCAATTAAATGCAGACCAAAGTATTCTAGGTTTCTTCAAATGCATGTGAAGATTGAATACTGAAATTGAAGAAAACTCCAGCACCTTGATAATCTCAACCAGTTGATCCACTCCACTCTCACCAGGAAACAGAGGCTGCATCCAAGTTAGTGATACAACTAAAATTCCCAGCAAATTTGAATTGCATAGACAAACAGAAGGGGAACATGAAAAGCATCTACTTGTCCAAGTAATAGCTCAGCCAGTACGCAGCCAGCAGACCAGATGTCAATAGCCGTTGAATATTCAGTTGCTCCAAAAATAAGCTCAGGAGCCCTATAGTACCTCGAGCAGATGTACGATATATTTGGCTCCCCTTTTACCTATAAAAAACCAACACAAGATAGATTCTCCATACCAAACAAAGGATGGGACATGCTAGTTGCCTATTGAACAGCAGGTATGTACCAATACTTTTGCACTCCCAAAATCACATAGCTTGACCTGGTGGGTATGAGGATTTACCTGCAGAGGGAATAGAGGAACTATCTTCACGATTACAGAGCCAAATGATATATATCTTGAAACACCCTCATTCGATTCTTAATGAGGACATATAATGATAAAATACAACCAGAGAAGAACCATCACTCCGAATGTATCTCTTCCTTTGATGATGAAGGAACTTAGACAAGAGACCCACAGTACACTTCCTAAATTCCAAGCCGAAGGATTAAGCACTTTAGAGCATCGACATTGTACTAGCTGATGAACTCACTAAAAGATTTTGAGGTTTGACATCCCGATGGCACACTCCAATACTGCAGTGAATGTACGACAATGCCCTGAAGATCTTCCGCATTCCAAGAACAGGAACATACATCAGCAACATCAAAGAAACAATTTGGTAAGGAAAAGATAAATAACAGGACACAAATCACTGGAATGCTCAAGTTGAGACAATCGAAATCCAGAAGACTAGTAAGAACAGAAAGTCAAGGAAACGCTATCCCCATAACTGGGACCTGGCCAGAGAGTGGATCCCAAATTAACTGCGTAATATTATGAAAGGTAATATAAGAGCCAAAGCAAGAAGATAGATAGTATACCTGATATGCATAAAGTTTCACATAAATTAGAGGCATCCTTTGATTCAGCTTGTTGTAGTGCTTGATCACACGGTGAACTGTTTCAGGTACATACTCCAGAACTAGGTTCAGATATAGCTCATCCTTTTCGCTCGTTGAGAAGAAGCAATGCTTCAAGAACACCACATTGGGGTGGTCAAGGAGACCCATTGTTTGCAATTCCCGATTCTTATACCTCTTATCTTGAAGAACCTTCTTAATAGCCACTGTTTCGCCTGTCTCTAAGCATTTTGCCTATATAGAAGCAGTCTAAATATCAACAATCTTTCCTAAAAAGTTAAAAGGTACCAGCAAGTTTTTTGTACTGATGAATTACAACACAAGCAACAACAATATACCTGAAACACCACTCCAAATGATCCTTGGCCAACGGCTCGCTCAGCCATATAGCTTATCGTCTGAAATTATAAATAAAAGAAGGTACCCGAAACAGGGATATATGATAAATGGAGATAAATATTGAAGCAGAAACAAGCATCTCACACGCATTTCAATCACACATAGATGATGATGAAAGTCAACCACATTTTTATCATTACTCCAGAAATGTAGTGACCAAATTATGGCTAACTAAAATTATATCTGCCTCTCATCCCGTAAAACAGACATGTAGAAGAATAAGTTCATGCTTGATTGTTTATACTTAGCTAATACATGTCTAAAGCATGATATCGATAGACCATGTTCATTTTATACATATCTCATCCTCAGCAAATCAGTTCTTAATATTGAGCCGTGAAAGAAACCCCAAACTTTAAGAGATGCTGGAAATAAGCCATTATTAGTTCATGGTTCATAGGAGAGAAATTAAAAGTGGACCATAGAAGCATGAATTCAGAACTCCCAACTGCATAGACGTGGAGACAGAAAAGACACCCAACATGAAAAGATGTCCTTCACCAAGAAGATCAATACACAAACTAACAGAATATGTAAAATGCTTCAGAAGAATGATTCTTAGAAAAGAATACGAATATGAATACCTGCTTTGGCTGGCCATTTCTACCACCAATAGTTGTCACTATAATATGACCTGTCTCTGTCCCATTACCATCAATAACCGTTGCTTCCATCTCCTAGAATTCATCAAGGTGTGAATTGTAGATGCTCAAGACCAGCAGGAACAAGAACAAGGATAACAAAAACAAGATAATTACTGGGAGTGGCATTAGACATACATATGTAACTATCAAGGAAATAAAATAACTAAAGGACATACTCTTTCGTCCCTGATTTTCATGTCATTCATCTCTTCCGGCAACCTATGTGCACCAAGAGCATATCCACTAGTATCTCTCAAACCAGAAGCACGTGGGACACCGACCGATGCCATTAGCTCCCACAAGCTTCCTCTTAAGCTTGTAGCATTTCTACCTGTACAAAGCAGCTTTGTTCATCAACCTGCTATAATTGGAACAACAAGATCAACAAAGATATCTAGTCTTATAGAGGAACTCATAGAGAAAGAAAGCAATGAACATGCACCATCCCTTGACCCTCTTCATCCCTACAAAACGACAATGTACTTTTCTAGCTGAGTAATGAGAAACTATTTTCAGTGTCCATACCCTTGGAATTTACAACTCAACCTCAATTATCACTACTGAAAACAAGTGCATTTCCGCAGCTTTCTAACCAAACAGGACTCGAGTCTATCGCGAACACAAGAATATTACTAATAGCAAGCTAAATCTAACATGGAATGAATAAGAATAACTCCAAAGTGCAAAGGACAACCCTTTAAGCAACTTTACATGTTTTTATTTAATGGGGAGCAAACATCCATCAAATTCGCCAATTTGTGAACTTTTTGAGTTGTTGAGATCAGGGGGCTCCTGTCATGGGTACTCCAGACTACTGCAGCAGATCAGAACGCCAACACCACGGAAATGACACGAAACGCTAAAGCAAACAAAATGAAACCCAATGCTTTTACGCTTCTTCTGAAGCTCAATATACCCAGAAGAGGGATGCCAGCCGCTGTCATGAAAAGAATACTTAAATATACCAGAGAATGAAAGCACACAACTTTCGACCAAGCACAGCAAGACTAAGCATCGAAACCAAAACCCAATGACAAGCCCGCATCCAAGAGCAAAATGCCCCCACACCCGTTTCCAAAAAAGCGTTAAAAAGAAAGCCAGCCCGATCCAATCCCAAGCTCAAAGCTTGAAACTCGCTGGAGAAAAAGTTAGCAATGGGTAAAGGGGACGAGACAGTTACATCGAACGAACCAGCTGAGCTACCTGGAGGTGGCCAAGGACTAGTGGTCAAACGGAGGCTCTAATGGCGATCAAGTCACGAGACATGGGGAGAGAGAGAGAGAGAGTGGCATATCCATTTCTGCTCTCTGCTGCTTTTGCGTTCACGCTGTTGATGCTTTTCTTTCCTTTTTTTTTTTTTTTTTGGGTTCTTCGTGATGTAATAATGCGAATATGTCTAATTTGGTTTGTGTTCCAAGCAAATATGCTAGCTTGGAATTTAAATTTCATACATATGTCATTTATAATTTAATCTAAATTTAAAGCGGGGCTCTCATGATACGTGTATATTTATAAGTGAATGTAACCAACGTATATTTATCTTGTTAAGTTTGACGAGTGAATTTAATTTGCATGAAAGTTTTAGTGTAATTCGTTTAGATTATCAAAAGCCTAGGATTATCCATATTGTATTTATTCTTTAATTATTAGGCCATTTAAGTTTCACAATAGATTCAATGATTGGGGTGACAGAGAATTTGAACTATAAAGGTATTCGATAAATTTGTATACGTTTTACTATGGAAAATTAAAATGCGTTGGATAATGAATAAACCCAAGAGGACAACAAAAGTGCAAACATGTCTTTTTCTTTTTCTCAAAGGGATGTTCACCCTTGCCCAAGTATCTCCATATGAAAGGAAGTGGTTAAGTTTAATTCAGGTTATTCATTTTATTTTTTTGACCAACAATTTATTCATTTTAATAAGAAAAACTATATTTTTCTAATACCTTTTGTGTTTTAGAGATCAGTAAATTATCAGCATAATTGTCCTTTGGATTGAATATTTTGTCTTAAAATTTGTGGGGTTTATATACCTAAGTTCTAAAAAAAAAACTGGTTCATACAGGTTTTTCAATGTACTTTGAGTCCTTTCTTCAATACTCAATTAAATTTAAAAATTACAAATTTTAAGATTTAGTGCACGAACTTGACATGTTTAATCCCATGAATATCCCTTCTGACATTAATGACCTTTGACTTAAGATTTTGTTGGCAAAATCCCAATGAGCAAAAATAGAACGTTTGACTCTTTGTCAAATTGCCATATATATGGCAAGTTATGATGAAATGCATTGACAAATAGGGTAAATCATTCTCAAGTCATGCAGTCCAAAGTCAAAAGATGGACATAGAAGATGCCCAATTGATAGTCATTGGAATGTATCTACTTGTACTGAAAAATCGAAGCATAATCAGTCACCTTGGGAATATACACGTTCACAAATATAATTTCATGGCAAGTAATGACCCCGATGTGTTCGTGCCCCTACATTATTAAAGAAAGAAAAATTACCACGTTGATTCATCATTCTTGACAAGCTAAGCATTTCACGAAATTGGTACATCGTACGGCCGACTATCTTAATTATATTTCTCAACTTGGGTGTAATTACAGTATACAAATGTCACTTTTTAGGAATCTCCCCAATTCAAATTTGGAAGTGGAACAGCTCAAGCGGGAAATAAATAAGAACCAACAAATGCACGTCGATCATACTCAGGAGAACACGATGGAACATTGATTCCCTCTAGATGCTAATCACCTGTACACACACCCTCTATGCTAAGGTTCTTCACAGTACACCACCTCCACAGATAGGCAACAACCATTCATCATCTACAGAAAAGATCTGAAAACAAAAAAAAAACAAAAGAATGATCATGTTCCCTTCCCAAACCCCCATGCCTTAACAATCACCATCTAATTGGAAAATGGGGGAAGAGAAGTATCATGAATACTGCCTCAGCCCTGGGTTCCAATATGGAGAAACAGTCCGTGTAGATCCGTTTCTTTCACGTTCGCTGATACGCTTTGCTTTCTGATCTCGAACCTGGATAGTCGCTCCGGTCCGTGTCGGAGTTTTCCCTCTGGGAATCCATCTCCATGCTGCTACCCCCCTGAGTCCTACGGTGCCTTCTATCCTGGAAACACAGATATGATACTTCTTAAGGGGGAACAAAGCTAGAACAATGTCTTTGATAGTCAACAAGATGTGTGGATCGGAAAAGTACATCTGATGGAAGTTCCGACAGGAATGCTTCCTATAAGGTATGTGTAGAATTAAGTACTATGATGCTTGTCAAAAGGAAAAGGATCAGCTTGAAGAAACACTGGAGATTGATGGACACTTCCTGTGATGTGCAATTACCAAGCAGATGATTTGGTGAATAGGTAGTGTACGATGGCCATCACCCTATTAACATTATCTTTTTTCACTTAAAAGTATCAATCACTAGCTGAGGTGGTGTGTGGCTGTGAGCTAATATATCTCTTACTATCTGCTCAGAGTAAAATTTGTGTGTTTCATCAATGACAATCAATCTCCATTCAAGGAAGTTTGGGCAATTAAAAACAACCAAGTGATGCTTCGAATAACATAAAAGCCCTGTGAAATGGAACATCGGAGACAACGGTACTTGAAATGAGGCAGCCAAAATGATATGAGACGGGGAACACATAGAAACACTTTCACTACGCACTGCAAAAGGGAAATGCAGACCGCAAAGGGAGCAGCAGGAAAATGGAGCAGATGTCAGCGGGAGTTCCATCCAAGTACAGTGAAATTTTATCTACGAGATTTAATTGGAACAGAAGATAAACATAATCGGGAAAGCTACCTCTCTCGGTATTGGATACTCCTCAGATTCAAGCATTCGGACAACTTGGCCCATCTTGGGTCTCTTTTCATGATCTGGGTCAACACACCTCAAAGCTGTCAAAAGGGCTCGTTTCAAGGCTCTAGTTGATGGCCTAACCTCAATATTGAGGTCAACCACCTCTTCTGACCGGCGGCTGCCGACCATCATTTTCAACCAATCAACCAGATTCACCTGAGAGATAGCAGACTTGTTAGGATCGAAGAATTCATGTTCAACGGAGATGAAACAGGACTCCACTGAAAGCACAATAAAAGAAATGACGATGCAGAATATAAAGGCATCATTCCATGATTCAAGATGCTTTTGGAAGCAAATATCAGTGACTGCAAGCACATATCTTTGCAGTGTAATGGTAATGGGGGTAGAGCAAGCGAGAGCAGGAAACTTCAACAATGGAATACTGAACAGAAGACTCTACAGATATAGTTCTACCACTAGGGATAGCCACATTCATTAAATTCTTAGTCCACATAGATTTTCTCCCAAAAGCCACCTTTTTGCAGGAAGCAATCATATATTTGCTACAGACTTATCACTTTTCTGAATGTGACAATGGAAGAAGCAGAACAGCTATTGACAAACTTAGGCTCCAAGAGAGTGTTGCATGTGCCATATAATAGCTGGATGCAACCCATTATAACTGATGAAATGTCACAACAAGGTAAAAGCACATAATTTATACTAATCAACCAACCCAGGCAAATACAGAGAAACCACTTAAAATCGACTAAGTTTAAATTGAATGAAGTTTTGGAGATAAACTAGCACGAGGTCAGTCTACACAAGTACTTCAAAAGAGTAAGCACCGCACAAGAGTTCCCCCCGAGCAAACTGTAGAAAGCATGAAAGAAACCAACCGAACTCTTTAATCCAATTCTAACACAATGGCGTGCTAATGGCAAACCTTGACCGGGCAAAATTCTAATTAAACAAATACAGAATAGATAATGGAGCACGAGTTCAATTTCTATGAACAGTTTTCAAATAGAAAGTATGAACACAATTACTTCAAGGATGACAAGGAAGCAGGAGACAGCTCCTATTTGCTATGCAGAAGCACCTAAAATTTCAAGAGCATGCTTTTTCCCGAAAGAATCCTGGAATCAAGAATTAAGTGGCTTTCCAAAGCATTATATGTGTCCTCCAATATAGTTACACATGATCACCATGTTAGCCAATATCGTTGTAACTTTCGTATTGTTATTGCAGCATGGAGAGAGTGATCTAGAAAAAAAATGCCTTACAACCAAAAAACTAGAATTAGTTTGCCAGAAGAAGCTGAAACACATGTATATGCATGTCAAATACTTTAGAAATTATAAACAATTTGAATATGCTAATCCGGTGGCATGATTGTGTACTTCATTGGCCGGACGTCCATAGTCAACAGGATCTCGACCAGTGATTGCTTCAAGTAGAACCACCCCAAAGCTGTAGACATCGCTCTTTTCATTTAAAAGGCCAGTATTTGCATACTCAGGAGCCACATACCTGATAGAATTAAGATGAAGAGTCAATCACGGAAAGAAAGATCCCACGTGCAAGGGAAGAATGACTACATTGTTAAAAAAAGAAAGATCCCATGTGTGAGGGAAGACTGACTAAACTGTCATGGAATAAAAGGAAAGAAGGAAACAAACCCAAAAGTTCCCATAACTCGAGTTGTGACATGACTTTTCCCTTCACCCAGCAACTTGGCTAGACCAAAATCAGACACCTTGGCATTGAATTCATCATCGATCAATATATTGCTCGACTTGATGTCTCGGTGAACAACTTTAGGCTCTATGGCTTCATGCAGGTAAGCTAGACTGCAAAATCATGAACTTCAGCTTAGAACTAGAACAGAACCACATAAAACTTGCCGAAGCTATACAGAATGAACCTACGCTTTAGCTGTGCCAAGCAGAACCTTTATTCGAGCTTCCCAAGTGAGATATCCCTGCTGGCGCATAGCTCCATGAAGCCACTGCTCCAGGTTTCCATTGTTGACATACTCGTACACCAATATCCTATGAGTTTTCACACAACAGCTACAGTTTAGCACCAAGGAAATCTCATTATAGTTGAAGCAAAATCAAGCTACTGTGCTAATCAGATGTGAACATAGATTTTGTCTCGTTTGGTGTTTAAAATTGGGGCTTACGTAATGATGGCATAGAAGTTAATTGTTTTTAGTATAAGCTACCATCTTATCCACAATCCATCTCGCCTAAAGTAACATTCTTCAGTTCAATATTTCTCCACTATTGATCTTACATGCAGCGCTTCTGTTATTTCAGCAAATTTTTCTTCACATTGCACTTTTGGTGGCACAGTGGTCTTACACTTCAACTTATTACACACTGAAGAGATCATGATCTACCAGAAGACTCAAAACACCATGAAGAGGAGCGGTACCTATGCGTCCCTTCAATGCAGTACCCAAGAAGACGAACCAAATTCTTATGGCGCACATGCCCAATGGCTTCAACTTCCACTCTAAATTCTTTCTCTGCTTGGCCCCTATCACATTGAGTTTGAAAAGCAAATTTCCTTAGGAATCCAAGTCAAGTCTAAAAGGGACCAAAAACAAGCAGTGTCAACCCTTTAAGTGGCAATGAAAATGTAAACTTACAGGTTATTCAGAATCTTCTTAACTGCCACGGGAGTCCCATTGATAAGACAGCCCCTGTAAACAACTCCATAACCTCCCTCACCAAGGACATTTTCCTTGGAAAACCGGTTTGTTGCTTGCTCAAGATCCCTCAATGTAAACCAGTGGCCCCAGCCCAAATGCGAAAACTCAGGCAAACCAGACAAAGGTGAAGGAGCGGTTATTGGGTGTGACGAAGAAGGTTTGTAAACAGTCGCAATGCCAGAGTTTGATTCTTCTCCTGATTGGGATCCATAACCATCTCTGTCTACATGATGAAATGACCCGGATTGGCTGCTGTTGTCTCCTTTGTACAGTTTCTCCATGCCGAGATGTACAAGCACTTTATCTGATTCTTTCTCACTGGATTTGTCCTGAATAGTGAGAAGGATGCCATCACGGGGAGCAAATGCACTAGTCGACACTTGCTCCACCCTAACCTCTTTGATTTCCTTTGAAACAGTCGGAATCTGGCTGAGAGGCAGTTTGTCTCGCGTTCTTCTTGATTTTTTCTTCGACATTAAACATAGCGATAATACCGACAGAATAATCACGATAAACAAACCCACAACAATTCCTATGACTTCCCAAACCTTCAGGCCGAAAATGGCAGTATCCTTGGATAATTCAGCTTTGAGATCTATGGCCATATTTTCAGTGCCTACAAAATGTGTAGAAGAACTTAGCAACTTCCTCAAAGCATAACCTTGAATTAGGATCATTAACTTTCATTTCCAGATTCACGTATAGCTTCAGGCACCCAAGGGTGTCAGAGAAGCCACACCTAGTCATAACGGCAGTCATCAAAATACTCACATTTTCATTCCCTAAAACACCGGAAGACGGCAAAGTGATTGGCTAATTAAGACCACAAATCAGAAAGCAAAAAAGCCTACTCAAGCTTTACAGTGCCATCATTAGATCGAGAAACTGCAGATACAAGACCAAACCACGGTTCTTATCATTGCCTCTATTGACCATCTGACCAGCATACTTAAAAAAAAACAAAACAAAACAAAAACAAAAACGCAAATTTAAACCAGCATGAAAATTGACCCAACAGAGGCTAAAAAGAGGAAAGATTACAATTCATCAATTTCTCACCTTTCTCAGATGGCCTTCACATCCAGACTTCTAGATCTCCAACAAAAACTTAATCTTGAGGGGAGAGCTGAATCCCACAATCATAGATCTCTCCAAAAGGAGAACAAGCAGCCCATTTTCAGCTCTTTAGAGACACTTTTCAAGAAACTTGAATCAGCCACTGTCTGTTCAAGAAAGCCAATTATATATAGACAATGCAAAACCTGGTTTTTCCCATCAGCAAGCTTAATGTGAGCCTGAATCTAAGCTGAAATGTAGCTTTCTCTCAGACCCAGAAACGCAAGGGGAGGTATAGAGGTTTGTTGCGAGGAGAAAAAAGAGAAAACAAAGGAATATCAGAGACGAGTTGTTTTGGCTTGTGTCCTGGAATAAACAAAGAAGAGGAGATGGAGTTATCAGTGGTAGGTGCTCTTACAGCTTCACATTAATACAGTAGAAGGGAAGGCAAATGAATTTGTGCATGTAAAAGAACTGCCACAACCTGATTGAGATCTGATTCTCTATCACGATCTGTCATGGACATTGACTGTCTATCAGCAATTTACTGAAAAAGTCTTCATTTTTATTTTCACTTGTTTGGGCAAATGTAAAATCCGACCGGCCTGCATTAAACAAATGACAGGTTTTGTTGGTTTGTGCACAGAGGTCATCACCTTAATCTTTTCTTTAGGGTTTTCTTTACTGCATTAAAATATGCATGTCATGTTCGGCCAGAAAACTAATACTACGCATGTGATGGTCAAACACCCCCGATTGAATGATAATGTGGGTGATGAAATCTTATGATTTTGATGGTTATGACTAGCAATTCAGTCAGATTCAGGGCTTGTTTTATGGGAAAAAGCTAAAGGAAGGAAAAGGTTTTATTTTCTGGTTTGACAGTCTTACCTCTAATGAACAAGTAAAGAAAACCTCTAAAGGACAAAGATGGCTTCTGACCCCAAGGAAAAAACTATCATTCACACAATCACAGCATGCCTCCTGACAATGTTATCATCAAAGCTTACTGTAAACTTATTGTTAATATTGCTCTCAATCTTGTGTCCAGTATCTTGTTCATTACTGAAAAAAAAGTTATTTGAGCAGAACCATGATAAAATACAACAAAAAAGGGAGCTTTTTTCCACATCATCCATGGAGTCTTATGGCCCCAGCCATCGGCTAAAGGTGAAAACGAGCGGGTTATATAACAATGAACGTGAAGAACAAAGGCGATAATGATCAGTAGGTGAAACCTTTACCAGTTATAAATGAAACTTGTCCTCTAGAAGGTTAGGATTGGGGTCCCCCTCGGAAATTCAAGTCTTTCAACTAATGGATGACAGAGTGAAGTACAATGGATAGCCACGCTGATTTAAGTGGGTGTCCCTTTTTGCACATCATAGATAAAAGTTGTCCCTCAAGAAAAATTAGGATTGGGGTCCCCTTGAAAATTCAACTCCCTCCACTAATGGATGACAGAGTGAAGTACAATGGAGACTGGAGAGTTACTTGAGGACCGGTACAAAGAGAATTCACAAGGGGAAAAAAAAACTACTAATAACAAATTATTTACATTTTGTCATATGGGCAACCCACCAAACCAAACTTAGTTTTTAGCCAAATTACGATCAAAAACATTCGTAAAAAATCACTCTCGTCAGGAGTCTCATATCGAATCAAATTCGATGATCCACCCGAAGAAAAGGAAGACTGTGCAAACCCTAATATGCAAACATAATTCTTTCCTTCCTTCCTTCCTTTTCCAGCTAATGGTTTCCTTTTTATATCTATTATATTTTGGGTGGTCGGTAATGGCTAAGGCGAGCATTATGCTGGAGTGCTGGTTCTCATTTTGGGGACCATGCTGCTGAGCTGTGTGCCAGGTCGCCGTTTTTGTGGTGTGCACGGCAATATATTTATGGAGTAGGCTGGTGATGTTTATGCTTTCCTTCCCCGAGTCATCATGCCATGCCCGGCCACCTTAGGAAAGAGCCAGCTTTGTTGCTGTACATATACAGGCAACAGTTCCGTGGACCTTCCGATTTTTCCTTGCTTCGGCCTGATACAAATTGACCCGAGTCCATAGACATCGTTCTGTCATCAAAGAAGCCTGCCTATCTTCTTGTTTAAGACTAACCAGCTGGGTCCACATTCAACTTGCGAAAAGGGATCGTACCCATTTCCAAGTTCGAGTCATGATCATCAGATCATGCGGTTTCCCAATTAAAATTGATCTCTTGATAGCGATTAGGTTCGTATACATCTTGCCAGCTAATAGAAGAATTGACATGGCGTCGACTTTAGGTTGGGATATCCGTTAATTATAAGTAAATTTCAGGGTTGAAGATAATCATGTTGATGAAGAGATTAAGGATGCCGGCCGATACAAAAAAAATCTATAAATAACTAAGACCAATGCACTTGCATTCTTAATGCTAGATAATCTATCTATCCAGTCTTTCTTTAATGGAAAAAGTGACCCCAATGAAATAATTATTAATCTTCGATTTTTCTATGATACTTTTAATATTCAATGACAGTGCAAGTGGAGAACTCCCTCCAACGACTCTTACGCATGCGGGGAAAATTATCAATTCAGTCCTAAAATTATTGTACAAATGTTAATGCGGTTCTAAACTTTTTGTCAATATAATCATAAAATTCTGTGCGAAATTCCAATTTAATATTTCCAACCAATTATCACCATAAATCATTGACATAACGATCCATAAGTTATCCACGTAGCACAACCTATGAATTACTATCTTACATGAAATTTTACGCAATGAGTTTAAGACTAAATTGATATTAGTACAATATATTTATCACTCATTAAGCAATTATCCATGCGGTAGCCTTTCAACTTCTTCTTTTTTTCTGGCTCGCCGGGAATTATCAAGGCTTTGCACAAACAGCAATTCTTCATAATCTGTGCGCATCAAAAAAATATTTATTAATTGCATGCGTATAATGCCTTACCTGTCGTGCGCATGTTCGATATTATTTGTTCCCTAAAAGTAAATTAATTTATTAACCGTAGAGGGGGGGTCCAATCATTGACTTGAGAAAGAGCCGTCCCTTATGGATGACATGATACGTCAGGGCAAGAAGCAAATCAGAACAGAGGAAGGTGACACCTGAAAATTATATCGATTCCCATCGTTCAATCAAAGCCAAGAAGTGCTAGTCGTACTTTTCCACTAGCGCTTGCCCTAAAATGGAAGGCATTGAATATTACCAAGCAATCTGTCCATTTATTCCGCAATTATTTGTGCCCTAAGTCTATATATATAAATAACGTAAATGGCACTATATTTCATGCCTATAACAGCTCATGATGGATACCTTTCATTATATAGAATGAAGGCCAAAATCGTTATTACTAGACAAGGCGTGAGATGTTGGTTTGCCGTGCAAACAAGATCTGTTTTCTACATTCTTCCAGGACGTGTTCATTAAACCTGACCTCGGAAAAAGGAAAATAGGAATCCAGCTACTAATATGGCCAATCGAGATGATGTTTGGTACTCGTGCAACGTGATTTATTAGGATAAATGAGGCTAGCTCTATGAGGTTTCGAACTATTCTAGGGAGCATGTAGATTGTGATTGATTAGCAGAATAAATGTGAGAAAGGACTTGGTTTTGGCCCATAGATTGCCCAAAGATCTTCCGGAAACTACTCTCAATTGATCCGCAAAATTCACGGCCCTTCACGGGGCTTGATTTTCCCTAAAAGAAAAGGAAGACTTTGGCCCTCGTGCCTCAACATTAATGTACCCATAAAAAAAATGATAAGATGGGCTTCCGTATCTAATTATCTAATTCAAATAATGAGGTCGCACGTTATGCATACGCACTTGAACTTTTTGAGTCTTTCTTAAGGATCCAAGAAAAGTTTGCAACTCGTTTTCACCGAAAAATATCTAGTCATTTTCGGCTGTTGCCCGGACACATTGCATACTTTTCAGTGGCTTCAAATCACCCACATGCAAAACTTAAGTTGCTGCCATCCATCACGACGCCGGTGATTGTTCCCTCTATCTCCACCACACCACCGCCTCGGTCAAAGCGAGTAACAGAGTTGTCTGTCTTCTTTGCCTCGCAAAGTTCTCTCTCTTTCCCCCGTTCCACTTTCAAACTTTGTCATCAGATTGGCAAGGAGAGAGGGAGAAGGAACTGTCTCACGGCAGCAGAGCAGGCCGATGGCGGAGCAGGTGACGTTGGGGGTACACAACAGTAGATCCCTTGGCGGGTGCCGGCCAGGGTTTCTAGAAAGTGATGTTGTCAACTCTAATGGGAACTTTCATTTCATATGAACTATACAATATACACAAAATTAACTATCCACCAAGTCTACCGATCATGACAAGCGCGGTTGCATCCGCAAGTGAGAGTAAGGATGGGTTTGTCTCTGGTGAGACACTGCACCTATTGCGTTTCCGCTATATGGTCTGGCCAGTGATAAGAGAAGGGAAAACATCTTGCTGATTCAAATGCATGCGCCACTGCATAGCATGCTCAGCATTATGGGCCGGGAAAATTATTTGGGCCCATTAATAGGGTCCGGTTGAGAATTTATATATATATGGTATGGAGATTTTTTTTTCTTAAAAAAAAGGCAGTAAAAGGAACTCATCCTGGCAAAATAAAATATATAGAGATAATTCCATTTTTTGATTCCATGTCTTAGGTAATAGTGCAATCAAGTCCTAGGACTCTCGATTTGCACAATTAGACCATGTAACTTTAAGTCCATTATCTAATGTAGTCCTCTAATGACTGAAACTATGAAATATTAAATTCAGACCAACCCGATACCTTATATATATGAAAATTGTGAAATGGACTTGGACTAACATCTCTCAACATGGCCCTTACAAAAAGCGCAAGCCCCACTGGCTATTCTTCCATGAGAAAGTAGGAGAGCTTGGGTGGGAAGCCTGCGATTGGCAATGAGCCAAAGGTTATGCCTGACTCGATTGATCATCTATTTTTAAGCTGCGGCATCACGACTAGTGTCGCTTTCGTCTGGGCTGCTAGATGTATTTGCCTTGGAGCAACAGGCCTTGGAGGGAGAATTTACATTGGGCTGCTACCTTTTTGATGGGTAAAGATTTCTACAAAAGCATTTGTCGTTTTTCCTTCGGCGCTCTTTGTCATATCATTTGGAAAAATAGGAATAGCATCATCTTCAGAGATCAGCCTCTTTCAATCCCAGCCATGAAGAACCATCTCTTCAAAGTGGTCCGAGACAAGGCTATCACCTTCAGGAACGTTGAAGATAATTTTAGGAACAGAAGGTTGCAATGAAGTTGGGGTATTGATCCGATCATTTTCTCCGGGGACCCGTAGCCTTGATGGAGTCTCTTCGATTTGGAGCCGTGGGCTACTCTTCTCCCTGGATGTCGCTTTTTGCTTGAGTGACGGCTGTCTATGTCGTGCTTGTCTTTGGCGTTGCATTGTAGAGTGTGTGCCGCGCGTTTGTGGCTTTTACATCACGACATCCTTCCACTCCTTTTGATCTTCTCATTTAGAAGGCAAGTTTTGAAGCCGTGTTCTTGTGTACTTTTGGCCTCTCCTCAATACATTTATTACCTTTCACCAAAAAAAAAAAAAAAAAATCTCTCAACATGGGCTCACTTTATTTTTCAATCAGGAGAAGTCCATGAAGCAAAATCCAAAAGAAAACAAATAATCGAAAGCACAAAAAATTCTTTGTTTAGTATTTTTTATTTTGTTGTTTGGAATTTTTTGGAGTCAAATTTTGTTTGGATTTTGCTTGGTGGACTTCTTTAGATGAAATCCATGTTGATTTTTTTTTTCTCGAAATGAAGATAACATTCATATAACAATATTCAAGAGGTACATAGAAGTCTTTTAAACCTAGCAAATCCCAAATAATTGCAAAACGGAGCAAAAGTGAAAAGCAAATAACAAGGGGCAATCTACGACTGAAAGCACACTCTCATCCCTCTAGAACAGATCTGCCATCATAAACGTTTGGCAACCAATCACCAAATTCAATAATGAGTGCATGCCAAGATCTCCCACTCCATTTACAATAGCTTGTGGTGCACATTTAGGTTCAACGTCCTCATCACCATCATTGTACAGAGACACAATATCGAAATATCGAAATAACACATATCAAATACTAGGGGTGTGCAAAAGAATCGGGACCTACCCGGACAATGCGGAACCGGGCCAGGAACCGCCCGAATCGGTGGTTCTTGAGGGAACGGTCCGGTTCCCGGTTCCCAATTGATGGGAACCAATGAGTACCGGTTCGGTTCCCGGTTCCATGGACGGATCCGTCCACCCGCCTACCCGGACCGGACCGATTATATTAAAATATATATAATTTTAATATTAAAAAAATTGAAATTACTAATTAATAAACCCAAATCAAATAACTAAAAAACTTAAGTCAAGATTGCGAAGAAGCAGGGCTGGGTAATCTCCAGTCAAACCAAATGGAGAGGTCCAAAAGCTAAAAAGTCCAAAGCGCACCTTGAATCCTTGACAAAACGCCGAGCAGTGAATGGGCAAAAAGCAAGCGCACGAAGAAGCAAGGCTACAAGAGGAGGAGAAGAAGAATAGGTCGGGCGAAGAACCAGCAATTTCGGTCGAAAACCAAAATTGTTTCGCGTCAAGATCAGTTGGCGGTCCGGTTCCCAGATGGTCCATGCAACTAACCGGTGGATCCCAGTTCCAATTTTTCGAAACCGGTTCTTAGCGGGCGGTTCTCAGTTCTAGGTCAGGAACCGCTCGCCTAGACCATGCACACCCCTATCAAATACCTATAAAGGTCTCCCACATCTATATCTAGATCTAGTTACAAAGAGTAAAACCACCAAAACTTGACTTAAATCCGAATCAAGAGAGGAGTGTGGCCTAATCTCCAAGAGGTTGGGGAGCCACATTACAAACATCCTCCGTGATGGATGTCGACTAGACGAATGACCGAACTGATTTCCACATTCACACAAGATCAACTACATAAATTTATTTACACGCACAAACTCTCAGAACAAATCGGGAGAGAAAAGAAAGGCAGAGAGCTTCAAAAGAGAGAAGAGGGAGATAGAGAGGAAATGCAAAGTCATTTCCCTAGAGATTTTTGGTTCAAAGTGTATTAGTTCAACGCAAATCCCGTTTGGTTAGTGATTTTTGATTTAGCTTTTTGCAAAGCAACTTTGAAATGAAAAAAAATATATAAAGGAAAAATAAAGGGCTCAACAGTCATGGTCTCCTTCTTGGAAGGAGAGGGCCACTCCGAGGTTGTGCAACCTCAGGCAAGGTCCACCAAGGTCATATAGCCTAGGGAGGCAACAGCTAGGCTTGGAGGCAAAAGGTTCGGGCGACCCTCAACCTCATCAACGCTTAACACAGTGACCATCAACTCACCTAAGTCTCGACCAACTAGATTTCACCTAACAAAGCCACGACTATTGGCAACAGTCTGCTAGCACAACCCTCATTGGAGCTTCCCCAATGCCCTAGACTACAAGATCGAAGAAGATGAATAGTTTGTTATGGGGGCAAAAGCGAAAGTAATTAAAAGGAAAAAAAAAACATTTTTTTTTCATCAATTCTACTTTAGCTTTCAATTCATTCTCAAACTTTTGCAATGCCTCTTTGCAAAATGAAGAGTCAGAAACTCACCCGACACTAATCATCCCCCATCCCAATCCCCTAAGAATGTGCGAATCCGGACTCCCAAAAGGGGAAAAAAAAGACTTACCTTAGGTTTTCAGCTTTACCAATGTTGTCTTTCACTCCATACTCTTCAAAAAGAAAAACTTTACCAAACCCCCTACTTTCATTCAAGGAATTTTATAGCCCAAATTGCCTCGGAAAGTCAAACCAAAGCACAATGATAGCATAATTTAAGCGTTTCGGGACTTGATTGCATGATTCACCTAAATCATAGGACTAAAAAAGAGGTATTATCCCAACTGAACGAGTCTCGCTCTCTCATGATCCACTACTTTTCCAAAGTCCTAGATACAGAAAACATTTATTAAAAAAAAAAAAAAAAAGTTCAGGTCGCTGCATCCACTGAACATGCAGAGTCAGGAAATGAGTTCAATATACTATCATGTCCCTTGTCACTACGCTCGTTCCAACGCGAAATGAGGACAAAAGCAACATCAAAAGACGCGACACCCTCGTAGAGAATTTGTCTAATTATCGGAGCCATTCATTCCTCCTCTGCTGCCGGCGAAGAATATTCCACAGGACCACAGGTCCTCTTCAATGCTTGGCACTGATTCCATGGCGCAGGTGCTTGGCGATGTGGCAATCAAGTTAACAGTCTTGTGGAAAGAAAACTTGTGCTTGGGCCTTTTTTTTCTTGGCCTCCTCTGTTGGGTCATCTTGGTTTTGTCTTTGGGCTTGATCCCAAGTGGGAAATGGCCATTCCTGCTCTCGAGCAGCAAAGTGCCAAGTGAAATTCAAACGAGCAAGGGGACCGCTTTTGATGCCCAGAATCTGTAAAGGGGTCTCAAATATCAACTCAGCGGCTTTTCCAGTCCTCCAAAAAACTAGAGATCATGGAAGATCATATGGTAGGTTCGAAAAGATGGAGACACATTACACGTCGCGCATCACGGTCCGATGTCATATATTCCTCCGCTTTCCCTTAAGTTTATCTCCAGTACACACTCCACATGGACAAATTAGGAAAAAGCGGGGGCGGACCGGGCACACGGTTAGTCATCATCCCACCTTGGATTGGAAGAACAGGGCAGAACAGTGCACGTTTTCTCAGCGTGCAAGTGCAGATGCTTTTCATTTCTGTATCTTTCTTCTTTTCAAAGGTGGTTCTAGATTACCTTCCCACCATATCGCCACTCTAAGTGTTCATGTGTGTGCTTTCGGCTTTGTCGCGTATTAGAGAGAGAGGGAAGGTGCTTTTAAAAGAGAGATGAGGTAGAAAAAGAAATTTCCACATGGGCATGTCCCCACTCGTGCGTATATTCTACGTCAAACTTCGCGGAAAGAGATCTCAGTTTGAAAGAACAGCAGAAAAAGTAATCTCTTCTCTTTAATGTATTAAACGATGTCTGCATTTATGCCGAGGATCCGTGTATGGAGCAGCGTCGGCAATCAGCAGACCATGTACATACGCGCATGAGAACGCGTTGCGTATGCTCGTTCTAGTAGACCGAACTATGAGTCCCGTATTTTGTTGATCGATGTAGAATGAGTCTGCATGGTATCTTTTTCGAGGCACAAGGTTGTAGGGGTCAAGAAAAACCCAATCTTTCACGTAACAATGTCTGCCAAAAGTTTATTGACATAATGGATTCAAGAGCGTGTTATGTAATCATGAGTTGCAGTCATAATTATGCCACCAAACGGATTTCTGTTCCAAGTATGTCCCAAGAACAGAAAAACAGAAAAATAGATAAACGGAATGGTTATCATGCACGTTCTTAACCATTAGCATCTGATGGACCATTAGGCTACATGCTTTCTAATGTGGGGTCTGTCCACTCTCTGTGCAATCAAGTTCAACTAGATGACTACAAGAGTAGGCCAAAACAATTTCTTACCAGCTTAAACAATTTTATGAAGACTTCTCTAATCTATTTTGTTCTCTGTCCATCAGGGGCACTCATTATTCTCTAAGTAGTAATGGTATTTGATCATGATGAGCCAACTGGCCTATCTATTTTGCTTCTTTTTATCCCTCCTTTCTATTAGCCAACAGGCTTCATATGTGAGTGATTCTTATCAGGATAGAAAGATGGGTCGCTGACGGCATTCATCCACTGATGGATCTGATTTTATCTGCTATAGAGGTGCTATTTGGAGCAAAAGTTCATATCAACTTCCTTGTTAGGCCTGTCTAGAGCACCTCTTTCTCTCAAACAGGGTAAAAAAGGTAACTGTCAAACATGGGAAAAAGAAAAGATAAAAAAAGGAAAAGAACTTCAGTTTTGTTGAAATCCATGAATTTCTTGGACTTGTAGCAGAGGCTGTCCTCTCTATTTTCTCTTGGATAATCAAAAATCAATTCTTGCTTTTCTTTAATCTCGAAAAAGAAAAAACTCCTCTCTTGATCGACTTATCCTGCCAAAATCTGAATTCTGCGCAAGATTCGTGGGGAAATCATGTGCGCGTGTATCTCCAAACATCTGCTAGCATAGCTAGCTCAGTCTCTCCAGTAGTTCCATGGTCAGTTCAGGATATGAAGGATTGGGAATATATGCCTCAGCCATGAAGGATTGGGAATTTATGCCTCAGCCATGACACCTACATATGCTTTTCCTGGGAAGGCAATTGGGCATGTGGACATGCATTCCTTCTATTTGCCTAGTCATTCATGAATAATTGGCGCTGTCTTTGGAAAAAGCAAAAGAAGCAAGGAAAAGAAAGCAGATGATATTGTGATTTTCTTTTTCTTTTTTTTCCCCCTTCTACTATCATAAGGATCAGCAGCAGCACATCGCCAAACCCATCCTCCTTCATCACAAAGGAACATCTTTTTCTTTTATTTATTAATTTGCATGCAACACAATCGTCTTCATCCTTCCTTTGCCTTTTTTCTCCTTTCCCTCCTTACTTTATCGTCACCACTTTTTCTTGGCACCCTTCTCTCTCCAATGGCTACTTTTATTCCAGTTCATAGTAAGTCTTTTGAGAACCGCCAGTGCAGGAGCCGCTTTGAAAATCTACTCGTTGCCTCTCCTCCTAAACCTAGGAAACACGTCTCAGCATAATGGCCGGAGCATCCTCCAAATGCCTCTTCTTGTTCCCCTTCTCTCTTCTTATCTTTTGTTCTTCTGGTAAGTGAAGTAACCCCGGTCTGTTCTATCAAAATATGCTTGTTCTCCCAACCAAATTTGAAGAAATCCTAGTATAATCATTCGGCCTTTTGAAGCTGGATTGACAAATCTGCATGCTGTGCATTTAATGTACATGATATATGAAAATCAAGAACTAGTCCTCTTGTGCTTCACCAATTGAAGCTGGACTACAATTGCTCTTATCAGTTATCAGAATACTTTACCCTTTTCTTTTCTTGTTCTTCCGTGTTGTTGATAGCTTCAAAACACAGTATGTCTTAGTGCACAATTTCTGATCTTTGTCATATTAACCTTTACAGGAACTCCGGTGGGTTCATCTAACCACGCAAACATAAAGACTCTGGATTCATTAAGTATTAAAACTTCAACATTTTTTGGGCTAAAAAAGGTTGCTCCATCACAGATCGAGGCATTTGCTGCTGATAACCAAGATTTAAGTTTTCTCACCAACTTTGGTGGATCAATCCACCTCTTCCTAAATGTCGACCAAATGAAGAATGTTTTGCATTCTGAACCATCTGCTGTTTCATTGCTCAAACTCAAAGCCCAAACTCTGGCCTCTCATCCTCAAGCAAGATTGGAAGGCATAATACTGGGTTTTGGATATCAGAATGTGGGTTCAACCGAGCTGCGCAAGATCTCGTCCACCTTAGAATTAGTCAATGGTGTCATGAACAGGGAGAAAAAGATGAAGGTTTCTGTGGCGTTTCCTCTGGCTTTCTTAGAGAAATTGGGAAAGGATGATTCAGAAGAGCCGCGTAGGTTATTCAGTTTCATTGAGAAGTTGGCGCCGATGGTAATCATCGAAGACAACATCACAAGTGAACCAGGCAACAGAGATAAGGTTGTTCGCTCTGTCATTCATAGAGCTCTTCTATCCTGTTCACGTTTTTCACCTAATCATATTCCTCTGATCTTGCCCCTCAAAACACCAGTTTTCCGTAGTACAGCAGAAGCGGCTCTGTTGATTAATAGCGTCTTGAAATCATTAGAAAGCAATGCTCAGATCAAACCTGGCAGGATAGTAGAACTCTATACAGATGCATCAGACATGCATGAACTCAGGTATCAAGATGTTCGATACAAAAGATCAGCTTCTTTCCACAGAGAACTCCTGAGCCACCTGAAACAGAGTCTGCACGACCTGGTTGCCTCTCCGACAACCACATTTCCAGTGACTCCAGTATCGCCAACACCAGTCATCACTCCAGATGCTCCACCCACCATCATCACCGTGCCTTCTACCACCCCAGTCACGGCAACTCCAGAGAATCCGGCAGCACCTATCATAGTTCCCCCAACAAATCCTGTTAACCCTCCTGTGCCAATCACAAATCCAGCCGGGACACCAATTGCAGTCCCTGGGACACCAATTGCAGTCCCTGGGACCCAGCCGGTAACTAACCCTGTGACAACATATCCGTCACCACCGGGGGGCGTTCCCGTCACAACACCCGTCACAAACCCTGTCGCACCTCCAGTGACTACAAATGCACCTGCAGTCCCAGGGCAGAGTTGGTGTGTAGCCAGGAGTGGAGTATCAGAAATTGTACTACAACAAGCACTGGATTATGCTTGCGGCATTGGGGGAGCAGATTGTTCGCAAATTCAGGA
Source organism: Eucalyptus tenuipes (assembly GCA_014182365.1). Lineage (NCBI taxonomy): Eukaryota > Viridiplantae > Streptophyta > Magnoliopsida > Myrtales > Myrtaceae > Eucalyptus > Eucalyptus tenuipes. The sequence continues at coordinate 12,769,255 of CM024544.1, read as the reverse complement.
GGGCGCAAACTGTTACAATCCGAATTCTCTTCAGAACCACGCATCCTATGCCTTCAACAGCTACTACCAAAAGAATCCGGTGCCTACAAGCTGCGACTTTGGGGGGGCCGCCAATATTGTTAATGTCAATCCTAGTAAGAATACTTTCAGCGGTTTGTTAAGCTTGCTTTTCCTCCAATCTTAATAAACGTCTGTGATGCTTTGAAATATCAGTTTAAGCTCCTCCAATGTTCGTACAGGTGTTGGTTCTTGTATTTACCCGACCTATCAATCATCGTCTACACCAGCAACTACAACGACTACACCAACACCGACAACAGCATCTATGTCTCCTCCATCGACAGGGGTGCCCATATCAAGGTAAAATATCCTATCCTGTAGTTATATAAATCTTCTTTTTTCAAGAAAATACTCTTCCCCAGTTACAGGGAGATAATGTCTTTGGTTTCATTCCCTCATATGGCAGCTCCGGGACTCCCCCTGGATTGGTAAATCCTGTCTCCGCTGGTCCCACTGGTTATACCGTGGGAAGCCCTCTGGCCGGCAATACATCGATCTCAACATCAACTAAACGGGAGCCTTTCCGTTACACTGGCTGTGTTTTCCTGACAACCTTAGTCGTCGCAAAAATGATGCTGGCGAAGTAGGACCCGATCTTCCTGCACAACATCCTAGGTCCCGGTTTGGCGTCACGTTCCCTGTTGCATCAACTGTGTGCGGGCTCAACGTTGGAGCGACAAAGAACAACTTGGTGTTGGTTCGGTGCCATACTAAGTAAACTAGGAAAATAGTTAAGCCTGTAAGGTTCTCAAGACAGCATACATGCTCTAGGCTGTCTAGTAGAGATGCTTGTTAGTGTACACACTGTCCAAATCATGTATCATAGCTGATAGCCGAGATAGAACTGATATGATATATTTTCTTTGGGGCAGTAGAAAGTAGCAATCTAGGACTTTAGTTCAGAGTTAGGAGAAGATTGCTGGATAATTGTAGTAGCTGATCCACACGTGTTTGTTGTATATGCGCATTATGCAGCTAAGTTTGAATCCAATTCAAGTTCATTTGGACTGATCACTTGAAATTGCCATTGACATAATTTCTTGATTTCAAATGGGTTCCACCAGATCTATGAAATTATCAGATCCAACAGTCGGGATACATTGGTGCTGAATGTTTTCCTCTTGGATTACGTGCCTAATTCAAAGCTTTTGACAATCAATAATTTTGCGAGAAGGCAGACTGCACAAATTAAACTAGGCTTGCCCTGCTGCAATGACTCCCGCTGCTGGGCTTTCAAAATTTCCTAATTTCCTTTTTCTTTTGCAACAAAAATTCAAACTTTTCTATGGTGATGTGATGCTGACTCATTCATGAGCAATCCAATGTTGATTTTCCTGAGGTGGGGTAGGAGGATTGGAAGGTTGATGGCAGAAATCGTGCCAAAGACAGGGTAACGGATATCCTTTTACTGACAAGCCATTAAGTCAAGAAAAAAAGTAGGAAACCATAAAGCAGCGCAAGAAAAACAGAAAGCAATCCACGTTGAGCATCATTGAGTCATTAGTAACATGATGAGAGAGGAAAGAAGGCTAGACCTCATGTCCAAAGGCGGTTTTTCGCTCACATGGAAGGCACTGAGCCTCACACCAGCCTGGCGCACCGGATGCCCCCTTGACCAGGAAAGTGTCCAATCAAGCAATGAATTCGTTGCACCAACCATCTTGACTTTCTGGTGATGATCCTCGAGGAGATGTGCTTGCATTTTATATACATTACTGTACTAATGATCGAGGGTGGCATTGACGCTAACCCCAATTTCAGGAGACCCAATAATAGGGATAATCAATTCCCAATTCGGTCTAGTTCCATTTGAAATCGAAAACCGATTGATCCTAGGACTAGGAACCTCACCAGTGGTCCGATCCGATCCGATCCGGTCTAATGAAATCAATCACTTTTTTTTTCCTCCCACTACTTATACCTTCTATTATGAACCTTTTAAAAAAAAATAGTATATATAGTTAGTCTGGTCCGATTCCCTCTTGGAACCAAGAACTGGAATTGGATCGCCCGAACACTGGTTCCATTTTTAGGAATTGAAAACCAAACCAACACTCCCAAAAACCGGAACAAACCATTCGTTTTGATCCAATTCGAGTCCATTTTACACACTTCTACCTGATAATGTCAAAAAATGCAATCTATGCAGCAAAAAACCACAGATATCTCGCATTGTTGAACAACATCTAGCACAATCATTTTACATGAATTTTGGTCGAAGTTTATATTTGATGTCCATTGCCTAATGCAAAGGGATATATGTCTGTGCACAGGAAGAGTATATACCAGACGATGATACTGCTAAAATACGCATTACATAGTTTGAAGGTATTCTAAGCTCGAGCTCAGAGCGGCAGCCTCAATGGGATCAAAAGAGAGCCCACGAGGATTGCAGTTGTACTAACAAAATGATAACTACCTAAAGGTCCTAAACTACGCGACTAGACTAAACTATACGGCAACAATTTCCTTTTATACATCACTAGAAAACTAGAAACTATACCATTCATCGCTTGGAGAACACCACCAAGATCAACATCGACATGGAAACCATGATTTTGAAGCCAGAGGACTCCCAGAAGTTCTGTTTATCGTTGATGGCATGTCCCTCCTCCTGTTGCTGTTTTGCTGCTAACTGATCTCTAAGATCCTTGATAGCTCTATCCCTTCGTTCTCCCATCTATTTCATCACAAAGATGTACAATAGTTGAGGAAACGCACTTTCAATGGAAAGCAATCTCAATAAATTGACCCGAAATTGACAAATTCCACATCCTTACGAGAATTTCATGTACCAACTTCTCAATTGGGTCAAACTAGGCCAAGAGTGACGTGTGAGCATAAAATCCATTCAAACAAACTCTATATGATTCCCAAAGTTGCTAAGTGGACCATAAAATTAATAGGGATCCTGCTCCACCTTTAATGAGACACAAGTTCCAAAATATTCTAGCTAATCCTACCTGAACATGGACTAATAAATTCAATAGCCAATATGCACTCGAGCGATGATAAAGAAACATACCCGTTGAAGCTTTCGTGTATGAGCACGAGATTCTTGGAGACAGAATTCCAATTTCAACACCCGTTTCTTCAATTCCTGATCAGCTCGACGCTGCTTTTCCAACTGTTCCAGAAAACACATTTAGTGAAAAACAGCATTAAACAATTCAAACAATTCCTAGTATTAGAGCACTAAAAGTGTCAATCTTAAAAGCAACCCTGGTAGCACTAAAAGAGGAATTACCTGTGATTCCAATTCTTTGGTCTTTATCTTCCAGTGAGCAGACATTATCTTGATTTCATCTCTCAATCTCACTATCTCTTCATCCTTAACAACCAAAAGCTTATTGATCTTGTCAATATTCTTTGGAGAAACCTCATCTAGTATTTTCCTCAACTCACAGTCTTTGCTGACTCCAGATTTGGCAAGAGCTTGCATTATGTCTTGTTCGATTCTCAAGACTTCATCTTTTAATTGCTTTTGAGAAGATTCCCTTGCTTGAAGATCCTTCTGCAAGTTATCTAACTGCTCAGCTAGCACATTTACACGATGCTCATGCTCCATTATAGAACTATTCTTCTCATCTAGTTCCTTCAAGAGTGCCAAGCACTGATGTTGCGCTGATTCAGCTGACACAGCACTAGCCTCTGCAGTGGCCTGTGTGGTTGCGAGCTGTGATCTTAGATCATTTAATTCCTTGAGATGCTGCTGCATTACACATTTATGATCAGAAATAGAACACAAAAAGCAAAAGAACAGTATGCAAGATCATTTCCGCAAGTGTCAATTTGATTGTTTCAAAGCACAACAACATTTTCTGACAAAAAGAAAAAAGAAGAAATAAGCTCACTAAAGCAACTTGAACATGCATGTGCCCAGAAATGGAATGGAAAACAAAAGGCACACAGGATGGAAAGAACATAAGCATCCTCGATCGAATCACTAATGCAAAGCCATTTACAAGTAATAGACTAGAACCCTTCAAAGATTCAAGTTAAAAAGCGAACACATTACATTCACGACCAAGTATAAATGGATAATAAAGCCATGTTCAGTAAAGTCTATTCCTATATTTTCATAAATCCTTAACCAAAGTGGCTATACTAGTTATTGTCCATATAACCAAATCTAACGCTCTTCCCACTACTTCGGATAGCTAACAAAACCAACTTCACAAGGTAGTTGTAAAATCTAAATTATAAGCTTCAGCGGCAGTTTTAAGAAGTTAGTAGTTTTCTCAAGCAATTTTTAGTGACATGATTGTAGTTACACATGATTCTACACCATAGAAGCTTAAAGTGATGACCTTGGTAAAAAGCAGATTAAAAAATAATATTTGTGGAAATTCTAAAGAGATGTGCCCTGCTATGGATTTTGTTTGCCAAATTTGCAAATCTGGTTGAGGGGCACAAAATTCAATAACAGTCAGGCCCAACCACTACTGTTTCTTAAGTCTTTCAGTAACTACCGACTATCATTCAATAAAGGCATGCAAGTACTTAAACCATTTTTAAGCATGTTAATTCGATGTAAATAATAACTAAATCAAAGTAGCCGGGAAACTAGAATTACGGGTGCAGGATATGCCACCACAAAAATTAGCAGGGACATGACCCACCTAAACTTTCAGAGATTACATCAGGATATTCAGACATGTATTAGGGGATTGATAATGGTATCATTTGCCTCTTGGACTACAGATTTTCTTGCACTCAAGAAATGTGTTAAAAGGAGTTCTAGAGGAAAATCTAATGCTTAAAGTGACATAATGCACCTTTCAAAGTTTATGAGAAAACACCACAATCTACTCCTTTTTCAATTTTTTTTTCCTGAGGAAAATGCTTTTGATTCCCAAATATCTACAGTAGTATAACATGAGAGTTGTAACTATTTGGATCTAAGGGGTCTACCAATATTCCGAAGGAAAAACTTGGCACAAGATCCAGGGAAAGGAAATGCTTAAAACCTGTAGCTACAGCTGGACACATTTCATAACTAGATTTGCAGCAAATAAGGCGGTAATAATGTCACATAATCAAGTCATCTCAGCAAGCATCCAGAGATTCAAGATCAGATACTTGGTGTCAAGAAGATGTCCATAAAAACAAATTAAAAGAAATACATCACAAAAGTATTTGCATTCTAGTTGTCTCCAAGAATTACGATTCACATTGAGAGCAACAAACTAGATAAGAAACTGGTGTACAGCCACCGTACATATGTCCCAATTGTCAAGACTTATTCATTTCCTACCCATCGTTCATCAACTTCATGTTGTCCTTTCCATTAATATAGTTTCTTGAATGAATCATTCGACTGAACTGGAATTTGAAAGATACCACAAAACAAAAGTACCAGCTTTCCTTTGACTTGTCCCAATAAGAAAACAAAGGTAAAAGGCCAAAAGGCATCATTGCCATGGTCGGATTGTTTAATAGAACAGACAAAGGACCACAGCGACCAAGCCATTTGAACAAAAGGGGAGGTCAGAAAAGTCTTATAATCACGATCAACCCAAGAAAAACATCATCGACTCATAAACAGGAACAAAGAAGGAGGAAAAAAATCAGACCTTCTCAGCACTACCAGCTGAAGCCTGAAGCTGTCCATTTCTTTCCTCCAATTTCTCCTCCAATTTGTGGATCTCCTCTTCCAAGTTTTTCGCCTTGGTCTCCGCCTCCTGAAAACAATAGGCAAACCCAAAATAGAAAAAGAGAACTCAGATCCATTTCCAAACGCATACAACAAAGCTGACCCCACCACCAAAAGCAGCTCACGCAGCAAAACCCACAGTGAGAGAGAGAGAGAGAATTCACATTCGCATGAACTTGAAGATTCAAAAGCGAACCCATCGACCCAGAGCAAAAGACAAAAAGCAAACCAAAAAGAAAGACAAATTTTTCCACAATGACCATCACGTGCCTGCCTTGTGAGGGTTTCTTTAGCAAAAGATTGCTCCTTGGATGCCAGCCGACTCCGGACGTCCTTGAGCTCCGCCGCCAGCGACACGACGTTCCGTCGGAAGCTCTGCTTCTTCTCGTTCAAATCTCTCAACAACGGATCAATGGAGACCACCGTCTTCTCAGACATTTCACAACGGCCGAAATCTACAGAAAATTCTTCCCCAGCACGAAAGCGCAGAAGCTCTTTGCAACGGATCGAAACCAAGCGAAACCCAGTTTGACTACGCAAAAAGGCCAGACCTTTTTATTGCGTAACACTTGGACATACCCTCTCCCTGCAAAACGATAGAGTCGTTGCGCGCATTAAATTCTATTCGTTCCACTGACCTTGAATTTTTCCTTTTCCTTTTTTTCGCTGAGGAAACGAAATGAGCAGTAAAAAGTGCGAAGAACGAATCTTCTACTCTGTTTAACAATTTCCCAGGAATATTTGATCCAAGAAAAATTTACCCTTCTTCTCCTGGCAAGTGATTGTACACGCTGCTCTTCCTAAACCCACAAGAATGGCGAGATAGAGAGAGAGAGAGAGAGAGAGAGAGAGAGACCCGTTTCAAAATTTAAAGCTGACTGAAGCAGCTCAGCGACCCAGTTTCAAAATTTCCTCGGGAAAACAAAAACGTGTCCAATCCCGCCCATTTTCTCCCCCCCACAAGAAATCACTCCATCCTAAACTCCGGCACACACATGCAGCGCAGCGACCGCCGCCGATGAACTAGAGAAAAACTACGATCTCCTTCCTGCAAAAGGCGCGCGGACTCAAAGCATATCCCCAAGGCCAGCCTCGAAGTTCCGATCTGAACCAAACCAGAACCTCCGAAGCTCGAACAAGATCGACAGATCACAGCAAGACACGCCTTCTCCCCCACGACGAAAGCCGACCCAGAAACGAAAAACCGAGGAACCCACCTGAACAGTAGCTGCCAAGCTGGGCAGAGAGAGAAACTCTGGTCAAAGAGAGCCCCAGAAGCCACTGCAAACGTAAGCCTAAGCCTCCCCGTATGCAAAACGTATAAAAAAAACGCAGTCTTTTTTTAATGCTTTTCCGGGCTTTTTTTCTTCAGCAAGACTTCACATGGAACATCATCTCATGCAAATCTGGGTCATACGTTCCGAGGGCGTCGATCCAGCGCCGGTATCATCGGAGGGTCCGCAGCGGAAGTCAAAGGGAAACCGGAAAAAAATTTAATCTTTTTTTTCCCCTTTTTCCCGGTCGAAAAATTCAACCTCTTTTTCAATTGGCGGAAGAAGAAGAAGCGTGAGAGTCATGAAAAATTAAAAAAAGGGTGATTTTTCGGGGAGAGTTTTCAGCGTTTAAGGAACGTGTCTTGTCGACACTCGAACCGAGCAAGACAAGATAAGAGGAGAGAGAGAGAGAGAGAGAGAGGCTGTGGTAGGTTCGGATTCGCAGGCTCGAGCCGGCGGCGGCGTTGGTTCGTCACGTGTCCGAGCCTCGGGCTCGTCCGGGCGCGACAAATCCCGAAGCTGAAGGCTCCCTTTGGTCCGGTGGTCGGACGGAGCGGAGCGCGGCAAACCCAAAACTTTGGATTGGGTCGGATCGAGCTCGTGCCCGCGACGCGTGGAGGGATCTCGGCCGTTGGATGCGAGGAAGGAATGGAATTCGAAATTTTGCACCCGTCTTGTCTCGTCGGGCGCGGTTGGGCCCAAACGATACGATTGCTTGGCCCTTGTTTTTCTTTCTTGTCCAAAATCAGGCCGATCTCGTCTTTGCTAGAGATGGAATTGGAATTTGGAACCATGTCGGGGATGGGATACGCCAAGAAAAGGATGGGAAGGAGAGACCTGGGGTAGCTACCTCCCAACGTTGCCTTAAAGGTCTCGCATCCGATATGTGTCCATTCAAGGCATAGTTACTCAATTCAACCATAGGGTGTACAGATCCATCACTATAACCCGTCCAGCTTGCTAGAAGTAAGGAAATCTCTTCACATGAAACAGTATATACTTAGAGCACAATCTAGCTAAAGGTCAACTCCAAAGCAAATTTGAGTAACAAACTTATTTGACACGGAACGTGTGAAAATCACCTTAAACTTGCAACCATGCCCATATATTTGAAATCATCTTTGAGATTGACTTTAAGTCATTACTTATCTTTTTAGTCCATAGTTTATAGTTGATGATGTTGGTCATGTTTTGCTTAAAGATGTTCGCTCTCACTTTTGACTTCAAAGCTCAACATAACTTTTGAGAAGAAAATCGTTTAGCTGACTAGCTTGCTAATCTCGAAATCAACAAGCATTCGGACATTTGGTTCTTTTCGCTACCTCATCGAGAGTTGTCACATTTTTTATTAGGTAATGAAATAGGGAGTTGGGGCATCCTTTGGGCATACCTTGAACCTAGCTTGAAACTCGACATTAATTTTATGTATTCAACTCTGACCTTTTTCATACCCAAAATAAAAAAAAATAAAAAATCATGTATTGTGCATTTCTACTACTAGAAGATCTATAGTCGTAAAATATAAGACCGTAACAATAAAATATTAAAGAGTTAGAAAAAGAATCTAAAGTTAACTAATCGTAAGATGAGGTGTTAGATTTGGAACATTGGCTAGTTCAAAAAATGTCATTATATAGTCAATGTGTGTTTGAGGGTTTACAAAATTACTTGTAAACTTAGGTTTTTTTTAAGGGACAAGAGTGATTTAAATGGCTCATATAGGGCTTGGATGTTGATTTATTTGTGAGGTAAATCGCAAATTCATCCCAAATCTCAAAAGTCTTGTAAATGGAAATTGCAACCCATCCCACAAAGAGAAATTCCAAATAAGTTTCAGATCTATTAGGGTCTAGACGGGTGATGAACCTAATCAAACCCAACTCACTTCCATCTCTCCCATTTATCTAATGAGTTTTACATAAGATTAAGATATACAAGGGTTTACATTAACAAGTTATCGCGGGTGGATAGGTTTCACACTCCTTTTGGCAATCCAAAACAAAAAAAATAAGTATGCAGGTTTCAAATTGCTGATTTAAAACTTGCAAGCATTGTCATTTTTTTAGAATGCTTACTCGTTGTATAGATGAGCGATTGTCGTGTTAATTTCTGTTTGAATAATCATTTATAGAAAAGAAGAACAATTGTCATTTAAACTTTGCAGCAACTGAACATTTCAATGTGAAACTTGTACTTCCTATAATGAATGTAGAAGAAATTTGATAGTATCTAGGGAAAACTATGCAATCAATTCTAAACATTTTTAATTTTATCAATTTAATATTAAACTTTTATACGAAATTTCAACATGGTCCTTTTGGTCAATTCTTGCCGAAAATCATTGATGTGGTAGTCTGGCCATCACTAAATGTCTTATATGACACATCATCACATCGGCGATCTCAAGCAAAAATTGATTGAAAATTGTACATTGGAATTTCACAAAAATGTTTACGACTTAATTGGCAAATTAAAAAGTTTAGGAAAATTGACATAAGTATAGTAGGTTTAGAACTCGACATTTTCTCATAATATCTTGCCACAATTAAGAATAATGTGTCGCAATTTATAAGTAGAAGTCAGGACATCACGCATCCCATCTCATTCAGCCCCATAATCTTCTTAATTCGATTAACGTTCATTGCCAATCATTTTTCAGTTTCACATTCTGCGCCTCAGGTTGGTATCTATAATTCCTTCGTGCCCAACTCGTTAGTAATACTTTCAAAAGTGTCATTTCCCGATGCCTTCGTGAAGATATCAGCTAATTATTATCTTCTAGGCACGGAACTGGGCTTCACAAGCAAGATGGCTTGAACCTCTTCGTGAACTTTGACATTTAGAAAGAACCACCCCGACTCACTATAATAACAAGGTATCTATAATTCACCTCAAATTTGCAGGAGACAATTATTTTTACAACCCGTGTACAGCGGATGTCTACAACTGAGATATGTGTAGTAAAAAATGAAAAAAAATTAAGACTGAATTGACCACGATAAAATAAGTTTTAGTCTTTTAGGACGAGTTTTGGGTCTAATCCCACCTAGTCCAGCCTGACTCACTTCCTTTCTATGACTTATTTGTCTAGCGACGTTTCCATAAAATCGAGATATTGAAGTGTTTACATTGCCCCAGCGCAATCGTACTTTTCCTCCATATGTTAAAGGGAACCCTTCATGATTAAGAAAAATCCAGCTTTCTCGAATTTCTAGCTGCAGTATTCACATCTTGATTGAGCCACATATCAAGCCCTTCATCAACTGAAATTTCCCTCATTCATTGAATACTCCCTATTCACTAGTTTTTTTTACCATATGCATGTGATGATTTGCGCTTGAACCCTATGATGATGAGAGTGAGCTCTTCTAGTTTGCTTTGCTTGTTAACTGGAGATCTTCCATGCGCATAAACCCTCTAATACCACCCAACATGACCGGAGGTCAACTCTAAAGCAAAGTTGAGTGACAAATTTATCCGACACGACCACGCCCGTATATTTGAAACTAGTGTATTGCACATCAAAACATGGTTCTCACAAGATCATCTTTCAAATCGACTTTAAAGTCATCACTAATCTTATTAGTCCAAAGTTTTCTGATTGATAAAGTTGGTAGTGCTTTGCTTAAGATGTTTGCTCTCGCTTTTGACTTCAAAGCGCAAAATAAATCAAGGAGCATTTTTTTCCTATTCTATATCTTAATTCTATAGTTTTTTTGAAATCTCATAAGAGAATCAAGGTCCATAGAATAGAAGGTTGAGAAGTGGCTAAGTAATGGGAAACATTTCTACTGTTACATAAATGCTCTAACATAAGTAGCATGGGGCACGTAGAATCCCATGTGATAGTAAGGGTTGAAGAAGGGCAATCACTCATTCTTAAAACCAACATTCCTACGAAAGAGTCGAGCTGCAAAAATCATCTGGCTAACTAGCTTGCTAATATCGAAATCAATAAGCATTTGGACATTGGGTTCTTTTCGCTACCTCATCGAAAGTTGTTACATTTTTATTAGGTAATAAAATAGGGATAGTAGTGGAATCCTTTGGACATACCTTCAACCTAGCCCGAAACTCAACATTAATTTTCTTTATTTACTTTTGGCCCTTTTTTTTTTTTGGACCGGAGGAACTACTTCACAGCGAGCGCTCGGCGTAAACCCCCAAAGGGCACTGGTGCGGGGACCCACCTCCAACGGCACCCCTCTTAAGTTGTGCTAATGTGCACGAGGTCACTTAAACCTCCCCCCTTCCGCAATTAGAGGGAAAAAGACTGAAACCAACGCGCCCACAGCGGGGTGGGTTACCTTTGGCCCTTTTTCATACCCAAAAAAAAAAAAGAAATCATGTATTGTGCATTTCTACAACCAAGAGATCCATAGTCGTAAAATATAAGCCCATAACAATTAACAAATTAACATTAAATAGTTTTAAAAAGAATCTAAAGTTAAATAATCATAAAATGGGAAGTTAGATTTGAAACATTGGCCAGTTCAAAAAATGTCATTATATGATCAATGTGTTTGAGGGTTTACAAAATTACTTGTAAACTTAGGATTTTAAAAGGAGCAAGGGTGATTTAAATGGCTCATATGGGGCTTGGATGTTGATTTATCCGTTGGGTAGATCCCAAACTCGTCCCAACCTTCAAAGTCTTGTAAATGGAAATTGCAACCTATCCCGCAAAGAGAAATTCAAAACATGTTTCAAACCTATTAGGGTTAGGACAAGTCACGAACTTAATTAAATCCGACTCACTTCCATCTCTACTCCTTTGTACAATAACTTTTACATAAGATTAAGATATTCAAGGGTTTACATTGCACCAACAGGAAGAAAAAAAAAACGGAAACCATTAGCAAGTTGTTGCAGGTGGTTAGGTTTCACACTCCTCTTGGCAATCCAAAACAAAAGGAGTCAGTATGTAGGTTTCAAATTGCTGATTTAGAACTTGCAACCACTGTCATTTTTTTAGAATGCTTACTCTTTGTATATATGAGCAAGTGCCATGTTAATTTCTGTTTAAATAATCATTTACAGAAAAGAAGAACAACTGTCATGTAAATTTTGCAACAAATGAAAGAAAGCTACACTTCCTATAGTGTCTCCTCACACGTGTGCATCTATATATCAGTTGTAAAGCTAGAAAACAGAGTAAATTCAATCATAAACTTTAGTGCGATATTTAATGTAGTCATTTTAGTTAATTTTTACCAAAAATCACTGATGTGGCGATATAGTCATAACCAGTTGTCCTAAGTGACCCACCATCACGTTACCGATTTTTACGAAAATTGATCGAAAAGTGATAACTCTATAAAAATAGAGTTATTTTACTTATTTTAGAAAATAAATAATGCAATATTTGTGAGAAAATATTTGGATTTTGTTTTATTTACTCAAAATTTCCTTGTTCATGCAGCTTAATGAGATTGGAGAAAATAAGGAAAACATGGCAAAAAGAAGGAAATGAAGAATTATGGAAGACTAAATTGAATTTCACAATTAATATTTAATTAGTTTATTAATCATCAATCTATGTTGGACGATATCTTTCTCATCAAAAAGATTACATGGAATTTCGCACAAAAATTTTAAACTTAATCAACAAAATTAGAATATTTTAAAAAAAATTGACATCGATATAATAAGTTAAAGATTGGACAATTTTCCCATAGTATCTGACCACAATTAAGAATAAACCAGTCAAAAATCTAATTAAACATGTGTCGCATTTTATAAGTAGAAGTCAGGACATCACGCATCCCATCTTATACAACCTCACAATCTTCTTAATTATACTTATGCCGATTGCCAATCATTTTTTAATTTCACATTCTCCTCCTCAAGTTGGTTTCTATAATTCGTATGCCCTAACTCGTTATCGAGAAGATATCAGCAAATTATAATCTTGTAGGCACGTAACTTGGCTTCACAAACAAGAAGGCTCGAACCTCTTCGTGAACTTTGAGATTTAGAAAAAACAACCCGACTCACTATAATGGCAAGGCATCTGTAACTCACCTCAAGATAAACTCGTGTATGGCTTATGTCCACAACTATGATATATGTAGTTAGAAAATAAAAAAATTTAAGGCTCAATTGATCATGATATTATAAGTTTGTCTTTTTTTGGACAATTTTTTCACCTAATCCCACCTAGTCCAGCCTGGCTCACTTCCTCCTCTGACTTATAGTCTAGTGACGTTTATATAAAATTAAGATATTCAAGTGTTTACATTGCTCCAGCGAAAAAGACAAATCGTACTCCTCTTCCTCCTTTTCCTCCATATGTTAACAGGGAACCCTTCATGATTAAGAAACAAGCCAACTTTCTCAAATTTCCAGTTGTAGTATTCACATCTCGATTAAGCCATATATCAAGCCTTACATCAACTGAAATTTCCCTCCCTCATTGAATACTCCCTATTCACTATATTTTTTATCAGATACATGTGATGAATTGCGCTTAGACCCTCTAATACAACCCAAATGATGATGAGAGGAGCTCTTCTATTTTGCTTTGCTTGTTAATTGGAGATCTTCCATGCGCGTAAAACCCTTCCTCTCGTATCTTCTCCCTCATGTTGAGCATTCTATATAACGGCTGAGACTACTCTGAGTAATTATTTTCTTGTCATGCGCGTAGTAATCATCTTTGTTTTTCTCCTAAATTGACAAAATTTAAAAGTTGAAATGAAGTTGACTGTCGTACTTACCTTTTTTTGGGCAATTTTCCCACCTAGTCACTTTTAACAAAATTTAAACAAAAAAGAAAAGCTACTCACTTTCTTCTCTAACTCATTTCTTTAGGGTATAATGACACAAAATTCGAATTTTGATTCAAAGTGCAAAGTGATCCCGAATTTTTAATTTGTTCAACATAGCTTTTGAACTTTCGGTAAATATTCAAACTAGTCCATGAACTATATAAAAATATTCAACATTATCTTTCTATTAATTTAAGTTCAATGATAATATTGAATATTTTCATATAGTTTAAAGATAAGTTTGAATATATATTCAGAGTTTAAGGATTACATAAATAAACTAAAAGTTCAAAGACCACATTATACATTAGATTAAAGTTCATGGACCATAATAAATAAATTAGAAGTTTAGAAATGACATTATACATTGAGCCAAAATTTGAAGATCATTTATATAATTTTTCCTTTTTCTAATATTTTACATAAAATCAAGATATTCAAGAGATAATGTTAGGGACTTGATCAGACCCTTAAAAGGCTCAAATGAGAAGACACAGGCAAGAGCCATGGGAGAACCATCCTAAGGTGAGAGAATCTGCAATGTCACATCCCGTATTCCCTCTCTTTTTGGAAGAAAAACATAGAGGAGGAATTAGGGGAGAGGTTAGGCATACAGGCATCGCCACGTTAAAAAAAAAACCACAGTCATGTCAATCCACCTAGGTTACCGAGAGTCTACTTGTTAACTGTCCAAATAGTAACCGATTCTATTCTTTTGTTCCCTAGAATTTAAAAAGAACAAAAATATATTTGGTAAATTTTTTTTATTTCCGAGAAAAATTTTGTTCTTAAGAATAGACTTAGAACAGAATCAATAAGTAGAAAAAAATATTTTTTCCCAGGAACAATTCCATAATCAAGCCAAATTTTCTTCTCTCTCTCTCTCTCTCTCTCTCTCTCTCTCTCTCTCTCTCTTATTTTCTTCTTTTTACTCTTCTTTTCTTTTCTCTTCTTCTTTCTTAATGCCGATTGCTAACCACGGTGATGGCCGGTGAGGGAGGCTCTAGTGAGGTCATCGGGCCTTGCCCAACCGATCGACGACCACGGCAATGATCAACAATTGGCTAGGGAAGAAAAATAAGGACAAAAAAAGAAAAATAAAAATACAGAAAAAAAGAAAAGAAAAAAGAGAAAAATATCATAAAAGTATTCAAAAATTAAAGGAAATTCTAATTCACAAAAAAAATTGAAATGTTACTAAACGCATTTCTATTCAAAGAATAGAAATTTTAGATAAAGTTTGTTTGTTAATGTTCCTATTTCTTTGTTTTTCTGTTATTTTGTTCCCTAGAATAAAATAAAATACAAAGATAAAAATTCATTTGGTAGCGACAAATAATTTTTCTATTCTTCGAAATAGAAAAAAAGCTAGAGAATAGATTTGAAATCAAAATAAGAAGTAGAAAAAGTAACTTCTTATTCTTAAGAACAATTTCTAGAAATTAAGTCATTTTCTTTCTTTTCTTCTTATTTCTCGCCATCCCTTGCCCCTCGCCATCCACCACTGCTGGTAGTTGGCCACCACTAGCCGCCACTACCGTCGAGCAAGAAGAAGAAAAATCTAAAAAAAGTATTAAAAAATTGAAAGAAATTCTACGTTACAAAAAAATTTATTGATCGTATCATATATATTCTTATCTTTTTTTCTATTCGAAAAATAAAAAATTTATATAGTAATCAAACACATTCTTTACTCAAAAATTATTTTAGGAAATAGAAATTAAAAATAACTATTTCTAAAAAGAAATTATTCATTGGAATAAAAATATTATTAAACGCACCTTTTACCAAACGCCTCCAAATACTTAAAAACTTGTACAATGAATAAAATAAAAAAATAATCATTTTTAAACAGAAATTATTCTTAGGAACAAAATGGTACCAAACGCACCATAAGCAGGTGGGGTGACAGCATCTTCGGAGGCAATTCCTTGCAGCTTTGTGAGGTTATTTTATAACCAAACACCAATGATCCAAAAGGTAATATTGCCCCCGGTAAAAAGACAAAAAAATCGTACTTATTCTTCTTTTCCTCCATAGGTTAAAGGGAACTCTTCATAATTAAGAAAAATCCAACTTTCTCAAAATATCCGGCCATAGTCTTCAAATCTTTATTGAGCCATATCTCAAGCCCTACATCATTTGTCCCTCTCGAGAAGAAAAACATAGAGGGGGAATTTGGGTGGAGGGTTAAGGCTTGGAGATATCGATACATTAAAATAAAGAACATGTTCCTATTAGCCCATTTGGATTACTAGGCAAGTAGAGCGGCTTTGACTCAAGAGGCAGTTTCTTGCATCTGGCGATGTTACATTGTAGCCAGATACCAATGATTTAAGAGACAATAGTACCCTTGCAAAAAGACAAAAAATAGTACTTCCTCTTTTCCTCCATAGGTTAAAGGGAACCCTTCATGATTAAGAGAAATCCAACTTTCTTGACTGACCCATATCTTGAGCCCTACATCAACAATAATTTCCCTCTTCACAAGAAAAACATAGAGAGGGAATTAGGTCGGAGACATAGGTAATGCAGGTACCGGCATATTAAAATAAATAATATATTCCTGCCAGCTAACTTGGGTTATCGAGTAGACGAAGAAAGGTAGTTCCCAATATCCCGATGAGGCTTTACCGTAATCAGACACTACTGGTCTAAGAGATAATGTTACCCTAGCAAAAAGACAAAAAACCGTACGTCTTCTTTTCCTCCATAGATTAAAGGGAACCCTTCATGATTAAGATAAATCCAACTTTCTCGAATTTCCAGCTGTAGTTTTCACAAATTGATTGAGCCGCGTGTAAGGCTCTACATCAACTGTAATTTCGCTCCCACATTGAATGCTCCTTATTCACTAATTTTTATCAGATAAATGTGATAAGCTGCGCTTTAAACTCTGTAATACAACCCAAATGATAACGAGAGGAGCTCTTCTATTTTGCTTTTCTTATTAATTGGCGACCTTCCATGTGCACGAAACCCTTCCTCCCACATCTTCTCCCTCGTGTTAAGCACTCGACAAGTCCTTTCTTGTCCCGTGCATGATCATCACGATTCTTCTCCTAAAGTTCTATATCACAAAACGAACGCTTCTCCCCCCCCTTTTTATCTGCCCGTACTCGTGTCTCTAACGTTGCGCATGTGGACTCGACCACCATTGGAGGGTGTACGTGTTTGGCCGACCTCGGAGCCGTGTGGACATTGGAAAGATGAGGAACATTGGCGATCGAGAAACTCGACCAACTCGTGGAAAAAAAGAATATTGGGAGTGACCCACGAAACGGATCGCATCAAATTCCCAAAGGCCAATTCCTAAATGAAGGGGTTAAAGTCAGGTGGACCCTTTTCGGGGTGCTGCATAATTGCTTTCGCTGTGACTTGGACGTGGAGTCAGAGTCAAGCTGCCGCCCCCACGTCAAAGAAGAAAGGAAGAACGGCCGCCTCTTCATTCGCCACTAATTTATCAAGAAACCTAATTTAAGGCAGTGCATATGAATCGAAAGATACTGTTGTAGCACTTTGGACGGCTCGGGCTGATTACTCCCATAATTGCCCCGTTTATAAAAGTGATAGAATTCGTTAAAACGAAACGGATGGAAAAATAAATTTGAAATCGATGGGAAAAATTACCTTATCAGTTCTAAACTATTGTACCGATATTATTTCAATTTTAGCAATTGAGTCCTGAGCCTCTACACAATATTCCAGTGCAGCTCTTCTATTCGACGGTAATAGCTAATATCGTCGTTTAGTCACTGTTTCATCAGTGATTTTTTACGAAAATTGGTCGAAATAGTTATATTGGAATTTTGAATAAAGATTTAGGACTCAATTGGTAAAATTAAAAAATTTAGGACTGAATTGATATTGCTACTATAGATTTAGAATTGACAGAGTAATTTTCCTACGTTTCTAACGAGGAAATAGACTATGCAATTACAGTCTCCTAAGGCCACTGCCCGTGAGTCACGTCCACTTTCAAGCTTGTAAAGCTTGACACGTCCACCATGCGTTAAATAATTGGGATCAGTCTATAAAATCTTTTTTTTTTTAGGCCCACTAATCTAATTTTGAAAGACAAGATGAGGTGGTTCAAGATAAAGACACGCACAAAAGCTACAAAAGGTGAGCAAATCATGGGCGTCACCAAAAGCATCCCCCACTCCTTCGCCAAGCATAATGCGATTATATTCCGTGCTTATCCTAGACATTGCTTCATTGGCATGGGGCGCTCCCGTGCTTCCGGCCCGGAAATCGATGGTTGTAGGTTTGGTTCCTACCTTTGAAAATTACGATCTAAGTAGAGAGTTATTATGGCGGGTCACTGTGCTAATTCCTATCAGGATAGGAGGCTAATTATGACCGAGCTCCTGAATTATAAAAGAAGAGATTCTAAAGCTATTTATGGAAAGAGGCACAAATAGCCCATCGACTTTGATTTAATAGGTGTAATGTTATTTTTGAACTTTTGATATGTTTAATGTGACCACTAAATTTTAGTTTAATATGCAAATCGTTTAATTCATACGGTGTAGCCCTTTTAACCTAAACAATTTTACTGTGTTCAAATTGATTTGTGAATCATTAGTAAATGTTAAATATATTTAGCAAGTTATATGAAAGTATTATCATCTTAGATTTGTGGTCTACATTATTTAAATTACATATATATTACTATGGCTACTATGGCACTTAACATCTTTGACTATTAAATAGTTTTCTCGTTGAACCTTGAGAGGACCCAATGACATCAACTCAAACCAATTTGCACTCGTCGCGGCACCGTCTCCTCGCCATTAAATTCCACGATTGGAGCTCCTTCGCATTTCTACTTTCACATTGTGGACTTCCTTCACATCACATCCATGTCCAAGCTTTTAGGTGTAATTGTGAAATAATTCCTTCTTTTTAGAGAATTTTTAAGATAAAAAAATAAAAAGAAGGTATTGCTGTTTCGTCGCTTTAAGGGAGCACGATAGACTGGATTAAAAATTAAATTCCGGGTTTGCGAAAGAAAAAGTAAATGCCCTAGAGTTTATAATTGTACTGTTGGAATTCATCTTGTACAAAGGGATTAGCAAATGCGAGTTGATTCGGTTTGAAATGGCCTTAAAAAAGACGGTTCAAAATAATAAATAAAAAGGGTCTCTATTTTGGAAGTTATATTGTCTTTTGTTCTCCATCATTTAGATTCGAAGTGACTTTTTTCTATATATAAAAAAAAATTGAAGTTGTATTAGCTTTCATTTTTGTTGTGAGTTTTCAAAGTTGCAACTATGTGGCCTATTATTATTATTATGTTGCCTTCAAAAAGAAAGAAAGAAGGAAGGAAGGAAGGAAGGAAGGAAGAGTTTACGCACATTCAAAGAGGAAATTGAAAATGTCCTAAATATGTAAAGCACAGTTTTCAATAAATCAAATCAGATAAGGAAATTCATTATAACTATTGTAGGAAGAGAATAATTTGAATTCAAATTTGGCAAGTCGAAGATCTATTGGATCACGTGAAAAGATTATGTTGAGAATCTCAACTAGCAATTTATCCACAAAATATATCGAGCTTTTTATGAAATTCTAGTGTGATTCCCCTCTAAATAATTTTATAACAAAAGGAAATTAAGTAACTCGTTTTATTAAGTTTGTGTGAACCCGTCGCTTAACAAAAATCGACAAGAATGACGAGACGAAGTAGTGTTTTTTTTTTTGGTGACCGAGGATCCGTTAGAACCCCCTTTCGTTTATGCTAAATGGGTTTACATGACCCATCGTGCTCGGATAGCACTGATCTCGCTATTTAGATGTCAATACCTCGGGAGAAACTGGCCCAGCATTCCACCGCCAGGGCCTCCACTTAAATCATGTTAGCAACGCGGGGATTCGAATTCTCGACCGCAGCGTTGCAGGAGAGAACGAATACCAATGCAACTGCCCACAGATGGGTGACGGAACGAAGTAGTTCGATCCAATCAGAAGCCAAATTGAAAATCAGACCAAAATGCCGGCTCGACTCGATTACAAATTATGACCCATTCAAGTCGCCCATTCCCTTCAAAGCGCTTTCGCAGGGTGCATGAATCATATCGAAATAGCGACCGCCTACCCTGCATATCCCTAATTCCTCCATTTATAAATTACTCTTTTATTACAACAAGTTCTTAATTAGGAGATTGAAAAAAAAAAGATGATAAAAATAAAAATAAAGCATCATTAATATCATAGTATACCAAGGACGGACTTCGGACAAGATTCAAAGTAAGCAAAGGCACAACACCTTTGAAAACGTCGTCATCTTCCCCAAGTCCGCACCTACCTCTTACCACTTTCTCTCTCCTCTTTCTCTCTCTTCTTTCTCTCTCTATCTCTACAAGAACACCGCTCGCTCGCTGGAGCTCGACCCAGTTCCTCCGTTGGGGCGCGTATGTGATCAGTTCCCGGCCGTCGCGACCTTCTCTCCGGCGAGGATCTCGGGCGAAACCATGGGGGCGGCGGCGGCGGCGGCGACGGGGGCGGCGGCGGCGGCGGGGCCTGGCGGAGGCGCAGTACGTGAAGGCGAAGACGTCGGTGTGGTGGGACATCGAGAACTGCCAGGTGCCCAAGGGGTGCGACCCCCACGCGATCGCGCAGAACATCAGCTCCGCCCTGGCCAAGCTCAACTACAGTGGCCCCGTCTCCATCTCCTCGTACGGCGACACCACCGGCATCCCCGCCGCGGTCCAGCAGGCGCTCTCCAGCACCGGCATCGCCCTCAACCACGTCCCCGCCGGTAAGGACGCCCTCCTCCTCTGTCTCCGCTCGTGGGTGCTGGTCTATGGGTCGCTTCGTCTTGTTCCTTCTTCGCGGTCTTTCGATGAAAGAATCGATTTTTTTTGCCTCCGCGTGTGTTCTGATCGGCCGTTGATTTCGTATTTCGGGTTAATTTTAGTTGCTTCAGCTGAATTAATTATGGACTTGATCTGGGCTGGGGATGCCTGTGGTTGTCTCTGGCTCTAATTTGCTTGAGCTTTAAAAGGATCTGTACTAAGTGGTCATTGGACCTCTGCAGTTGTTGGGTTTCTAGTTTGAGAGGCATGTTTAGATCTGCTCGGTCGGTATGGCATCTTTGGACCTGAATTTAGCTTAAATTTGTTTCTCTGCAAATGGGTATGCTCGACCGTGGAGCTACTGCTGTCTTCGGTTGCTTTCGGGATGGAAACATGAGCTAAGTGGGTTCAACATTTCGCAGGTGTTAAAGATGCGAGCGATAAGAAGATACTGGTGGACATGCTGTTCTGGGCGGTGGACAATCCTGCGCCGGCTAATTATCTTTTGATCTCTGGCGATCGGGACTTTTCTAATGCTCTTCATCAGCTGCGCATGAGAAGGTACAACATTCTCTTAGCGCAGCCTCAGAAGGCATCAGCACCCTTACAGGCTGCTGCAAAGACCGTGTGGTTGTGGACCAGTCTTGTGGCTGGTGGGCCTCCTTTGACGAGCATCGAGTCACAACAGTTTGGTAACTATGTTTTCGTTTCTTCTAGTTCGGATACATTACCAGTCCCAGTTTCTAATTCTTTTCCGATGAAGCAACCTGGGGATGCTCATTACGATAGTTCTCATATAGGGAACCAGAAGTTTCCCAACATGGGAAAGGGTAATGACCCCAAACATAATAAAGGAAAAGTGAACCGGAAAAATTCGTTTCATTCTGGTTCAAAGAGTTCGAGATCTGTAGACGATCAAAACAATTCGAGCTATTACCCTACCTACCGGGGTCCCATTGGTGGATCTGCTATCCCTGGCAATCATGATCCTTCTAGGAGCCATAGCAATGGGCACGGCAATTATGGGATTCATTATCCTCCTCCTCCTCCAAGGCCAGACTTTCCTGTGCAACCCGCACCCCCACAAGCAAATTTGTATCCGCCCTACAGTGTTCCTTTTAGTAGCACTCCTATGGTGCCTCCTAGGCCAGATAGGCCTAGCAGTTCACAGGGTCCTCCAGACATCAGTAAGTTAAATATTTTGGTTCACCCAAGCAACATTCAGAATCCTCCTGCTTTTCATCAGCAGAATGGAGAGCCTAAGCAGATCCCTAACCATGTCAAGAACAAACCATCAACCTATCATGACACCATGAACAATAGGTTTCCTCGACGCCCCGAGTATCCATCCGCAACTTCCTCTGCCCCGTCTACTCCTGATTTTCCAAGTAATGGTACTTGGGGAACTCCTGGATATCCAAAACCTTCCGAGTACATACAAGGTCTTATAGGAGTTATCCTACTCGCCTTGGACACCCTAAAGAACGAAAAGATTTTGCCAACTGAAGCCAATATAATTGATTGCATTCGATATGGAGATCCGAAGCATTGCAACACTGACGTGAAACAGGGCCTAGAGAGTGCCATAGAGCATCAAATGATAGTGAAGCAAAATTTAGGTGCCATCCAATTGTATGTTGGTAAGAATGAAAAACTATGGAATTGTGTGAACCCTCTGGGCGGGAATGCAAAGGATTATCCTAAAGCAACATGGAATGAGATTCAGAATTTCTTGACATCGTCTGTAGGACGGGCTGCAATTCTGGCTTCTCAGTGCAGGTTGGTCCTCTTATAAAGAATTCATTCATGGTATTTCAACAGTTTTCACATTGAGAAAGATTCACTTACATGTTGTCTCGTTTGCCATCTAGGTATGAAGCAGCTACTACTATGAAGCACATGTGCTTGAAACAACTTGCTTTAGGTGATGTTCTACGAATTCTAAACATAATACTTACAGTGAAAAGATGGATAGTGCACCACCAATCAGGATGGCAGCCTCTTAAGATTACTCTCGCGGAGGCCAACACCAACTCTGTATCCAGTGATGATGGATGGGGGATTGGTTGGGAATAGGCAAGGAGTGTTGATAGACCTGGGGGGGCTTGAGGAGGTGAGCCCCTATTACCCCATCTCCACCTAGGATTCTTGACTTTTGATATTTGCCCATCAGATTTTTTTTTTTTTTTTTTTTTTTTTTTTTTTTTTTTTTCTACTTGGGAAATTATAACTCACCTTTCCTAGTCCTAGATCCTGTATCTGCCATAACCTAGGACGTCGTCTTGCATGGTAGTGTACCATACACCAAATGTGAAGGTGGGTTGTATTTGGTGAAGATATGGTAAGTTACAGTCATTTGGATGACTGGCATCTGAGAAGGGCCGTATCCTGGTCTAATGTACTGAAGGAGTAGGTAAACCCTTCGAACATGAAGCTTTGAGGTTCGCAAGTTGTTGGATATAGAGTGCTCTGCCACATGCTTAACATATTTGCCTAAGGTGTTTCGACTGAAGGCATATGATGATATCTTTACAACTTACGCTGGGACCTTTTAGGATCGAGACGTGTGGAATCATTCTATGGATTTAACTATTCATGCAACCATATTACAGTGGAATTTACTGTTGGTCTTTTCTTATGGAGCAAGTTGGAGGTTTTTGCAAAAAGGCTCCTTGCTTGGTTGATCTGATGCTTACATGGTCGAAAGAAGTCGAGCAAGAGATGCTACTAGTTTGTTGGAAAATGGGTCTTCTTTGAGATGCTGCTGGGACTTTAGTCTGTGGCTATGGACTTGTGGATCCTCCAAAACATATGCAGCAATGAAACTCTACATGATCAGTTTTTCCAAAGCTTTACGTAAGGGATACAAGCCGATGCCAATTTATGTCCCGTTATCATGTCGCTTCATTCACATAAAATCTCACACGATGTCGACAAAAGGAAGAGGAGAGAAGTTTTAAGCACAGAGATGTGTGCCATAAATTAGCTCTCTGAAGTTCGAGCGAAGTTATTAAGCTTTATGTAAAGTGCAATGTAATTCCTGTATTAATAAGGTAACAATACTTGGTGAAGCTTGTAAGTTCTTGGACTTTACTTTGCTCTTTGTGTTTGTCCCATTTCCGGATCTTGCTTACAGTTCCTGTCGAGCAGATCTAAACTGAAAGGGGTGATGTAATTGTGGGGTATCTTCATAAGCCTATTATCTGTTACCAATCATCCTGTTAGATATTCTGTCGTCAATTTCTCTTCCTATTATTGACTATGTCTTTAAGTTTTGGCACGAGGAATGCCTGTGCAATTGATAGTAAGGGTGAGTTGGAATGTTTGCATGAGTTTGGTGGTTTTGGCAATTGTTAGAAGGGACAGATACCCTTGGCCGGGTTGATCTTCTCTAGGAACATTTTCCTCAAAGCAGAGGTTTCTGCATGAGAGTGATGCTTTTTGCCTGCTACTGCTGTATATGGAATTTGGCGCTGAAGTTTAGAAAAGGAAGGTGCAAAGAAATGCAAACGTTTCTCCGGAATGTTGCCTATTTCTGGCTTTGACCCATAATTCCATAATAATTCGACATGTATGAATTATAAGAAATTCATCCGAATTATTTTGCTTTCCCTCGGAACTCCTTGTTACAGAACATGACGGAGCAGAAGGATATAATGATCACATCATGCGGGAATAACTATGGAAGAAGACCTATTATGCAGCGATTACATCGGGAGAGATTTTTACACTTCAAATGCACAATTGCTTGGAATGAATTACTTCACAAGACTGTGTAATCCACACACCAAAGACAACGATTGGGGGTTTCTAATCTGTGTTAATTTAATAAGTTAGACGAGCGACTCATTATGAAAATGCATTCATTTCTACGGCAAGCTAATAGCTTAGTTTTACGGCTCGGGAGAATGACGATCCAAGAGGTTTCTATGGGCCGGCCGTGACACGACTATGGATCAAGCGACCCTCGGCTTGTATCCTTGGGTCCTAGGGTTTTCTTGAGTCTTCTAGAATACTCCTGGGGGCGAGCGATACGGTAAATGTATTCGTATGTAATAAATGCGGGTAGTTGGTAGTTGGGGAGATCTAATCTCCACCGTTAAATCGAGGAGAGATCTACGGATACGGTTTGCCTTGTACTTATATATAAAGGGGTTTCCTCCCCTCATTTGTATCATCTCATTCACAAGTGAAATACAATCCAGAGCTTCTCTCTCTACGAGTTATTTCTCTCTCTAAAGATTCTTGTGAGTTGAGTGTGAGAAAGGTTGACTTGGGAGAAATTCCTAAGGCCGCACAGGCAAGGGAACGCTAGATCGATCGGCTCGTGACAAGTGGTATCAGACCTAAAGTTTGTTCCAAGCGCAAGTGCAATGGCTGATCTGCGATCTGATGAGGCGCTCGCTATGGGTGGTGACTGCGCTGATCGTGGGCGGAACGCCGAGAAGGCCAAGGGTAAGAAGAGCCGTGGTGCTTCGAGTGATCCGACGGGGGATCTTGTGCAACTTGATGGCGAAGCTGGAGTTGTTCGTCTCCGAAGTCCAAGGATCGATCGACGACCTGACCCAGACCGTGGATGGAGTAGACGTTGGAAGGGAGGAGCTCGTTGTTGAGGTGCAAGAGCTTAAGTCCGGCATGGGAGAACTCCGACACGAGTTGCTGGGGACCCTAAGGGAGGAGCTGGCGCAACGGTACAAACCCATGGAGGCCATGATGGCGGCCATGCGCGCGGAAATAGCGGAGCTTAAAGGTAAGCTCGCTGAATTGGAAGCTGCACGCGTGAGCGGGGTGATCACCGTGCAGAGTCCATGAGTGGACACGCCGAAGCCGAAGGAGTTCCGGGGCTCGCAGGTGGCCAAGGACGTGGACAACTTCCTATGGTACATGGAGCGGTACTTCCAAGCCATGGGAATCAACGACGAGCAATCACAGGTAAACATTGCATCTATGTATTTGGTTGATAATGCATTGTTGTGGTGGCGTCGTCGGTCGGATGATAGGTGTGGGAATCCTATCACGACTTGGGGTGGTTTCGTCGAGGAGTTCCGACGGAACTATTATCCCGCTTATGCGGAGGAGGAAGCTCGTGACGAGTTGAAGCGTCTAGAGCAAAAAGGTGGTGTGCGCGATTACATCAAGCGGTTCCTGGAGTTACTACTCCAGATCCCATCGATGAACAAGACCGAAGCATACTACCGGTTCATGAGCGGTCTCGAGCCATGGACCAAGCAAGAGCTGAAGCGATTCAACGTGGGAGATCTCACATCGGCTATGACCGTGGCCGAGTCGTTTGTGGAATACAAGGCGCCTTCCACATCCCGATCGGATTCTCGTTCGAGGGACAAAGCCACTAGTGGGGGAGATCGGGGGAGATACAACCGCCCGACCAGAGGCAAACCACCAGCTGGAGCTCACAAAGCTCATGCAGAGCCGAGCAGAGGAGGGCAAAGGAAGGTACGATCCTACAAATACTTTTTTTGTGACGGTCCACATATGGCACGAGATTGCCCGAACAAGGCCAAGCTGGCCGCTTTGTGCAAGGAGGAAGAACCTAAGGAGGAATCGCGGTTGGGTTCGCTGCGCCTCCTTAGCACCATCAAGTCCAAGAAGGTGAAGGAGCCAAAAAGCTTGATGTTCGTGGACTTAAAGATCAGAACAACCGCGATGAGTGCACTCGTGGATACGGGAGCGTCCGATCTGTTCATATCGGAGGAAGCCGCGAAGAGACTTAACCTACGGGTTGAGAAGGGAGCCGGGTGGCTCAAGACGGTGAACTCCAAGGAAGTCCCTGCAATCGGTGTCGCGAGGGACGTGGAGCTTCAACTCGGGCCATGGAAGAACAAGGAAACTCTAGAGGTAATTCCCCTTGACGACTATGACTTTGTCGTAGGTATAAAATTCCTAGATAAGATCAATGCTGTTATCTTGCCATTCGCCGAGTGTATATGCATTTTAGACAAGAGTTGTCAATGCGTGATCTCGGTCCATCATGAGTCGGACCGCGGTCGAAAGATGATATCGGCTATGCAACTTGCCAAGGGAGCGAGAAAGGGTGAGACGATAATTCTTGCCGCCTTGAAGATGGAGGATGCGAAGGGGGAAGGGAGCGATATCCCGACGAAGTAACCCACGTCCTTAACGGATTCAAGGATGTTATGCCTTCGGAACTACCGAAGAAGTTGCCACCCAAGAGAGAGGTGGATCATCGGATCGAGCTAGTGCCTGACGCTCGACTGCCTGCCATGGCGCCCTACCGCATGGCACCACCTGAATTGGAAGAGTTGAGGAGGCAACTCAAGGAACTGCTCGACGCGGGTTACATCCGGCCGTCCAAGGCTCCGTTTGGTGCGCCGGTCCTATTCCAGAAGAAGCACGATGGGTCACTTCGGATGTGCATCGACTACCGGGCGCTGAACAAATTGACGGTGAAGAACAAGTACCCGATCTTGCTCATCGCGGATCTCTTCAATCAACTCGGTGGAGTTCGCTGGTTCACCAAGTTGGATCTTCGATCGGTCTACTATCAAGTTCGGATTGTCGAAGGGGACGAGCCAAAGACAGCCTGCGTGACGCGCTACGGGTCCTGCGAGTTCCTCGTCATGCCGTTCGGCTTGACCAACGCTCCGGCTACTTTCTGCACAATGATGAACAAGGTACTCCACCCTTTCCTAGATAGGTTTGTTGTGGTTTACCTAGATGATATAGTAGTATATAGTCGGACGTTGGAAGAGCATGTTGAACATCTACGGCAAGTCTTCCAAGTCTTGCGCGAGAATGAGTTATATGTTAAGCGCAAGAAGTGTGCCTTTGCACAAGAGGAAGTTCTGTTCTTGGGGCACATCGTCGGGGGTGGATGTGTGCGAATGGACAAGGCGAAGATTCAGTCGATCGTCGAGTGGGAGCTGCCGACGAAAGTGACGGAGTTGAGGTCGTTCCTCGGCCTCACCAACTACTATCGGTGATTCATTCGGAGCTACTCGAGCATTATCGTGCCACTCATGGACCTGCTAAAGAAGGAGAAGCCGTGGGAGTGGACGGATTGGTGCCAAAGGGCGTTCGACCGACTGAAGAAGGCCATGAAGGAGGAACCGGTGTTGGTGCTGCCAGACCACACCAAGCCCTATGAGGTAGAGATTGACACATTAGATTATGCTATCGGTGGTGTTCTTATGCAGGATGGTCATCCGGTGGCATACGAGTCTCGAAAGTTGAACGATACCGAGCGACGGTATACCGTTCAAGAGAAGGAGATGACCGCGGTGGTCCACTGCCTTCGGACGTGGAGGCACTATCTCCTGGGATTGAAGTTCGTCGTGAGGACGGACAACATAGCCACGAGCTACTTCCAGACCCAAAAGAAGCTGAGTCCGAAGCAAGCTCGATGGCAAGACTTCTTGGCGGAGTTCGACTACACGTTGGAGTACAAGCCGGGGAAGGCCAACTCCGTGGCGGATGCGCTGAGTCGAAAGATGGAGCTGATGAGCAGTACGGTGAGTCGACCGAGCTGTCCTTTGGTCGACCGCATTCGAGAGGGGCTGAAGCATGATCCAAGAGCCCAAGCTCTCATCGGGTACGCTAAAGAAGGTAAGACCCGTCAATTCTGGTGTGAAGATGAACTACTTTACACCAAGGGAAGGCGACTGTGCGTGCCTTTCCATGGGAAGTTGAGGAAGGAGATCTTGCGCGAGTGCCACGATTCAAAGTGGGCGGGTCATCCAGGGTTCCACCGCACGTCGGCCCTCGTCGAAGACCGGTACTATTGGCCACAAATGCGGGATGACGTGGAGGCGTATGTGAAGACTTGTCTGGTGTGTCAACAAGACAAGTTGGAGCAACGATCCTTGCCGGGCCTATTGGAGCCACTTCCCGTCCCAACTCGTCCATGGGAGAGTGTTTCCATGGACTTTATAGTCAATCTGTCCAAGTCCGAAGGGTGTCGGACTCTCATGGTTGTGGTGGACAGGTTTTCCAAGTACGCGACTTTTGTGCCTGCGACGAAGGATTGCCCGGCCGAAGAAGCGGCGAAGCTCTTCATGAAGCACGTGGTCAAGTACTGGGGTGTGCCACAAACGATCGTGAGCGATCGTGATCCTCATTTCACGGGGCGTTTCTGGTCCGAGTTGTTCAAGCTGCTGGGGTCGGAGCTAAACATGTCGACAAGTTTGCATCCCCAAACCGACGGTCAGACGGAGCGAGTCAATGCACTCTTGGAGATCTACCTCCGGCACTACGTGAGTACAAAGCAAGTGAATTGGGCGAAGTTGATCGACGTAGCCCAGTTCTCCTACAACTTGCAGCGGAGCGAGTTGACCGGTCAAAGCCCATTCGAGATCGCGACCGGGCAGCAACCAAACACCCCGAGTGCAATCGCATTGGGTTATCGAGGGTGTAGTCCGCCCACATACAAGTTTGCCAAGGATTGGCAAGAGCAAGTCGACTTGGCAAGGGCGTGTCTACACAAAGCCTCCAAGCGCATGAAGAAATGGGCGGATAAGAAGCGACGTCACGTAGAGTTCCAAGTGGGAGACCAAGTGTTGGCCAAGCTGCACATGGTTCTTCGGTATAAGGACGTGCACAAGGGGTTAATCCGTCGCTACGAGGGGCTATTTCGTGTGCTGCAACGGGTTCGGAAGGTCGCATATAAGCTGGAGTTACCACCAAAACTCAAGGTACATCCGGTTTTCCATGTGAGTATGCTTAAACCTTTCCAAGTTGATGAGGAAGATCCGGATCGAGGGGAGTCACAACAGGCGCCACTCGGAGCAAAGACCTTGTATGATCGGGAAGTCGAGAGCATCATGGCGGACTGAGTCATACGGAAGCGGTATTGTGCGCCCAAGTGTGAGTATTTGATCCAATGGAAGGGTCTTCCGGAGAGTGAAGCTAGTTGGGAGCCCGCAGAGAGTCTTTGACAGTTCAAGAAGGAGATCGATGCTTTTCATGCCGAAGACGTGACGAGGGCGTCGCCTGATTAGGTGGGGGAGAATGTCACGGCTCGGGAGAATGACGATCCAAGAGGTTTCTATGGGTCGGCCGTGACACGACTATGGAACAAGTGACCCTCGGCTTGTATCCTTGGGTCCTAGGGTTTTCTTGAGTCTTCTAGAATACTCCTGGGGGCGGGCGATACGGTAAATGTATTCGTATGTAATAAATGCGGGTAGTTGGTAGTTGGGGAGATCTAATCTCCACCGTTAGATCGAGGAGAGATTTACGGATACGGTTTGCCTTGTGCTTGTATATAAAGGGGTCTCCTCCCCTCATTTGTATCATTTCATTCACAAGTGAAATACAATCCAGAGCTTCTCTCTCTACGAGTTGTTTCTCTCTCTAATGATTCTTGTGAGTTGAGTGTGAGAAAGGCTGACTTGGGAGAAATTCCTAAGGCCGCACGGGCAAGGGAACGCTAGATCGATCGGCCCGTGACATTAGCATATAGCTTAGCATAATCGTTCTATCTATATTTAATACTTTGCTTCATGTAAATATTAGTATCATGTAAGCTCGTCATGTTTAATACTGCCGGTCTAATGTTTACTTGTCTTGAAGCCAGTAAGCCGTTTGGAAGGATTTTTGCTTTTTACCAGGGATGTATTTCCAGATTTGCCCTGCTCACATTTTAACTTTATTATATAAAAAATACTATATATCTTTTTGAAATATTCTAATATTGACAAGTACTTTCGTGTATTGCTTTTTTTTTTTTTTTTTACTGAGGTTTCTTTTATTTCGTGAAAAAACATTTTCCTTAGCTTTTAGTGTTTGGATTATTTAAGAAAATAAGTCAAAAGAAAATATTTTCAAGTGAACAAAGAACTTGTGCTTAAATTCCTGAAAGTAATTCCCTTTAAAAAATTGAAAATAATTTTTCAAAATGTGGTTAGGTATGGGCATTCGGATAAAAAACTCCGTGCTTTGGTATAGGAACCCTAACGCTTGTTCTTGGATCCTCGGCGCCCAAGCTTGAGTCCATCAAGGTTGAGCTATAGACCCTGGTGCCTATGTTTAGGTCCTTGGCGTCGGTGCGGATCTCGGTGTTCGTGCCCAAGTCCCTGTGCTCACAATGAAGTCCATCTAGGCTAAGCTTGGGAGCTTGGTATTAGTGACCCAGTCCATTGAGGTTGGGCTAAAGGCTTTGATTCCTGTGCCTATTGCCCTGGCACTTGGCTTGGGTCCATAAAGGCTGAGTGTGGAACCCCAATACCTATGTCTAGATCCTTGAGACTTAGGCTGGGGTTCACAAAGGCCATGCTTGGGTCCCTACACTAGGGCTTAGGCTCGGGTCCCTTAGGCCCAAGCTTGGGTCCATCGAGGTCGAGGCCTAAGACCCCAAATCACAAAGGTTGAGCCCGAGTTGATCGAGGTTAGGTTGGAGACCTGTTGCCCTTGCTTGGATCACTACGGTTGACCCGAGTTTGTTGAGGCCCCTCTCAAGTTGCTTGCGAAAATCCCCAGAAATCCCATTACAAGATTGATGAATCTTGAATGTGATTGATTGATTTGGGGTTATGATGTTAACTTTTGGAATTAGGGCTTTTTGATCCTTTTGATTTGGGGCAAGAAGGGCTCTGCTTTAAGATGCACAAGAAGGCCTGTCTGCACTGAAATGCAACACAACAAAATGAAAACGGAAAAAAAGAACTGTCGTTTTGATGTTCGACATCCATGTTAGCCATGTAGGCCCGTTGACTGGATATCCACTTATGCATTTTCGAGGGTAAATTTGCCGAATAGACTTAATTGATAAATTATCAAAGAGATTTAGAACTAAATTGGCTAAATTAAAAGTTTAGAACTGAATTAGTAAGGACATAATAAATTTATGATTTTTTGTTCAATTTTCCTTGTAAGCAATAACTAGGTGAGAATTAACACATGTGTTCAAGCTAAAGGGGTGACAAATGACATAGTTTGAGTGAAAAGATGGAGATACTAATTAGATATTTTATATCGTAAATAAATAAGGAAATTGATATTCGTTCGAAACTTAGTAGATTAGAAAATTATTTTGAAACCACTAAAATTATTAACAAAAGGTATAAATCAATAGGGACACCTAAACTCAATAAAATTTTCATGTTTGAAAATTATTTAATATGTATTTAGGAGCACATTTGATCCTCGTTGACATTCATTATACTAGTTATATTCCTTCAATAACTTTCACTAACTCAATATCTATAATACTATCAACCATGATGAAATTTTCGAATGTCACACGTACTTGGGCAAGGGCACTGGCATCTCGGGCTTAGCCTCAATGGACCAGGGCTCAAGTGTGGAGGACTTGAACTCGAGTACTAGGGACTCGGGTCATTGAGGCCCTTGACCCTCAGAGTTGCATCCCACATTCGGCCTTTGTGGACCTAGGCTTGGTGTTGGGGATTTGGGCACGGGCTCTCGCGCCTTGCGCCCTTCCTCTATGGACTCAAGCTGGGGCACTAGGAAACTGTGCACGTGCATTGAGTTCTCCATTCTGATATCTGTGAACTCAAGATTGGTGCCTGTGCTCTTGCTCGGATCAAGGTCCCTGTGTCTGAGTCGATGACCATTGAGGTTGAACTCGAGATCTCGGTGTCCGCGAGAGGTACTTAGGGAAATCAAATTAGACTTTTCTTTTCAAATGACAGAAAATATTTTCCAATTCTTTTCAAATATAATATTTTTCGTGAAACAAACCGAGATTATTTTAGAATTGAAAAAAAAAAAAATTATGAGTAGAAGTGGTCATAAGAAAATTTTGCCCCAAAACTGAAGGGGGCGGTAACCTATCGAAAAGACAGAGCAACCTTCCCGTCAAGATAAACGACATCGAAAAACTTAAGTATTTCGCCGATCCACGCATCCGCTAAACCGCTGCTTCTTCTTCGAGGCGAGCGTTCGAATCTTCCCGATCGTCCCGTCCTCCATGAACTGACCCAGGGCTCATGAATCCCTTCAATGTCCGTAAAGCTTTCGGCTTTAGCATCTCTGGGAAGAATCCCCTCGTGGGTCAATCTCGCCGCGCGCTTTTCCTCGGTCCCGTGCGCGGCGGCCGGCGTCGAAATCCACCCGGAAGGCGACCGCAACCCCCCGAAAGCGCCGGACTTCGAGGCTAATCTCAAGCTCTTGCGAGACAGGCTCGCCCCGGAGAGCTTGATCCGGGTTCTCGACAGCGCCGGCGACGTGGAATCTGCGGTGGAGGTGTTCAAATGGGTATCCCTCCAAAAGGCGTTTCGCCACACCGCCGATACGTACTCCGCGATGATTCTCAAGCTCGGTATGGCCGGGCAAGTTCAAGAAATGGATGGGTTTTGTCAGCGCATGATGACGGATGGATGCGTGGTGGTTGAAGCTGAGGCTGCTCTCGCCTCGCTGGTTTCGGTGGTTGATCAGTTCGTGAGGCATGGTAAGCACGATGAGGCGATGTGGGTTCTCGCGAACATGAACCGGGGTGATTATAGACCCGCTATAGATGTGTTCAATGCTGTGCTGGGTGCTCTTGTGGGGGAGAAGAGGAAATTGAGGGATGTTATGTTTGTGTATAAAGAAATGGTCAAAGCAGGGAGAGTACCGACGGTTGAGACTTTGAATTATTTGTTAGAGGCTCTGCTTGAGGCTGATTTGGTTGATTCTGCTTTGGATCAGTATAGACGAATGGACAAGAAGGGGTGTACTCCAAATAGCAGAACCTTCGAGATACTTGTTAAGAATCTCCTTGCCAAAAACCGAGTGGATGAATCGTGTACGGTGTTGCGCGAGATGCTTGAACTGGGGACTGAGCTGGATTTAGGTTTTTATTCCCATGTCATTCCTGTTGTTTTAAGTGAAAATAAGCTGGAGGTAGGAATGTGCTTGTTCAAGAAGATGAAAGCTTCTAATTTCCCCCCTGAACCAGTGATTTACAATAGTGTTATCCATCATTTGTGTAACAACTCTTTGGTTGAAGAAGCGAAGGACATTCTTGACAGTATGATAGATTGTGGTGTTGCGCCCTCAGATGATGCATTTGAGGATATTGTGAATGCTTTGTGTATGTCTAGGCAATTAGATGAGGCAATAGAGTTTTTGGAAGACAAACAAGTTTCTGCAACCTCTGCTTACAATAGATTGCTGGAAGGTTGTTGCAGTGCTGGAAAAGTTTTATTGGCAAAAGAACTGTTTGAGAAAATGTCTCATAGGAATATAGTTGATTGCTATACCTGGAATATTTTGATCAGTTGGCTTTGCGAGCACTCCAGGTTTAGAGAAGCTCTTGGATTTCTCGGCAGGATGTCTGTTAGCGGTTTTATTCCTAATTCCCTCACATTATCAGCTCTTGTTGTTGGCTGTTGTAAGTTAG
The DNA here is from genome assembly GCA_014182365.1 of Eucalyptus tenuipes. NCBI lineage: Eukaryota > Viridiplantae > Streptophyta > Magnoliopsida > Myrtales > Myrtaceae > Eucalyptus > Eucalyptus tenuipes. The sequence continues at coordinate 12,735,374 of CM024544.1, read as the reverse complement.
GAAAGTACGGTAATGCATTTGAGATATTCAATCACGTTTGTGCCAAGTGTTATATTTTGGACTCTCTCTCTTACTCTAAGCTAGTTGAAGGTCTTTGCCAGGAGAGGAAGACTCTAGAGGCTGCTGAAGTGTTTAATTACATGGCTGAGAGTGGAGTTCCTCTTGAATCTTGCTCATTTAGTAAGCTGGTTAAAGGTGTCTATGACTCAAAAGGTGTTGATGAGGCATTGAATGTTAGAAAATTGGCCATGAAATGTGGTACCATGTGTACAAGTGATGCATACACCATCATATTGCACGGGTTGGCTAGGAAAGGCAGTGCTAAATATGTTCTGGCCATGTACTCACTCATGCTGGTAGAAGGATGCATAATCGGGGTGGAAGCTTATTGCATCCTCATAAACACCATGATCTTGCAGAATCGGATGAAAGATGCTGCATCTCTGTTCAATCTGATGATTAGTGAAGGTTCCTTACCTGAAACAGATGTCTTATCTGAGTTAGTGTCTCATTTTGCCAATTTTTCTCGGTTACATATGATCTCTGATGCAATTGATATACTTGTCTTCAATTATGAAATTCTAGATTCAGATACATACAGCTTACTGATTAATGGCTTTTGGAAAGAGGGTAACAAGAGCAAAGCTCAACAGTTGTTAGACTTGATGTTGGAAAAGGGTTGGGTACCAGATGCTAAAACCCACGGATTGGTAATAGGATCCAAGGCTGTAGAGGAAGTAGACTGTAGAAACCTGGCGTCTGATTATTCAACCATTCGAGACAGTGTCAGTGATATACTTTCTGAGAGCTTGGGCAATGATTGATTCTATAATCCATTCATCTCTAGCTCCTCCTGCAGTAATGCTTCCCCAAGCAATTATCTGAATCCCCATAGGCATCGAAGCTCTTTGGAAACATTATCTGGTGGTTAACCAAGCATGCTGCAAAGGAAAGATAGGTTCTTATGGCCATGTTGATGGCTGGTTAATCTTCAGGAAATGACAAATCCAATTTGTTCACTTCCACTCAAACTTGTGGGAGAGTTTACTCTGGTTGGACCATTTCTCTTCCCTTGCGTACTTGCAATGAGGCTTGTCTTCCACCTCGCATATTAAGTTTCTTGCTGCTAAGCTCTGTTCGTGTTTCAGGGATTTGATAGTCTGATATATATTCTATAATGGGTGAGAATTTGCTGGTCAACCGCATGAGATTCATATTATCTAATCACCCAATCCAACCACAACAGATTGTTGAAGCATCTTTTGGTTTGGCAAAGAGCTGGATTCAAGTAGCAATCTATCGTATAGCCCTCCTGCACAAGGTAAATCAAACCCGGCAAAACTCTTGAATGAGGATCGATCATCGCATTTGACACAGCAAAATTCTTCACAGGCTATTAATCCTTATTTAAAGAGTGTTATTAAGACAAGATTCTACGCCAATAAAGCTTCCTATGTGTGTGTGCGTGTGGGGATGGGTGGGTGGGTGTTAAGTGCAGATCTCTTAAAAACATGATTGAAGAAATCCTTTGAAATATCATGCTTCTCTTTTGTCTTTTCTGAGGAGGGTAAGAACGGAATGAGAGCATGATGCTCATGGTTCTATTTCTGGTCTATAAAAGAAAACATGGACTTTCATTGCTGCAACTTTTCAGAACACACATGGCTCCATGCCATGCACACTACATTCCCTCGAAGGAGGAAAGAACTTTTTAACAGCGTGATGGTCACGATCAGTGACGCAATTGTAGGCGTGATACGTGTATCATTGAGCCGAATAAATGCAACAAAGGAAAGACCAAAAGACTAGCCATCCCTGAAATTGTTCCGACTCTCGCCAGGATTCTGCGGCATATATAACACATTTGTGCTCGGTCCTGCCGTGTTTCATGCCCTAAAGGGTTAAAATGCCTGGTGCTTTTTGGCTCAATGGAATTAGAAGGCCAATGTTCGAAAGTGCAAGAGCTTTAACTATTTTCCCGACCTAACGTGGTAGGGAGCGGACAGCCATAATCGTCGTAATGCAAACAGCAGATTCAGCAACTGTTGTTGGTCCCTACCCGTTCCCTTGTCTTTTGGATCACGTAGTAAAAGAATTCCGTCATCCAGGGTATCAGGAAAGTGGATTTCAGGTTCTATCGGCTGCCCAATGTTTTTGGGTTCACGCAATTGCCAAGAAGGAATGACCCCACACTAGGATAGCGAAGTACACCATGATACTACAAGACTTTGCACCTCTAGGGAGCCAGATCAAACGTTTTTTTAATTTCACTGGTCTTCAGGTGGCGTTCTAGTGTTCCGAGGATTATAGGTTTTGACCATTCGAGCAAACCCCTTGCTCTCTTAGGTCAATTAGTCTTTTCAATATGTAACACTAGTCTGTGGTGTAACACGGTCTCTGTTTGGTATAACTGAAAATTCAAAAATTGCATTTTGTGTTGATCATTGTGATTGCTGAAAAATGAAACAAAATATTGACTATTATTGAATAATACTTCTTCCCTAGCGAATATAGAGTAGTGGTGGTTTATTGGTAAATTCTAGGCTTTGAGCAATGTAAAACACAAGATTTTATTCCCCATTAAATGGCTTAACTATTGAATGAATTGAGTAAGCTCATCTTGCACAGAGACTTCAGTGATTTCTTGACTATGTTGAATCTTTTTAAATCAAAACCTACTTGTTCACCAAGCGTGCTTAGTGTTGAATATATCAATTTTTTGTACTTATTGGAAGCCCTTAATGTCATTGTCCCGCAGTCAACATCATCCAAAGGGATTAAACATATCGTTCCTCTTATGAATACAATAAAACACCAGCGAAAGAAATATTTTACCTCCCAAAGAGTTAGTTGACTGCAACTAAGAAAGCACGTACATATATCCCAAGATTACATTCCTTATTATCACTAAAGAGAGTTAAATACAACTGAGCCAAGAGAGCAAAGAAAAAAGGAGGACGCAACTTATTTATGAAACAAGACAGGTTTTAGTATCAATCTATGCTGTTCAGAGCAATGTTAGATCAATGGTTCTTGATGACCTCCCTTTAAGATTATTCCTGCCCATAGAGAACAAAAGGGTATGGACCAGTTTGAATGGGATAAGCAATGTAGCAGACAAGAGAAGGGGGAAAAGAAGAGAGGGGATCTCTCTGTGTGCTCAGAGACTATGAATAGCCCTAATGGGAAGCGACATTTGCAAGCTAGTTCAATGAAAGAATCAATATGTACATTCACCTAAATGCTAGTGCAAAGAATGGCCCCAAGGGACGAAACCCTATGTGCAAATGCTAGAAATGGTGCGGAAACAAAAAGGTGCGTACTTACATTTCTAACAAGTTACAAAACCTCCTTGCAAGTGGACTTATTGTGCCCAAGGCCCTTGCATCTACTGCACTGCAGTTGGCGTTTGACCATGTCTTGGGACCCGACCTTTTTGGTAGTGGGCCGACCAGGCGGACGGCGATTAAAGGGAGGGGTCACAGTAACTGTAGCAGGACAAACATCCTTCTCTACTGGTATCTCTGAAGAAGGGATTGGATGCACAGATTCCGAATATGTCAATGTATAGCTCTCAGTAGTGAAATATCTTGGACAGTAATCATAAGGGCTTTGACCAATGCAGCCAATAACAGCAATTGCATGAGAGCATGGTAAACCAGTCAGCTGCCACCCTTTGCAGCTACAATCCCAACGATCGATGTCAACAATTTCAACAGATTCTCCACGGACCTCAAAAGTCCTACCAGCTGGCACTAGCACTTGCAGACTATGCACTTTAACGCTTTCCTTTTTGAGCTTCTCCTCCATTGACGGGGTAAGTTTGGACAACCACCGGCTTGACTCTGCCTGTTGGGTACAAATTAACTCCACCAATTTGCCGCGGATCACATCAACCAGCTGTGTAATTGGCAATTCTTGTGTATCCGATACACAACTGTAGAAGTGCTGACCAAAGTTTGAGGCCATGTGGTTATATCGTGCACCCTGAAAATAGGCATTAGCCCAGTTCTGTGGTTCACTTTGGATAATCCAATTATAAGCTTCTGGAGATATGCTTTTGATGCTATCGATGCACTGCTCAAAATTTTCAGGCCTGGCTGCATAAGCAGCAGTATAAAGATCCTCCACCATGAGACGTTTCACTTCATGAGAAAAATGCCCCTTCAAGTCTTTGATGAGTTCCTCAGCCAAATATCTCAGGCAAAAACCATGGTACGAGCCTTCGAATACCTCAGAAATGGACTTTCTTAATCCCTTCTGCCGGTCTGCAATAAATGTTAGGGGAATAGATGTCGAGAGTGCAGACTTAAGTTGTAGTAAAAACCAGTGCCAGTTCTCGTTACTTTCTACATCTACAACAGCAAAAGCAACAGGAAAAGCAGCATCATTGCCATCAGCAGCTGTCGCAGACAGCAGTGTGCCTTGATATTTTGATTTTATGGGAAGGCTATCAAGGAAAAGAAGTGGCCGGCAACCTTGCTGAAAACCAAACAACGAGGCATGAAATGACACAAAAAGGCGATGGAAGCTTGAGTCCTCTTTGGTAGTAAAAGTCGCCAGACTACCTGGATTAGTCTCCATAATCTGTTTGCAATAATAAGGTAATTGGCTATATGCCTCTTTATAAGAACCCTGGAGCTGCTCCTTTGCGATTTCTTTTCCACGCCATGCCTGAAAATAGTTTAATTGGATTCCAAACTCCTGCTTGATATCATTCACAATGTCTTTGGGTTTGTAATCCGGGAAAACCCTCAACTTTTCCATAATTGTACTAGCAACCCAACTCCTTGTAGCCTGATGTCCTGTTGTTACTACGGCCCCTTCACAAGTGTGCGTTGGATTCATTTTCTTAATGCATATCAACTGAGTGGTTGACAACCTAGATGCATGAATCCTCCAAGGACAGCCTTCCGCTTTACATTTGACAGTGACGCGGTGACTGTCATTCTTCTTATACTTAAATGCAAACTGATGGGCAATGGCATATTTCCTCAAAGCTTCACGAAACTCATGGACACTGCTGAATCTTTGGCCCTCACCAGTAATAGCATTCTGCCACTGCTGAGCACCTTTGGCATGCTTCTCACTATCAAAACAAATAAGAGGCAAAATAGGAGAAACATCGGTCTGCATATCAACATGGGGTTCGATATGGTTGATATCAGTGATCACATTAAGGGGCGCAATGAGTGGGATGTCAGGATGTGTTGTGTCAACCACAATATCATCCACAACATCAAGAGGAGCGTCGACTGAAACTGCTGCTTCTGACAAAGTTGTCCTGCTGGATCTACAAATAAGGAACAAGAAGTTTCAAGCAAAAGTCCAAAAATTTAGACAAGTTCATTCTTAAAGACTAGGAGATATTTTACCTACTGCCAGGCATGTTTGACACTTCTTGGGCAACAACTTCTTCCATTATGATGTACATATCTGCAGTAGCAGAATTCCCATGGAACTTTACCATTCTCCTCAAGTCCTTGTCATTTGAGATGGTTATCAGCGTCTTCCTATTACCTGGTAGGAAGTACTTGATGGACATAGAATTGATGTTGCAATTAAACATTTCCGCAACTTCATTCTTGAAATCATTAAACTTCACTTGGTCATCAATGTCTATAGCATGAGCTTCACCACCTCGATATGATAGAGAACCATCCTCATCAGTCTCAAATCCACCACCCGACTGACAAATAGCTATTATTCTCGTTCCTGCCATGGCCTGCCTCCGCAAAACAATTGCTTGCAAATCAATTCATAAGCCGACTTTTTTTGATGACTCTGTCACGGCCAAAACACATATATGAAATCCAGCAACATTCTTTATGAAAATTCATAAAGAAAAACAGCAGTCACAGGCTAGAATATGAGACTTTTGGTTCAGCCGCTTACGCAAATTAAGAAAAAGCAATGACACTATCAACAAGGAGCATCTAAATCCACACGGCAAACGTCTAAATACACATTCCTTCATTTCGAAGGACCAAGATGCAATGAACAACTGCTTCTCCCCTATCTATCTGTCTCCCTCACTTGGCACTCTCTTTCTCCCTTCATCTTTACTTTGATTCATATCTTACAAGTACATGCCAAGAAGCAAAGGAAATGAAGAGTTTTATCCAAACCTTCCAGCATTCCAATGCTTGTCATAAAGCGGTCTTCCTACAAAGTCCATCTTATACTCGCAGTAAAGAAGCAGATAAATACCCTTCTTTTCCGGATTCGCTAAAAGGGCAGATTGGTTTGTTACAGAAAACCAGATACTCCATTTCGTCTCTCAAGTCCTACTCTTTATCTCCTCCCGCGCATTCGCATCTATCGCTAAAGAAGAAAACTTTCCCCCACGCAATTTTCTTTCTCTTCGAACATTCGCCAAATTCCAATTCCCGGAGCCATACCTATTCGGACTACTGAAACACTACCTGCGCTACCCATAAATCTCATCGCCTGATCAAATTACATCATAAAACCTTCGTATTTAGCCATTGAAAGCACGAAGAAACATCACCGTCCCTTCCACAAACCAAAGGAACTAAACTGAGCAAGGATCGAAGAAGACAGAAAAAAGCATCACACATCGCACCCCTTCCGCGCCATGAAAAGGGTACACTGCATTTCCAGTCCACATCAAAACCCACAAATTTCTAGCCGGTCCTGGCACGTCTGGTGCAATGAGCAACGTGGTTACCTGAATCGCTCGCTTATCCCGCGGCTCGCGATCTCGGAAGCGAGTTCCGCATCGAGGGTCGGGTCGCCGGCGATCCGGGCGGCCGCACGGAGGCGGGCGGCGCCCTCGCGGCGGGGAAGCACGGCGGCGGAGGGGAAGGAGGTGGGGTCGATCGAGAAGGAGAGAGATTGGAAGGGAAATCGAATCGAAACCCTAGAAGCAGGAGGAAGGGGAAGAAGGACCTCCTCTTCTCTGGCTTGTCTTGCCGGCTCTAATTTTCGTTTCAAGGCAACAAATGCTGTTCCAAAGGAATGACCATGTCCGTCTAATTTGTCAATTAGATGGAAGTAAAAATTATTACCTGATGTGTATATATATGTGTATATAAATATATAGAATATATATATTTATATATAACATTACCAAAAGGAATCTGCTTATCGATATTGAGATTTGCTATCTCCGTTGCCGGGATTTTTAGCTCCCTCATCGGAATTCTTAATTCGTTGAAAAATGAGTGATTGTGAACTTTGAAAGCAATGCATCCCTGATCGAGATTTTTTAAAGTACCGTTGGAGATATCGAATGGGACATTAGATCTTTATGATATGAATATGAATCGAATAATTTTAAAATTCTACTCGTCCATATCTCTTCATGATGACGACGATGATGTGACATGGCGTGTTTACTTGACAATTAATTTTGAGTAATATAATTAAAGAGTTTTTTTTTTTGGGCGGTTAGAAAAAGGAAAGTAGATAAATAAGTGGTACTCCTCCTCTCACTGTCGTTTACTTTGAGTTAGCATCACATGCTTTGTTATTCCCTCTCATGGGTACCACTAGCCAAATTTCTCTCCAGAATTGGAAAGTGGGGGAACCAACGAATGTAATTACAGCAAGATAAATATATATTTTAGTAAGTTAATGAAAATAAAGCGAAATATTTATTAAATGCTTACAACAAATGATACATCTTTTTTTTGCCATTATAGCTTATACTCAAAAAGATACATCTTAGAAAGGCAAGCACGGACAAAAATAATAACGACATTATTTTAATTTTAATAAAAAAGAAATATCTACGTGAATTCTATTGATTAACATTAAATCATGCTTTGACTTATTAATCAAGGAATGAAATCTTTACATGTAGGTTTCTCACAAGTGTAAAATTAATTTGTACATGTAGGTTTAAAGAGAGAGAGTTCTACAGGGGGTGCTTGAATCTAGGGTCGGTGGTTCTCACCTTAAAATTACACCCATTAAGGATCGGTTTTTACTACAAGTGCTTGGTTTTAGGGTGGCCAGTTCTCACCTTGAAATTACACCCACTAAGGATTGATTCTAAAAAATTGAAACTGAGAATCCATTGTTGATTCTATGGATCCATGTGAAAATTGGACTAGTTTTCGAGTGGGTCTATGGAACCATTCGAAATGTCCCAACTTTGGAAGCAGCTTGAGACTTGAGAGCAAGTGACAAGGTTGGAGGCATTCAAGAGCAAGAGTGACAGAGGGAATGACGAGACTGGAGGTGACCTAAAGTAAGAGTAAGAGAAGGATCGACTTTATTGAAGGCAACCAAGAGCGAGAGAGGGAGGTGAGGCCACAAAATGAATGAAGCAAGAGATGAAGAGGAAACTGAGGTTCTGATCTAAAAAGTTAAAACAAAAAATTTTAAAAAATATCTATATGTCGTTCTGTTTTGGGTGGACAGGCGGGCAGTTTCACACTTGGAAGTGGGAACCAAATTGGTGCTCACTGGTTTCAATATATTAGAACTGCGAACAAGATCGATTCTCATGGAAACCGCTAGTTTTGGGCTAATTCCTTCTGGTTCCGGGCGGCTTGAGTGGTTCTCGGTTCTTTTGCACACTTTTAGGGTGTATTTCGTAACCATTCTATTCCGATAAACAATTTTTGATCAGAAATGATTTTTTTTTCTGATTTTGTTCCCGAGAACAATTTTTGAGCAAAAGAACGCACTTGATAACTGTCTAAAATTTCTATTTTGGGAATAGAAATATGTTTGGTAAAATACTTAAATTCTTTTGTTTCTTTTAATTTTTTAATACTTTTATTATATTTTTCTCTTTTTCTCTTCTTCTTCCTCCTTCTTCTTTGTAGCCAGTCATCGGCCATCGCCGTGGCCGGCGACCGGCTAGGCGAGGTCGGGTGAGCATGCCGGAGCCTCACCAAGCGCCCCGGCAGCGAGAGGTTGGCTGGCGAGGTCGAGCCTTACTGTGGCTAGGTGTTGTCGGGCCTCGTCTAGCCGGTCGCCAACCATATTTGAGGCCGGCGATTGGCCAAAGGGAAGAAGAAGAAAGGGGAAGAGAAGAAAAGAACAAAAGAACAGAATCAGACACTATTTGGAGTAAAAACGGCCCTTAGTTTCTACCACTCTTCAATGCCTTCAAAGTAGTCTAGAAGAAGTCGGATGGGAGGCAACAACAGGCATAAAAAATCTTCATCTTCCTTCTCCTTCATGAGCTTATTCAAGCTACTGAGGCCGCACCGAGACGACGGTTGGGAGGCAGACTCCATGAAGCCAACGAAGATATGGCTGAGTGACTATGACAAGGCACGATACGTCATCGAGCTCGACATCAACAAGAAAGCCTTGGCAAGTACCACAAGCCCGAAGGGGTCATGAACTAGCATAGGCTACCCCGGCCTAATCAGCTTCTATTTAGAGCTGTATACATTGGTTCAAAGTCGTTTTTTTACTCTTTGAACTATTTATTTCATCTTGAATATGTATGTAACTCAACAAAAGTGCTATCCTTTAATTAGTAAATTTGCATAAGAGTCAATTTCTAAATTAATTACCTACTGACGTGTTCTGCAGTTGCATACATGTGTACATTCTCCCAAATTTGTGCAAATGAACTTTGAATTTGCTCTCAACGACAAGAATTTACTCATCGAATTTAACGTTATATGGCCACTGTATCTGAATTATTATTTTTCTTGTCTTATCCTTAAGTATTCGTTCTTTCTTACCTCCACAAGTACTTTTGTTTGTAGTTTGTTCATAGCTTTTACTCTTCGACTTGCCAAAATTAATATTGCTGCTTTTCAATGTTCGAGCTCTGTTTTCTTCTCTCTTCTTTTTTTTTTTCCCATCTCATCTCGCTTTTCTTTCATCTTGTTCCTCCTCCAATGCATACCATTGCTCGTCGTGCATCCTCATTATCGCCGTCCTTAACAGCTCGAAAGAGCGCGTCTAGCCACTACCACCACCTCCCTCCCCCTCCCTTGCACCCCACCACCCCCTCTCTCTCTCTATTTTTCGTGCCGTGAGGCTGCCGCACCACCACATCGCATGCTCCCTGTTGTGGCTCCCTCTCTCTCAAGCACGAATGCAAACATAAAAAGTGCTACAGTCATGATGGTTTTTTGGCTAGTGGCGCCCCTTTAAATTTTGGAGTCATGATCTTGTCTCCGCGGACACATGCATGCACAAGTACAAACATGCGCGGCCACCGTCCTTTGTGCTTCTACGCCAGCACAGTACACGCTCATTGTTGTGGCTTAACCAGCCACACCCTCTCACCTCTTTCATGAATACTTCTACAATAGTGATATATTTCAGCAATTTTGAAATATTTATTAAAAATTATGACTGTTATTAAGGTTATTATTTTTGTAACAGCTTTTTAACGGTCATATGATGGCTTTCTACCGATGACTTTATAACTTTTAATTTATTATTTCATAAACTCTTCATTATTTTATAATTGTCATCATTTTAATTACCAATTGATTTATAACGAATTCCTAACGGCTCTCTCTTTCCTAATGGCTCTCTCTTTCTCTTATTTGAATATAAATTAAACTTCAAATCACAATCTTTGTAGATACGCTATGTTCTCATATATTTCTTTTTCTTTTCGTTGGGTTATACACATAAGTTGTTCTGTTTCTTTCTAATATTTAGTGTGGAGTATAGAAGAACGTCTGTTGTATATTGGAAGGATAGCTGCTGAAGCCTTACGTACCAAGTTTCATACTCCGACGAGCGGAATTATCCTTAAGGACAGTGTTTGCATGCTTCACACATTTGTTTTTTATTTTCTAATCCTTTGCAATATATTTACAGTTATTATTATTTTTATGTATTCTAATATTTTTCCAACAATCATTGCTCGGCAAGTTGAGACACTCAAGTGACCTTTCATCTAGGCAGTGACCTCATGAGAGAGAGAGAGAGAGAGAGAGAGATGGGCTACAGATATCGGCTCAAGGATCGTTTGAGTTTGTGTAGTTTCAAAGTGCAGGAGTATTTTACTAGAGGAGATGATGCGTCTGAACCTTGACCCTTTCTATATGGGCTTGATGCGGCAACCATTTAGAAGAAGTAAACTTAAAAAGAAAATTGATCCATATTAATGCTCAAAAAGAGTTTCTCATGATATATCACTCGTATACTTAATTTTGCAAATTTACTGTGAATATACCGGTCACTTTGAGCAAACCAAAGTTACAATGAGTTCCGTTGAGTATCATCTAACCGCAAACCATAGAGAAGCAAAGGGGATGACATTAAGCAACCTAACACATACAGCATGGCAATTTTCCTGTTTTCGAGAGATTTTGCACAGGGATTTCAAGAGCAATTACTCAAACGTGTCAGCCATATGGGATTCTGCAAAGGGCATCATATCCGGTGATCTAATGCCGGAAATACGTCACAAGCATTGCTTTTTGTAAGCCTCGAGATTTCGGAAAAAAAGGGGAGGAGAGTGGCAATGAACTTGCCTGTGTCCATCAAAATGGTTCTCTTCTATTGTAACTAAGATGCAATGCGATACGTGTTGAACATAACATATCAATACGAGTGTGGAGAGATCAAGGAAAACTTATCGTGTTCGTGAGCCTCGATATAGGCCCAACATGATGATTATGTTGTTACAGTAGTGTAGGGTTGAAACTGTTGGGATACACCATAAAAGAGAATATTTGTATATTTTTGTATGTATAATACCGACTATACAAGAGCCTATTTATATGCTATTCTAGACAACTATCTAAAGTAATAAAATATTACAATATCAGATAAAATCAATTAGAATCAATAAGAGAAGATCACTATCTCTTATATCCCCCTCAAACTTAAGATGACGTAGAAGAAGTCAACTAGATTTTGGAGAAAAGATCTTTAAAACGCTCAGGTGGATATGCCTTAGTGAAAACATCGGCTGGTGATCAACTGATGAGATGAGAGCAAGATGAACAACACCACAAAACACATGAGAGCATATGAAATGACAATCTATTTCATTATGCTTGGTACACTCATGAAAAACATTATTATGTGCTATTTGGATAGCATTCTGGTTATCGCAATGAATGACTGTTATACTATTATGACGGACTCTCACGTCTTCTAATAATTACCGCCACCATAGTAATTTTGAAGTTGTATTAGTAAGAGCATGATATTCTGCTTCCATACTCAATCGAGTAGCATTTAGTATGTTTTTTACTCTACCAAGAAATACAGGACTTCCCTAACAAGAAGTAGTAGCCTCTAGTAGAGCGACGACCAAAAGGATCGTCAGCCCAATGGACATTAGAATAAGCCATCAACTCTAAGGTTGAATCAGAAGAAAAGTGAAAATCAAGAAATAAGGTACCTTTGATGTAGTGAAGAATTTGAAGAACAGTAGCAAAGTGCATCATTCGTGGTGTGGTCATGAATCAACTTACAATATGAACAACATAAGCGATGTCAAGGTGGGTAATAGTGACGTATACCAAGTTGCCAACCAATTGTCGATAAAATGTAGGGTTTGTTAGAGGGGTCTCGTCTTTGCCATCAAATTTGGCATTATTTTCATTGGTAGTTGTAGCAGTCTTGTTATTAGTAAGTCCAGCCTGAGAAATAAGATTGGCGGCAATTTCATTTGAGAAAGATAACAACCAGAGGATTTTGAAGTGACCTCTAATCCTAAAAAAAACTTAACGTCCAAGATCTTTCATTTCCAACTGTTGACTCAAATACTACTGTAGTTTTGTAATTCCGTGATGATCATCACCAATAATGACTATGTCATCCACATATAACAGTAGTAGAATACTCCCATGAGATGTTCGTTGAATAAAGAGAGCATTAACATAGGGACCGCACATAAATCCAATGCATTCCATGGTTGAACTAAACTTGGAATACCATGCATGAGTTCAATCCATATAATGCTCAACGTAGTTGTGACACTTTACTAAGAGTATGAGTGTATCTAGGAGGTGGCTCTATATACATTTCTTCAGTGAGATCTCCATTAAAGAATACATTTTTGACCTCCATTTGGAAGAAAAGCCATTGCTTATAATAGCAATAGTAAGGAGGCTACAAACAAAAATAAGATGTGCAATTGGAGCAAACGTCTCGTCATAGTCAATGTCATATTCTTAAGTAAAGCGTTTTGCTTTTAGTTTAACTTTGTAGCATTCCACTGTATCATCTACCTTAGTCTTGATCTCCTACACCCATTTATAACCATTAGCCAACTTTTCAAGAGGCAAATCAATCAAATCTCAAGTATGAGATTTTTCTAATGCTTACAACTCATCCGCAGAAGATTAATACAAGCTTCTTTATATGTGTGAGGCTCGTGAAAAGAGGCAATTGTATAATAACAGTGAAAATCACGAAGCTGAATAGAAGGTTGACTTACATGGGTGGAACGAACAAGAGAAGAGGGAACATCCAAGGGTCATGGATTTGCATATGGCATAGATATGTTAGGAGCTAGCGAAGTGGGATTTCTAGAGATAAACTACATTAATATTAGGCGAGGATAATTCCAAAGAGGAAGATGCAATGGTGTCATCTTCAGGAAACAAATCGATAGAAGGATTGGTAAAGAAATGAAGAGTTGGAACAGTGGGAGAGAAAGCAAAATGACATAAAGATGACAACATCTTATATTCCCCTAAGGTAACATGACGAGGCACATGAAGTCGATTGGAGATAAGATCCTAACATCTATACCCTATATGCTCAATGTCGTATCCAAGGAAGTAATGTAGACGAGCACGGGGTTCTAACTTTGTGCATTCATTTGCAAGAAGACACAAAATATGCACCACCAAAGACTCGAAGTAGATTATTATTGGGAATATTGTCATACAAGCGCTCGTAAGGAGAAATATTTCTTGTAGTAGGTGACGAAATACGATTGATAGTATATACAATAGTATGACAGACCTTTCTCCAAAACTATTCTAGATAAGATGTTGATATTAGAAGAGTGCATACAATAACTAAGATATGCCTATATTTATGCTTTGCTTGATCATTTTGTTGGCGAAGTTCCTAGATAAGAATAATGAATGATAGTATAGTTCTGAAAAAAAATTATAAAGAACCCTTTGTCCCTATATATCATGATATTATCAATACAAAAAATCTTGATATCTCGAGAAAATTGTGTTTTAATTATGGCAACAAATTATCATAGATATGAATAAGTTTAGATCAAGTTTTCGTAATAAAAAGCCATGTATAATGAGAATAATCATCTAAAAAAATTACAAAATAACGAGATCCTTGTATAATGGGAGTAGGAGATGGTCTCCAGATATTTGAATGAATCAGATCAAAGGGAGTATAACAGATGAATTCACTAATATTAAATAGTATAGCATAATGTTTTCTCAACTCACAAGGTAGACAATCAAAAGTTTTATTTTTAACGGAACCAAGATGACCACTTGAAAGCAAATGACTTAATCTAAAAAAAGAATGATGACTCTAATGAGAATGCCAAGTTTCAGATGATATTGTGACTAAACAACTAATGAAGGAGCTGAGAAGTTTTAACGAAACAAGCTCACATAGCCGTCCCAATTTTAGGCCTATCTCAATTGTCTGCCTCGTCTGTGGATCCTGCGCATGACAAACATTTGAAGAGAAATGAATATTAAAACCAAGCTCACATAGCTGAACCATATATATAAAGTTCAATGAGAATTTAAGAAACATAAATTTATCGAGCAATGACAATTTGGATGTTGAAATGTTCCTTGTATAACTAACTATCACCTGAGAGTTATTAACTGTGCGAATAACTATGATATCCCAATTCTCGCTTAACAGAATAGCAAGTCTCGAATGCTTAACAGTCCACGCCACGTCATCGAGCTCATCATTAGACCGCACTATTCACACCATCGCAAGGACTTGCCACCTTAGCTCATCCCTGTTATCACCACGACACTTTAGCCAAGTTGCCTCATCACGCCAAGCCAACCATCACCACCACACCGATTCATCATTCCTGCCGCATCACCCCTAGGGGTGTGCAACCAGACCGGGTATACCCAGGAACTGGACCGGCCTAGCTGGAAAACAGGGTCGGGAACCGGTTCTCATTGAAATTAGTTCGAGAACCGGTTCCCAAAATTTAGAACCGGTTTAAACCGGTCCAGGAACCGGGTCCGATTGATTACCCACCTAGGAACCGGTTTTGGAATTGGTTTTGTAAGCCCTATTTTTTCCTTTTTTTTTTTTTATTCTTACTCCCACAATCACACGACGTTTTTCTTCTTGGCTCTTTCAAACACACATGGCATCCTTCTTCGTCGTTCCTCTTTCTCACTTGCTTCCCTCCCTCATCGGCTCCCTCTCGCACTATCCAACGGACGGACGGTGTTCGTCGTCGCCAAATTCTTGTGTACCACGTGGATTGGCTCGCCTAATTTCTCTTTTGTAAGAGGATTTATGCTTGCATAAATGAGTAGTTTCATGTAATAGTTGTGGGAATAAGACTAATATTAGAGTCACGTTTGTTGCTAATTCTTTGTCTTATGCTTTTATTTATTATAATTAGTCCTGTGGATTCTTAATTTTCATTTAGTCAAAAGTTCATGTATTTATTTATTACAAGTGCTTAATGTTTCGATACAAATTAGGAGGATTACGTTATTTTTTCGCGTATTAATATAAAATTCGAAGTCGTATAGGATATCAGGAGATTGCAAAATAAGTTCAAATGGAAACAGGGTTGACCCTAGAACTAGATCGGAAAAACAGGGTGGGTTAGGTACATGGTCCAATACAAACATGGTCAGGTATAGGGTCTAAAAAATAGGAATCGGTTATAACATGGTCGGGTACAGGGTCCAGGTCTAGACCCTACCCACTCTGGACCCGATCACCCGTAATCACCACGACGCCATTGTTCCTTGCCACACACACAACAAAGCGCTAGGCCACACCTACGCTGGCGTAATGACCAACCTACTCTCGACCATGTAGTCTCTCTAACACAGAACATACATCTCCAATTGGTGTAAGGGGCAGAGGATAGGTCAACAACAACCGCATTCCATTGTTCCAACGAGTGTCACAAGCGGCAAAAGAGAGGAGACCAAATTATAAAAGAAAAATCAGCCTCTCCCTTCATTCATTCTCCCTTGAGAACTTTGCCTTAACATCTCCTCTTTCATGCCGAAGCTTCTCTCTTTCTCTCTCTATTTTACACCATTACCATCCTAGTTTCGGCGGCCCAACTCAACCAGCAAGAACACCTTAGCTTAGCTGCCCGCACTGCCGCCATACTCTCTTAGCTGCTGCATCTCGTCGGAAGCTAGTTGCCAGTCGGAACCTCCGAGACTCCTTTAAGCCACAACGACAATTGCGTCGGACTCGAGGCATGTAAACTGATTTTTGTTTATGCTACATAGGTTGATTTCTGTATGTTGAGGTCAATTTCCTTGAGTTTTAATCGTCTCTATTGATTACGTGCTTAGTTGTGCTTGTCAACAGTTTCGGAAAAATGTGCATTGCAAGTATTGTTGAAATTTTAGCTCATTGAGTTTAAGGATATGTTGTTGGAATGTTGGATGTTGAAATTCATGATGGGTTGAGCTTAAATGACATTAGTTGTTGATGAATATGAGGTTTTGACTATTTTCGGATCAGTTTAATGTAGATAGGGATTTTGCCAATTTAATGTTGGTTTTGTGGTATGAATTTGGTGAGACATTCTTCATGCAAGTTGTTCGTTATAATTGTTTTATGACATACTTAAAATTCAAATTTTTCGGACTTCATATGTGCAAAATATATTTGAAAAACTACGCTGGTCCAAATCCGTCTTCATGAACAATTACCGAACGTTAACTCAGTTTTCATTTTTTTATAGAATTTTTGACACAAGATTCGGACTAGTGTTTTTCATGAAAGTTTTAGATCACACTTCAAGCTATAACATGTAATTTTCTCATGATTTTTGAAACTCATTTAGACTTTTGAAACGCCCAATTTCGAATATGTTTTATCATGGAAATTTACCCGATTTTGACCCGAATTATATAAAATTATTGGGACTTGTACAAGCTTTACTAGGTTTTGAGTTCTTCATGAAAAATGTACTCTATGTCTCATCCATGTCGTGTTAAAGTTTCATAATTTTTAGAACCGATTTACTTGGTACATACCCTTGATTTATACAGATGAGCGAGCTGCCATTTTTCTATCAGTTCTAGATAAATTCTTGTTTTGCAATCCATCTTTTAAACTGGTATTATCGACTTAATATTTGTATCACTTCAGTGGTTTACAAAGGATAGTCGATGATGGATACTAAACTGCTCCTGTACATTAACTTAGTGAATGGCATGCTTGTATTGAATTATTGACTTGCTGCATCATTGGATAAGTGTGTGATTTGGGAAAGCCATTGGTCCTTGGGATGATGATGCCCTGAGTGGTGGTAGGGATGCTTGGACGGTTAACTGGGTTCCTTCGAATGCCTAGAAGGTATAATACTATTTCCCCAGATGTTCTCGCGATGTTGATGGGTGTGAGATACCTTGAGAGTAACGGGGTTCCCTAGAAGATAGCGGCAACTAATTCACAACAAATGTGACTATTGACTTTTTCAAATTTCAATTGAATTTTATTGGTTTATTGTTTTTAGAGGAAATGTTTTGTGCTTGGTATTTTGATTTTGAAATTTTTTTTTAAGTAAGTTGATTTTAAAGCGATTTCTAGATTTTGCATCTAAACTCCTTCGCATGTGTAGTCATTGACACATGTATTGTAGATTGGTTGGTAGTTACTTGCTGAGTTTTATACTCATTTTTGGTGGATTATTATTTTTCAAATTCGTAGACATGCTTCTACTACCTACATTCCCCATGACATTCCACGATGCCTCGATAGATTTCACTTGGCACCAGATTGAGCTGCACAACCCGGCCCTTTCCCATTGGGCTTGGTGCTATTTGGGTTCGTTGCCGTCTATGCTCGGATTAACGGGCGTTTGGTGGGACTACTCCCACTCTTGGACAGCGGTGATAGTGGGGTCGAGTAGGACGAGGGCTGGGGGACGAGGATAACACTTTTGGAAAGACCAGACAATGGGATTGGGACATGCAAGTGACCTTGTAGATAGACGGTATGGTGGTCGGAGTGATATGGTTGGTGAAATTTTGTTACAATTCGGAGTAGGAATATTTTTGGTTGATTCCCAGTGTACTCGACCTATGTCACCAAAATTATATAAATAAGAAAAAAATGAAATTACTTGGTTTCGTATTTCCGCATGTGTTCAATGGGTTTTATTTGTCTTGGGTCATTTCCTATCCATCTACGCCTTGTGCTTAAAAAGTGAAAAGATTTTAGTAATCATATTAGCCATGACGCGTTGGGGTGTCACAATAAAATGTGTTTGTGAAGTGTTTGATTTTGACTTGAATATATTGAAATCAGGCAGAATCAAAGAACCATGAATCAAGAGTACTTGGCGAATCTAATAGAAAAGAAGGGTAGAAGTATTGGTTTTTGAATAATGGAACGAACTATGGACCGAAGATCATCTAATGATAGTGTGACATATGAACTATTAGAGGAATCCTCTATAATGACAGCAGTAGTGGGTGGGCGGTGTGTAGATGGACTTCTAAATCAAGATCGATTGTTAGTTCTTGTAAGTTGCTAAGATTATACCTGATAACAGTTTTATGCACAATGACCGGGTCAACGATAGTTCGTACAATAAGGCTTGCGCCATGAGGAGGAACCATAAGTGGTAAGCATTACATCTACAGGAGTGGAGTCTAAAGGAGTGGAAGGTTGTGCCTTTAAAGTTGCAAGTTGAGTTTCCTTAGTCAATAATTTTGAGATTACTACCTCAAAATGAGGTAAAGGATCTAGATGTAGAAGTGAGGCTTGCACACATTCAAACTCATCATTAAAAGCCATCAGAAATTGCGTAACATGCATATGATTGCGATATTCAACAAACTTATGAGCATCAGTAGTCGAATCCTATTTTGGTTTAGATAAAGCTAGCTGATCCCACATAGCATGCGTGGAAGAGAGAAAGTCGTTAATAGACCGACCTATCTCTTGATACATGTGATGTAACTTCTCTGACAGTTGATATTAATGAGCAATAGTCGATGTGGAATAATGACTGGCAAGAAGATCCTAGGCTTCCTTAGCTATATTGGGGCATCCAAACTGAAGTTTTATAAATGGAATCGAAGCGTTTCGAAACCATGTGAGTATCTGATGATTCTTGCTCTCCTACTCCTCCAAACATTCAAGAAATTTATCATTATCCTCACCAGTAGCCTAAGTAGGCTTGTGAATATATCCAGTAACATAAAGCCAAAGCTTACGTCCCCTTAGAAAGCTTGATATTTCTTGAGTCCATAAAATATAGTTTGATCCATTTAGGATGGTTTGAATGGGTATCAAGACTTCTAATTTTACCATGATATGCAATATACAAATCCCAACAAATTCTATAATAAATTTGCAGAAAATTGATACTTACAAAGCTTATATATAGAGAAAATAAGAAAGGAAATAGATTGAAGACGTCGAAATACCTTCGGAACTAGTTTGGAAATACCAAAAAAAAGTCAGAAATGGATCAAACCAGCCTGAAAACACCAAAAACAGGTTGAAAACGAGCCCGACCAGTTAGAAAATATTGCGAATTGTTTAGAAACAGGCCGCACTGATCGAAAATGGGTTAAAGCAATCTGAAAATGCTGAGAATCAGTCGGAAATGGGCTGAATCAATTAGAAAACCCTAATAACTGGTTGGAAGCGGGTCGAATCGGTCAGAAAATGCCAAGAATAAGATAGAAATGGGCCGAACTGGTCTGAAAACCCCAAGAACCAGTTGAAAATGGGTCGAACTGGTAGAAAAACTCTAAGAACCGATCTGATCAACGACAGTCAATGTCGATGAAAGGCGGTCAACCGAAAGTCAATGTCGATCAATGGCTGGTCAAGGCAGTCAATAATCACTGTGATAAGCTAACGTTGCATGCAATGTGGCGCTGACATGGAGGATGACATCACTTGCTTGTGGATGCAGCGAATCGCACGGAAGGCACGCGGCCAGTGGATCTCACTTGCAGAAGACCTCGGTGGCGCGAGGCGCTTTCTGGAGATGTTCGTTGTTGTTTTGGACTCGGTGGACAATGGAGAACCTGTTTCTGGTATTTTATGTGGAAAAGTCCAAGCAATGATGTCAAAAAATTCACTTACAGACTGCGACGTTGGAGGACCCGTGACGTGGTGGTGCGTGCGGCGAATTCTTGAGGCTGTTGATGATGAATTTCAGGATCTTACTTGTTTGAGATAGGCGAGTTAGATGAAAGTGTTTAATTTTCGATATAAGCAACGAAACTATCTAGGCAGTAATCACGTGTGGCGGTTCAGCGATTAATGGATACCGATGTAGCTATGACAATGCTATTGTAGCACCGTGGCCCCTTCTTCAAACAAAACTTGATTCTGATACCATGTTAAAATAAAGCGGAAAAGATAATATTTGTGTATTTCAACGTGTATAATATCAATGATACAAGAGCCAATTTATGGATTGTTCTCAACAGCTATTTAAAGTAATAAAATATTACAATATCAAATAAAATCAATTAGAAGTATTCAGGAAGATCACTATCTCTAACAAAAACAAAATGCGAGAATCTACCCCCACTGGAAATTGCATATGAAAAAGATGAGTTTGCCAATCGACTGGCCAGGGTTGTTTTGAGGACTGCGGGGTATTTGGAGAATAAATGAAAGGTGCGAAGTACATGTGTTTTCACCCTTTCTTTGCAATCATTGCTTACTTGATTCGTTTGTGATTTATGTACTTACCTAATTATGTTTTTACTCAAATCCACTTAACAATCTGTTTGATTCTCTCCGTTTGATTCTCTCTATCACATAGTGCTATCATCACATCTCATGTCAACATGATATCACCGACGTACTAATATATTGAAATTTTGAATGCTTACCAATAAAACACATCATGCAATTTAGAAGTACATATTAGATCGGCGATATCATGTCAGCATTACATTATATGCGTTCCTTTCTGTATGGAAGTGTTTGTAGACTAATAGCTTCTATGGTTGATCATGAAATGATCTTGTAGCATGCGTTAAAAACACGATGTTTAACATCAATTGTGGAACCCCCTTGTTTCTCTTGTGGAGTGTTAGCTGATTAGGTTACTGCATAGTGCATGCCCACAGGCCATGCTATCTTGATGTATTGCACGCCACCTAACCAATCACTTGCACTAACTAGTATGGACAGATGACATATTGTAATGTGAGTTTTTGAGGTAAAGAAAGGTACATGTTACATCGCTGCCTCTTGAAAAAGCAACGTATATATGTGTCTGGTTCTTTAGGCCTTTCCTAGGTAGAATAGAACCCAAGCAATTCTCACCCTCCCCATTCCACTTGATGCTTCAAACATGGAAACAATAATTAAACGTAGGAGTGTAGGATTTAATTGGAGGCCCGTTAAAATCTTTTCCGTTCAGGGACAAATGATTTTACTTAAGGATTTAATAGGACTTACTATATGTAGCTGATTTTTTTTAGAGCTAAGAAAATAGACATGGAACAAATTATCTTCAAGAGATTCACTAAGCGATTAAGGGCTTGGTTCGTATGTAGTGGACTCGAACCACAGTGTCTCTCACTCAGAGCGACTTCAAAAACTATGACTGGAACTTGTGGTTGGAAGTCTTACCCGTCATATTTCGATGGGCGATTTGCATGCATTTATTAGTAGGTCTCAGCCGAGTTGAAAGTTCGAGCGTGCTTCCCCTGCTTTCTAATGCTTTTCACGGACACAGCTGGCCAAATTCTCTCCAACACATACTGAAAAGGGGAAGCAAACCTTCATCAGCACTCATTTGTTGCCGTAGAGAGTGTGGGGGAATCTAGCCAGTGGATGTGATTTCCAGCGAGATAACTATACTGTATTACAAAGTTCATCCAAAAAAGAAAAGCAAATTATTATTAAGTGACTACAGCAAATGATTACCAAATTGAGGATGTTTTCCTTTTTCAAGTTTTCGGAATGTCAAGAATCCATATTACGTAGGTAAATATCGACTCATAATCAATTAGCCGCTAATTCTTGAAATAGATGACAAGTTAACTAAAACACTAATTTATAATCCAAATTTCAGATTGCTTGTATGGGGTATTATTTTCATTGAGAGTTGAACTTGTATGTGCGCCTAACTGCACACAAATTTATTTTTTCTTCCTAAGCCAATATAATATTGTTGAGTTTTTTTTTTCCCTCAGAGAGCCCACTTTGATAAGAAATTCAATTCAATGAGTTAAAAAGCATAATCTAAATGCTTTCATATACATATTGATAAAAGTATTTAACAGCTTGTTTTAAGATATTTCATTTTGTAAAATTTTAGCATGAAAGTGACCTTTAGCATAAGAGAAATTATTAACTGAGTGTGCTATACTATAAACATACTAAAACGTACCTAAGTTATTGAAAATGGCGAGTCCCACCAAATATGATGGTCCACATTCATAGCATAGGCGCGCTGTATCCAATGCCATGTACATAGGATATGACATGTTGAAGGAAATATGAAACTTAAAATCATAAAAATTATGAAATATAAATAAAGGTAGGGAAAAAGAAATTGAAATCTCAACCTGTCAATTGAAAATGGAGAAAAAAATAAAGCAACTTCTTAATATAAAAAAAACAAAATGAAAGGAGGCTGCAGGAGTGACACGTGTCATTCCCAAGACCTTTCTTTGGTATATGTTTCTTGGGCGTACAGTATCTGTACTGAAAAAGGGTTCCACCAACTCTTGTCCTGTAAAGGCAAAGCTTACTGCCTTTACAGGGACAATTAAAACTCCAGTAATTATAAAAAAACGCAATAATTATAAACCTCAATTTTCATTTTTTTTTGGGGGTCTGTGCCCGCCAATTTATTGGTGAGTGCACGAACTAATACGTTTTTTTTTTTTTTTTGGTCAATGCACGAACTAATACGTTCAAAGACGAGCTTTTTGACCACCTTATTTATTGTATTGTTCTCCTCTTTTTTCTCTTTTTCGTTTCATAAAAATGTTAATTTAATAATCTGCAAATTAATATAATGTGAAGTATGTATGACAGCATATGCTAAGGTCCAGTTGGGTCTCACCTATCAGTATACTTCATTACTCACAATCTGTAAATTTTGTGAGGAGGGAACTATTAAAATATATATTTGAATTGGGTTAAAAAAAATCTCATATTTGATAATTAGACTTGAACCTTAAAAAAAATCTCATATTTAATAATTAGACTTGAACCCCTCCTGGTGATCCTCCTAGATGAAGGTATCAAAATTCTATGGCGCGTCCTAGGAATATGTTTGAAAATTAAAGAAGTTTTTGTAGAGAGAGGGAGAGAGAGCGACAATGTGATTTGAGTAAATTTAGGAAATTAATTTAAATTGTTGCATATGAGGAGGATTAAATTTAGATTTTGAATCCATCCAAGATTCATGGAATGGAATGCTTGTGTTGTTCGCCCATTTAAATTGATTACCATTTCCCCATTGCTTGATGACTACTTACTTTATAGAATGCATTAACTTCTCATGGAATTTTGAGTGACTTTGAGTTCATTTTATAATATTCCGTTAATTTATTCTTTTTTTTTTAAATTTCTATTGAAGGGTTTAAGCTAAAGAATAATGGAAGATATACTAAGGGCGACCTCGCAAAAAAATGATATACAAATGATTCGTACTCGTGCTATTTGACTTCATCATTTAGTAGACTGTTTATGTAATTCAACTTTACCATACTTAACATTATGTAATGTGAAAACTGAATTTACAATATGTTGTGTGTAGAAGTGAAACGAATAATGTGACTCAATGGAGTCCTTAGGGGAGAAGAAAAGTGCAAGGGACATCTCCCCAAGATTAGTTGGTCATTAAGACTTCAACTACACAAAAGAGAGGAGGATACACCTTTCTTGAAAAGCGTCCTTTTGCCGCGTTGTAGTGGAAGACTTTTTAATCTTTTTGCTTGTTTGGCACGTAATTGACAGAATTTCTCACATCACATGCCCTGCCTAAGGCCACTGCCCACCGTGAAAAGTAAGGGAAAAAGGGTTCACAAAAATAACCATATAACCTTGCACTTTCCATCCGACCAAAAAAAAAAAAAAAAAACTCGCACTTTCCAAAAATCGCATTTGAGAAAGTCATAACTCAAACCAAAATATCTAGGAACCACGAGAAGGAAAAAGTTCTAAAATGCTACATTGGATCAGTTTAGTGCAATGTGACCAATTCTTGATTTTTGATTTGCGAAGGCATGCTCTATTTTTTTTTTTTTGGGGGGAGGGTGTTTCAAAAGGCAAGCTTTGTTGAGTATATATTATTACATGTAATATTCTTGAGTTTACAAAGGTAAATTCTCAACTTTCTTTTCCCGTCTCTTTCAAACCTTTTTTCAGGTCATTAGCTCTGGACCATCCGTTCGTTCTCAAGTGGACCAGATATTTGTCTGGATTCTCCAACCTTTGAACCTATTATAAATTGACTTGCCCTCCTTCAATGGCACTTCAAACTGCAAAAGCCAAGAAAACAGAGAGAGAGAGAGAGAGAGAGAGAGAGAGAGAGAGTTCATTTCTACAAGCCATTAGCTTTGCCCAAACAACAGTATTTTAAAAGTAAGTCCCATGGGAGGCAACACCAGGCAGAAGAAATCTTCATCTTCCTTCTCTTTCATGAGCTTGTTCAAGCCTCGGAGGCCGCGCCGGGACGATGATTGGGAGGTGGACTCTGTAAGCTCGAGGAAAATATACCCGAGCGACTACGACAAGGGCCAGTACGTCGCGGAGCCCGACATCGACAAGAAAGCCACGGTTTTCATCACCAAGTTCCACCAGACCCGAGCCTCGGATTCTAAATGCCAAGTGATTGGAGGTCCAGCATAGGCCGCCCCAGCGCCGAATTGGCTTCTATCTAGAGTTCCTGATGTTTGTCTACCGTCTTCCTTCACTCTTTGGACTATTTATTGTATCTTGCATATGTATGTAGCTCAACAGAAGTACCATCCTTAAATTATTAGAATTGTATAAAAGTCAATTTTTCAATTGGTTACTGAATTTTGCAGTTTCATCCATGGGTGCATTTTCCTAAATATATATACCTCACGTTATTCATGGAAAGTGTTACAATGATCATTGGCACGATTAATTGCGCCCCTCAAATGACCTCTAATTTGGATTCACGACCTCGAATGCACATCTAAATGACTCTCTAATTTAAGTTCCCGAACTCACATGTGTGACATCCATACACACGCTTTTGCCCCAGACATATGGGCTCAACAATTGTTTTTGGGTTTATGACGTGTTTGCATTGCAAACATGGAGGACCTTAATGTTTAGCGGACCAAAAGAGTTTATCATACGTCATTTTGTCATAAGATTTCACTCCTAAACTTATGTTGCAAATCAACTACAGATATATTGAACACTATTTTGAGTGAAACTAATGATAGACTGAATTCCTTTGAGCATTGCCTAATTGTAAACAACGGAGAAACAAAGGTGATGACATTAAGCAAAACAGCACATAAAACATTGGGAATTCAACTCTTCTGTCGAAAGAGATTCGGTGTACAAACGCTGAATTGTGCAAAGGGCATATATCCCGTAATCGAGTGCCACTATGTATATATGTAAAAAGTGAAGAAGTATTAATGAAGAGAGAAAAAAATGTAATTTGATTTGTTTTAGTAAATAAGTTTAAATTGTTGCAAAAGAGGATTTTTTTTTTAGATTTTACATCCATGAAAGATTTATGTAATTACACGTTTGAGTTCGTTTTATAACAGTTGAAAATTTGATGGGTTTCCCATAACAACGGGAAATATACTAAGGGTGATCCGCAAAAATTGATGTCCTCAGATTCAAACTTGTTTTATTCTATTCTAGCATTTAGTACATTGAGTACGTGAGAACATCATGTCGGATGATAAACGAATGATGTGACCCATGAATGGAAATACGGAGTGCATGGATACTTTTTTTTATATATTTTTTTCTGTCGCATGGATATTACTTTGAGAAGCATCTTTTTGTTCTTTTTACCAACGCATACCTGGTTTTTTTGTCTTTTTGCTTGTTTCATATGTAATTTCTAGAATTAGCCACGTCACATATGCTATATGGGTGGAATTTTTTTTTTTTAAAAATACCTCTACAAAATGTGAAAAGTAAGGGAAAAGGGGGTTAACAAAAGATGCCCCCTTTTCTCTGGTTTTGCGTGTTTTCACTGCGGCCTTGACGATGTCCAAGGCCCTCACCCGTGGATAGAGACTTCAACCAATCTATCGCGTGGATCACCGCATTAGTGATTTTCTATCTAAATTGGTTGGATAAATTAGAATAAAAAATCGTTAAAATATTTAGGAATAAATTAGCAAAATTGAAAAATTTAGGGTTGAATTGACCCGTAAAATTTTTTGGACAATTTTCTCAAATCCAATATTACCTAGATAAAAACCAGACCACTAACCAATTAGCTGCTAGCCATTGAAATAGATGACATATTAACTAAACCACATATCGGTAATCCAACTTTGAGATTGCTTGTCTTGATATTATTTCAATTGAGAATCGAACTTGTACGTGCACCCAACCGCACACACATAAGTTTTTTTTACTAAGCTAATTTGTATTGATTACGGTTTTTTTTTTCCCTCAAAGAGACTACTTCAATAAGAAATTGAAAAATTACACTAGAAAACGGTGCTGCTACAGATTTAATAAGTTAAAACCATAAAGCATAACACTTCCATACACATATCGGTAAAAGTACTTAAAGACTCGTTTTGAGATATTTAATTTTGTAAAATAATAGCATGGAAGTGACCTTTAGCTTTAGATAAATTATTAGGTGAGTGTGCTATGCTAACCATATATACTAAAATGCACCCAAACTACTGAACATGGTAAGTCCCATAACGATCCCTCTAAATATGACTATCCAATTTCCGGTATAATACACATCTGGGGCACTCCCCTAATAATTCGTAGCATAGGCGCACTGCATCTAAAGTTTTGAGAGTGTATGGGGGTATGACACATGTTTGACGATATAGGAAACTTAAAATTATGAGAGTAATGAATCGAAATACAGATGGGGTAGGAAAAATAAAAAATCTAACCTGTCAACCGAAATTGGAAAAAATAGAAAAGAAAAAACAATTTAGGTAACTGGTCAAAAACATAAAAATACTGAAAGGAGGGCATGAGGTGACACGTGTCCTCCCCAAAACCTTTGTCTAGAATATCTTTTTAAGGTGTACAGTATCTGTACTGTAAGGGTTGCACCAAACTCTTATTCTATTCTACAAGACCCAAAAAAAAAAAAAAAAAAAAAAAAAAAAAAAAACTCTTAGTCTCTCAAGCCAAAACGTGCTGCTTTTTTAAGGAATAATTAGAGGTCTCATAATCAAATGAAACACGGAATTATTAGAACCCTCAATTAATTAGTGAGTGCACCAGCTAATACGTTCAAAGACGAGAACCCTTGCGGTTCCTTTTCACCACCTTCTCCGTTGATCTTTTCTCTTTCCTTTCGTCTTTTCGTTTCTTCAATTCTCAGCTGCATAAACGAACGATGTGACCGAACGAGTCCATGGCCATGAAGAAGGTGCGTAGATTGCTCATGAAGTCTTGCACCGCCGATGATTGTCTTGGTCAACTTCACAAACGAGAGGAGGACACTTCTCCAGCATCCTATTGTTCTTTTTATACGGCGCATATGTTTCTCTCTCTCTCTCTCTCTCTCTCTCTCTCTCGAGTTCTTTACCTGTAATTGACAGAATTAGTCATATTACATGCCCTATTGCAGTGTCAAAAAATGAAAAAAAAAAAAGTGTCTCTACAAAATGTGAAAATATGAGAAGAAAAGGGCTAGCAAAATAACCATAATCTGAATCACATTAGAAAATTATGACATGATTTATTAAATTTGTGTGAATTCAATACATCGCAACTGATTTCCGATTTGAGATTTGTCGGGGCATGCAATGTTCAGCATATATAATCGTATATTACAACATTGAGTTTACATGGATAATTCTGAACTTGTTTTCCTTTCTCTTTTTAATCCTTTTCAGGTCATTAGGTATGAACCACCCGTTAGATTCTCAAGGGTATTTTTCTAGATTCTCTGCCTAAATTGAGTTGACCTCCTTCATTGGCACTTCAAGGAGCAAAAACCAGAGAGTTCATTTCTACCGCTTTTCGGTGCCTTCACGGTAATTTAGCTACTAGCTTTGTTCAAACATCAGTAGTCTAAAAGAAGTCCTATGGGAGGCAAAAACGGGCGGAAGAAATTTTTATCTTCATCTTCCTTATGTCTCATGAACTTGTTCAAGCCTCAGAGGCCGCGTCGGGACGATGCTCGGGAGATGGACTCCATGAAGCCAATAAAGATATGGCCGAGTGACTACAACAGGGGCCGGTACATTGCAGATCACGACATCGACAAGAAAGCCTCGGACTACATAGCCAAGTTCCATGAGACCCGAGTGATCGCGGACTAATATAGGAGGCCTCCGTGCCGAATTGGTTACTAGTTAGATTTCTATATGTTTGTTCAGTGTCAATTTTTTATTCTTTGGACTGTTTATTTTGTCTCGTACATGTTTGTAACTCAACACAAGTGCTATCCTTCGATTAGTAGTTTTGTATAAAAGTCA
This sequence comes from Eucalyptus tenuipes, assembly GCA_014182365.1. Classification (NCBI taxonomy): domain Eukaryota; kingdom Viridiplantae; phylum Streptophyta; class Magnoliopsida; order Myrtales; family Myrtaceae; genus Eucalyptus; species Eucalyptus tenuipes. The sequence goes on along the minus strand of CM024544.1, from coordinate 12,706,650 downwards.
ATTACTCAGTATACCCATTGATGTACTTTGCAGTTGCGAATATGTGGATATTCTCCTAAATATATGCAAATGGACCATATGACTCTTCCTTCGGCTCGATTTGAATTTGCTTTCAGAGATACGAATGTTCTCATCCTTTGCTTGAGAATATATTCTATCCTATCCCACAAAATAATCGTGAGAGACCCTAAATTTGGACCAAAATCATTTATACTTTTGTTTGTAGTTTGGACATAGCTTTTACTGTCCGACTTGCCAACATTATTAGCGCTGCTTTCTAATACCTATCTTTGAAACAAAATTGTTTTACATTACTTCTCTTTCATCTTCCATCACAATTTTCATCTTGTATTTGTTTTTTTTTTGCCTTATTTGTCCACCGTTGCATTTGAGAGAGTCATGCTAAGTATAAAATTAGAAAGTGCCAGGATTAATTAGTCATTTAGTCTTCAACTTCACAAAAGAGAGGAGGAGACATCATTCTCGAAAAGCATCCTTTTGCGTGTTGTAGTGGAGTATATTTAATCTTTGCTCGGTTCACATGTAATTGACAGAATTCCTTACATCACACGCCCTACTTAAAGTGGAATGAGAAAAAAAAATGCCTCTGTAAATTGTGAAAAGTAAGGGGAAAAAAGGTTCACAAAATAACCATAATTGGAGAGCTTGCATCTTCCAAAATCAAAGTTGAGAAAGTCATAACTCAACCCAAAAACTAAAGATTGTGACTAAACTATGGAAAAATGATTACAATAAATTTAGGAACCCCGGGAAGGAAAAAGTTATTAAACGACAAATTGAATTCATGTGAGTTTAGTGCATCATGACTCATTCTTGATTTTCGATTTGTTAAGTTTAGAGCGGTAAATTCTCAACTTTTTTTTTCCTACTCTTTTAAACCTTTTTCAGGTCATGAGCTCTGGACCGTTAACTTTGCCCATACAACAACAGTTTAAAAGAAGTCCTATGGAAGGCAACAACAGGCAAAAGAAATCTTCATCTTCCTTCTCTTTCGCAAGCTTGTTCAAGCATCGAAGGCCGTGCCGGGACGATGCTTCGGAGGTGGATTCTAAGCTCGAGGAAGACATATCCAAGTGACTACGATAAGGGCCAGTACATCGTAGAGCTCGGCATCGACAAGAAAGCCACAGTTTTCATCGCCAAGTTCCACCAAACCCGAGCCTTGGAGTCCGAACGCCAAGTGATTGCGGTTTAGTATAGGCCGCCCTTGTGCCAAATTAGCTTCTTTTTAGAGTTCCAGTCTAGTGTCTTCTATTAACTTTTGGACTATTTATTGTATCTTGTACATGTATGTAGCTCGACAGAAGTGCTATCCTTTAATTACTAGAGTTGTATAAAAGTCAAATTTTCAATCGGTTACCCACTGAATTTTACAGTTTCGTTCATCGGTACATTCTCCTAAACATGTATGTCTTGTATATATTTGTAGCTTGCTGTGTGTTATAGTAGCCAAATTCAGAATTTTTAGCTACACAAAAAAAATTGGGATATTTGTATTGTAGTAGGCATAATATGAAGATTTTTTTTTTTTTGGTAGTATTTGGACTTAAAAAGAAAGACGGAATAATAAGAATCCTCGATTAATTAATGAGTGCACCAGCTAATACGTTCAAAGACAAGAACCCTAGTGGTTCCTTTTGACCACCTTCTCTATATACCGTTTCTCTTTCCTTTCTTCTTTTCGTTCCTCCAATTCTCAGCTGCACAAACGAATGATGTGACCCGAGCGAGTCCATGGCTATGATGAAGGTCCGTGGATTGCTCATTAAGTCTTCCGCCGCCGATGACTGTTTTGGTCCAACTTCACAAACGAGAGGTGGACACTTCTCCAACATCCTATCGTTCTCTTTATACGACGCATGGTAGTTTTTCTCCCCCCTCTCTCTCTCTCTCTCTGAGTTGTTTTACCTGTAATTGACAGAATTAGTCACATTATATGCCCTATTGCATTGTCAAAATGGGGAAAAAAAAAGCCTCTGCCTAAAATCGTGAAAAGCATGGGAAGAAAAGGGCTAACAAAATAAGCATAATCTAGAATCACATTAAAAAAGGCCGTAACTCAAAGCAAAATTTTGAAGGTCATGAATAAGTTTCCGGAAAAAAAGATCATAGTAAGATTTAGGTATTCTTGGAAGAAAAAAGTTATGACATAATATATTGGATTTGTGTGAGTTCAATACATCATGACTAATTCTTAATATGCGATTTGTTGAGGCAAGCAGTGTTCAGCATAGATGATTGTATATTACAACATTGAGTTTACATGGATGATTCCAGACTTGTTTTCCTCTCTTTTAAACCATTTTCAGGTCATTAGGTATGGACCACTCGTATGATTCTCAAGGGGAGGGGTCTTGATATTTATATAGATTCTCTGCCGTTTGAACCTCCTATAAATTGAGTTGGCCCCCTTCATTGGCACTTCAAAGTGCAAAAACGAGAGAGAGAGAGAGAGAGAGAGAGAGAGAGAGAGAGAGAGAGAGATAGAGAGAGTTCTTTTCCACCGCTCCTTGGTGCCTTCACAGTAATCTAGCTGCTAGCTTTGTTCAATCATCAGTAGTCTAAAAGAAGTCCTATGGGAAACAATAACAGGCAGAAGAAATCCTCAACTTCATCTTCATCTTCCTTCTCTCTCATGAGCTTGTTCAAGCCTCGGAGGCCACGTCAGGACGATGCTCGGGAGATGGACTCCATGAAGCCAATGAAGATATGGCCGAGCGACTACGACAAGGGCCGGTATGTTGCGGAGCCCGGCATCGACAAGAAAGCCTCGGCCTTCATTGCCAAGTTCCACGAGACCCGAGTTATTGCGGTCTAGCATAAGCTGCCCCCATGCCAAATTGTCTTTTATCTAGATTTCTATGTGTTATTTCAGTGTCAATTTTTCACTCTTTGGACTATTAATTGTGTCTTGTACATGTATGTAACTCAACACAAGTGCTATCCTTCGATTAGTAGTTTTGTATAAATTTCAATTACTCAATCGGTATACCCACTGACGTACTTTGCACTTGTGTATATGTTTACATTCTCCTAAATATGCGCAAATGGACTATATAATTCGCCCTTTGGCTCGATTTGAATTTGCTCTAAGAGACAAGAATTTTGTCATCCTTTGCTTGAAAATTTATTCTTTGTTTCATACTCCACAAAATAATTGGGAGAGACCCTAAATTTGGACAAGATCATTTATACTTTTGTTTGCAGTTTGGTCATAGCTTTTACTGTCCGACTTGCCAGCATTTTTAGTTTTGCTTTCTAATAGCTATCTTCGAAACAAAATTGTTTTACATTGCTTCTCTTTCATCTTCCACCAAAATTTACATCTTGTGTTTGTTTTTTTGTTTTTTTTTTTTTTTTTTTTATCTTTTTTGTCCATCGGTGCAATTGAGAGAGTCATGCTAAGTATAAAATAGACTGGCCTACAAATAATGTGAAAATTTCCAATACTAATTTCAGACTTCTCTTTCGAAATAAAAATTTCATTATTAATAAGTGGACAAAATTACATCCGAATCGGAATCACCTAAGATCTTGGGATAAATTTAAGATTTGAAATTTGCCATCTCTAAATGAATGACGCATCAATTTAGTTCATTTCAATGTCAGAGCTCTATTCTCTCTCTCTCTCTGTTTTTTTTTTTTTTTTCTTTTAACTTCATCGCTCGTTGAGCATTCTCTACTGAATCTTGACCCTCCAATTAGAGGAAGTAAATTTGAAAAGAAAATTTAACCCCAGTAATGTAGAGGATCTTAAACTTTTGTGCACAAAAAGAGTTTGCCACACATCAGTTTGTCACGATAAATCACTCCTAAACTTTTAGACACTATTTTGAACTAAACTAACAATCAAATATTCCTTTGAGCGTCACCTGATTGCAAACAATATCAAAGCAAAAGTTGTGACATTAAGCAAGATAGCACATAAAACATAAGAATTCAAGTCTCCTGTTGAAGAGATTTTGCTTAGGTGTTTCGAGAGCTAATGAACTTGCTAATGTCTACCAAAATGACTTTTTTATACAACGATGTAATGCAATAAATACCTAACCTATCAATTTGAGTGTAGAGACATAAACTTATTATGTATACGAGTCTCACTATAGGCTCAACATGATTTTCGCAAAGAGAATTGTTCTGTTTATCATGTGAAAACAGATTAAAAAGGAAATGCGAGTATCCCTGTAAAAGAAATCGTGAGTATCTCTTTAGAAGAAATTGGGACATGTAAAGACAAGTTTGTAAATCGGTTGGTAAGGGTTGTTTTGAAGACCACCGGAATTCTAGGAGAATAAATAAAAGGACATGGCCTCATTATTGTCCGTCCTAGTTAATTTAAGCCACGAAAGAATCGTACCATATGCTTCTTGTTGCTCTAAAGAATCTCAATATATGCTTCTTCCTACTCTTTTCATAAACTTTCCTCTCTTTTCCTACTAGTAACTAGATCTGTCAACATGGATCATAAACATATTTCTTAACTCAATATATGTATTAAATGAGTTCACAATAAATAAGTAATATTGACCAAATAGGTCATGAATAGATTTAAATATAATATGAGTGTAAATAGGTCATAATTTAGTTTATAACTTATTTAACTCCAACTCATTTCTATGACTCCCTCTTTAGTCTCTCTTGCCTTCACTTGATTTTGTGTTCATTCATTTGGTACTCTTATCTCAGTTTAGCTATGAGGTTTCGTAAACTAGGTTAAATATGAAAATATTTTAGCAGTATAGGTTAGGTTGAATATGTGTTGGATATGGTTTGGGTTAGATATGTGTCATTAGATTTGTATTATGTGGAATGGGTCAAAACGTGTTCAATGGGTTTATTTGGGTTGGACCATTTATGATCTGACCCAAACCCGATCCACCAGTTTGGTGGGTGGTAACTTCTTTTGACTTGACTGCCCATTATACTCCTGATTTAATGTCTGATTTTTACATAGACTCCAACCTAATCACATTTGAGAAAAGCATAAGCTATCCTATGTGTCAGATAGTATTTTGGTAAATTTCTGTCTACCCCATCATGCATGAGACAGTTATGCAAAACCATTATTGACATTTGATTCACTCACTCCTCTCTTTCCACTACTCCAGCTTGAAATTTCAAATGTTGAAAACTCCCATTGTTTTCCCCAACTCATTATCATTGGCCATGCTTTCCTTTGGCCCAATGGTCGATTGGAAAAGGAAAACATTGTGGGAGACAGCTGCAAATGTTTTACTAAATCAATCAAACAACTTGCAGATTCTTCCTAGTCCTAGATCTTTCTATTTGACCCAAAATTCCTCGAGAAGCAGAGAACTGTTTCTCTTTGGGACGTTGTGTTGAGACAAAGAACAATGCCAGGCTAAAAGTGAGGACCGAATACCCATGGGGTTGGTGTATGTTTTGACGTTTTGTAAAGCTGGGGGCAAGCAATAATGCCCACCATTGGCTTTGGGCTCTTGAGCTGTTCTTTATATTCACTTTTTTTTCTCGTGGATACTCGAGCTTCTTTTAAGGTTCAGTCATGTTCTCCTTTATAAAACCGATGGTTTAAAACCCTCCAATGTTACAATCCATGCTTTTTTGTATACATTCAATTCACTAGGCAATGTTGGATTCAATATTTTTTATAACGAAAGAACTTAGGGTGCGTTTGTTTACGGAAAATAAATGATTTGAAAAATATTTTTCCAAAAATGATCTTATATCACTTATAAAAATGAAGAAAGAAAAATATTTCCATCGTTCATGAATATATTTAGACATAAATTGTTGTCAATGATAAAAAAAATTCAATTGATTAATTATTTCAAACAATATAAGCGATCTTTTTTTGAATTGTTTACGCAGCTAATTCTCAACTATGAATTTTTATCATATGGATCAGATCAAATACTCCACGTGAATGTCTGCTCTTCGTAGCGTAAAGAAGCAAGTCTGTGCCGCAAGTCCATTTTCTAACCGCTAAGCCAAGCCAATCCCATGAGATTTGGACCAATTGCTATTTTTTCCTCCTTTTCAATTATTTTCTTTTCTCCCACTTGAACATCTAAAAAGGGTAAGTTTTCTGAGGGATTCTTGAATTAAAATTTGTTCATTCTTTTAGCACCGCACTGTGGAACGCTTCATTAGGTGGAATAAGGTTCAAATTCTTAAATCTTAGCGACCAAAATATCCGGCATGATCAAAATTTCCACTCCTCTCTCTTTCCCCCATTTTTTTTTGGGACAGATCTTTGCCTCATTAACGACGGCCGAAAAACCTCCTCTTTGATTTATCTTTTTGTGTTTTAATGTTGCCTCAAAGTTACAAAGTCAAAAAGTCAAATCTATCTTATCTCTGTTAAAATCATCGAACGTCCTATTATTTGCCTATATTCATACTATGCCTTTGAGTTCAATCACCCGAAGCTTCTACAAGTAAATTCAACATATTTCTGTCAAAAAAGAGTCCCAGATGCCCTAATTAGCAGAATAATATGAATAAAACCCTGGGTGGTTCTTGCATTAAAGTGTACAGTTACCTATAAGTAGAGTTATTTTTTTCGTCGATACCAATAAGTAGAGTTGAACAAGGGAAAGTCCAATCATTCGAAGCTTTCGCTGCTTTATCGTAAGAGAGCATCACGTTGAATCTGCTGTTTGCTTTTGCGATATTTAAATTCAAGCCCGCCGTTTATTCACGTCCGTGCAAGGAGAAGCCGAACATGAATAATGAGACTTCAAGAACCCTCTTTCCACCGTACAATTTTGCTGAGAAGTATGAGCGGAATTAATACCACCTCACTCAACAAAATTGGATTTAGTTACTGTCATACATGTAGCAAAAACATGTACATTTCTCAATCCAATATAATCTATAAAGAACTCAGTTGATTGGATTCGAGATTTGAAACATTAAAAAATAGCTTACAAAAAAGAAAAAAAATACCTAATTTACCATGAAAAAAGCAACTACTGCGGCGTGACAATTGTTGTGAAATAAACGCAGAAGCTAATGGATCTTGTAATTAAGGTTTGGATCATATATCACATGCTCAAGTAAACCTGCTAAGGGCTCGTTTGGTGATCATTATATTCCCGGAAACAATTTTTGCTTAGAAATGATTTTTTTATTCTGTTCCCGGGTCCAAAATTTCTATTCTCGGGACAGAAATGCGTTTGGTAGGATTCTTATTTTTTTTTGTTTCTTTTAAAATTTTTAATACTTTCATTATATTTTTCTTATTTTTCTTTTTTTTTTTCTTTTTCTTTTTTCTTTTCTCTTCGTCTTTCTCCTTCCTTGTGGTCAGTTGACGGCCATGGCGGTGGCTGGTGATCGGCTAGACGAGGTCTAGTGAGCGAGGTCGAGCCTCATGGTGGCCGGGCGAGCCTTAGACGAGCTCATTGGACCTCGTCCAGTCGGTCATCGGCCATCGTCAGCAGTGACAACGGTGGTTGGTCATTGGTTGGGAGTAGAAAGAAGAAGAGGGAAGGAGAAAAAAAAGGAAAAAGAAAAAGAAAAATTAGACTTGATTCTAGAAATTGTTCTCGGGAATAAGAAGTAACTTTTTTCTATTTCTTGATTCTGTTTCCAAATCTATTCCCGGGAACAAAAATATGGATTTTCGTTCTCGAGAACAAAATATTTACCAAACGGATTTCTATTCTTTTCTTGTTTCGAGGAACAAAGGAATATAATTGGTTGTTTCCGAGGGTGTTACTAAATATGCCCTAATTGTCTACATTTTGTACCCTTTGAACCTCTTATAAATTCACTTACCTGCCTTCATTGTCACTTCAAATTGCAAAAACCAAAAAATCATATATATATAAGGCCGCCCGAGCCCGAGTTTACCGGGCATCTTGGAGGGGCTTCCACCAAGCCCCCACCCTCGCCCTTTAGAGATAGGAGCGCAACAAAAGTCTTCAAAAAAGGCGCCGGATGCCTCAAACTCATCCGGAGTTGGAGAAAAAAAGAAAAAGAAAACTTTCTCGACAGAATGCGTCAACAAAACTGCCCTTCCATATAAATCGTCGTGGCATGAACTTTGTCAATATATATATATATATATATATATATATATATATATATATTGTAACGACCCGGGCCCCACTCATAATATTGTCCGCTTTGGACACCGAGTCCTCACGGCTTTAAAACGCGTTATATAGATTAAAGGGACCCAAGCTTTTATAAACTAACTCAGGACTCCCCCTAAGCGATGTGGGACGGGAGACATGCCCTTAGCCTCACCCGCGTACTGCCAAGGCGATCTCAGTCCATCCCTCCGTACTGCCCCGGGTCTGGGTCGTCACATTCTCCCCCCTTAAGGCACAGCGTCCTCGCTGTGGCCCCCACACGCGGTCGGGAGTTGGCTCTGATATATATATATATATATATATATATATAGAGAGAGAGAGAGAGAGAGAGAGAGAGAGAGAGAGAGAGAGAGAGATCATTTCTACTACCGTTCAATGCCGCCCACTAGCTTTGTCCAAGCAATAGCAGTTCAAAAGAAGTTCTATGGAGGGAACAACTGTTAGGAAAATTTTCTATGTTGTTTTGAAGATGATAAAATAATTAAAGACTATTAATATGTGTATTAATTAAGTAGACAAGGTGATAAATGCACAAGCTATGAAGCTAGTATATAAATGGTGCCATAACTATGTGAGCTGATATGAAAAGTGCTCCGCCATATCAAGGGTGAAGTACTATTGGGCATCAAAGTGTCTACAAGTTGGAAGGATCTTAAGATAAGGTGAACAACTAGAAAGATCTTAATTGAGGATGAACAAGTTGAGAAAAATGAGAATACTTGTGATAACTTTGAGATACCAAGATATGATGAATAGTTGGAAGGATTTTGATAGTTGGTGAACAAACATCAAACAAGAATGTTCAGTAAAGCTTAGAAGGATTATGGAAAGGTGAATAAGTGGGTAGAGCCATCGTCGTCAATATGCTTGGAAGGGCCAAAAATAGAAGATTGCATCGTTGGTAGGAGTAGAGGATTAATGGAAAGAGTAATGGTAGGAGTAGTTGCTCATCAAAGAGGTGGAAGATGTCTAACTTCCACTTTCTAATGTCAATATGGCATCTAATGTTATCTTCAAGGCTTGGAATTTGTGTGTCACGCCCTGTACCTCCCCAAGCCACAGGAACGCCACATCCGCTTGATTAATTTGCGACGTCTGAGGATGTGTTGGTTAATCTTGGCTCTTCTACGAGGGTGACTTCCAAAAATGGTTCTCATAAAAAGGCCGGTTCTTTATGGCTCGGGCCCAGGGTTATAGTCAGGATTGGAGTTGAGGTTGTCCACGGTATCATTGGGAGGATTCACCACCGTGAGGATCCATCGGGACCATCGGGTAGTTCGTCAAATTTGCGGACAGGGCTAAAGGCCTCATCGTCGATCCAAATGAACCACGCTTCGTACTGATGCGGAACCAAGTGTCCTAAGCCCTCACTCACCCATACCATAGTAGTGTGCTTCTAGTATGTGATGTCAATCCTCACGTCCTCTATATCCAAAATAACTACCTCCATCTGTATAAGTAAACCAAAATGAACCGAAGGGAGACTCATACCTATGGGCTTGAAAAGGTAAAACAACAATAAATGAGTGAACACTCAATAAGTAAATCACCTAAATCTCGTGTATGCGGATGCCCCATATTGAAATCGTACGAATGCTTTATGCCAATAAATCGATGGTAGATCAATAGCAAAGCCTTTGCTTTGTCTTAACTATGTACATGAAAGGGATTTCTCTAGTACCTAAAATGCTCGCACGATCAAGGATCCACAAAATGTTCAAAAAGTATATAAATTATACACGTACCAAATAATATCTTCTAAAATATTCAGGTGACTCTTAAGTCCTAAATAATAACACATAAAATATGCACGTGCCAAATAATAGCTTTTAAAATATTCAAGTGGCTTTCAAGTCCCAAATAATAGCACATAAAATTTGCACGTGCCAAATAATAGCTTCTAAAATATTTACGTGACTCTTAAGTCCCAAAATATAGCATATAAAATATGTACGTGCTAAAATAATAGCTTCTAAAATATGTGTGTCTCTCAAATACCTAAAATGCAATCACAATCAAGGGCCACATAATAGTCCATAATCTATGCTCATAAGCATCAACAACACATCACATGGCTTCCATTTATTACACATGTAACCGAAATCCATTGGATCTTCTGGAATTCACTGGGCATCGTCCCGTCCCGTCAGACATGGTAACATCTCGAAATCCTCGAGGACGGTATCCGAAATCCATTGGCTTTCGTTTTGAAATCCTATCTACAAATGGCATCCAAAATCTATCGGTATTGTCCCAAAATCCATCGGCGACGACATCTTCTTGAAATCCATCGGTGACTACTTCCCTTGTGTGACCACATATGCAAACAAGCACACAACCAATTCTTATCTTTACTTTAGTCCGATGAGCGAAGGTGTGTTGTGACTTACCAAAACAACGTTGTTACAATATGCCGAGCATGAAACGATAATCATGGCTTGATTCATTACGTTTGAGCATCGACCTAAGCCAAATCCAGTTCGGAAATGATACGCCTCAATATCGCCGGATCAAGAGAGAGATCCAGCCTGGCGTGCTTCCACGCACGTCTAAGACCAATGTGAATCTCTTTCCGAAAGCTCATGGCGTGCTTTCAAGTATAGACAATAGTATATAGACAAACCGCAACCACTAAATGACAACAAATCCTTGTAACCTCAACAATCACATAGCAAGATCTTGACCTATTCCCGAACCTCATAACTCAAGCAAAACATGAGCAAATCATATAAAATTAATTTACGAGCCTACTCTACCTAGGATGACACGACCCTATTCAGCCACAACAACAAGAACCTAATCTATGTTCGAATTACGCAACACAACGGCTTAATTGAGATTTAAGGGATGTACTTACGAAATTGAAATGAGAACAACGACGGACGGTGGACGGCTCACAGCGAGCGGGTAGAGAGGAAGTTGATAGAGAGGGGGGCATGTGAGGGGGAGAGAGGGAGAGACAGAGAGAAACGAGTGAGCTTGAGGAAGAAGAAAGAGAAACAATAGTTGTTCTTGGCCCTTATAAGAGAAGTTCAATAATTAATTTAGTAAGGATGTCTAATGATGATTCTCCTTGGCTTGGTTTGCAAGATTAAATCCTATCCATCCAAGTGTCAATTTAAGAACTAATCTTGGCCAATCTTATCCTCCAAGCCTCAAGGGGGTTGATCATTATTTAGTTTTAGGGCAACTAACTTGTTTACACTAATCAACCTTATTCTTCTCCTTTCCCTCTTTAAAAGTGGCACCCTCCCCCTTTGCAAGGCTATCAACCATTAGTCTCTCCTCAACTTGTTCTCAAAAAGCCCTTGAAGTCTCACCTTTAGGGTAATTATGGCCTAAATCCCTAAAATAAGCACATGACTCAACTATTGCACTTATGGACTATCTTCTAAAATCCAAGGATAAGCTTAAACTTTGCAGACAACTTGATCCTAAGTTCCCTCCCCATCATAGGCGTGTTGGGCTTCTTTGGCTTATAATAATTGTTCACTTTAATTGATCCAAATTCAAGGAGGCAAAAGACAATTATGAGGACTAGTTATATGTTGTCTTGATCGGACAAGAATATCTCACAATCGCTCATAATCGACGCCTATAATCGGACCGAGGTCTGTGGCTAAGTTTTGATTGGAAGTTGCCCTAATGCGGCCTACATGAATTGGGCGGCTTTGGCAGTGCTCACGCGGCCAAACTCTAACCGAATTTGGTGCCTATCTAGGGTTTAAAGCATGACCCATGGTTGGTTTGAAACCAACTCATCTTTGAGCCTGGTTGATCCAGGAATAACTCTCGATTGTCATACAATCATGTAGGATTGATTGACCTGCCTTAGCTCACAGTTGCATGAAATGGGTTTATACTCATTCACGTACGATATAGTGACCGCGCGGAGTCACCCATGATTGGTGTATACTCGAGCTAAATCGATTCATACTCGTCCATTGATCGACTCGTGATGGCGCATAATTGTTTACATTGATCCTTATAGTTGAGCGGTCTTTTCATGTCGAACACTTTAGTCTAACCCTGATCCTGAGTTGCCTTGCCCCCAATCAGCTGGTTCGCTCATGAACAATTCCTAGGATCGACTCATGGTCCATTCTTGTTGTCGATGTACTGATCTTTAGTCCATTTCTCGCGCCCGAGATATGAGTCCGAATCGAGGATGTCACATTAGGGGAAGAGCACTGGTGTTGACTTGGAGCGGTGTTGCCAATTATGAGTTAGCATATTAACTATTTTGCGAAATTGCCATTGTTAGATTGTTGTTTTGACGCTAATAGAGTAGCAGGAGACCTTCTGCTACTGGGAACAGTGGAATCAACGACTAGTTAAGGGATTTGAGTTAGAAATGGTAATTTAAGGTTGGATGGCTATAAATTCAATCCAACAGAAGTAGTAGGGTTGGGAGCAAATCAACATCTAGTGCTTTGAGTGTTCATCTTTGCTTTGTTCTTATTGGTAGTTGTAGTGTATTTATGATATTAATCTCTATGAGGTGCCACTATCTGTAATTTAGGGAACGAAGGAGTGTATAAGTGTCAAAGCAGCATTTGTATTCTGATGGTGTCATCTATCATTTGATGGGATCAACAATTGTTGATTGTAACTCTCTTGAGATAACTAGTGAATTCCAGCCTTATTACAGCTATAAGTGTTGAAGGTGAACGTAGGATCGGGGATTTGTATTCCCTACCAGCATGATCTAACCAATATTATCAATATCCGTTTTATAATAATTGAAAAGTTATGGCATCGATGTGATTCGTTGAAAATAATGACATTCAAGTGAACGTTTTTATAGAAATTATGGCATTTAAGTGATCGAAAAAAATTATGATATTTAAGTGATGGCATTTGTGATGTCCCCCTAAATATGTATAAAAGTCTTCTATATATTTATAGCCGGCTTTTGTGACTCATCTCTCTCTCTCCTCTCTCGCACGCGTATGCTCTCGGGGAAAGTGCTATTATTAGAATCATTGTTTAGGTCGTTGCGCCCCTCGAGTGACCTCTAATTTGGATTCATGACCTCACGTGTGCAGGCGCATACACGCACCCGCACAAGTTGCCATCGTCCCTCGTGCTTTGGTTTATCGCTTGCCACCACAACATGCTTACCGCCACCACACCACACGCTCGCCATTGTTACCATTGTGCGACTAGTTGGCCCCTCAAGTAACCTCTAATCTGGGTTCGCGACCTCACATGTGCGGACAAACTCATGCACACGTACCCGTGCGACGCACACATAGGGGCTCTAGCGTTGCTTGTGTGTGTATGGTTTTCTTAAAAGTGCACAAGTATGCCAGTAGAATAGATGATGTGTTTGAATCTTGACCGTTTATATATTGGTTGTTGATGCGTTAACCATTTACTGGAAGTAAATTATATTGAAAATTTACCCTAAGTATAGAGGACCTTAATCTTTAGAGTCCAAAAAGAGTTTATCGCAATATATTACTCGTAAATGTATTTTGTAAATCAACTGTAAATACACCAGACTCTATTTTGAGCGGAGCTAATGATAAAAATAAATTCCTTTGAGCATCACCAAACCATATAGCATAGAGAAACGAAGGTAATGCAATTAAGCAAGGTATCGCATAAAACATGAGAATTCAACTCTTCTGTTGAAGAGATGCTGCTCAGGTGTTTCCAGACCAATACTTTAAAGCTGTGTCAGCCATTCATCGTGCGAGACTAAATTAAGCAAAGTGCGTTATATTCCGTGATGTAAGATGCTCAAGACGCAACAGAAGCATTGCTCTTGGGAAGCCTTGACCTTTCGGGAAAAGCCAAGGAGAGAGCTAATGAACTTCCTAGTGTCTATCGAAATGATTTTTCTTATATGCGTAGATGTAATTGCGATAAATGTTGAAATAAAAGATTAATTTGAGTGTAGAGAGATAAAGTATATCTTATTATGTAGATGAGTTTCACTATAGGCTCAACATAATTTTCTGTATAAATTACCATAGTATTGTCCTCATAACCAACCTTGATCTTTTTATGCATAAGGACATGTTTCTGTATAAAAAAATTTTCTCCAACTAAAAAAATGTAATATTTGTTTATTTTAATAAAATTGGACATTTTGTCTCTTATTGCCGCTCAAATTGGTATTGCCTAATTCTGTCCTTAACATATTGCACGGTGGCTAATTTGGTCCTAAACTTTCTATATTTGGTGAATCTAGTCATAAACTTTTTTTTTTTTTTAATGATTTTTCAATATAGTTCTTCTTCCCAATTTAGGCTGGGAAATGTTGACGTGGAGGTATCATTGTCGGCTCTCCTATGTAGCATGACTAGCATCTCACATGGATAGTTTTAAATATTATGACGTCATCTGCTAATTTCTAAATGTTTTTTGATTTTCATTTTTTTCCTTTTTTTTTTTTTTTTTTTTTTTTGCTTTTTCTACTATTCATCTTCCCCAAAAGCTATTCTTATGCAATGTTGACCTCGCACTCCCCCGAGCAAGCATCGATCTCCTCTGGCCTATGCAACGCCGGGTCAATCAGACCGCTGTTGGTCAAAGCCTTCAAGAGAGTTTGACTGGGGAGGCCAATGACCTCATGCTTGTAGCCATAGACATTGATAGTGAAGAGCTCGACGATGTGATTGGACACTTTAACGGAGGAGCTAAGAAGCATCGATATTCTTTGAGAGCTTTTGTATCGTGTCGGATACTCCGACACGTGTCCGACACCCTCAAATACTCTTAGATACTCGGTTAATATGTGTAAAAAGATTCAACATCTGGTCAACTTTCCCGACACTCTTTGAAATTCTAACATGCTAGTTTCCAACACGTGATTCCGATACGTGAGGTCAATTTTAAAATTTTCAATAAATGAGGGCTCAAAATATATATGTGAAAAATAAAAAAAATAAAAATAAAAATTAGTCTTCTCGTCTTTTCTGACTGTCACTTTTCGTGATATACAATTTACCTCCCAAGTTTTTTTCCTCTTTTCTTCCAACACATTCGACACTCGAGTCCAGAATATGAATTGTTTTTTTTCTTTTCAAGTTTTATATATTATTGGAATGGAGTTGAATTTATCAAATTAAAATAATGAATGATAGTAATAAATGATGGATTAATTCTTTAGTGTAAATTCATTATAGACTTTTATTATTATTATTTGTTTATTTGCGAATTTGAATCAGATAAATTTGATTGAAATAATCATAAAAGTGATAATTTATTATGTATATATAAAAATATACATTTAATATACAACATGTTTTAAAATGTCAGAATTCTCTATTTTTTGAGAAACGACCTATCACCGTATCATGTCGCGTCATGTCACTTGTCGCATGTCGATTTCGGTGTCGGTGCTACTTAGCAAAGGAGGATGAGGAGGAGTGAGGGTGGGACAATTTGGCGGACAAAGAGACAGGAGGCGGTGGACTGTCATGAAGAGCTTTTGGAGAGCCGAAATCACCATTATTGCACGGGTTGAAAGTTCAAAATTGAAAAATCATCAAAATGTTTATGATTAAATTGGCCAAATTGAAAAAATCAAGAATTGAATTGACTGTTATACGATCGATTTATGATTGATTGGGCAATTTTATTAAAATAATAGACGTGACACAATTTATCCTTAAAATGTTAATTAAGTAATATTAAGGGCTTGGTTCGGATATAGTATATTCGAATTATAAAATCTCTCACTTGGAGTAACTTTAAATGTCCATGATCGCCGACTTGTGGTTGGAAGTCTTGTCCAAACGTATTTGGATGGGCAATATGGATGCACCGGTAAATAGGGATCAGTCGAGTGGAGAATTCAAGCATCTTAGAAAAAAGCATTATATATTTGACTTAGTTGTACATGCTTTCTAATGCTTCTCATGGGTACAGCTGGCCGAATCCTCTCCAAAAAACAAACTTGAAAATCGGGAAGCATACCTCACATCATCAATCATTTGTGGCCTCCCCTAATCGAGTAATACTTAGTAGAGAGTGTGGGCGATTCTGGCCAATAAATGTGATTACAGCAATACAACTACATATTTTTAGTAAGTTCATATAAAAAAGAAGACAAGTGCCTACAGCAAGTGAGACAACTTTTTGTTGTTATTTCTTTTTTGGTTGATACTCAACAGATACCTCCCGTGATTCGCAGTAGAGGTTGGGCTTACCAAATTAAGGAATTTGCCCCCACTTTTTTTTTTTCCTGAATAACAAGTACCTTATAGGACCTAGGTCAGTACCAAGAATGGTGCCCCCATGTTGGTTGCAGAAAAAATGTTTATTAACTTGTAATGAAGGTGTTATTGTAATTTTAAATCCAACAGAAATATATAGGTGAGATCCATTGATTAGGTGCAAAATACGGGTTTTGATTTTCTGTACTATTGGATGTAAACGATTCAATAAAGATGTGGACTGAAAAATAATAAATTAATCGATAATGAAAAGACGAAAGAAAAAACAATTTAAGTAACTTGTCAAAAATAAATAAAAAAAAAAACAATGAAAGGAGGGCTCGAGCGAGTGAGACGTATCCTCCCGACAACTTTTCTTTAGTATATATTTTAGGGTGTAGAATATCTGTACTGCGAAAGGGTTACACCAGCTTTTGTTCTGTAAAGGCTTACCGCTTTTTTAGGGAATGATTAGAACTCTCGCGGTTTAATAAAAATGAAATACCAAATAATTAGAATCCTCAATTAATTGATGAGTGCGCCAGCTAATACGTTCAAGGACGAGAATCCTAGTGCTTCTTTCTGACCACCTTCTCTATAGATATTTTCTTCTTTTCATCCTCCTTTTGTTTCTTTAATTTTGAGCTGCGTAAGAATACTGAGGGAAAATGACACTCAAAATATCATTACCTTTATACAATACATATTTTTTTGATTACTTAAGTGTGATATAAGCTTTCAATTGATCCCTTAAATGTCGTAACTTTTTATAAACGTTCATCACAAGTGTTATATCTTGTTGGATTTTCAGTGCTTAGGTGAATGCTATAAAATGTTTTTGGCATTTAAGTGGTTGATTGAAAATTATAATACTCAAGTAAGCATTTTTTTTACGTGTTATTCAAGTGGTTGAAAAAAAAATTATGACCCTTAAGAGAATGTTGTATGGAAGTTATGACACTTGTGGTGTCTTTATTCCAAATATTGATATAATATTTTGCAAATTATTATAACATGAAGCTGTAAGCTCAGGGAAAACTCTCTACCAACAGTTTTTCGGCACAGTTCTCTAACCGGGGGAGACTACTGGACCAGCTGGTTAGAGAACTGTGCCGAATGGCATGTCCAATAGCTTGTGGGATTTTCACCCACCTTCTGTCCAGCCTGAGCATTGGTTGGGATTGGTTACCCAAGCAAAGTCAGGATCCGAGCTAGGTTCTCCTGACGCAGTGGTGCCTCACTGCTCATAAGCCGCCAAATTCCCGGTCAATATTTTACCAACCGACCGAGAGGATGGGGAGGCAAGTACGGGGTCACCCACCCAAGGGCGGTTTTCCCGCCTTTACCTCCGTTGAGCAGTTTAAGGACCTGCTCAGGTCCAAAATTCTCTCATATAGCTAAAACAAAAGAAAATCATATTCTTTTGAGAGTGGACTACTCCGAAGTGTTAACATAAAAGGTAATATATTAGGAGTGATTTGCAAAGGTTGATGTACTAAATGATTCATACTTGCATTATTCTACACAATCATTTAGTACGCAGATTGTGTACTTTACACAATCACAATAATGCATGGTTAATAAATTAGAACTGAATTTGCCAACAAAAATTAGAAAATATAGAAGTTTAACGAATAATGTAATGGAAAAAGGGGCATTCCATGGATGAGAAGAAAGTGTAAGGGAAACTTCCTCAGGATTAATTGGTCATTAAGTCTTCAACTACACAAAAGAGAGGAGGATACATCTTTCTTGAAAAGCATCCTTTTGCGTGTTGTAGTGGAATATATATATAGTAAAATTTAGGAACCCCGAGAAAGAAAACGTTATAAAAAAATTCATTGGATTTATGAGAGTTTAGTGCATTGTGACTGATTCTTGATTTTCGATTTGTGAAGACAAGCACCTTTCCACATATATAATTGCACATTATATTGTAAGTTTAGACATGTAATTCTATATATTTATTTTGCGGTGTCTTTTAAACCTTTTTCAGGTCACTAGATCTGGACCATTGCCTCATTTTCAAGTGGACCAGATATTTGTCCGGATTCTCTACTCCTTGAACCTACTATAAATTGACTTGCCCTCCTTCATTGGTATTTCAAACTTCAAAAACCAAGAAAACATAGAGAGAGAGAGAGAGAGAGAGAGAGAGAGAGAGAGAGTTAATTTCTACTGCCGTTCAGTGCCTTCACGATAATCTCACTAGCTTTGCTCAAAAACAGCAGATTGAAAAGAAGTCCTATGGGAGGCAACAACAAGCAGAAGAAATCTTCATCTTCCTTCTCTCTCACGAGCTTGTTCAAGCCTCAGAGGGGGCGCCGGGACAACGCTTCAGAGGTGGACTCTGTAATCTCGAAGAAAATATATCCGAGCGACTATGACAAGGGCCGATATGTCGCTGAGCCAGGCATCGACAATAAAGCCACTGTCTTCATTGCCAACTTCCACAAGACCCGAGTCTCAGAGCCTGAACGCCAAGTGATCGCGGTCTAGCATAGGGCGCCCATGTGCCAAATTGGCTTCTATGTAGAGTTTCATATGTTTGTCCAGTATCTTCCGAACTCTTTGGATTATTTACTGTATGTTGTACATGTAAGTAGCTCAGCGCAAGTGCTATCCTTTAATTTATAGATTTGTATAAAAGTCAATTTCTCAATAAGTTAACCACTGAATTTTGCAGCTGCGTTTGTGGGTAAGTTCTGCTTAATAAGCATTAAAGTTTTGTACGTGTTTGAGCACCATATGTTATTAAAAAAGCATTATTTACTTGAGTTGAGTCAGCTTCCCATGCTTTCTAATGCTTCTCATGGGATCAGCTGGCCGAATTCTCTCCAAAAAACAAACTCGGAAATTGGGAAGCAAACCTTACATCAGCACTCATCTGTCGCCTCCCTAGTCGATTAATACTTAGTAGAGAGCGTGGGCGAATCTAGCCAGTGAATGTGATTACAGCAATACAACAATATATTTTTAGCGAGTTCATACAAAAAGAAGAAAGAAAACCAAAGTATTTTCTCCCCTTTTTTCGGCTTATAATCGAAAGACACAACTTAGAAACGCGAGGACGTGGAATGTAATCTTCCTTGCTTTGCAGTACAAGTTGAAGTTGGGTTTACCAATGAGGAGGACGCTTATTTGTTGTTTTTAACCAATTTAAATGTAATTGCCATTTGTCCATTGCTTGGTAATTATTCATGGCATAGAATTATTGGCTTATCATGGAATTTCAACTGAAAAATTTAAGTTGGAAGTATGCCTTTGAGTTCATTTTATAAAAGCCCATCACTGTTTTTTTTTAATATTTTTATGGCTGAAACAAAAGAAAATCAGATTCTTCTAGCGATGGACTATTCTTGAAGGGTAGGCATAAAGACGACGGTAGATATAGTGAGATCGAAATGCAAAAATTGTTGTGCTAAATGATTCTTACTTATATTATTCTACTCTATCATTTAGTACACTGATTATATAATTTAATTTTGTCATACTTGACGTTTTGTAAATTCTAACTGAATTTGTAACACACACACATATACATACATACATACATACATACACATACATATACATACACATACATACATATACATATACATATACACACACACACACACATATATATATATATATATATATTTTTTTTTTATAGAAGTGAAACGAATAATGCAAATCAGGGAGTCATGGACATGAAGAAAGTGCGTGGACACTTTCCCCAGCATTAATTAGTCGTTGAGTCTTACACCACCGATGCTGTCTAAGCAACTACGCAAAAGAGAGGAGGACGCATACTTGTCCAAAAGCATCCCTATTGCCGCGTTTTAGTGGAATATTTTTACTTTTCTTTTGCTTAACTTTACACGAAATTGACAGAATTTCTCTTAGAACATGCCCTATTGAAGCGGGAAAGATGAAAAGAAAATGCTTCTGGAAAATGTGAAAAGTAAGGGGAAAAAAGTGTTCACTGAATAGCCATTGCATTTATTTAAAAAATTGATAACTCAAAAACCAAAAATAAAATATCGCAACTAAATTTTAGGATAAAAGATCCAGTAAAATTTAGGGGCACCGAGAAAGACAAAGTTATCAAAATAATAAATGAAATCCATGTGAGTTCAATACATCACGACTAGTTCTTGATTTTCAATTTGTGAATGCATATACCGTTCAACATATGAAATTGTATGGAATGCTACTTGTAATTCTCAACTTTTTTTTCCTGCCTGTTTTAAATCCTTTTCAGGTCATTAGGTCTGGACCTTTCGTCTCGATTTCAAGTGGACCTCATGTTTGTCAGGATTCTCTTCTCTTTGAACCTTCTAGAAATTGACTTGCTCTCCTTCATTGGCGCTTCAAACTGCAAAAGCCAAGGAAACATGTTTGTCAGGATTCTCTTCTCTTTGAACCTTCTAGAAATTGACTTGCTCTCCTTCATTGGCGCTTCAAACTGCAAAAGCCAAGGAAACAGAGAGAGAGAGAGAGAGAGAGAGAGTTCATTTCTACTGCTTTGTAGTGCCTTCACAGTAATTTAGCCACAAGCACTAACTGAACAACAGCACTTCAAAAGAAGTCCTATGGGCGGTTCCTTCTCAAGCCACGCCAAGACGATGCTTGGGAGATGGACTCTGTAAGCTCGAGGAAAATATAATGGCCAATATATCACAAGGTCCCGCATTGACAAAAAAAGCCATGACCTTTTTTTTTTTGGTAAGTTAAAAAAAGTCATGACCTTCATCGTCAAAATTCACGAGAACTGAGTCTCGTAATCCGATTGCCAAGAGATTGTGGTGTAGCATTAACTCTTTGGACAATTTGTTGGATATGGTATATACACGCAGCTCAACACAAGTGCTATCCAATAATTTCTAGATTTGTATAAATTCAGTTTCTCAATTGGTGACCCACTGAATTTTCCAGTTGCGTTTATTGGTGCGTTCTGCTAAATATGTATAAAAGTCTTTTTTATAGGTTTTGTAGCTCGCTTCTCTCTCTCTCTCTCCTCAAAGTGCCACAATCACGATCATTGTGCGGCTAGGTGCCCACCTTAAGTGACCTCTCGTGCATGGGCGCATACTCGCTTTTGTATCTCTCTTTCTCTCTCTGTGAAAGTGCTACCCTCACGATCATTGTGCGGCTAGTTGCACCCCTCGAGTGACCTCTAATTTGGATACATGACCTCATCTGCATGGGCACATACACAACACGCACAGATATGCGACGCCATCGTCCCTTATGCTGCCATTGATCGTTTGCCGCTTCCACATGCTTGCCGCCACCGCACCATATGCTCGCCATTGTGGCATAATACTGATGAATTGTGCTACATTTGTGACCTCACGCGTGCGGGCATTTTCTGTCACGCCTTGGGCCCTACCCTCGACTCAGGCATATGACATCCACCCTATTGGGATTAATTTGCGACATCTCAGGTATTGTCGCCTTTCCATTCCTTATTATCTTTCACTAAACACATGTTGAAGCGTGCAATCTCCAATCACCCAATCCACCAAAACAAATAATGGATAGAGAGAAGATACATTCATGCACATATGGCATAACTTTCCATTTTAATTTATCTGCACAAAACGATTACATACTTACAAGCCTAACCTTAGGGCCGTTCCGATAATTAGCCATCCCTCTTTACAAAAAGATATCAAAAGAAAGGGGAGGTTAGTCCTAGCTCTTTCTACTAAGGCAGCTACCAAAAATGGTTTCCATCTTCGGTGGTGTCGTCATGGCGACGGCTCGAGGTCTGGGTCGTAATTGGAGTCACACTTGGGGTCGTCCACTGTTCCATCAGGTAGGGGAAGCACCGACCCATCAGCATCCCTAGGGGGATTGTCAAACCCACGCAGAGGACTATAGAAGTCCTCATCGACCCATGCGAACCAGGCCATGAACAGATGGGGGACTAGATATCCCACACCTTCATCCACCCACACTATAGTGGTATGGCGCTAGAAGAGGATGTCGGTGGTAGTGTCCTCAACGTCTAGCACCATCACTTCCATGCGCACAGAATGTTCAAAACAGGAGGATGGTAGGTTCATACCTCTAGTCTTGAAAAGGTTAAACAACAACAACGAGTTAAAAACTCAATAAGTAAAAATCCTAAATCTAGTATAGGCAAATGCCTCGCATGGGAGCCTTATAATTCCTCGACCTAAACATGTCGATGGCAGATCAATAACAATGTCTAACTTTGCCTTAACTATAAACATGAGGGGGAGCTAACTTCAACCTAAATCCCTCACATCCTATTCAAAGGCATATAAATCAACACGAGTCACAAATAGTGCAAATAATAACCAGAACATGAGTGTTCACAACATTATCATAGCCTTCGAACTCGAACATCGACTTGCAGGACATCCACATGTCTCTCAATTCATAGGCAAAGTCAATTAAAGCATGCACATGCCACGAAAGTCACTAAAATGAAATTTAATTCACACACGTATTTCTTGCAACTCATATAAATCCATGCTATTTATGTGCAAGCCACAACATCACTTTCAAAGTATGTGGATAGCACTCTAACACTTTGTACATGTTTAGCGCCTCAAAAATCACATGGCATCCCATACTATTATGCTATATTGAGTCCAGTTATTAATCACATATAGCCAAAACCCAATGGCTCTTTTGGAAACCTCTGTGACATCGTCTCGCTTCGTCGAGCATGGCATCCAAAATCCATTGGGCATCTGAAATCCATCAAGCATCGTTCCGATATGTAACACATCTGGCGAACGACATTCCATTGACATGGGGCATCCCGTTGACATGGGGCCATCATCTTGTTCTCACTAATGAGGCATTCCATTGATTTGGAGGCATCGTGCCGAAATACATTGGTGACGGCATTCCTCGTAGGACCACACGAATAAAGCATTCAAGTAATTGATTTTATCTTTCTCATTAGTCTAAGTATGAATGTCCCAAGAGCGTGCCAATTGATGTGTTACTCATGCCTTATCATATATGCAAACACTAAAGCATGTCGAGCACAAAAATAGAAACGTGGCTCGACTCCTGACGCTCGAGTATCGGCCTAGGTCAAACCTAGATTGAACGATGTGCCTCAATATTGCCGAACCAAGAGAATGACTTGAGCCGACGCACTTCTACGCATGTCCAAGAACCAACGCCGTTTTAGATTCGGTGGCTCAATGTGAACTCAAGCTTCGACCATCACCTATGGACATCTATATGCCAAGATCACATCATATAATACTCATACGATCATCCATGGCATTTCAAATAAGGAAATCGAGCATAAATAACCATAACCATAGATCCAAAATAACAATTACAAAAAATCTAGCTTATGTAAATCCATTTCACAACCTACGCCAAGCCGAGCAATCCTCAACCTTCCCAAAATTATCTCTCGATCAATCCTAAACCATATAACTCAAGCATATCGTGAGCAAACCATACAAAATTAAGCAAATAATATTCCTCAACCTAGGATAGTTCTATGGCGCTAAGTGTGGGTCCTAAATCCGAGTCATGTAACAAAGCGGCCTAGCCGATGTTTAGGAAATCTACTTACAATGGGGACAAGGGGGTGTTTGGGGGTGGCTTGAGGGTGGCGGCCAAGCAAGCAGCAGCTCATAGTAGGCCGGCAAGCGACCGAGCAGACGAGGATGGCAGCTCGTCAAATGGCATGCCACGGGCGGCGACGAGCGGCAGTGAGTGACCAAGGCAAATGACGAACAAGCAAAGGGGCACGGGCGGTGAGAAATAGGGGAGAAAAGAGAGAGAGGGAGAAGAGAGGGGTTGGTAAATTGGGGGAAATGAGGGGGGAGAAAGAAGAAGAAGAAGAAGAAAGAAAGAAAGAAAGAAAGAACTTGGGCGAGAAGTTGTCCATCAAGCATTAAGTGTCCAATTCATTATTGTCCTATTTCCATCATTGCTCCAAGCTTGGGATTCAAGAACACATCTTGACTTTTTATTGGGCCATGTACCTTATCCAAGATCAATGGCTTGGATTGCTTCTTGCCATCTCAATCATCGGCTAGACTAAGAGGGCAATTTGGTCCTTTCCTCCCATGCATACCTAGAGTGGCGCCTACCTTAGTGTCCATGGCCTAACAAAGTTTGTCTCACCTCAATCTAAATCTCAATCGGCTAAATTAGCCTTACCTCTAGGTCCATTAAGGTTTATATCCTCAAATTAGTGCATTTATTTAATTAATGCACTAACGGGCTTATTAAAATATTTCAATTGGAAAGGAATGCCTTGATAAATTCTACAGTCGATACCCTCTACCGGACCAAGGCTTGAGACTAAGTTTCGATCGGAAATGGCTTTAACATGATTTTCGTGAATTTAGGTGGCATTGGCAGAAGTCATACGACTAGACTCGAACTAAGTGTGATGCTTGCCTAGGGTTTTATGTGCAACTTTCAATTGAGCTTGATTGATCTGTGAATGATCCTCGGTTGTCATGTAATCAAGTAGGATCGATCAGCTTGTCCCGACTCATAGTAATTTAGGATCGGATTAGGGTCATTTATGAATAGTAAATTGACCGTGTGGCGTCACCCATGATCGGTATATATCTGAGCTAAATTGGTCTATACCTGCTCATCGACCGACTCGTGATGGCATGTGATCATCCATAACGATCCTCATGGTTGAATGGTCCTTTCATGGTCGAATGCTTTGGTCTATCACAACCCTATTTTGGAATTGCTTGGTCCCTAATCAACTAGTAAGGTTGTGAACAATCCCTAAGATTGAATCACAGCCTATCTTTGTTACTAATATACCGATCCTTATTCCATCCCTCATGGTCTAACTAGGAGTTCGAATGGAGGATGTCACATGCTCACACATGTTGGGTTCAAAGGTTGTTTTTGGGTATGTATGGTTTTCTTCAAAGTGGATTAGTATTTGAGTAGAGGGAGAAGTGTAAGGAAAGTTCTAAACCTATTACATTTGTTCAAAGTTAATCCTAAGCTTTTTAGTTGTGTCAATTTAGTCATAAATCTTTTGATCTAGAGCTAATTCAGTTTTTTCTACTAATTTTGATTGGATATTGAGGACATTGGTGTCAACCGTCTTATGTGGCATAACCGGCGTGGACATTGATATTTTTGAGTAAAATTTTTAAAATTTTTCCTTTATTTTATTTTATTTTATTTTTCTTTTTGAGCAAGAGGGATCTTGTCAGCCATGGCCGTGTTGGCCATTGGAGGTAAGTGGAGGAAAAAAGAATGAAAAAATAAAAAAGAATTATTAAAATATTAATAAAAAATTATCCAAATTAGCACTGATCGTGCAATGTAGGACGGCTAATGTCTACATTAACATCTAGCCAAAATTAGCTGGAATGATTAAATTGACTCTAAATCAAAAGATTTAAGGCTAAATTGACACTAATGTTAGAGGTTTAGGAATTTTTTTTGACACTTTTCCCTTTGAGTAGTATAGATGAATTGTTTGAATCTTGACCCTTTATAATGTGTTGTTGACGTGTCAATCATTTGGAGGAAGTAGATTTAAAAAGTAAAATTTGTATCTTAAATATAGAGGACCTTAATATTTAGTGCTCCAAAAGAGGTTATCTCACGTCATTTGATCGCAATATATCACTCCTAAACTTATTTTGTGTTAGACAGCAAGACTACAGCTCAGCAGAGATTTCCTCCATGATTATAATATGTGTTGTTGACGTGTCAATCATTTGGAGGAAGTGGATTTAGAAAGTAAAATTTGCATAATAAACATAGAGGACCTTAATCTTTAGTGCTCCAAAAGAGGTTATCTCACGTCATTTGATCACAATATATCACTCCTAAACTTCTTTTGTGTTAGACAACAAGGCTACAGCTCAGCAGAGATTTCCTCCATGATTATCTCCTTGATTAATCTCTTTATATTTTTTTTTGTATATTTTCTGTATATTTCTATAATTTGTTACTATAATTGGAGCCTTAGTACTACTCCTCTTCCCTGTATTTATTCCCATTCATTCTCTTGCAAAGAGATAAACAAAAATATCATTAAACACAATATATAGGAGCAACTATGGCTGCTTTTAGTCGCCATGCTTGTTGCCTTAAGATATTAGTTTCTTGAGATTTTTCATTTTGCAAATCATTCACATATATACTTGCAACTATTTTGAGTGAAACTAATGATAAAATGAATTCCTTTGAGCATCGGCTGATTGTAAACAATAGAGAAACAAAGGTCGTTTGACATTAAGCAAGGTAGTACATAAAACGTGAGAATTCAACTCTTCCATTAGAAAGAGATTTTGATAAGGTGTCTGGAGAGCAATACTTAATCTTTTCAGCTATTCAATGCACAACACTGAATTATGTGAAGTGCATTATATCTGGTGATCTATTGCCACACATCTGTATATATGTAAAAAGTGGAGAAGTTTTAATAAATATAAAAAAAAATGTAATTTGATTTATTTTTGGATATAAATTTGAACTGTTGCAAAAGAGGAGGAGTTTTTTAGGATTTTATATCCACGAAAGATTCATGGAATGACACAAATGTGTCGTTCACTGATTTGAATTAAATACCATTTGTCCAATGCTGGGCAGTTATTGTTTTATAAGAAGTACTGGTTTCTCATCAAATTTTTGGGTGAAATTTTGAG
This sequence comes from Eucalyptus tenuipes, assembly GCA_014182365.1. Taxonomy (NCBI): domain Eukaryota; kingdom Viridiplantae; phylum Streptophyta; class Magnoliopsida; order Myrtales; family Myrtaceae; genus Eucalyptus; species Eucalyptus tenuipes. The sequence continues at coordinate 12,679,740 of CM024544.1, read as the reverse complement.
GACGAAATACGCCCTTGAATATGTTTCATAATAATTGAAAATTAAATGGTTCAATGTAACGACGAGAGATATAATAATAGTAATAATAGTGATCTGCAAAAATAATGTCCTAAATAATTTATACTTGTGTTATTCTACTCTATCATATAGTACATCGATTATGTAAAAATGTATTCGGGTATGAACATATGTATAGAAGTTAAACGAATGACGTGACTGAAGAAGGGAAAAAGGGCGTCCATGGACATAAGTCTTCCGCCACCGATGGCTGTATTGGTCGACCACAAAAAAGAGAGGAGGACATATATTGGTTGAAAAGCATCCGATTGTTCTTTTCCCAGCACATACTTGTTTTTCTTTTCAATTCTTTTGAGATGATTAGGTCTGGACCATCCGTCTCATTCTCAAGTTGGACCTGATATTTGTCTAGAATCTCACCTTTGGACCTATAAATTCACTTGCCCTCTTTCATTAGCTCTTCAAAGCGCAAAAACCAAAAAAACACAGAGGAGAGAGCTAGAGTTCATCGATATTGCCCTTTAGTGCCTTCGCAGTAATTTAGCTACTAGTATGGGAGGCAACAACGGGCAGAAGAAATCTTCATCTTCTTTCTCGCTCATGAGCATGTTCAAGCCTCGGAGGGGGCGCCGGGATGATGCTTGGGAGGGGGACTCCGTAAGCTCGAAGAAAATATATCCGAGCGACTACGACAAGGGCAGGTATGTTGCGGAGCCCGGCATCGACAATAAAGCCACGGTCTTCATCGCCAAGTTCCATGAGACCCGAGTCATGGAATCCGAACGCCAAGTGATTAAGATCTAGCACAGCCGCCCGCTTCCCGAATTGGCTTCTACTGAGAGTTGTATATGTTTGTTCAAAATCTTCTTGACTCTCTGGACTATTTGTTGTACCCTCTATATGGATGTAGCTTAATACAAGTGCTGTCCTCTAATTGGTATATTTGTATAAAAATCAATCTCTCAAGTGGTAGTTTGTTCATAGCTTTCTTCAACTTGCCTGCATTGTTATTGTTGCCTTGTGATAGCTATCATTGAAACACCCTCGTTTGACATTACTTCTCTTTCGTCTTGCAAAAAAATATCCATCTTGTGTTTGTTTTTAGTCATATTTGTCCACCGGTGCGATGAGTGAGAGAGTAATGCACGGACGCAACACACAAGACAGATCTGGGCTCAAGGGTTGCTTGTGTGCGTGTGGTTTTCTTAAAAGTGCAGGAGTATTTTAGTAGAATAGATTGCATGGCTGAATCTTCACCATTTTTAGTGTGGGTCACTGATGCATCAACCGTTTGAGAAAGTAAATTTGAAAAGATAATTCACCCCATAAATATTGAGCAACGTATTCTTTTGCGCGCAAGAGGAGAATGCCAGGGATCAGTTTGTCCCAATATATCACTCGTAAACTCATTTTGCAAATCAAATGTCCGTATTCCAGACATTATTTTGAACAAAACTGATGAGGAAATGAACCCCTTTAAGCATCACCTAATTGTAAATAGAAGAGAAATAAAGGTGATGACATTAAAGCAAGTTGGCACATAAAACATGAGAATTTAGCTCTTCTATTGAAGAGACGTTGCTCAGTGTGTATTGAGAGCAATACTTAACCGAGTGCGCTATTCAATGTACAGAGCTGAATTGAGCGAAGTGCATTCGTGATTTAATGCCCGAGATGCATAGCCTTGGCTTTTGGGAAAAGGGAGCAGAGACTAATGAGTTTGTCCCTGTCAATCAAAATAATCTTCCCATGTTTGTCAAAATAATCTTTTACCTAGATTGTTGGGAGTGCGCAATAAAAGTTTAATACTTTTACTTGGGGAAATAGTTAAGAGGGAGCCCAAGTTGAGCCTGTCAACATATTCAATTGGACACACTTTCTTTCAAAAGTTTAAACCCTTCACGTGTATCAAGATATATTAACAACTCAAACACTACACCAGTATTTTCCGATGTAGGATTTTTCTAATACAACTCATATATGTATCCTAACAACCTTCCCCTCATGTGTGAGCTCTAGGGTTAGGTTTGCTCCTTTCAATTTATGTATCTTTTTGCATATAATAATCAAACATTGATACACATTTTAAGTAGGCAACCAATCAATCATCAGCTCTAATTTTATTTGTTGGGGGGGGCGCAATAGAAGTTGATACCTTTAAACCCCTGAGTTATGGGTCGAGAGGGAATTCAAGTTTGAGCTTGTCAACATATCTAATTGAACCTATTTTCATTCAAAAACTTAAGCAAATGGGTTATGAACCAACTAAGATATATTATTTACTTAATATCACGCCAATTTTTTGATGTGGGACTTTTCTAATCCTAACATTAATATTATGCAAAACCTGTCAAACACGAGATTAATTTGAGTCTAACTTATTAGGTAGATGGATCTTGACATAGATAGAACTTGGTTTCTACTACATGAATGATTTTGTCCACCGCTTTCTTCCCGAATGAAATTCCATGTGGAAAGAGAGGAGTTTGCAAATCGATTGGCAAGGGTTGATTTGAAGACTGGCGAAATACTAGGAGAATAAATGAAAAGACATGGGCGTATTGTTGTATGTCCTAGTTAATCCCAGTTACGAAAGAATCGTACTTTATTATTGTTGGATGGCTCTAAAGAATCGTACCATATGCTTCTTCCTACTCTTTCCTTACTACCCCGCCCCCCTCCTTCCTTCCTCTCTTTTTTCACTGGCAGCCAATTTTGACTTTGATGTCTGATTTTTACACGGGCATATTCTATTCCACCAAGCTTATCGCACTTCAGAAAAGCAGAAGCTATCCTAGGTCTTAAATAAAAGTACGAGTTTCAGGGAATTTCTGTCCAGCCCAGCATCCGTACAACAATTATATGCAATAGCAATTTGAGGTTTGATATTTGATTGCCTCGCTTCTCTCTTTCCACTGCTCTAGCTTGATATTTCAATTGAGGAGAACCCCATTATTTTTCACCACTTATCATCATTAGCCATCATTTGCTTTTGCCCGTTGGTCGATTGGAAAAAGGAAAAATTGTGGAAGGCAGCTGCAAATGTTTTACTAAATCAAGCAAACATCTTGGAGATTCTTCCTAGTCCTTGGTCGTTCTAATTCACCCAAAGTTCCTCAAGTGGAATAGAATTGTTCGCTCTGTGGAACGTTGTGCTGAGACAAGGCAAGAATAATGCCAGGCTGAAGTGAGGAGAGAATAGACATGGGGTCTGGTCTGTTTTGCCTTTCCGTAAAGGCGGGTGCAAAAAAATGCAATGCCCACCATTGGATTTGGGCTCTTGAGTTGTTCTCTATGTATTCACCTGCTTTCTCCTGGATACTTCTTCGAGATTCTCTTTGGGATTCAGTCATGTTCCATCTTTTCTAAAACCGATGGTTTTAAATCCTCCAATGCCACATTCCACACTTTTTTTTGTATTCATTGAATTCGCTTCCCCACTTTGGAATTGATTTTTTTATAACGAAAAAGTTTAGTTTAAACAGGTAAATCTTGATTTTATAAAAGACTTTTGCTCTATGATTCAAATAAATTACTCCACATAAAATGTTTGCTCTTAGTAGCATGGATAAGTGACTCTATCCCATAGATCCGATCCTTATTCATGGACCAAGCCAACCCCAGGTCCGATCCTTAAATCATTTTTTGTCCTCCCACTTGAATATCTGAAAAAGGTAAGTTTCCTGTGAGATTCTTAGGGTTAAAATTAGTTCATTCTTTTAGCTTCGCACCTTGGAACCCTTTCTTTAGTTGGAATACAGTTCAGATTCTCATATTTGAATGACCAAAATATCTGGCATGATTAAGATAAAATTGTTTTCCACTCCTCTCTCTTCCTCCATTAACGACCGCTATAAAACCTCCTCTTTGATTGATCTTTTATGTTTTAATGTCGCTTCAAAGCTACAAGGACAAAAGGCCAAATCTAACCTATTTCTGTTAAATACATTAGACGCCTGTTGTTGCTTATATTCACACTATGCCTTTGAATTCAATCATTCCAATATGCTACAAGTGAATTCACATATATTTCAGTCAAAAAAAGAAAAAAAGAAAAAGAAGAAGAAGTCATAGATGCTCTAATGAGCAGAATAATATGGATTCAAGATTCTCGTGTTAAGGTTGTAAAGTTACCTATAAGTGAATTTGAACCAGTGAAAGTTCAATCACTGGAAGCTTTCCCTGCTATATGGTAAAGAGAGCATCACGTTAAATGTGCTGTTTTGCCTTTCCGTAAAGGTGGGTGCAAAAAAAATGCAATGTCCACCATTGGATTTGGGCTCTTGAGTTGTTCTCTATGTATTCACCTTCTTTCTCTTGGATACTTCTTGAGATTCTCTTAGGGATTCATTCATTTTCCACCGTTTCCAAAACCGATGTTTTTAAACCCTCCAATGCCACATACACACTTTCTTGTATTCATTCAATTCGCTTCCCCACTTTGAAATTGATTTTTTTAAAGGATTAACATAAAACATGACAGTAGATATATCACGAGCGATATGCAAAAATCGACGTATTAAATGATTCATCTTTTATTATTCTACTCTATCATTCAGTACACAGAATATGTACTTCTACACAATCACAATAATGTATGGATAATAATCTAAAACTGAATTTGCAAAAAAAATAAAATTAAAAACCATAGAAGTTTTAACGAATAACGTGAGTCGAGAATGGAAAAGGGGTGATTCCATGGATGAGAAGAAAGTGCATGAGACGCTTCCCAGGATTAATTGGTCATTAAGTCTTCAACCACACTAAAGAGAGGAGAAAACATCTTTCTTGAGAAGCATCCTTTTGCCGTGTTGTGGTGGAATACTTTTTAATCTTTTTGCTGGTTTCACATGTAATTTACAGAATGTGAAAAGTAAGGGACAAAAAGGGTTCACAAAATAATCATAATTGGAGCGCTTGCACCTTCTGAAAATCAAATTTGAGAAAGTCATAACTCAACCCAATCGTGACTAAATTTTAGAAAAATGATAAAATTTAGGAACCTCAAGAGGGAAAAAGTTACAAAAAAAAAAATCCATTGGGTTTATGCAAGTTTAGTGCATCATGACTAATTCTTGATTTTCGATTTGTGGAAACAAGCACTATTCCACATATATAATTGCACATCATATAGTAAGTTTAGACATGTTAACCTAAATTTTTTTGCGCTCTCTTTTAAAGCCTTTTCAGGTCATTAGCCCTGGACCGTTGCCTCATTTTCAAGTGGACCTGATATTAGGATTGTCTACTCTTTGAACCTACTATAAATTGACTTGCCCTCCTTCATTGGTATTTCAAACTGCAAAAACCAAGAAAACATGGAGAGAGAGAGAGAGAGAGAGAGAGAGAGAGAGAGAGAGAGTTAATTCCTGCGCCCTTCACAATAATTTCCACTAGCTTTGCACAAAATAACCATTGCATTTTTTTGAAAATCACATTTTGAAAAATCATAACTCAAAAACCAAAAATAAAAGATCATGACTAAATTTCAGAAAAAAAGATCCGGTAAAATTTAGGTGTGCCGAGAAGGAAAAACTTATCAAAATAATACATTGAATACATGTGAGTTTAGTGCATTGCGAATAATTCTTGATTGTCGATTTGTGGATGCATATACTATTTAACATATGTAATTCTATGGAATGCTATCAAGTCTAGACCGGTAATTCTCAACTTTTTTTCCTGCCCTGTTTTTAACACTCTTCAGTTCTCTTTTTCAAGTGGACCTGATTTGTCTGGATTCTCTTACCTTTGAACCTGCTAGGAATTGACTTGCCGTCCTTCATTGGCACTTCAAACAGCCAAAAACAGAGAGAGAGAGTTTAATTCTACTGCTTTCAGTGCCCTCACGGTAATTTATGATCTGTTTGGTAACGCTTCTATTTTTGGGAATAATTTTTTTTTCAGAAATAGTCTTTTTTTTTTTTTTTAATTTCTATTCCTCGAAACAATTTCTCAATAAAAGGACGCGTTTGATGACTACACAAAATTTCTATTCTCGGAATGGAAAAAGAATAAGAATGTGTTTGGTACGATTGACAAATTTTTTTATAATGTAGAATTTCTTTTAATCTTTTTTCTTATTCTCCCTTACCACCTCCGACCGACAATTGTCGCCAACTGTCACTGCTCATTGTTGACCCTCGCCACCGATGATCGCCAATGACGTCGCTCACCGCTCATCACCAATGACCACCAATGCCACCGCCCGTCGCCGATGGTGGGCGGCGGTGGTGGCTATTGGCCGAAAGCAAGCGGCAATAGTCGGCTAGCCGGTGGGTGGGGGTGTCGGCGGTCGGCCGGCGGCAAGCAGTAGAGGGGGGTGGTGGCCAGCAAATAAGAAGAAAAGAAGAAAAGAAAAGAGAAAAGAGAAATTAACTTATTTCTAAAAATTGTTCTCAGGAACAAGAAACTACCTTTTTTTTACTTCTTATTTCCGTTCTAAATTTATTCCCCAGCCAATTTTCTATTCCGAGAAATAGAAAAATTAAATGAAGTTACAAAATAGATTTCCGTTCTTTTTTTGTTATGGGAACAAATGAACAAAAATTGAGAGAAACAAAAACGTTACTAAACAGGTCTTTAGCCACTAGCTCTGACTAAACAACATCGCTTTAAAAGAAGTCCTTTGGTGGGTTCCTTCTATGGAGATGGACTCTGTAAGCTCGCAGAAAATATATCCGAGCGACTAGAATAAAGGCCAATATGTCACGGACTCCCGCAAAGACAAAAAAAGCGACGGCCTTCATTGCCAAGTTTCGCAAGACCCAAGTCTTGTAATCCGATTGCCAAGAGATTGCGGTGTAGCATTAACTCCTTGGAATATTTATTGGATATGGTATATATTCACGAAGCTCAACATAAGTGCTATCCTTTAATTATTAGATTTGTATAAAGTCAATTTCTCAATTGGTTGCTCACTGAATTTTGCAGTTGCGTTTATGGATACGTTCTCCTAAATATATATAGAAGTCTTGTATATGTTTGTAGCTCGCTAGCTTGCTTCTCTCTCTCTCTCTCTCTCTCTCTCTCTCTCCTCTCTCTCTCAGAGAGTGCTCCAATCATGATTATTGTGCGGCTAGTTTTGCCCCTCAAGCGACCTCTAATCTGAATTCAGACCTCATGTGCACGGACGCATAGATGACCACAAAAATATGCCCTACCATCGTCCCTTACGCTGCCATTGCTCATATGCCGCTACCACATGCTCGTCGCTGCCGCAATGGTTGCCATTATGGCATAAGACTGATGAATGGTGCGACATTCGTGATGTCATGGGTGCGAGCAGCCGCTCGCGGCGTTTGCTCAACCCAGATTTGGGCTCAAGTTTTTTTTTTTTTTTTTTTTGGGTTTGTATGGTTTCTTAATAGTGGATTAGTATTTGAGTAGAGGGAAAAGTGTTAGAAAAGTCTTAAACCTATTACGTTTGTACCAATTTAATCATAAACCTTTTTAATTGCACTAATTTGTCCTAAACATTTTAACTTAGAGCCAATTCAGTCTTTTGGCTAATTTTGGCCGGATATTTCTAACGTGGACGTCGGCTATTTTACGTGACATGACCGACCTTGACGTGGACATTTCAAATTAAATTTTAATAATTTTTTAATTTTTATTTATTTTTCTTTCTTTTTTTCCTTTCTGAGCAAGGTGGCCCGGAGGAAAGAGGAGGAAAAAAGGGAAAAAAATTAAAAATTATTAAAACATTATTAAAAATGTCTACATTGACACCAGTTATACTACGTAAAACGATTGGTATCCACGGCAATAATATCTAATCAAAATTAGTCAAAATGATTGAATTGACTCTAAGTCAAAATGTCTAGGACTAATTTGATACAATTAAAAGATTTATGATTAAATTTATATTAATGCAATAAATTTATGACTTTTTAACACTTTTCCTTTGAGTAGCTTAGCATAGATTAATTGTTTGAATCTTGACCCTCCCTAATATGAGTTGACGTGTCAAGTTCCTTCGGAAATGGTAAGATCTTTGGCGCAAGAAGAAGGGGTTGACCCGTATCATCGTGACTTGGTTCTGATTTCTCTATTTTTTTAAGAATACCGCTTTTCCTACCCGTATCGAATAGAACATGCTGAGCCAAATCTTCTTCATGTAAAACCTGCTTGATTTTCATTTAGAGGAAGCAAATTTAAAAAGGAAAATTTGTATCATAAACATAGAGGACCTTAATCTTTAGCACTCCAAAAGAATTTGTCTCACGTGATTTGATGACAATATATCCCTCCTAAACTTATTTTGCAAATCATTTATATATACTTGCAACTATTTTGAGTGAAACTAACAATAAAATGAATTTCTTTAATCATCAGCTAATTGTAAACAATAGAGAAACAAAGGCCATGACATTAAGCAAGGTAGCACAAAAAACATGATAATTCAACTCTTCTGTTACCGACCAAAAAAAAACTCTTCTGTTAGAAAGAGATTTTGATAAGGGGTTTCAAGAGCAATCGTTAATTGTGTCAGCTATTCAATGCACAAGACTGAATTGTACGAAGTGCATTATATTTGGTGATCTATTGCCACACATATGTATATATGTAAAAAATGTTTTAATAAAGAAAGAAAAAATGTAATTCGATTTATTTTTGGAAATAAATTTAAATTATTGTAAAAGAGGAGGAATTTTGTAGATTTTATATCCATGAAAGATTCATGGAATGACACAAATGTATTGTTCACCGATTTGAATTAATTATTATTTGTCCATCAGTTAGCAGTTATCGTTTTATAGGAAGTACTAGCTTTTCATCAAATTTTGGAGTGAAATTTTGAGGATAAAATACGTCTTAGAGTACGTTTTTAGTAATTGAAAATTAAATGATTCAACGTAGCGACGAGAGATATAATAATAGTGATCTGCAAAAATAATGTTCTAAATAATTCATAATTGTATTATTCTACTATATCATATAGTACATCGATTATGTAAAAATGTAATCGTGTATGGACATGTATAGAAGTTAAATGAATGAGGTGACTCAAGAAGGGAAAAAGGGCGTCCAAGGACATAAGTCTTCCGCCGCCGGTGGCTGTTTTGGTCAACCACCAAAAAGAGAGGACGACATATATTTGTTGCGAAGCATCCGATTGTTCTTTTACCAGCACATACTTGTTTTTCTCTTTTTGTTTTACATGTAGAATGACAGAATTAGTCACATTACATGCCTCACATTACATGCCCTTTTTAGGTGGAAATTAAAAATTTGCCTCTGCAATATGTGAAAAGTAAGGGAAAATAAGGTTAACAAAATAACCATAATCTTAAATCGCATTTGAAAAAGTCATAACTCAAACCAAAAATTAAAGATGAGGACCAAATTTCGGAAAAAAAGAAAGCAATGAAAAACATAAGCACTCAAGAAGAAAAAAGTTACAAATATATATATATATATATATATATATATATATATATATATATATATTGAATTTATGTGAGTTCTGTACATCACAAATGTTCAAGTTGTTAAGGCATGCACTTTTCAGCATATATAATTTTACATAATGTTATAGACTTAGACCGGTAATTCTAGACTTGTCTTCCTTCTTCTTTTTATCCCTTTTCAGGTGATTAGGTCAGGACCATTCGTCTCATTCTCGAGTAGGACTCGATATTTGTCTAGATTCTCTCACCTTTGAACCTATAAATTCGTTGCCCTCCTTCCTTGGCATTTCAAAGCGCACAACCAAAAATACATAGAGTAGAGAGTGACAGAGTTCATCGATACTGCCCTTCAGGGCCTTCGCAGTAATTTAGCAACTAGTATGGGAGGCAACAACAGGCAGAAGAAATCTTCATCTTCCTTCTCGTTCATGAGCATGCTCAAGCCTCGGAGGGCGCAACGGGACGATGCTTGGGAGGGGGACTCCGTAAGCTCGAAGAAAATATATCCAAGCGACTACGACAAGGGCAAGTATGTTGCGGAGCCCGGTATCGACAAGAAAGCCACGGACTTCATCGCCAAATTCCACGAGACCCGAGTCATGGAATCCGAACTCCGAGTGATCTCAACCTAGCATAGGCCACCCTCCTCCCGAATTGGCTTCTATTTAGAGTTCTATATGTTTGTTCAAAGTCTTCTTTACTCTCTGAACTATTTGTTGTATCTTGTATATGTATGTAGGTTAATACAAGTGCTGTCCTCTAATTAGTCGATTTGTATAAAAATCAATCCCTCATGGGGTACTTTGTTCATAGCTTCCTTTGGATTGCCAGAATTGTTATTGCTGCTTTGTAATAGCTATCATTGAAACACCCTCATTTTACTTTACTTCTCTTTCGTCTTGCAGCAAAATATTCATCCTGTGTTTGTTTTTAGTCATATTTGTCCACCGGTGCAATGAGTGAGAGAGCAAAATATTCATCTGGGCTCAAGGGTTGCTTGTGTGCGTGTGGTTTTCTTAAAAGTGCAGGAGTATTATAGTAGAATAGATTACATGACCGAATCTTCACCTTCTTTGGTAGGGGGTGTTGATGCATGGACCGTTTAGAGAAAGTAAATTTGAAAAGAAAATTCACTCCATAAATATTGAGGAACGTAATCTTTTGCGCACATGAGGAGGATGTCACGTATCAATTTGTCACGATATACCACTCGTAAACTTATTTTGCAAATCAATGGAAAAAGTACTAACTCAATTATAAACCTATTACATTGATACCAATTTAGTCCTAAACCTTTCAATTGCATCAATTTGTTTTAAATTTTTTTTGCATTGATATCGACTCAATCCATCTAGTCAATTTAGGTAGGAAATTGCTGATATAGATGCCGACAATCCCATGTGATATGATCGGCGCTAATGTGGATAAATTTTATAATTTTATAATATTTTCAAAATTCTTCCATTATTTTTCCTTTTTTTTTTTAAAAAATTTTTTTCCTTACCCTTTGTGCCGGTTGACTATTGCCAGCCATTTGCTGGTCTAGGCGAAGGCCTTTGTGCCCTCACAGGCCCTTGGCGAGGGCTGCCATACCCTCGCTGGCAAAGGTGAGGCCGTCGCAGCTCTCGCCTGGATTTGGGTGAGGGTGTAGGGTATCTAAGGGTCGTCGATAAAAAAAAAAAAAAAAAAAAAGGAAAAAAAGAAAAGAGAAAAAAATAAAAAAGTTCCCAAAATTTTTAAAATAAATAAAATAAATAAAATTTGTCAATATTAGCTCGGTTGTGCCACGTAAAACCGCCAGCGTCCACATTAGCAATTTCTAACATAAATTGGCTAAATGGACTGAATTGGTACCAATGCGAAGAAAAGGCTTAAGATTAAATTAGTCCAATGGAAAGGTTTATGACTGGATTAGTACGAATGTAATATTTTAAAGACTTTTTTAGTACTTTTCCGACAACTCAACTGTATGTATTCTGTGAACACTTTTTTGAACAAAATTGATGATAAAATGAATCCCTTTGAACATGACCTAATCGTAAACAAAAGAGAAACAAAGGTGACGACATTAAAGCAAGGTGGCACATAAATCATGAGAATTCAACTCTTCTATTGAAGATGCGTTGCTCAAGTGTTTCAAATCAAATACTTAACCACGTCCGCCATTCAATGTGAGGACTAAATTGAGCAAAGTGCATTCGTGATTAATGCCTGATATGCAGTGGAAGCTAGCCTTTGGTGAGCCTTGGCTTTTGGGAAAAGAGGAGGAGAGAGCTAATGAACTTGTCCGTGTCTATTAAAATGATCTTTTATTTAGATGTTATGTGAAACCTGTTAAACACAACAAATCAATTGGAGTGTAGGGAGAGAAAGTAAAATATGTCATGTAGATGAGTCCCGATATAGGTAAAATATCATTTCTACAAGATGAATAATTTTGTTCATCACTTTCTTCCCAAAAGATATTCCATACGAAAATAGTCAAGTCCACAAGTCGATTGGCAAGGGTTAATTTGAAGACTGGCAAAATTCCAGGAGAATAAATGAAAAGACATGACCTTATTTCGTGACCCCTAGTCAAATCAAGTCACGAAAGAATCATACTATATTCTTACTGTTTGGCTCTACAGAATCATACCATATGCTTCTTCCTACCCTTTCCTTTACCCTCTCCTCCTTTTTCGCTGGCGACCAATTTTGACTTTGAGGTCTGAATTTTACACAGGCTACCAAGCTAATCGCACTTCAGAAAAGCGGAAGCTACCCTTGGCCTTAAATAAAAGTACCGAGTTTTGGTGAACTTCTGTCTGCCCCATCATCCACGCAACAATTTTATGCAGTAGCAACTTGATATTTGATTCCCTCGCTTCTCTCTTTCCACTACTCTAGCTTGATATTTCAAATGAGGAAACTCCCAATATTTTCCACCACTCATCATCATTAGCCATCCTTTCCTTTTGACACGTTTGGTCGATTGGGAAAGGAAAAAAATGGTGGAAGGCAGCTGCATATGTTTTACTAGATCAAGCAAACATCTTGGAGATTCTTCCTAGTCCTTGGTCGTTCTATTTCACCCAAAGTTCCTCAAGTGGAATAGAATTGTTTGCTCTTTGGGACGTTGTGCTGAGACAGGGCAAGAACAATACCAGGCTAAAAGTGAGGAGAGAGTAGACATGGGGTCTGTCTGTTTTGCTTTTCAGTAAAGGTGGGCGCAAAAAAATGCAATGCCCACCATTGGATTTGGGCTCGAGTTGTTCTCTATGCACTCACCTTCTTTCTCTTGGATACTTCTTGAGACTCTCTTAGGGATTCAGCCATGTTCCATCTTTTCTAAAACCGATGGTTTTAAACCCTCCAATGCCACGTTCTACAATTTTTTGTATTCATTTAATTCGCTTCTCCACATTGAAATTGATTTTATTTATAACGAAAACGTTTAATTTAAACAGCTAAATCTGAATTTTATGAAAGACTTTTACTATATGATTAAGATCAAGTACTCCACCTGAAATGTTTGCTCTTAGTAGCGTGGAGAAGTGACTCTATGCCACAGGTCTGTTCCTCAATCACTAGACCAAGCCAACCACATGATATTTGGGACGGGTTGCCCACACACACACACACACACACATATATATATATATATATATAAATCATTTTCTGTTCTCCCACTTAAATTTCTGAAAAAGGCAAGTTCTCTGAGAGATTATTAGGTTTAAAATTGGTTCATTCTTTTAGCTCGCCACCTTGGAACGCTTTCTTTAGTTGGAATAAGGTTCAAATTCTCATATTTGAACGACAAAAATATCTGGCATGATTAAAATAAAATTGCTGTCTACTCCTCTCTCTTTTCCCCCCTTTAACAGCGGCTATAAAACCTCCTTTGTGATTGATCTTTTGTGTTTTAATGTTGCTTCAAAGCTACAAAGACAAGGGGTAGAATCCAACCTATTCCTGTTAACCACATTAAACGCCCTATCATTGCTTATATTCACACTAATCCTTTGAGTTCAATCATTCGTAGATTCCACAAGTAAATTCACACATATTTAAGTCAAAAAAGGTCCCAGGTACCCTAAAGAATAATATGAATTCAAACCCTAGTTGATTCTTGCGCTAAAGTTGTAAAGTTACCTATGAGTGAATTTGAACCAGTGAAAGTTCAATCATTGGAAACTTTCCCTGCTTTTTGGTAAAAGAAAGCATCGCGTTGAATGTGCTGTTTTGCTTTTATTAGAATTCAAGCCCACCATTTATTCACGATGCAACTAGCATCAGAACCTAAATCATGGGATTTCAAGGAAACTCTCTGCACCTCACAATTCTTTTGAGAAGTATCTGCAGAATTAGTACCACCCTATGTAGCAAAATTGAGAAAATATTAGGTAGATCTCTAAAGCCGGTGTGTCAAAATCCCGATCCATTCACCTTGCGAGCCCACTTGTCAATTATGTTCTCTGTCTGCCTTACTGTCTCGCCTGTTAGGATGCACGTGTAAGTGAGTTGTGTAAGAGAAATCGCACATCAAAAAATTGTATGGTGTTGAGTAGTTAATATAGTTTAGTCGGCTCATAACTCACTGGTTTAAGTTTTTGAATGAAGGTAAGTCCAATTGGATATATTGATGGGCTTAAATTTGGGCTCTCTCTTGACGATCTCCCTAGGTGAAAGTATTGGAGACTTCTATTGCACGCTCCAACAAATGGTATCCAAGCTGATGATTGCAGTTTTTGGGTAGGTGGATGTTATAGTGTAGCAACGCGGCCCGTAAAGATGATGTTGAGCTAGAAGGATACTTGAATTAAAGGAGAGCAGGCCTAACACTGAGTTCACACTTGAGGGGAAGATTGTTAAGATACACGTGTAACTGAATTGTGTTAGAGAAATCCCTCATCAGAGAATTGGTGTTGTGTTGAGCAGTTAATATATATTTTAGTTGGCCTATAACTTACTAGCTTAAGTTTTTGAATGAAGGTGGGTCCAATTAGATATATTGGCGGGCTTGAATTTGAGCTCTCTTTTGACGATCTCCCTAGGTGAAGGTATTAAAGACTTTTGTTGCGCACTCTGACATCACCTATCTCTTCCCTCTCTTCACGGTTTTCCTCTTTCTCTCTCTCCACCGCCTGCCCCATTTTCCCTTCTCTGACCTCGACCTCAACCTCAAGCCCAATCTTAGACCTATTGCTGCCTCCATTTCTGCCTCCATCTTTGCTTGCTCCTTCTCCGATCTCCAGTGAGGCCACCACCTGTCCAAATCCTTGCATGCCCTTTGCACCCACACCTACGTCGGCCAAAAGGTCAAGGCCCTACGCCTCATCAACAAACCACATTGTTGCCTATGTCTCGTTTGTTACTTGAGCTGACCTTGGTCGACCTTGAATCAACTCAGATTCGAGGTCAAGTTGAGCTTTATTTCACAAATCTAGGGCTCTCTCAACCTAGATCCAAAATTTGACGCCCTAGTTCGCTAGCCGAGCTCAAGCTTGAGCTTGACAATGGAGGATTGAAGCAGCCATGAAGTGGTGGACTGGTGGTGGTGGAAGAGGATGAACATTTGTTGTCATTCTCGTCAAAGTGAAAGCGGAGAAGAAGAAAAATAAGGAAAAAAAGAAGAGAGGGAAGAGAGAGGTGAGATGGTGAGGGAGGAGAGGGGTCGTAATGCAATGAGCTTAGGCAACAGATATCACCTAGTGAATGGATTGGGATTAAGCAAGATAGCACATAAAACATGAGATTTCAACTCTTCTATTAAAAAGATGTTGCTATGGTATATCCAGACCAATACTTTAAAACGGTCACTTACTCATTGTATGAAACTAAGTTATGCAAAGTGCATTATTTTCTATGATGTAAGATGCCCAAGATGCCAGAGCAGCATTACTTTTGGGGAGCCTTGAACTTTTGGGAAAAGCCAAGGAGAGAGCTAATGAACTCGCTAGTGTCCTATCAAAATGATTTTTCTTTTCTATGTAGATGAAATTGCAATACATGTTGAACATAAAATATTAATTTGAGTGCAAAGAGATAAAGTAAATCTTATTATGTAGATGAGTTTCAATATAGACTCAACCTAACTTTTTGTATAAATTACCCTAGAATTGTCCTCATAACCACCCTCGATCCTCTTATGCGTAGGGACATGTTTATATATATAAAAATTTCTCCAAATAAAAAAATATAATATTTTTTTAAAATAAAATTAGACATTTTGTCTCTTATTGCCTACTCAAATTGATATTGCACAATTATGTCTTTGACATATGGTACGGCGGCTAATTTGATCCTAAACTTTCCATATTTGTCCATTTAATACTGAATTTTTTTAATGATTCTTCAACATAGTCCTTCTAACCAATTTAGACTGAGAAATGCTGACATGGAGATACACCATTGTTGGCTTTCCTATGTGGTATGACTACTATCTCACATGGATACTTTGAAGTAAAACAACGTCATTTGCTAATTTTTTATTTTTTATGTTATTTTCATTCGTCCTTTCTTTTTGGTTTGCTTTTCCTACTCTTGATCTTCCCCAAAAGCCATTCATTTGCAACATTGACCGCAAATTCCCCTGAGCAAGCATCGATCTCCACCCGTCGATGCAACGTTGGGTCAATGAGGCCACTGTTGGTCATGGCCTTCAAGAGAGTTTGATCGGGGAGGCCGGTGACCTCATGCTTGTAGCCGTTGACATGGATAGCGAAGAGCTTGACGATGTGGTCGAACACTTTGACAGAGGAGGACGAGGAGGAGTGTACAATGTGGCAGAACACTTGGCAAGAACGGTAATGGGAGAACAGTAACAATCCGGACAATATCGGATTAGTGCAGCAAAATAAAATAATCTTCATTATTGTATAAACCTAATTGGAATCGATATAGTAAAGCAAAATAAATATCAAGCACGCAAACACAAGGTGATTTTTTACGTGGAAAATCTCCTCGATGTGAGGAGATAAAAAATCATTGGACCGAAATCTACCCAAAAATCTTCACTATTAATAAAATCGAGTAAACAAAG
Source organism: Eucalyptus tenuipes (assembly GCA_014182365.1). Lineage (NCBI taxonomy): Eukaryota > Viridiplantae > Streptophyta > Magnoliopsida > Myrtales > Myrtaceae > Eucalyptus > Eucalyptus tenuipes. The sequence goes on along the minus strand of CM024544.1, from coordinate 12,663,285 downwards.
TTCTTCTCTAGTAAATACTAAAGATACATAGCAACAAAGATCTCATGAATATCATTCTTCACAATACGCTTAAATTTTACAAGAGATCAAGGATAAATCTAACTAAGAACGCAAATTTTGATCAAACCACAAAAAACCTAGTGTAGGGAGCTTCAAACGATAATCAAACTGTTCAAATTTGAGAAGAGTGTGCCACGAACATTCTAAAAATTTTTAGCTCAATTAGACCATGAATCGACCTTTGATGCCAGCTTGATGTAAATAAATTGATCCCAAAACTCCAAATTTTCTGCTTTATCTTTTTCTCTTGTTATTGTGTCTTTGATAATTTATTGGCGGCTATACCTTAAAATATAGTGAGAAATCATATTTTTCAATATGACTTATTATATGGGCTCAAACCTTTTCGAGCTTGCTATTCATTGGGCTTCCTTCACATGAGAGTGAACCTAACTGACAAATCTCCTTCTCACAGTGATGTGGAGGCATTCATCATCCCTACTATCAATCGGCAATGTCCAAGCTTCTCCCTTGGTAGAATCTTCATCATCATATCGAAACCATTATGGTCCGTATGAATTTTCTCAAGTTCCAACAGCTTCTCATTGAGAACATCTCTTATCCAATGATATCCAACATCAATGTGTTTCAATCTAGAATGAAAAGATGAATTTTTATCAAGATAAATCACGCTTTGATTGTCACAAAATAACACATCTCTTTTGATTGAACTCGAGTTCTTCTAAGAACTTCTTCAGCAATAGCATCTCTTTACAAGCTTCAGTCACTGCAATAAATTTAACTTTTGTTGTAGAAAGTGCAATACACTATTACAATCTTGACATCCATGACACGGCCCCACCAACAAAAGAAATCAAATAACCAGAAGTAGATTTATGAGCATCAATATTCTTGCCAAGTCGGAATCTATATATACAACTAACACAAGTTTCCTGGTCCTGAAACTAAGTTTTAAACTAGAAGTTCCCCGAAGATACCTCATGATCCACTTTACTATATTCCAATGCTCTCTACTTGGATTTGACAAATAATGACTAGCAATGTCAACTGCATGTGCTAGATCTGGACGTGTACAGACTATCGTATACATTAAGCTTCCTACTGCTTAAGCATATGGAACACTTTTCATGTCATTTTTCTCTTTATCAGTCATAGGACTTTGCTTTGCATTTAACTTAAAGTGGGTAGCAAAAGGAATATTAATCACTTTAGCCTTGTCAATGTAAAATTTTTGAAAAATCTTTTCAATGTAATTCTCTTGCGATAGGAACAACTTCTTGGCATCTCTATCTTAGGTAATTCTAATGCCAAGAATTTTCTTTGCTGCGCCTAAGTCTTTTGCCATAAAAGACTTATTCAATTGCTTCTTTAACAACTCAATTCATGAAGCATTCCTGCCAACAATCAACATATCATCAACATAAAGTAAGAGAGTAATAAAGTCATCATCATAAAATTTTTGAACAAACACACAATTATAGAACGAAGTCTTTTTATAGCCCTGTTCCATCATAACTGACATAGACTTTTTGTGCCACTATCTCGATACTTGCTTTAGGCCATAGAGACTCTTCTTCAGTTTGCACACATAGTCCTCTTTTCCTTTTATTTTGAAACCCTCAGATTATTCCATATATATCTCTTCCTCCAAGTCACCATGTAAGAAGGCTATTTTTACATTCATCTACTCAATCTTCAAATCTACACTAACTGCCAAGCCTAGTACCACACAAATAGAAGACATTTTCACCATTGGAGAAAATATATCATCAAAGTCAATACCCTTTCTTTCACCGAATGCCTTAACAACTAATCTAACTTTGTATCACGGTTGAAAAATATGTTCATCTTGCTTCAACCTGTGTATCCACTTATTCTTCAAAGCTCTTTTGTCTTTAGGTAATTTCACCAGTTTGAAAGTATAATTATCATCAAGTGATTGCATTTCTTCTTGCATAGCATCAAGCCATTTGCTTTTGTACTCATCTTCTATTGCTTCTACTCTAGTTTGCCTGCATCAGTCAATAATACTTACTCATCTTCAAAATATCTGATGGAAGGTTGTCGGTCTCTAACAAATCTTCGGACTAGAATATTTGGTGAAGCATCTAATGGAGGTTCTAGTTTAGGAACATTCTTATCTATTTCAACATGTTCAAGGACATGTTCATTATCTGGAACATTCACTTCCTATTACTCCTTATCAACCTATGCAGGAATATGTGTGAGATGAACTGAATTCAAGTCAACCAAATCATTATTAACCTATGGTATTGAAACCATCTCTGATTTATCAATATTCTGTATTGTCTAATCTTCCATAAACATAACATCTCTGCTTCTTACAATTTTCTTCTCAGCTAGATTATAAAATTTGTAACCAAACATATCATGTCCATAGCTAATAATATGCATTGTCATATTTTCACATCAAGTTTAGACATCTTATCTTTGGGGATATATGCAAATGCTTTGCACCCAAATACACTCAAATAATAATAAGAAACATCTTTACATGTCTAAACTCTATTAGGAACATCAAACTCTAGAGGAACGCATGGAGTAAGAGTTAGTGCATGTGCAACAGTACTTAAAGTCTCACCCCAAAAGGATCTAGGTAGTTTTGACTGTGAAGGTAAATATCTTACTATTTCAACCAGTGTTCTATTCATTTTCTCAGCTAAGCCATTTAACTGAGATGTCTTAGAGGTGTCTTTTGATGTCGAATATCCTGTTATTTACAATATTCATCAAAAGGTCTAATATACTCTCTCTCTCTCTCTCTCTCTCTCTCTCTCTCTCTCTCTCTCTCTCTCGTTATCAGTTTGAATGTATTTCAACTTTTTTTCCAGTTTGTCTCTCTACTAAAGCTTGAAAATGCTTAAAAGTATCTAATACTTGGTTTTTAGTTTTCAAGGTATAAACCCATATTTTCCTTCAAGAATCATCTATGAAAGTAACAAAATAAAGAGTGTTACTAAGTGATTTTATCTTCATAAGACCACAAACATTAGAATGCACTATATTAAATATACTCGACTTTCTTAAAGAAAGGAAGTTTTTGAATGCAACTCTTTTTTTGTTTTCCCGCTAAATAGTGAGCACACCTCTTCAACACTGAACTTTTCATACCTAAAAAAAAAAATTATTCTTGGCTAATATTGATAAATCATTCTCACTGATGTGACTGAGCCTCTTGTGCCATAACTCAATCTTCTCTTTGCTGTCTACTACATTAATTTTGTCTGTGGACAACTTTGTCTGCATAATGTACAACGAAAAATATTTTTCACATTTAGTCACAACTAGAGAACCTTTGGTAAGCTTCTATTGACCATCATTGAAAGTGCTATAATATCCCTCATCATTTAACTTGCCTGTGGAAATTAAATTCAAACTAATATTAGGTATATGCTTAACATTATTCAATACTAGCCTTGTGTCATTGTTGGTCTTTAGGCACACATGACCAATGTCTACAACTTCAGCCTGCCTATTATTTCCCATCTTCACAAATCCAAAGTCACTTGACCTATATGATATAAAGAAATCTTTACAAGATGTAGTATGAATAGATGCACCACTATCAATTACCTAACTAGTTTCATGACATATAAGATTCATTGTATTACCATCAAAGACAGTGAGAAAGTCTTCTTTAAGTGTAGCAACATGATTGTCATCGTTGTCCTTATCACTTTTCTTCCCTTTACCTTTCTCTTTTTGTTTCTCCCTTTTGAACTAACGACAAAACCTTTGAATATGTTCCTTCTAATGGCAATAATGATACTCAACATTAGCAATCTATTGTATTTGCCTCTGCTCTTATCTTTTCTTTTTTGTCTCTATTTCTCAAACCTCAAGACTCACTTCTTCCCCTTTTCTCACCAACCAAGGCATTAGAGTGTGAAGAGAATGATCCCTATGTCTTTATAATCTCTTCATTCAAAATATTACTTTTGGCAAGATCCATGATAACCATACCATCTAGGGCAGAATTAGACAAAGACGTTCAAAATGTCTTCCACAAGCTCGGCAAAGTACCAAGCAACCATAACGCTTGTATTTCATCATTGTTGACACCTAAATTTTGACTATTTTATTTACTTGTTTGTCATATAAAAATTACATTAAGCATTTCATAATATTTACATTTAGGTAACAATAATATTTAAACTTATCTTTAAAAAATTGTTCTAAAAAAAAAAAAAGAAAAAAGAAGAAGATAAGATAAGATATAATCTACAAAATAAAACATTTGGTTGTGGAGGGAGATTATGAAAGATTTTAGATTTTGGATAATGGAGCCTTTTCAAAAAATGACTTCAACAGTTGAGTGAATTATCTTGAAAAATCTTCACAAAAGATTTTAGATTTTGGGATCATTTTCTTGTTGAGTGTGTACCCTCTTTTTGAAAGATGATTATTGGTGATTGAGTGAATATATACAATTATCTTGGAAAATCTTCACTTACGAAACAAACTTTTTTTGTTGTCTATAAATAGGGAGTGAAAGGTTTTCATTTTAGGGGGAGGAGTTGGCGAAGCGCTGGTTAGGTTTCGTATAATGTCAGTATAATTTTCCTTTAATAAAACAAAAAAAGGAACAAAAAAAATGTTATTTAGGTCATATAGATTTCATAATATGCAAGCCATATGTTGCGCTTTAATTAGTGAGTCATATGTTTTAGGTTTAATGTCTTAGTATTCCCATAATGTAGTTTTTTAAATCAAAAAAGAAAAAAAAAGAAAAAAAGAAAATGCCAAAAGATTAATGTTGCAACATTATGTCACTTTCTTTTCAATAAAAATTATTAAGACATTTTTTTTAAAAGGAAAACACAAATGTCATTTACTTGGTTAGTTAATAGAGTTAATTCATAATTAATCATGTCATTAATATTTAGTGTAGGTATCTATATATATATATAAAGAGAAGAGGATTTATTGGAGTTGCACTATTTTAAAAAGAAAAATCATAAAAGGAACATACATGCATAGAATTACCACGTCCTTAGATTCATATTATGTAGCACATGCATATTTGGGATCATGTAAATTAGATTACACACATATTGTGATGGTTCAAGTTATGTAATATAAATTGCATCACACATTCCATTAAAGTAAAAATCATGCATATTAAACTTAGATTAAGATTGCATATAATTAATAGTTTTAAAAAATAATATAAAAATTAGGTGTCATGTCATTTAGAAATCATGTTTAGGGATGCATGTTTAGTCAGCATTTTTGTAGTTTTTTTTAAGAGTAAAAATTAATAAAGTTGTAGTTTATTTTGCTTAATGTTAGTTATAATTTCTTAAAATCTATCACTTTAGTTTATTGAATGTTATTGAATTAATTGTGCACCTGCATGACCACAATTTGTATGTTAGCAGCTTAGGTTAAAATTAATCAAGACTGCTTGCAAAATATTTTTGAAATTAAAATAAAAATGTACCGAAAGGGCATTAGATTAATCTAGCGTAACCATGTCCCCGGACCTATTATATCTCTAGTTTGCAAAGGTAAAGTATTCTCCCATCCTTTACTTAGGTTTCTAATGAACCCTAATTGGTTACTAGCGGCTCCATATTGAGTATAATTGCATGTTTAAATGGATTAATTTATTAGTGTCAAGTTGCGATTGGTAGGACTTGGGAGGGTCTATGCTAAGTCTTCGGACTTAGTACTCCATTAGCTTTCTTTTGGGTATTTCACATTCGGGAAAGTCGCGATAATCATCAAACTTGATTCCTATCGTAGCTAACTCATTGTTAATTCCTTGAAAATAATTTAAATGATTAGTTAAACAAGTACTATCTTGATATCTCAAAGCCATCATCTGTTTTATCATAAATAACTTATTATTCCTAGTTTTTCGAGCATATAACTGTTCGGACTTAGCCCACAAACTACGTTCATTTTTTTTTTCTCAATGAATGGTTCCAAACATTATCATTCACCCACTGCCTAACCACACACTTGATGATGAAATATAGACCATTTAGCATCAGTTTTATTCTCTAAATTCTCTTTAGCAAATACAGGTAGATAATAATCCTTCACATATAAAAGGTCTTCCATCTTTTCTTTCCAAATATGATAATTTGAGCTATTTAATATAATCATTCTACTCGTATTCATTTCCACTGTCTAACACAAGGTAGAAAAATTAAGCAATAACTTGGCTTTGATACCACTTTAATGGGAGAATAGTAATAACCCGGACAATATCGGATTAATGAAGCAGAATAAAATAATCTCTCATCTTATGTAAACTTAATAGGAACCGATATAGTAGAGCAAGATAAATATTAAGCACGCAAACACAAGACGAATTTTTACATGAAAAACCTCTTTGGTGTGAGGAGATAAAAAAACCACCGAACCAGAGTTCACCCAAAAATCTTCATTATCAATAAAATCGGGTGAACAAAGTTCTTCTCTAATAAATACTAGAGGTACAAAAACACGAGTTTTGATAAGAAGCTTCAAACGAAGATTTGAGAAGAGTGTGTCACCAACATGTTGACAAAATTTCAGCTCAATCGGACCACGAATCAACCTTTGATACCATTTGATGTAAATCAAACCGATCCCCAAATTCCAGATTTCTGCTTTCTCTTTCTCTTTTGTTACTACGTCTCTGATAATTTATTGGTGGCTACAACTTAAAAGATAGTGAAAAACCATATTTCTTCATAGGGATAAGTGTTGTGGAAGTCCTACAACTTGTCACGAAAATGCATTTGAGTCCTAAAACTTGTAAAAACTGCAAATGAGTCCTAAAACTTGTCAAAATGTTTCATTTAAGTCCCAAAATCGACGCCGTCAATTTTATTGACGGAAAATGCTGACGTGGTGCTGATGTAGTATTTTAAATGATTTTTTTTTTTTCCAGCTAGTTTTTTAAAATAATTTTTTATTCAATTTTTCAAAAAAATTATATTTAAAAACTAAAATTCAATTTTTAAAAACTGTTAAAAAAAAAAAACAGGGCGAGAGTCGCCGACCGCCCATTGTCGGAGGGGCCAGTGACCCTCTCTTGGTGCGAGCAAGGGGTCACCGGCCCCAAGCAAGGGCCGGTGACCCTCGCTTGACGCGGGCGAGGGCGCCCAGATTTGGGCACGCTGGCCCTCACGGGGAGCCGGTGACCCTCACTTGACGTGAGCGAGGGCGCCCAGATCTGGGCATGCCGACCCTCAAGAGGGGTTGGCGCCGGCGACCCTCGCCCGACGCGGGCGAGGGCGCCCAGATCTGGGCACGCCGGCCCTCAAGGGGGGTTGGCGCCGGCGACCCTCGCCTGGCGCAGGCGAGGGAGCTCAGATTTGGGCACGCCGGCCCTCACAGGGGGCCAACGAGCCCTTGCCGCTGCCGGATCGAGGCCTCGCCCGGGCTAGCGACGGTCACCAGCCCCCGGGCGAGGGCCGCCGAGGCCTCACCCGGGCGAGCAAGGGCTCACCAGCCCCCCGTGAGGACCGGCGTGCCCAGATCTGGGTGCCCTCGCCCGCACCCGGCGACCATCGCCGGCCCCTCCAGCGATTGGTGGCCGGCTCCTCCTGCCCTTTTTTTTTTCTTTTCTTTTTTAACAGTTCTTTAAAAATTGAATTTTAGTTTTTAAATATAATTTTTTTAAAAAAATTGAATAAAAAATAATTTTAAAAAGCCAGCTGGAAAATAAAAAAATAATTTAAAATGCCACGTCAGCATTTTCCTTCAATAAAACGACGGCGTCGATTTTAGGACTCAAATGAAACATTTTGACAAGTTTTAGGACTTATTTGCACTTTTTGCAAGTTTTAGGACTCAAATGCATTTTCGTGACAAGTTTTAGAACTTCTGCAACACTTATCCATTCTTCATATGACTCATTATATGGGCTCTAGTCCTTTTGGCCTTACTGTTCATTGGGCTTCTTCCACATGCAAGTGAACCTAGTTAACATATGGGCCTCAAGAGAGAGAGAGAGAGAGACAAATGGCGGTGGATTGTGGTGAAGATCGTTTAGAGAGTCGAAATCACTATAATTGCACAACTTAAAAGTTCAAAATTGAAATATCATTAAAATGTTTATGATTAAATTGACCAAATTGGAATTTAAGAACTGAACTAACTGTGAAACAATAAATTTAGGACTGATTGTGTAATTTTATTAAAAAAATAAACATGACACGATTTATCCTCAAAATGTTGATTATGTGATAAGGGCTTGATTTCAAATTTAGTAGATTTGACTTGTAAAATCTCTCGCTTGGAGTAACTTTAAAGACCATGATTGCCAACTCGTGGTTGGAAGTCTTATCCGAATGTATTTTACAGGCAATTTGCATACATGCATTTATAGTTAAAGATCGGTCGAGTCGAAAATTTCAGCTATCTTGTGTTATTAAAAGAAGCATTATATACTTGACTTAGCTGCACATGCTTTCTTATGCTAATCATGGGTACAGCTGGCCGAATCCTCTTCGAAAACAAACTTAAAAATTGGGAAGCAAGCCTCACATCAGCACACATTTGTGTCCTCTCAATTGGTTACCCACTAAATTCTGTAGTTGTGTTTATGGGTACGTTCTCTTAAATATGTCCAAAAGTCTTGTATATGTTTGTAGCTCTCTCTCTCTCTCTCTCTGAAAGTGCTACAATCACAATCATTGTGTGGCTAGTTGCACCCCTCAAGTGATCTCTAATTTGGATTCATGACCTCACGTGCACGGCCGCATACATGCCCAGGCATAAATATGCCACACCATCATCCCTTATGCTGCCATTGCTCGTTTGCCGCTACCACATGCTCGTAGCTGCGACACCACATGCTCGCCGTTGTGGCATAACACTGATGAATGGTGCTACATTTGTGACCTCACGTGCGCGACCACCCGCTCCTGCACACATGCACACTCACACACAAATATGGCCTCGAGGTTGTTTTGAGGTGTGTCTGGTTTTCCTAAAAGTGGATTAGTAATTGAATAGAGGGAGAAGCATAAAAAAATCCAAAACATACTACATTAGTGCCAATCTAATCCTAAACTTTTTAATTGTGTTAATTTAGTCCTAAACATTTTGACATAGAACCAATTTAATCGTTTCGACTAATTTTATTCGGATATTGTTGACGTGGATGTCAGCCATCTTACGTGGTATGGTCATTGCTAATGTTGACTTTTTTTATTATATTTTAATAATTTTTTATTTTTCTTCTTTTGTTATTTCTTTTTATCTTTTTGAGTGAGGGGGGCCCTTGCCGACCAATGCTGTGCTGGCCACTAGAGGAAAGAGGAAGAAAAAGAGAATGAAAAAATTTTAAAAATCTAAACTTTATTAAAACATTATTAAAAAAAGTTCATGTCAGTACTGATATGCCATAGACAGCTGGCATCTGCATCAGCAATATCCGATGAAAATTACTTGAAAGTACTGAATTGGCTCAAAGTCAAAAGATTTAATACTAAATTGGTACAACTTGAAGGTTTAGGACTAAATTGATGCTAATACAATAGATGAATTGTTTGAATTTTGACCCTTTATAATATGGGTGTCAAATCATTTAGAGGAAGTAAACTTAAAAAGTAAAATTTGCATAGTAAAACTTGTTTTGCAAATCACTTGCTGTTATTTTGAGTGAAACTAATGACAAAATGAATTCCTTTGAGCATCAGCTAATCGTAAACAATAGAGAAAGAGAGGTCATGACATTAAGCAAGGTAACACTTAAAACATGAGAATTCAACTCTTTTGTTAGAAAGAGATTTGCTGAGGGTTCTCAAGAGCAATACTTAATCGTGTCAACTATTCAATGCACAAGACTGAATTGTGCGAATTGCATTATATTTGATGATCTATTGCCACATGTACGTGTATATGTGTGTGTGTGTAAAAAGTGAAGTTGTTTTAATAAAGATAGAAAAAAAATATGATTTGATATTTTTGGAAATAAATTTAAATTGGTGTAAAATAGGAGGAATTTTTTAGATTTTATATTCATGAAAGGTTCATGGAATGACACAAATGTGTTGTTCACCGATTTAAATTAATTACCATTTGTCCATTCCTTGGCAATTATTGTTTTATAGGAAGTATTGGCTTCTCATAAAAAATTTTAGCGAAATTTTGAGGATGAAGTACGCCTTTAGGTACCTTTTATGATAATTGAAAATTAGATGGTTCAACATAACAATAAGAGACACAATAATAGTGATATGCAAAAATAATGTTCTAAATAATTCATACTTGTATTATTCTAGCACCCTATCATATAGTACATCGATCATGTAAAATGTAATCGTGTATGGACACGTACAGAAGTTAAACGAATGATGTGACTCCAGAAGGGAAGAAGGGAGTCCATGGACATAAGTCTTCTGCCGCCGGTGGCTGTTTTGGTCAACTACAAAAAAGAGAGGAGGACATATATTTGTTGAAAAAGCATCCGATTGTTCTATTCCCAGCACATACTTATTTTTCTTTCTCTTTTGCTTGTTTTACATGTAGAATGACAGAATTAGTCACATTACATGCCCTATTTAAGTGGAAATAAAAAAATTGTTTCTGCAATATGTAAAAAGTAAGGGAACAAAAGGTTAACAAAATAACCATAATCTTAAATCGCATTTGAAAAAGTCATAACTCAAACCAAAAATTAAAGATGATGGCTAATTCGGAAAAAAAGACAGCAGTGAAAAATATAGGTACTCAAGAAGAAAAAAGTTACAAAAAAGAGTATATTGAATTCATGCGAGTTCAGTACATCACAAATGTCCAAGCTGTGAAGGCAGCATATATAATTGTACATAATGTTATTAGATTTAGACCAATAATGCTAAAATTGTTTTCCTTATTCTTTTTAGCCCTTTTCAGATGATTAGGTCTCGACCATTCGCCTCATTCTCAAGTTGGACCTGATATTTGTCTAGAATCTCTTACCTTTGAACCTATAAATTCACTCGCGCTCCTTCACTGGCTTTTCAAAGCGCAAAAACCCAAAAACACAGCGGAGAGAGAAATAGAGTTCATCGATACTGCCCTTCATTGATACTGCTCTTCAGTGTCTTCGCAGTAATTTAGCTACTAGTATGGGAGGCAACAACAGGCAGAAGAAATCTTCCTCTTCTTTCTCGCTCATGAGCATGTTCAAGCCTCGGAGGCCGCGCCGGGACGATGCTTGGGAGGGGTACGCCGTAAGCTCCAAGAAAATATATCCGAGTGACTCCGACAAGGGCAAGTACGTTGCGGAGCCCGGCATTGACAAGAAAGCCACGGCCTTCATCGCCAAATTCCACGAGACCCGAGTCATGGATCTGAACGCCAAGTGATCGCAATCTAGCATAGGCCACCCCCCTCCTGAATTGGCTTCTATTTAGAGTTGTATATGTTTGTTAAAGTCTCCTTTACTATCTGGAGTATTTATTGTATCTTGTATATGTATGTAGCCTAATACAAGTGATGTCCTCTATTTTGAGTGAAACTAATAATCAAATGAATTCCTTTGAGCAACAGCTAATTGTAAACAATAGAGAAACAAAGGTCATGACATTAAGTAAGGTAGCACATAAACATGAAAATTTAACTCTTCAGGAAGAGATTTTGATAAGGTGTCTTGAGAGCGATACTTAATCGTGTCGGCTATTCAATGCACAAGACTGAATTGTGCAAAGTGCATTATATCTGGTGATCTACTGCCACACATATGCATATATGTCAAAAGTGAAGAAGTTTTGAAAAAAAAAAAGTAATTTGATTTATATTTGGAAATAAATTCAAATTGTTGTAAAAGCGGAGGATTTTTTTAGATTTTATGTCCATGAAAGATTCATGGAATGACACAAATGTGTTGTTCACCGATTTGAATTAATTTCCATTTGTCCATCGATTAGGAATTCTCGTTTTATAGGAAATACTAGTTTTTCATCAAATTTTTAAGTGAAACTTTGAGGATGAAATACGCCCTTGAGTACATTTTATAACAATTAAAAATTAAATGGTTCAAAGTAACGATGAGAGATTTGTAAAAATAATGTTCTAAATAATTCATACTTGTATCATTCTACTCTATCGTATAGCATATCGATTATGTAAATATGTAACCGTGCATGGACATGCATAGAAGTTAAACGAATGATGAGACCCAAGAAGGGAAAAAGGGCGCCCATGGACAAAAGTCCTCCGCCATCGGTGCCTGTTTTGGTCAACTACAAAACGAGGGGAGGACATATATTTGTTGAAAAGCATCCGATTGTTTCTTTTACCAGCACATACTTGGTTTTCTTTTTCTCTTTTGCTTGTTCCACACGTAGAATGACAGAATTAGTCACATTACATGCCCTATTTAAGTGGAAACAAAAAATTTGCCTCTGTAATATGTAAAATGTAAGGGAAAAAAAAGGTTAACAAAATAACCATAATCTAATATCGCATTTGAAAAAGTCATAACTCAAGTAAAAAGTTAAAGATCATGACTAAATTTTGAAGACGGCAATGAAAAACAGAGGCACTCGAGAAGACAAATGATACAAAGAATATCTTGAATTTATGGGAGTTCAATGCATCACGAATGTCCAATTTGTGAAGGCATGCACTCTTAGGTAATTCTAAACTTGTTTTCCTTTTCTTCTCTTTTTTAAAATTCTTTTCAGGTGATTAGGTCTGGACCATTCGTCTCATTCTCAAGTTGGACCTGATATTTGTCTAGAATCTCTTACCTTTGAACCTATAAATTCACTTGCCCTCCTTCATTGGCACTTCAAAGTGCAAAAACCGAAAAAACATAGGGGGGAGAGATAGAGTTCATCGATATTGGCCTTCATTGATACTGCCCTTCTGTGCCCCCGCAGTAAATTAGCTTCTAGTATGGGAGGCAACAACAGGCAGAAGAAATCTTCATCTTCCTTCTCGTTCATAAGCATGTTCAAGCCTCAGAAGGCTCGCCGCGACGATGCTTGGGATGGGGAATCCGTAACCTTGAAGAAAATATACCGGAGCGACTATGACAAGGGCAGCTACGTTGCGGATCCCCGCATCGACAAGAAAGCCACGGCCTTCATCACCAAATTCCACGAGACCCAATCATGGAATCTGAACATCGAGTGATCGCGATCTAGAATATGCCGGCCCCCTGCCGATTTGGCTTCAATTTAGAGTTGTATATGTTTGTTCATAGTCTTCTTTACTCTCTGACTATTTGTTGTATCTTGAATATATATGTAGCTTAATACAAGTGCTGTCCTCTAATTAGTAAATTTGTATAAAAATCAATCTCTCAAGTGGTAGTTTGTTTATAGCTTTCTTCGACTTGCCTGCATCGTTATTGCTGCTTTGTAATAGCTATCATTGAAACACCCTCGTTTTACATTACGTCTCTTTCGTCTTGCAGCAAAATATTCACCTCGCGTTTGTTTGTAGTCATATTTGTCCACCGGTGTAACGAGTGAGAGGGTAATGCACGGACGTAACGCACAGACAGTTCTGGGCTCAAGGGTTGCTTGTGTGCGTGTGGTATTCTTAAAAGTGCAGAAGAAAGCAAATTTGGGGAAAAAAAATCACCCTTAAAAAGGAACCTAATATTTTGCACACATGAGGAGTACGTCACGTATTAGTTTGTCACAATATACCACTCGTAAACTTATTCTGCAAGTCAACCGTAAGTATTCTGGACACCATTTTGAACAACTGAGGATAAAATGAATCCCTCTGAGCATCACTTAATTGTAAACAAAAGAGAAACAAAGGTGATGACATTAAAGCAAGGTGGCACATAAAACATGAGAATTCAACTCTTCTACTGAAGAGACGTTGCTTAGGTGCTTCGAAAGCAATACTTAACCACGTCCGCCATTTAATGTATAGGACCGAATTGAGCGAAGTGCATTTGTGATCTAATGCCTGAGATGCAGTGGAAGCTAGCTTTTGGTGAGCCTTGGCTATTGGGAAAAGAGGAGGAGAGAGCTAATGAACTTATCTGTGTCTGGCACAATAATTTTTTATCCAGGTGTTATGCAAAACCTATTAAACATAATAGATCAATTTTAGTGTAGAGAGAGAAAGCAAAATTTATTATGCAGATGAGTCTCGATATAGGTCGAATATTATCTCTACAACATGAATAATTTTGTCCATCGCTTTCTTCCCAAAAGAAATTCTGTATGGAACAATACGAGTTTGCAAGTCGATTGGTGAGGGTTGATTTGAACACCGGCGAAATTCTAGGAGAATAAGTGAAAAAGCATGGCCTTATTGTTAGGGGTGTGCAACCGGACCGGGTATACCCAGTTCCCAGACTGGCCCACCCGGAAAACAGGGTCGGGAACCGGTTCTCATTGAAATCGGTTCGGGAACAGGTTCCCAAAATTCGGAACCTGTTTAAACCGGTCCGAGAACAAGGTCCGAGTGATTACCCACCCAGAAACCGGTTCTTGGACCGGTTTTGGAACCGGTTCCCGGACCGATTTTGTAAGTAGAGGTCCAAAACCATTTTTTTCCCTGATTTCTATTCTTACTCCCACAATCACATGACGTTTTTCCTCTTGGCACTCTCAAACATGCACGGGAGGAATTCCTCTTCCTCACTTGCTTCCCTCCCTCACCGGCTCCCTCTCGCACCGTCCGATGGATGGACGGTGCTCATCGCTGCCAAATTCTTGTGTATCACATAGATTGGCTCGCATAATTTCTCTTTTGTAAGATGAGTTATGCTTGCATAAATGAGTAGCTTCATGTAGTAATTGTGGGAAGAAGACTAATATTAAACCCATGTCTATTGCTAATTCTTTACCTTATGATTTTATTTATTATAATTAGCCTTGTGGATTATTAATTTTTCGTTTAGTCAAAAAGTTCATGTATTTATTTATTACAAGTGCTTAATGTTTCAATACAAATTAGGAGGATTACGTTATTTTCTTGCTTATTAATATAAATTCGAAATCGTATAGGATATCGGGAGATTGTAAAATAAGTTCCAGTGGAAAAATCGGAAAAACAGGGTGGGTCGGGTACAGGATCCAATACAAATAGGGTTGGGTATAGGGTCAAAAAATGAGGAATCGGTTATAACAGGATCGGGTACAGGATCCAGGTCTAGATCCTACCCACCCTGGATCCAATCACCCTTACTTATTGTCGTAACTTGTAGTCAAATCAAGTCACGAAAGAATCGTACTATATTCTTAGTCACGAAAGAATCGTACTATATTCTTACTGTTTGGCTCTAAAGAATCATACCATATGCTTCTTCCTCCTCTTTCCTTTACCCTCTCCGCTTTTTTCACGGGCAGCCAATTTTGACTTTGATGTCTGAATTTTACACAGGCTTCCAAGCTAGTCGCACTTAGAAAAGCAGAAGGTATCCTAGGTCTTAATTAAAAGTACGAGTTTTGATGAACTTCTGTCTACCCCATCATCCACACAACTATTTTATGCAGTAGCCATTTGGGGCTTGATATTAGATTGCCTCGCTTCTCTCTTTCCACTATTCTAGCTTGATGTTTCAAATAAGGAAAACACCATTATTTTTCACCACTCATCATCATTAGCCATTCTTTGCTTTTGCCTGTTGGTCGATCGGGAAAAGGAAAAAGTTGTGGAAGGCAGCTGCAAATGTTTTGCTAAGTCAAGCAAACATCTTGGAGATTCTTCCTAGTCCTTGGTCGTTCTAATTCACCCAAAGTTCCTCGACTGTAATGGAATTGTTCGCTCTTTGGGACGTTGTACTCAGACAAGGCAAGAATAATGCCAGGCTAAAAGTGAGGAGAGAATTGACATGGGGTCTATGTCTGTTTCGCCTTTCCTAAAGGTGGGTGCAAAAAAATCCAATGCCCACCATTGGATTTGGGCTCTTGAGTTGTTCTCTATGCATTCACCTTCTTTCTCTTGGATTCTCTTACGGATTCAGTCATGTTCTATCTTTTCTACAACCGATGGTTTTAAAACCTCCAATGCCACATTCTACACTTTTTTTTTTGTATTCATTTAATTCGCTTCCCCACTTTGGAGTTGATTTTTTTTTTTTAAAACGAAAAAATTTAGTTAAACAGGTAAATCTGAATTTTATGAAAGACTTTTACTATATGGTTTAGATCAATTACTCCACTTGAAATGTTGGCTCTTAGTATAGTGGAAAAGTGGCTCTATGCCCCAAGTCCATTCCTCAATCACTAGACCAAACCAACCCATATTTGGGACGGGTTGTCCTTTTCCCCTCCTTTTCAATCATTATAAAAAAAAAAAAATCATTTTCTGTTCTCCCACTTGAATATCTTAAAAAGGCAAGTTTACTATGAGAGATTCTTTGGGTTAAAATTGGTTCATTCTTTTAGCTCCCCCTCCCTCTCCCCCTTCTCTCTCTCTTTTTAGAAACCTTTCTTTAGTTGGAATACGGTTCAAATTCTCATATTTGAAAGACCAAAATATCTGGCATGATTAAAATAAAATTGCTCTCCTTTCCTCACTCTTTTCGCCCATTAACAACGGCTATAAAACCTCCTCTTTGATCGATCTTTTGTGTTTTAGTGTTGCTTCAAAGCTACAAAGACAAGGGGTCAATTCGAACATATTTCTGTTAAATACATTAAACGACCCATCATTGCTTATATTCACACTATGCCTTTGAGTTCAATCATTCGGAGACTGTACAACTAAATTCACAGATATTTCGGTCAAAAAAGGTCCCAGCTGCCCTAAAGAATAATAGGGATTCAAACCCCAGTTGATTCTAGCGATGAAGTTGTAAAGCTACCTATAAGTGAATCTGAAGCAGTTAAAGTTCAATCATCGGAAGCTTTCCCAGCTTTTTGGTAAAGAGAGCATCGCGTTGAATGTGCTGTTTTGCTTCTTTTTTTTTAAATTCAAGCCCACCATTTATTCACGACAATGCAACTAGCATCCGAACCTGAATCATGGGATTTCAAGAACCCTCTCTCCACCTCACAATTCTTCTGAGAAGCATCCGCAGAATTAGTACCACCCCATGTAGCAAAGTCGAGAAAATATTAGGTAGAGCTCTCACGCTAGCGTGTCAAAATCTCAGTCCATTCGCCTTGTGAGCCCACTCATCAGTTATGGTCTCTCGCTCCCTCTTGTCTCACCTCTCTCTTCCCTCTCTTCACGGTCTTCCTCTTTCTCACTCTCCTCCGTTTGCCTCGTTTTCCCTTCTCCAACCTCAACCTCAAGCCTGACCTCGGACTCGCTGCTACTGCCTCCATCTTCACGCGCTCCTTCTCCGACCTCCAATGCCACCGCCACTTGTCCAACTCCTTGCATGCCCTCTGTATCCACACCTATGTCAACCAAGAGGTCGAGGCCCTACACCACGTTGATGAACCACACTACTGCCTCCGCCTCGTTTGTTACCTAAGCTGATCTTGGTCGACCTCGAATCAATTTAGATTTGAGGTCAAGCTAAGTTCTAGATCATAAATATAGGGCTCGCTCAACCTTAGATCCAAAATCTAAGGCCCAAGTTCATCGATGAAGCTAGAGCTCAACGACAGAGAACTAGAATGGTCGCGAGGTGGTGGACTAAAATAGCAGTGAGGTGGTGGTGGTGAAACTGGACGAACGTCTATTGTTGTTCCTATCGAAATGAAAGGGGAGAAGAACAAAATAAAAAAACAAAAAATAAAAAATAAAAAAGGAAAACATAAGAGAGGGAAGAGAGAGGTGAGACGGTGAGCGAGGAGAGAGGTTCTAACAAGGTGGGCTCGGCCAACACGTATCTCCTAGTGAATGGACTAGGACTAAGCAAGATAGCACATAAAAGATGAGAATCCAACTCTTTTGTTGAAAAGATGCTGCTCAGGTGTTTTCAGACCAATGCTTTAAAATTGTTAGTGATTCATTGCATGCGACTAAGTTATGCAAAGTGCATTTTTATGCAAAGTGCATTGTATTCTGTGATGTAAGATGTCCAAGATGCAATAGCAGCATTGCTTTTGGGGAGCCTTGAACTTTCGGGAAAAGCCAAGGAGATTGCTAATGAATTCGCAGTGTCTATCAAAATGATTTTTCTTTTATATGTAGATGTAATTGCGATGCATGTTGAACATAAAATATTAAGTGTAAAGAGATAAAGTAAATCTTATCATGTTGATGAGTTTCAATATAGACTCAACCTAATTTTCTATATAAATTATCCTAGTATTGTCCTCATAAACACCCTCGAATTTTTATGCATAGGGACATGTTTCTATATAAAAAAATTTCTCCAACTAAAATAATGCAATATTTGTTGTTTTTTTAATAAAATTAGACATTTTGTGTCTTATTGCCTGCGTAAATTGATATTACACAATTATGTCTTTAACATATTGCAGGCGGCTTATTTGATCCTACACTTTTCATATTTGGTCAATTTAATCCTAATTTTTTTAATGATTTTTTAATAGTCTTTCTGACCAATTTAGGCCAGAAATGCAGACATGGAGATCTATCATTATCAGCTATCTTATATAGCACAACTAATATCTCACATGGACACTTTTAAGTAAAACAAAACAATGTCTTTTGCTAATTTTTAAATTTTTTTTCTTTTTGTTTTGCTTTCTCCACTATTCATCTTCCCCCAAAGCCATTCCTGTGTGATGTTGACCTCGCACTCCCCTGAGCAAGCATCGATCTCCTCCTACCGTTGCCACGCTGGGTCGATGAGGCCGCATTTGGTCATGGTCTTCAAGAGAGTCTGACCGGGGAGGCCGATGACCTCATGCTTGTAGCCATTGACATCGATAGCGAAGAGCTTGAGGATGTGGTTGGACACTTCGACAGAGGAGGACGAAGAGGAGTGGACAATATGGCGGATGACTCAGCGAGGGTGGACCTGAAGGGGGAGAGAACAAAAGGCGGTGACTTGTGTTGAAGAGCTTTTGGAGAGTCGAAATCATCACTATTGCATGGCTTGAAAGGTCGAAATTAAAATATCATTAACATATTTATGATTAAATTAGCTAAATTAGAAAATTAATAATTGAATTAACTATCATATAACAAATTTAGGGGAAAAGTGTTGAAAATGTCCTAAACCTTTTGTCTCTGTGCCGATTTAGTCTTAAACATTTTTATGTTATGCCAATTTAGTCATTTCTAGCCAATTTTGGCCAGATTTTGCTGACTGGACGCCGGCCGGCTAACGTGGCTTCATCGGCGGCCATCGCCTCTAGCCAGTCGCCAACGTCCGGCGACCGGTTGGAGGAAGGAGGAGGAGAAAGAAAAAATAAAAAATAAAATAAAAAAATTAAAATATTATTAAAAGTTGTCCACGTCAGCGCCAATGACGTCAGCCGGCCAGCATCCAGTCAGCAAAATCGGTCAAAATTGGCCGAAAAGGACTAAATTGGCACAACGTAAAAATGTTTAGGACTAAATCGGCACAAAAAAAGGTTTAGGACTAAATTGGCACAAAAACAAGAAGTTTAGGACATTTTCGACACTTTTCCCCAAATTTAGGACTGATTGTATAATTTTATTAAAACATAGACATGGACACAATTTATCATGTTGATTAAGTGATAAAGGGCTTGGTTTAAAATTTAGTAGATTTGGCCCATAAAGTCTCTCACTTGGAGTACCTTTAAAGACCATGATTGCCAACTCGTGGTTGGAAGTCTCATCCAAACGTATTTGACAGGCAGTTTGCATACATGCATTTGTAGTTAGAGATTAGTCGAGTCGAAAATTTGAGCAATCTCATGTTATTAAAAGAAGCATTATATGCTTGACTTAGCTGCACATGCTTCCTAATGCTTATCATGGGTACAGCTGGCCGAATCCTCTGTGAAACAAACTTGAAAATTTGGGTAGCAAACCTCACATCAGCACTCATTTGTGTCCTCCCCTAATCGAGTAATACTTAGAGAGATTGCGGGCGAATCTAGCCAATGATTGTGATTACAGCAATACAGCTGTATATATTTAGTAAGTTTATACAAAAAAGAAGATAAGTGCCCATAGGAAATGATACATCTTTTCGTCGTTATTTCTTTTATGGTTGATACTCAAAAGATACCTCTGAGAAATGGGAGCGCGTCGAATAATACCTTCCGTGATTTGCAGTACAAGATGGGCTTAACAAATTAAGAACTCCCCCTCCCCTTTTTGTATAGCGAAGAACCCCATAGTACCTGGGTAAATACCAAAAATGGTGCCCGCATGTTGCTGAAGATTTTTTAAACTTTTAAGGAAGGTGTTATTGCAATTTTAAATCCAAGAGAAATATATATATGAGATCCATTGATTAACATTCATTCATGAGCTTACAATGGATTTGCCGGTGTAGACTAGGTACACAATGCAGGTTTGATTCTTTGTATTATCGGATGCAAATAATTCAAAAAAGATTCGGATGGAAAAATAATAAATCTAACGCGTCAAGGGAAAAAAAAATTAAGTAACTTGTCAAAAATAAATAAAAACAAACAGTGAAAGGAGGGCTTGATGGAGCGACACGTGTCCTTCCCAAAACCTTTCTTTAAGATGTCTTTTAGGGTGGAGAACATCTGTACCGCAAAAGGGTTCAACAAAGGCTTACTGATTTTCGGAGGAATAATTAGAACTCTCGTGGTTTTAAAAAATGAAATACCAAATAATTAGAACCCTCAATTAATTAATGAGTGCACTAGCTAATCCGTTCAAAGATGAGATTCCTAGTGCTTCTTTTTGACCACCTTCTCTGCGGATCTTTTCTCTTCCACTATCAATTATTCTAAACACTTAAGCTATTAGATGAATTATCGATGTATTATATAAATATTATAATATTCCTCTTCACATTTAGTATGGTCTTTTTGTCCAATAATAAGTATAGAAATATTTAATTGGGGGAAGCAAATGGGGCCTGGAAATATTTGAATTTAGGATTTCTAACTCTGATATTATGTCAGATTTTGTAGAATCGCTGTCAATTATACTAAATACTTAAGTCATTAGATGAATGTGTCGTTTTTTGTTTAAATATTATAACACAGAGAAAAAACACTTCAAACACCATAACTTTCATCGACGCTCATTTAAATGTTATAATTTTTTTTTTCAATCACTTCAATGATATAACTTATGTGCGGAGCTCACTTGAGAGCCATGTAATCTTTCAATCGATCTATTAAGTGCCATAACTTTTTAAAACGTTTACAACAAGTGCTATGCCACACTTAAGTGATTAATTGAAAGTTGACAGTCAATAAATGTTTTTTTACAAGTTATGACGCTCAAGTAGTCGAAAAAAAAAAGATTATGCACTCAAGTTAGCCTTGTACAAAAATTATGACATATATAGTGTTTTTTTTTCCCAAATATTGATATAATATTCTGCAAATTATTATATCATGAAGCTGTGAGCTAGGTGAAAACTCTCTGCAAATAGTTTAATTCTCTCATATAGCTGAAACAAAAGAAAATCAGATTCATTTGTGTTGGACTACTCCAAAGGGTTAACGTAAATGACAATAATAGATATATGAAGAGCGATCTGCAAAGGTTAATGTACTAAATGAATAATACTTGTTTTGTTCTACTCAGTCATTTTGTACACAAATTATGGACCTCTACACAGCCACAATAGTGCATGGATAATAAATTAGAACTGAATTTGCAATATATATATACACATACATACATACACACACAGAGATTTTAACGAATAATATGACTCGAGAATGGAAAGTGGGGGACTCCATGGATGAGAAGAAAGTGCATGGGACGCTTCCCCAGGATTAATTGGTCACTAAGTCTTCAAATACACAAAAGAGAGGAGAAGACATCTTTCTTGAAAAGCATCCTCTAACCGCGTTGTAGTGGAATATTAATCTTTTTGCTTGTTTCACATGTAATTTATAGAATTTCTCACATAACATGCCTTACTTAGGCGGAGTGAAAAAAAAAAATATGCCTCTGCAAAATGTGAAAAGTAAGGGGAAAAAAGGTTCAGAAAATAATCATAATTGGAGCACTTGCATCTTCTGAAAATCAAATTTGAGAAAGTCATAATTCGACCCAAAAATTAAAAATCATGACTAAATTTCAGAAAAATGATTACAGTAAAATTTAGGAAACTGAGAAGGAAAAAATTATAAAAGAATACATTGAATTTATGCAATTTCAGTGTATTATGACCGATTCTTGATTCCAATTTGTGGAGACAAGCATTGTTCCACGTTTATAATTGCACATTATATTAGTAAGTTTGAATATGTAATTCTAATTTTTTTTGCGGTCTGTATCGAACCTTTTTCAGGTCATTGGCTCTGGACCGTGGCCTCATTTTCAAGTGGACCTGATATTTGTCCGGATTCTCTATTCCTTGAACCTACTATAAATTGACTTGCCCTCCTTCATTGGTATTTCAAACTGCAAAAACCAAGAAAACATAGAGAGAGCGAGCCAGCCAGCCAGCGAGCGAGAGAGAGAGAGAGAGAGAGTTAATTTCTACTGCCGTTCAGTGCCTTGGCAATAATTTCCGCCAGCTTTGCCCAAACAACAGCAGTTTGAAAGAAGTCCTATGGGTAGCAACAACAGGCAGAAGAAATCTTCATCTTCCTTCTCTCTCATGAGCTTGTTCAAGCCTCAGAGGGCACGACGGGACACCGCTTCGGAGGTGGACTCCATTAGCTTCAATAAAACATATCCAAGCGACTATGACAAGGGCCGATATGTCGCGGAGCCTGGCATCGACAGGAAAGCCACGGTCTTCATCGCCAACTTCCACAAGACCCGAGTCTTGGAGCCCGAGCACCAAGTGATCGTGGTCTAGCATAGGCCGCCCTGTGCAGAATTGGCTTCTATTTAGAGTTTCATATGCTTGTTCAGTGTCTTCCTAACTCTTTGGACTATCTCTGCTCTATCTTGTACATATAAGTAGCTCTGCACAAGTGCTATCCTTAAATTTATTTGTATAAAAGTCAATTTCTCAATAGTTTATCCGCTGAATTTTGCGGTTGCGTTTATCGGTACATTCTCCTAAATATGTATAAAAGATTTCGATGTGTTTGAGCATCATCTGTTATTACAAAAGCATTATGTCCTTGAGTAAGCTTCCCAAGCTTTCTCATGCTTCTCATTGGCACAGCAGCCCGAATTCTCTCCAAAAACAAACTCGGAAATTGAGAAGCAAACCTTACATCAGCACTCATCTGTCCGCCTCCTAATCGAGTAATACTTAGTAGAGTGTTGGCGAATCTAGCCAATGAATATGATTACAGCAATTTAACTACATATTTGCAGCAAGTTCATGCAAAAAGAAGAAAGAAAAGCAAAGTATTTTCCCCCCTTTTCGGCTTATAATCGAAAGATAGAAAGGCGAGGACGTTCAATGAAACCTTCCTTGCTTTGCGGCACAAGTTGAAGTTGGGTTTACCAATTAGGAGGACACAAATTCGTTGTTTTTAACAAAATTTAAATGTAATTGCCATTTGTCCATTGCTTGGTAATTATTCATTGCATAGGAAGTATTGGCCTATCATGGAATTTTAACCGAAAATTTAACGTGGAAGTATGCCTTTGAGTTCATTTTATAAAAACCCATCACTTTTTTTTCTTTTTATAGCTGAAACAAAAGAAAATCAGATTCTTTTCGCAATGGACTATTACCGAATGGTTCACGTAAAAGACGACTGTAGATATAGTGAGAGCAAGATGCAAAACTCGATATGCTAAATGATTCTTACTTGTGTTATTCTACTCTATCATTCAGTACACTGATTACGTATTTTAATTTTATTATACTCGACATTATGTAAATTCAAACTGAATTTGTAAGCGGATGGACACTTCCCCAGCATTAATTAGTTGTTAAGTCTTCCACCACCGATGGCTGTCTTGGCAACTACACAAAAGAGAGGACGCATATTTGCCCAAAAGCATCCCTGGTGCCGCGTTTTAGTGGAATATTTTTACTTTTCTTTTGCTTGTTTTACATGAAATTGACAGAATTCTCGTAGAAGATGCTAGGGGTGATTGGTTCTCGGTCCAGTCTAATTCCACTTAGGAACCAAGACTCAAACCAGGAAGACCGGTTCCCATTTTTTGGGACCAAGGACCAGACCGGACGGTCTTAAGACTAGGAACCAGATTGAACTAACCAATCCAGTCTAATGGAACTGCCACTTAGAAAAAAATTAAAAATTAAAAAAATACATAAGCTTTTACAATTTTAGGGTTTATTGCTATTTTTAAGAAATTAAAAAATATATTTTTTTTTAAAAGTGTTGGTTCGATCTATCAATCTAGTCCGGTCTGATTCCTCCTCAGAATGGGGAACCGAACCGTAAATCACCAGTTCTATTTTTATGGAACTGGGAACCACACCAATGCCCTCGCAAATCAAACCAAACTAGCTGGTCCGATCCAATCCAGGTTGTTCCCAGTCCGAGCACTCTGATATTCTCACCCCTAGAAGATGCCCTATTAAGTGGAAGAGATGAAAAGAAAATGCCTCTGCAACATGTGAAAGGTAAGGGGGGAAAATTGTTCAAAGAATAACCATTGCAATTTTTTTAAAATGAGATTTGAAAAAGTCATAACTCAAAAACCAAAAATAAATTATCATAAATAAATTTTGGAAAAAAAGATCCCATAAAATTTCGGCGCACCAAGAAGGAAAAAGTTATCAATATAATACATTGAATTCATGCGAGTTAAGTGCATCACGACTAATTCTTGATTTTCGATCTACGGATGCGTATACTATTCAGCATTTATAATTGTATGGAATGCTGTTAAGTCTAGACTAGTAATTCTCAACTTTTTTTTCCTACATGTTTTTAACCCTTTCAGGTCATTAGGTATGGACTTTGGTCCCATTTTCATGTGGACCTAATATTGGTCCGGATCCTCTACCCTTGAACCTACTCGAAATTGACTTGCCCTCCTTCATTGGTATTTCAAACAGCATAAACCAAGAAAACACGATGAGAGGGAAAGAGAGTTCATTTCTACTGCTTTTTAAGTGCCTTGTGAAGGCACTTTAAAAGAAGTCTTACGGTGAGTTCCTTCTCAAGCCGCGCTAGGACGATGCTTGGGATATAGACTTCGTAAGCTTGAGGAAAATATATCCGAGCAACTACAAGAAGGGCCAATATGGGCCTATTTGGTAACTGGCCAATTCTTGGTTATTTCTATTTTTTTATTCCCCGAAATAAAAACAAAAAAAAAAAAAAAAAAAGAGAGAGAGAATAGAAATCCATTTGGTAATATTGACTAATTTTTCTACTCCCGAGAACAATTATTCTCGGAAATAGATTTGAAATGGAATTAAAAATAGAAAAAAGTTATTTCTGTTAGGGAAATCCTTTATGATATTTTGAAGATGACAAAGTAAATCAGAAGCTACTAATGTGTTTAATAATTGAGTAACTAGGTGAGAGACGCATAAGCCGCTATGCAGATGATAGAACATGATAAATCCATACTATGACAAGTTTAGAACGAAGTAAGTTCAGCATGAGATAACTTGACAGAACGTGACACAAGCCTAAAACGTATAACGGCTAGTGAATTGATTTGGATTCTACACCAAGATAAATTTGATTGACTCAATCTAAATAATTGGCAATTGGATTATGAAGATAAGAACTTTCCAAACAAAGAAGCTCTACTTACGGAAACTAAGATTCTAATTGTATAGGAGACTAGAATCAAGTGGAGATTATATTTTTTTTCACTCAATGACTACCAAATCTTCTTGATACAGATATGGTCAATGAGTAGTTTGGAAGACAATCCTCTAGATAATGTCCAACGGTTAGTTTGGAAGTAGAGAAGTACTTAAGGAGGCCAAGGAGCTGAGGAACATGTAAGAGACGAGGCCAAGAGTGACCTAGTGAGGTAATGTGATCCACCGCTAAATATTTTCACTCAAAGTTATAACCTCTTGTTGATCATTTAGTGGAATCCAGCGAGTAGGTTGTCAGCGTGGAAAAGTGGACGTAGGCTTGACCTAGGCCGAATCATTATGAAATCTTGTGCACAATTTCTCTAATCCTTACTCTCTTATTATTATTGTTAAAGTCTATTGCAAACTTGTGGGTTGTTCTTAAAGTTCGTTCTATAGCATTACAGATTCTAAACCTTGTCCTAGAATCTAGACCTCGTGCAAACAATGATCTTGATTTATTCTATTCCATTTTAATTTGTCCAGATTTTATATTATCACTTATTCACATCCCTCAAATCTGAGCTAGCAACATTAATTGGTATTAGAGTAGGTTCTCATTTGATTAAAGTGTTTTTACTTCTGAGTTGACAATTCTGTATGGCTAGCTTTTTGGCACTAGGACTCGTAGAAGGACAAAGCAACACTAAACCACCATACTTTGACGAAAAATAGTACAATATTTGAAAAAATTAGGATGAAAGCTTTTCTCAGATCCAAAGATCATTTGGAATTGGATGTTGTTGAAAAGGGAATTAATCCAAGTGGCACATCTGCATCTAATGTGAAAAAGGATGACAAGCAAGCTGATCCTTCTGACACCTTACCTCAAAAGAAGATATCCAAAAGAAAAGCTTTAGACACAAAAGCCATCTACTATCTTTATTGTGCCTTATCACCTACTGAATATAATAGAATTTCTTCCTATGAAACAGCCAAAGAAGTATGGGACAAATTGCATGTCACCAATGAAGGGACAGATTGTGTGAAGGAAACAAAAGTCAACATACTTCTTGGGCAATATGAATCTTTCAAAATGAAGCCCAGAAAATCTATTGGCAATATGTTTTTATTCACTAACATAGTGAATGGACTTGCATACAAAGGACAACCAATCTCAGGATCGATGAAAGTCAACAAACTTCTATGTGGACTCTCAAAAGATAGAAATTACATCCAAACATCAATTTGAGAAACCAAGATAATTACACCATTAACCATTGATGAACTTATTGGAATTCTTCAGTCGTACGAAACAAAACGACTTATTGAAGAAGACGACTCAAAAGATAAAAAGTCCATTGCTTTAAAATGTAATGCTAATTTTGATTATACATATTCATAAGATGACATGGACGATGAAGAGTTGGCAAACCTGATAAAGAAATTTCGAAAGCTAAATAGAAAGGGAAGAAGATTAAGTCAAAGAAGAAAATTCAAGCAAGCAGGACAAAAAAATCTTAAGGAAGAAGAAGAACAAGGAAGGGACGTGATATGCTTCAAATACAGGAAAAAGGACATATAAAGCTGAACTATCCATTGTTGAAGAAAAAGAAAGGAAAAATACGAGAAATAAAAAGGGCCTTGAAAGCTAAAACTTGGAGTGATACAGAGTGCAAAGAAAGTGACGATGAAAGCGCAAATATATGCTTGATAGCACAATCAGATTTTGACTCAAATTCAAATTCATAATCAAATTTTGAAAAGGAAACTAAGGTAGGATATCTTGAAAGGTATCTAAATATTGATGAACTGTGCTTGAATCTCAAGTCTACTCTTAAAAAGATCTCCAAACTAAAAACGAAGAATTCATTACTTAGGCAACATGATTTGGCTCAAAAAGAAAAGCTTGAGATTTTACAAAAAGATTTTGTACAATTAAATGAAAGTCGAGATTTACTTGCTAAAGAAAATGATTCTTTGAAGAAAGAATTTTCAAATATCCTGATAAAATTTTCAAAAGGTTTTAAAACATTAGAGCATATCATTTCCATACAAGAACCCTACTAAAATAAGTTGGGACTTGATTTCGATAAGGAAAATGAACATCTAATAGATTTTCCTAAAATCAAGGACAGACTCAGATAAAGACCTCCTACACTAGCTTATAAACAATATTTTTAAAAAGTCTTTGTGAAACTTTTTGGCGAAAGTGCTCTCAAGTGCTCCAAATGTGGAGATCCAAAATACTTTGAGAATTAATGTCCTAAAACTAGAGACTAATTAAGAGAGACCAGATAAGAACAACATATTCTACTAACTCTCATGGACCCAAGTAGGTCTAGGTACCAAAGAAAAGATGAGATTGCTTTCTTGAGGGGAATAAAGGAAGAAGAAAAAGAATTTGGAAATAAGTTTATTGCGGGGAATTCTACAAAGGAAGAATGATTGTGAATCTGCACAAATCATAGTGCAATTGGAAGAATACCTCGAGCGAAGATTGACATGGATCATCTTTAAATCAATGGTATATTTCAAACGTATACTTTGGGTAAGAGAATATAAAAATTTCATATTTAGCATCTTGCCTTGCAAATTTCTATTCAAATTTATCATGATTATGATGATTGCTTATAACTTATATATGATTTATATTGCAAGTATCTCCTGCATTGCGCATATTTATTAACCAACTTGGCCCGTGGTAGAAATATCTACTTTCTTTTTGTGAAATGCATCAATAATATGCTTTTGAGATTTACGCTTAAAGAAAACCCTTTACTCTTGAAAGATGTTATTGTGTATACTTGGATACTCTTGCTATATTCTTAGAAGATATCTTATAATTGTCAAGTTTGGTCCGCAAATTGGAAGAAGGTATGTACGTAAAATTCTCCTTATTTTTGCAAAGATTGTTTTCTATTCTACAAGAATTTGCAGGTGATAAAAGAATATTTCCATATGAAGTTTGGAGATTCTGTACTATTTTCGAAGACTCGAAAATTCTCCTCTTTGTGCAAAATTCTTGCAAATCATTGAGTAAGCCCCTAACGTGTCGTATGAAAGGTTGAGTAGCTTTGAATTCAAATATTTGATATTCTTATTTGAAGAAATGGCATTATACATTGTCTGGATATTATAACAGCGCATTTGTGCAAAATAAGTTTGTTGAGTTTATGCAAATTGAATTTGAGACGAGCTTGACTGAAGAAAACAAATTTCTACCTCAAATTTCAAAAAGCAAATGATCATTGCAAATGTTGTTGTTACGAATGAAATAATGGAAAAACATTTTGTTCAACATGGACGAGCTGCAATAAGTGTTGTTCGCAAAAATCGTCGTGGCGACGGGGGAGAAATTGAATGCAAAAGAAAGGGGGAGAATTGATTATTTCAAAAAAGCATCAAATTGAGGGGGAGTGTAAATCAAGAATGAGAAATTCTTATAAGGTTGGGTTAATTTTTGCCCGATCTTGATTTCCATGGAAGGAAAAGGTAAATGTATTAGAACTTGCTAAGTTTTACAAAATCCGATAAGTGCATCTTCTATTTCCCTTACTTTTGTCATTAATAAATCTCATATTTACATTATCATTTTATTACGACAAAAAGGAAAGTGAAATTTATAATGCATCCGTGATTCTTGATGGATAGTTATTGATGTTTGAGCTATATCAATATCCTTCATGTTTGTTTTAAATGATATTTCTAAAGATTGTGTTTCATGCCTCATAAATTTCCAAAGATATTCTGTGAATTTGACTTGAATTATATATTCTTTGCATGATACCATTTCCATTGTTATCACTTTTTGGTTATGACAAAAAAAAAAGGAGGAAAAATATAAATATGCGTATATGTTGACCGTTTGATTGGTTGATATTATTTATTGCATAATATTAATCTATGATTATATTTCTACATATTGTTATGCTCAATCTATTTGCTATCTTATGATTCGAATCACATTTTTGAATATCTAAAATTTGGAGATTGATTTATCAATATTTTTGAAAGTATGGTTGCACATCTGCATATTCATAAATTGATTTATCATCATAAAAAGGGGGAGATTGTTAGGGAAATACCTTGTGATTATTTTGAAGATAACAAAATAAATCAAAGGCTACTAACATATTTAATGATTTAGTAACTAGGTGAAAGACGCATAAGCCGCCATGCAGATGATAGAACGTGATAAGTCCAGAATGTGACAAGTTCCAAACGAAGCAAGTTTAGAATGAGACAACTCGATAGAACATGACACACTCCCAAAATGTATAAAGACTAGTAATCTAATTTGGATTCTACACCAAGATAAATTTTATTGACTCGGTCTAATTGATTAGCAATTAGATTCTAAAAATAAGAACTTTCCAAATAAATAAACTCTTTTTATGGAAACCAAAATTCTGATTGTGTGGATGACCAAAATCAAGTAGAAATTCTATCTTTGTCATTTAATGACTACCAAATCTTCTTGATACAGTTCTGTCCAATAGGTATATTGGAAGACGATCCTCTATATACTATCTAATGGCTAATTAGGAAGTGGGGAAGTATTTAAGGAGATCAAGGAGCAAAGGAGCATGTAGGAGATGAGGCCAAGAATCTATAATTCCAAAGTTTAAGCGAACTTCAAATTATACACTTGTCTTTCATGAGCATAAACATTTATAATTGTTAGAGAAATCCAAAATAGTGATTTAGTGAAATAGTGTGATCTATTTGCTAAGTATTTGCACTTAAATTTATAATCTCTTATTTATCATATAGTGGAATCCTGCCAATGGGCTATCAGTATACGAGAGTGGACGTAGGCTTGACCTAAGCCAAATCACTATAAAATCTTGTATGCAATTTCTTTGATACTTACTCTCTTATTATTATTGTTAAAGTCTCCTACACATTGTAGGTTGTTCTTAAAATTCATTCTAAAACATTATAGATTTTGAACCTTATTCCATAATCTGGACCTCATGCAGACAATGATCTTGATTTATTCTGTTCCTCTTTAATTTGTCGAGATTTCATATTACCACTTATTCACCCCTTCTAAGTGATTTGAGCTAGCAACATCAACTTCTTTGTTCCCGAGAACAATTCTAAAATCAAGCCAATTTCTTTTTCTTTTCCTCTTTTCTTTTCTTGTTCTTCTTCATCTAGCCGATCATCGACCTTAGTGATAGCTGGCGACTAGCCATATGAGATTCAGCAACCTGGCTGAAGCATTGCCATGGCTAGACGAGCTCAGCTTCACCTCGCCTACCACTGTGAGGTGGTCTCGGCGAGGGTTAGCAAGGCCGATGACTAGCTAAATGAAGAAGAAAAAAAAAAGGGAAAAAAAGAAGAAAAATATCATAAAATTATTAAAAATCAAAATTAATTCTATGGCATAAAAAAATTTGAGGGTTCTATCAAACGCATTTTTGTCTTTTTATATTTCGAAAATAAAAATTTTGTATAGTTACCAAACACTTTCAAATGCTTGGAAACTCGTCCGGGAAATAAAATTAGAAAAAAAAAACTATTTTCAAGTAAAAATTGTTTCTAAGAGCATTATAGTTACTAAACACACCCTATGTTGCGGAGCCCCACATCAACAAAAAAGTCACGACTTTCATTGCCAAGTTTCATGAGACCTGAGTCCCATAATCCAATTGCCAAGAAATTGCATGTAGCATTAACTCTTTGGACAATTTATTGCATATGGTATATATACGTAGCTCAACACAAATACTATCCTTTAATTTCTAGATTTGTATATAGTCAATTTCTCAATTGGTTTACCCACTAACTTTTGCAGTTGCGTTTATGGGTATGTTCTCCTCAACATGTACCAAAGTCTTGTGTCTTGTATATGTTTGTATCTCGCTTTTGTGTGTGTGTGTGTGTGTGTGTGTGTCTCTCTCTCTCTCTCTCTGTGAAAGTGCTACAGTCACAATCATTGTGCAGCTAATTGCTCCCCTCAAATGACCTCTAATTTGGATTCGTGACCTCACTTGCACGGGCGCACACACGCCCATACCAAAAATTAAAGATGATGACTAAATTTCAGAAAAAAGATGAGATTGGAAAACATAGGCACTTGAGAAGAAAAAATTACAATATATATATTCAATTTATGTGAATTTAGTGCATCACAAATGTCGAACTTGTAAAGGCGTTAAATGTTCAGCATATATTATTGTACATAACGTTATTTAATTCAGACCAGTAATTCTAAACTTGTTTTCCTTTTTTTTTTTTAATTCTTTTTAGGTGATTAGGTCTGAACCATTCGTCTCATTCTCAAGTTGGACCTATTGTTTGTCTAAAATCTCTTACCTTTGAACCTATAAATTCACTTGCCCTCCTTCATTGGCACTTCAAAGCGCAAAAACCCAAAAAACATAGGGGAGAGAGATACAGTTTATGGATACTGCCCTTCATTGATAGTTGATGCTGCCTTTCGGTGCCTTCGCAGTAATGTAGCTACTAGTACGGGAGGCAACAACGGGCAAAAGAAATCTTCATCTTCCTTCTTGCTCATGAGCATGTTCAAGCCTCGGAGGGCTCGCCGGGACGATGCTTGGGAGGGGAACTCCGTAAGCTCGAAGAAATTATATCCGAGCGACTACGACAAGGGCAGGTACGTTGCGGAGCCCGGCATTGACAAGAAAGTCACGGCCTTCATCGCCAAATTCCATGAGACCCGAGTCATGGAATCCGAATGCCAAGTGATCACGATTTAGCATAGGCCGCCCCTCTACCGAATTGGCTTTTTTTTAGAGTTGTATGTGTTTGTTCAAAGTCTTCTTTACTCTCTGGACTAGTTGTTGTACATGTGTGTAGCTTAATACAAGTGCTGTCCTCTAATTAGAAGATTTGTATAAAAATAATCTCTCAAGTGGTAGTTTATTCATAGCTTTCTTCGACTTGCGTGCATTGTTATTGCTGCTACGTAATAGCTATCGTTGAAACATCCTCCTTTTACATTACTTCTCTTTTATCTTGCGGCAAATTATTGATCTTGTGTTTGTTTTTAGTCATATTTGGAGTGTCGAACGCTCCAACTGCTAAAACTTGACACACGGGAACACTTAAATACCAAAAATTTCAAAAGATATACTTAAGTGCCAAAATGGAATAACAATGGATTACTGAAGTGTAACGACGAGGAATTCTGGTCAAAATACTAATGTGGCATTTTTCAACGAGTCAAGCTCAAAACAACATTGCTTTGGGTATTGACGTGGTTAGATTAGCTCAAAATGACGTCATTTTGGATCGAATTAAATTTTTAATATTAATATTAGTATTAAAAAAAAAAAAAGATTGCAGAGCATTTGGCGAGGGCATAGCCCTCACCACCGCTACCTTACCATCACCGAGGAGGGTCGGCAGTGGCTAGGCAAGGGTCAATGGGATCGTTGAGCCCTAGCCAATGACCAACGACCTTGGCCGACCACTGGCGAGAGCTTGTAGGCCTTTATTCAGTTGGGCCAAGGGCCGCCGTTGGCTCGACGGTCGACCAAGGTCACCTACCACTAGCTAGAGCCCGGCGACCCTAGCAAACCCTCGCCCAGCCACCGTCGGCCCTTCTCGGCGATAGTGGGCTAGCAACGGCGAGGTCACAACCCTTGCCAAATGCTCTACAATCTTTTTTTTTTTAATATTAATATTAGAATTCAAATTTGATGCAAAACAATGTTGTTTTTGGCTTTTCAAAGCTAACTCAACTTTCCAGTGAGCCATGTAGGCAATCATAATATTAAAAAAAAAAAAAAAAAGAGTCAAATTTTTGGCTACTTTCACTGAACTTGGCACTTAAATGTCCAAATTTTATGAAAAAGTGATACTTAAGAGTACCTTTTAGAACTTTTGGTACTTAAATGTCCCTCGTGCCAAGTTTTAACACTTGCTGTATACTTCTACCATCATATTTGTCCACTGGTGCAATGAGTGAGAGAGTGATGCACAAACCAACACACAGACAGATCTAGGCTCAAGGGTTGCTCGTGTGCGTGTGGTTTTCTTAAAAGTGCAGAAAAAGTAAATTTGAAAAGAAAATTCATCCCAAAAATATTGAGGAACGTAATCTTTTACGCACAAGAGGAGAATGTCACATATCAATTTGTCACAATATATCACTCGTAAACTTATTTTGCAAATCGACTGTGCGTATTCCGGACACTATTTTAAACAAAACTGATGATAAAATGAATGCCTTCGAGCATCACCTAATTGTAAATAGAAGAACAACAAAGGTAGAAAAACAAAGGTGATGACATTAAAGTAAGGTGGCAAATAAAACATGAGAATTCAACTCAAGAGACGTCGCTCGCGCGTATAGAGAACAATACTTAACCGAGACCACCATTCAATGTACAGAATTTAATTGAGCGAAGTACATTCGTGATTTAATGCCCGAGATGCAAAGGAAACATTGCTTTTGGTGAGCCTTGGCTTTTGGGAAAAGGGGAGGAGAGAGCTAATGAGCTAATGAGCTAATGAGCCTTGTCGTATCCTAACATAGATGTTATGCGAAACCTGTTAAACACAATAGATCAATTTGAGTGTAGAGAGAGAAAGTAAAACTTATTATGCAGAGTAGTCTTGATATAGGTAGAATATTATTTTTGCAAAATGAACAATTTTGTCCATCGCTTTCTTCCCTTAAGAAATTCCATATGGAAAAAGATGGGTTGGCAAATCGATTGGCAAGGGTTGATTTGAAGACTGGCGAAATTCTAGGAGAATTAATGAAAAAACATGGACTTATTGTTGCAACTCCTGGTCAAATCAAGTCACGAAAGAATCGTACTATATTCTCTCTGTTTGGCTCTAAAGAATCATACCGTATGCTTCTTCCTACCCTTTCCTTTACTCTCTCCTCTTTCTTCGCTGGCGACCAATTTTGACTTTGAGATCTGAATTTTACACAGGCTTCCAAGCTAATCGCACCTCAGAAAAGTGGAAGCTACCCTTGGTCTTAAGTTTTGGTGAACTTCTGTCTGCCCCATCATCCATGCAACAATTTTATGCGGTAGCAATTTGAGGCTTGATATTTGATTCCCTCGCTTCTCTCTTTCCACTACTCTAGCTTGATATTTCAAATGAGGGAACTCCCAATATTTTCCACCACTCATCATCATTAGCCATCCTTTCCTTTTGGTACGTTTGGTCGATTGGGAAAGGAAAAATTGGTGGAAGGCTCGCTGCAAATGTTTTGTTAAATCAAGCAAACATCTTGGAGATTCTTCCTAGTCCTTGGTCGTTCTAATTCACCCAGATTCCTCAGGTGGAATAGAATTGTTCGCTCTTTGGGACGTTGTGCTGAAACAAGGCAAGAATATTGCCAGGCTAAAAGTGAGGAGAATAAACATGGGGTCTGTGTCTGTTTTGCCTTTCCGTAAAGGTGGGCGCAAAAAATGCAATGCCCACCATTGGATTTGGGCTCTTGAATTGTTCTTCACGTATTCGCCTCCTTTCTCTTGGATACTTCTTGAGAATCTTTTAGGGATTCAGTCATGTTCCATCTTTTCTAAAACCGATGGTTTTAAACACTCCAATGCCACATTCCACAATTTTTTGTATTCATTTAATTTACTTCCCCACTTTGGAATCGTTTTCCTTTTATGAAGAGAAAGTTTAGTTTAAATAAGTAAATTCGGATTTTATGAAAGATTTTTACTATATGGTTTAGACCAATTACTCCACTCATATGTTTACTCTTAGTATCGTGGAGAAGTGACTCTATGTGACCAAGGCAACCATGTGATATCTAGGACCGGTTGCCCTTTTTCCCTCCTTTCAACTATTTTCCTATTCTCCTACTTGAATATCTAAAAAAAGGTTAGTTTCCTGTGAGATTCATAGGGTTAAAATTATTTCATTCCTTTAGCTCCCAACCTTGGAACGCTTACTTTAGTTGGAATACGGTTCAAATTCTCATATTTGAACGACCCAAATACCTCACATAATTTTTTTTTTTTAAAAAATGCTTTCCATTTCTCTCTCTTTTCCCCCATTAACGACAGTTATGAAACCTCCTCTGTGATTGATCTTTTGCATTTTAATGTTGCTTCAAAGCTACAAAGACAAGGGGTCAAATCTAACCTAATTCTGTTAAATACATTAAACGCCCTATTATTGCTTATTCGCACTATGCCTTTGAATTAAATCATTCGGAGATTCTACAAGTAAATTCACACATAGTTCGGCCAAAAAAGGTCCCAGATGCCCTGATGAACAGAATACTATGGATTCGAACCATAGTTGATTCTTGCGTTAAAGTTGTGCGCAGTCACCTATAAGTGAATTTGAACCAGCGAAAGTTCAATCATTGGAAGCTTTCTCTGCTTTGTGGTAGAGAGAGCATCGCGTTGAATGTGCTGTGGGCCGGTAGGCCGCGGCAGGAAAAATAATAATTAAAAAAAAGGATAACTTTAAATAATAATAATAATAAAAAATCCAAGCTAAAAGAAAGAGGCACAAGCCCTCGCCGGTGGGCCGCGGCATGAAAAGCGCCGTGGATGTGGCCAGGGCCTTACTCATGGCCGGCGGGCTGCTCCCCTTTGTTGTTCTGTTTGTGTTTTTTTAAAACTTTTGACTTTTTTATTTCTTAATCCAATCTAATTTTTAATCTAATTTGCGTTGTGTTTCTTTTTAATGGTTGGTTTTTTTTTCCTAACGTAGATCTTGGTGAGGGCCTCTTGAGAAAATAATAAAAACAACTATATTATTACTTTATGTTAGATAAATTAGCCGAAATTAATGAATGGGCTTGATTAAATTGATTCGACACATTTTTAGAATTTGATTGCACTTTTTGAGGTTTTTAGGACTTAGTCGCACTATCGTAACAAGTTTTAAAAATTCTATTGCATATGTCCTATAACAATAATGGAGAATTAATCCGTTTCTTGAAATACTCATGTCCTCTTGAAGAAAATGCCTAAATTGGATGCATCTTGTTTTGGATAGGAGGGCAGACGTGTTTAGAGGATAAGTCAAGTTTTACATGTCGAGAAGCACTAGAAGACATAACTTGGGCCTTCAGCAAAACATCATTTCAAGAATGGGAAGGAGCACGTGTGGTCTTAAAAGAGGAACATACAATATTTCTCAGAAAGTTGGTCAAAAGAATTCTGACCAACTTAAACGACTTGTAAGTGTCCCATTTTAAGTCGGTCATACATTACAAATCGATTTACATACTCCGATTTCAATCGGGTTTTACATATAATTTCAAACTCATAATTTAATAACGATAATGACTTCCATTGTGGTGGTTTGTAATTGACATTGTGGCATCGAGAGAGAGAAAGATAAGGGTAACTCTAGTGAAGTTATCATAGGGTGCAACACCCCGGGGTAGCTGCCTAAGCACACCAACCACACATGAGAGAGACCTAAAATCCCAAGCATCCATCACGACAAGTGATCCCCCCCAGTGATAGAGAGCAGCCCCCATGATGGCACCACTATTTAGAGAAAATGACATAAACAATCCATGAATTTTCATCTAATGTGAATTTGGTTCCTGAATCTTTAATTTGCTCAATATAATTCACGAACTTTTAATGCACGTTTAATACAATTCCTATTGAACAAATTAAAAGTTTAGGGATTAAATTATACATTGAGCAAAAATTCAGGAACTATTATGTCATTATCCCCATTGTTTGTCCTCCAAGCCTCAACACAAATTGCCCTTCTCTCTTTCGCCTTTTTTAGTGTTTTCGTTATAAAATATTATATTGGCCAATATAGGCGGGATAAAATCTTCCACCCCTAGGCCCAAGATAGATTATCTAGGATTTTATCCGGCCTAATACAAATATATCCAATGCCAGAATCCAAGCTCTTATATGGACCACATGACTGGGCCTTCATCCTCTCACTCGTTTTTGCCGATTAATTAACCCACAACACGGTGTTAGGGAGATAGTTTGA
The DNA here is from genome assembly GCA_014182365.1 of Eucalyptus tenuipes. Taxonomy (NCBI): domain Eukaryota; kingdom Viridiplantae; phylum Streptophyta; class Magnoliopsida; order Myrtales; family Myrtaceae; genus Eucalyptus; species Eucalyptus tenuipes. Next base: position 12,625,748 of record CM024544.1, on the reverse strand, counting down.
GGACCGTAATTGCAATCCTATCACAGTTCTTGATTTTGATCCAGCTAAGATACTACTTAAGCTCGTGCCTGCGAAATTTGTAATAATTCGAGGATTGTGATTGCAAAATACACGACTAATTTATATCTCGGAGAGGTACCTGCCATGAGCTCTAACTAATCTTATCAAGGGCGTAAGTGCTCTAACTAAAATTTGCGATTTTTTTTTTTTTTTTGGTATATGTACATTAATTGGTTTGTAATTGGCCCATTATCATCTATTGGCCCAAATAAGGCAAAACCTCGAACTTTCGGCGACTGATAGGTACGAGCCCTCTTTAACTCTTTTCAAATAGCCCATCCCCTCCTTTTTCTTACACGATAATATGCTGGGCTTGATTGACAAAATCATACCTGAACTCCCTCCAAAGCAAAAACCTCCTAAACACAAAACCTATTGTCTCTCTAGCATGTAAAGCATCATATCATTATATAGATAATAGTAAAATCGAGGTTTCAAGAAAGAGTTTTTTCGAGGTGCCGACACGTGGTGCCTCCCCTGCGCATCGCTGTCCTTGACAATCCTTTAACTTTTTGAGACGTTTTCTTCTTCATTTAGATAAATATGCCATTTGGACCAACATTCTTTATGCATGACGTTTGTATCTGTTTGACTTCCAAAAAAAAAGAGTTAATACTTGGAGAAAAATGGTAATACACTTGCCCTCTTCAAGTTAGTCTATAAATCTTGAATCTATAATGAACTATTTTAACTAATCTAGAAAGTTAAATCTTTATCCATATTTATATGTGCTTCAAGTCTAAATAACCCTTCTAAATTCATTTTGATAGTGAAACTACAGGTGAAAATAGAACAAAAGAAAAAAATCATTGAAAAGGCATAGGAGGTAAAGACAATTTTTGAATTTTGAAGTACTCATTGTAATAGACATGTGCTGAATTTAATTAAATATTCATGTACATGTGAAAACTTTCTAATGTTACCCAACCTTCAATGCAATAAACCATAATTTGCCTGACGCAAAATCTATCCCATTGGCCTTTTGCAGGGGGATTTTTCTGAGTACGGGAGCGGAACCATACGATCATCAACCGTTAATGCTAAATCTTGATGTAAGATTTTGTGAGACCATTATCAATTGTTCTAAAAGTTTAAGTTATTAGATGAAGGTATAGTTTATTATTTAAATATTCTCATGCTTAGTCTAATTTTTTACCTAATACTAAAAGTGAAAATTTAATTGAAGAGGTAAAAGGGATTTGGAAAAATTCGAACTCAAAATTTCGAGATTTAATACCATATGAGATTTTGGTGGGACAATTACCAACTGTTCTGAAAACTTAATTTTTAAATGAAGATATGATTTATTATTTAAATATTCAAACAATTGAAAAGATACACACAGAAGTATCGAGGTTGTCAAGGGACTCGTATTCGTCGCCATAATCACGACCATCGTCTTCCATTCTCTGTCTCTCTATCACACATTAAGGATGACGAAATCCTTTCCTGATGCACGCGAATGGTGTTCGGCCTTTCCTGTTGTGCCTTGATGAGTAAGTTGACTGGGGAACTGAGTGCTGGATTCATGTGTGTGATGTCAAAAGAGGTACCGCTTTTATGTTTTAGTCCCCTTAATGGAGAGAAGCTCGTGGTGGTCAGTGTCTGGTATTTTGCTCATGCACTCAACCTCATTCCCATGCAAAATCCTCCTAAATTACCCCGCAACTTTTGAAACCTCGGTGTGAAGTTTAGCTATGACTTCCGATCTTCCACTGGCCATCCATACCGCAGGAGCGCCGCCTATTCTTCGACGTTTTGGGCACGGGGTCGGAATATTTCGAATATGTTGTAAGGAATGACAAGATGGGTTTGTTTGTGCTTTGTTCCTTAGAAGAAATTATCAAAAAAAAAGTCATAAACATGTTACACATATACCAATTCAGTCATAAACCTTTGAATTTGGCTAATTTAGTCCTAAATCTTTTAGACTACATTTGCTCGTTTAGATTTTTAATTAGAATAAAAGTAGATAAGATGATATATGAAATCCAAAGATTTCGCTACATTATATCCATTGTTTAATGAATCGCAGTAATAAAATCAGATATATACACTTCATATTATGTATATTGTTTAGTATAAAAGACTTCATATTAGTGTAAATAAACATAAAAGTATGGTAAAAATCTAGACTACATTTGTGTAAATAAACATAAAAGCTACAAACGGATATGGTAAAAATCTATCGGGACACTCATGTTTACTTTATTTTATTGGCTTTTTATATTTAATTATTTTGTTTTTATTTTCTTTCTTCCCTTCTATCATTCTCTAATAAAATTTGATTAGATAGTCAATTGTATTAATATACCTAAGATACTAAAATACATAATATATGTAATAAATACAAAATTTATTTATCTTTATATATTGAATTCGTATTAGAATTAAATTCTAATATATAAATACAAATAAGATTAAATTTAAATAAATAAAATTGATATTTTTTGTTATATTATATTTCTTATATTAGTATTCATATATTACTTATATTGAGATATAATTTTAATTTTATCAATTTAAGAATTTGTTATTTGAAAAAAAATTATATTATAGATATTAAAAATCACATCCACTTTTATCTTACTTCCTCCATGGAATAATTTTATTCGGGCTACATCTTTCCTATATTCAATTTTATCTTATCTTGAGTAGATATCAAATATAGTATAAAATAAATTTTATCGTATCTTGAATTTTATCTAGTCTGCCAAACATAGTCATGATAAAATTTAATCCTAAACCTTTTGATATTTTGCCAATTCGATTAAAAAATTTTCATTTATTTCAATTTAGTTTTAAACTTCTTGACGATTCGTTAATTTAGTCCTTTTAGCCATTTTCTTTTTGAAAATTTTAATTATTTTTCGATTTTTCGATTTTTTATTATTATCATTTCTTTTTTTTTCTTTTTTATAATCCTGAGCTAGCGAGGGCATCACAACCCTCACCTAGATCTGAGCAATGGTAGATGCCCTCACGAACTTAGGGTTGGAGAAAGAAAGAAAAGAAAAGTAGAAATTCAGGAAAATTTTTAGAAAATTTCTAAAAAACTATTCACTTCGGCACCAGCAATGCCACTTAAGATGGTTGGAGTTGCCTAGACCACTGAGTCAATGATTTCGGCAAAAATTGGCCAAATGACTAAATTGACAAATCGTTAAAAGATTTAGAACTAAATTGCCAATATCGTCAAAAGTTTTAAAACTAAATTGACACAATTAAAATGTTTATGACTGAATTAGCGAATTGTTGAAAGGTTGATAACTAAATTAGCCAAATTAAAAGGTATATGAGTGATTTGACACAAATGCAATATGTTTATGACTTATTTGATAACTTTCCTCACTATAAATATTATTATTCTTTTCTGAGCTAAAATTAATAAATGAGTTTATTTCGAGTCATTCTCATTATAAAAGAAAGTTTCTCAAAGTTGATTTTCTATGATTGTAAAATTTTTTTAATGTAGTTCGTAAGTTTATTATTAGATGATGTATGCCAAAACTTTTGGTAGTTTGACTCGATGTATGTTGTACAAGCACACTCTCCCAAGATTGCATTTGTCTTAGGTATATCAAGTAGATTAAGCAATTCCCAATTTCCAAAACCAGAAAGAGATATGAGATGCTTGCACTAATCTGCACTATAGTACGTGTACAATTTATGCATTGGAAAGTTTTCGACAGGACAAGATTTAAGTCAAATAGTGATTGGTTAACGATGAATTAATGTACCCTCTGTTGGGGACGACGCCTAACAATGTAACATGAGAAAGAAAGAAAAGTCCTAATTGAAGTTTGGCCTTCAACTGACTTGATAAAGGGAAATAAATTACTGACTCCAACATTAATGGCAAAGAGGACTTCTTGCCAATTGAAGTCGACAAACAAGGCGGCAAGTTGCTGGAGAAGAAAAGTCCAAGATGGTCTTCAAGTGACAGCTGGATATGAAAGTGAGTGATAAAAATAAAGAAGAGGAGCGTGTGATGTCGACTCCTTAGCAAAGAAGAAATTGGAAGCCCATCATGCACGAAGTTGGCTGCTGGACGCGTGGCGGTGAAAGCTTGAGCCTATAAAGAAGGCTTCGAGTAAAAGTTTTAAAAGATAAGCCACCATAAATTTACCGTGTTACCTAGAAAGGTGAAAAGAAAGAACAAAATATTAATAGGAAATTCGAATAATTTTTTTAAAAGTTATTAATGTTAGTGTTGGCCACATAGGATGGTCAACTGAATAAATTGCCATAATTAACAATTTACACCCAAAATTAATTGTAATGACATTTTAAGATTAAATTAGCATAATTGAAAAGTATTGAATTGAAAAAATTTAGGATTAAATTGGCCAATTCAAAATTTCATGGTTGATTTGGTACAAATAAAATAGATTTAAAACTTTCTTGATAACCTTTCCTTCATAAATATTATTATTTTTGTGCTAAAATTAATAAATGAGAAAATGAGTTTATTTTGAATCGTTCTTATTATAAAAGAAACTTTTTAAAACTTCAATTTATTTGATTGTGAACTTTTTCATGTAGTTTCGTAAGTTTAATATCCATGAAAAACCAAAACTTTAGGTAGTTTTTCTTCTTTTTTATTTGGTCAAGAGGGCAGTTTGATTTGATGCATGCCGTACGAGGACACTGCCCCAATATTGCATTTGTCGTAGTCGTTTTAAGTAAATTTAGTGATTCCTATTTGGAATATTAGAAAGAGCTAGAGATGCTTGCATTAAATTTGTATTATAATAAGTGCACAACTTTTGTATTGGAATATGATCGACACGATGAAATTTAAGCCAATGAATGATTGGCTAATGATAAATTGATGTACTCTTGTTACTCAATACATATTCTCTTACGACCATTCCAAGGAGCACGGATCTATGTGTCTTTAATAGTTGCTTAATTTGTGTGGGATATGGAGACTGTCACACTGATGAAATTTAATTAAGTACTAGTCATAGATATCATTACAAAGAAAAAGATTAATTAATATACAAATAGACTTATCTTAGATTATATTTATTTTAAGTGCAAAAATATTAACCTACTATCTTTGACAATCGCCGGATTAGTTTGGAATATATCAGATCAGCTTGGACTATCCATCGCATAGCCCATGGTTTTTCCCATGGTTTTTCTTAGAAATCCAGATTAGATGAGCCTAACCACGGTCGCAATCATCTGTATTTTCCCCATTTTGACAATGGTCTCTTCCTTTTTTATCCGATTGTTCAGAAAGGAACCATCTTTTCAACCCCACTTTGAAGAATATATGCCATGAGCAACATGAAGCTGCGGTTCTGCATACAAGAGAATCCTTACCAAGAATCCGGTCCAGAAGCAGCTCATTAAGTTTTGAGATTATTCTCACCACCTACCACGTTGGGGCTAATTAAAATTTTCGATAAGCAATCCACCGAGATTTACGACACGAACTAGTTACATATAACAATTCTTGCGTAACAATAGTTTTATAACAATCAACAATAGAACAATTCCAACTTACATTACCCAACAACTCTATTTGATCTGACAGATGGGAACCCAAATTGCAAATTTAAACCGGGTTGAAAGAAACGAAACACCGACACACCAATAGAGTGGAAAATCAGTAGTTTATGCACATACACACAATCAAGTCTAGGGTCACCATCAACTGGGGCATAAAGGGTCCCATCTTCTTGATAGAACAAGCACACTTCATTCCTTTTTTGAATCGAGCCACCTGTCCAAAGTCATGATCATCGAATCAATTAAAGTAAGTCCAAAGTATCAACACTAAATCAGAACATTAGTAGACTATGAGAAAAGGTCGAATTAGCGATATAAGGTGTGTTCATGTCTAGTCATGCCGGGCCCATCCACATAACCATCTTTTGCGTCGCCCCGAATCTGTCCCTTCTTTAGTTTTCTTAGCAACGGCCACTCCATGACATTAGCAAACGTGATCATAGTCAAACCCTTTTTCTCTTTCATGAAAAATGCAGTAATTTGCGTAAACAAATATTTATATATTGCCAGGAGTTATCTGGAAAGGAATGGTTTAACACAATTCAGAGTATTCAATGATTACTGGAGATAGATAACCACAATTCGACTGCGAAGAAGCTTGTGAGAATTGAAACCCTTAGATTGAGATAGACCGGGTGCTTACACAAGGGTGTGCTTTCATTGCTTGGTGATGATCCAGATAGCATAAATGATCCCGGGAATATAGCCAAATATAGTCAGCAGAAGGCAGATCCAGAACTCAATCTGTCGACAATCACAACCACTAACCGGTTAATGTTTCACCACACCAAAGAAAAGGAGAAAGAAGACCAACACGGGCACGAAACATCCGATTTCCTAAACATGGAAACTCCCTCACGCCCATCATAGTTTGCTCAAAAAAGACAAGGGAATACGTGCTCACTCTCTAGTCCGCTAATTCCCAAGAATTGACCAACCCAAGTTTGCATGGAAGCTAAAGCGAAAGAATCAAAAGAAGAAGGAGGAGGAGGTGTAGGGTGCTGTGTTTTGACCTTGCAGCCATACTTGAGGAAGACACCAAGAGGAGGCAGGATGATGGCCACGAGGATGTCGATGCATGTGTAGGTGCCGCTGTCCGACATCGTCGTTCTTCCTCTGTCCTCCGATTCAAGCTTTCAGTAAAGCTGAGCTTTCGTGTAGGAGGGCGGTGACGACAAGGTCTCTAGTGCGAACTAACTGAAACGGCGATGCTTCGGTATTTATAGAGACCCAATCGGGACCAACCCCAACCCGTACGTGGGCCTCCCTCATTGGGACTATTCACGTGTTGTGGTTCTGCATTTTCTTTGTGCGGACTTCTAGACCGTAGAATCCATTTTACAGCTGCCTCGAATAAGCTTTTGGAACGTGGAACCACGCCCCCCCGATATTCCTTAGGGGGTTAATTCCATCGTGATTGGGAAGTTCAACAGGGCTATGCAACCTCGCGTCCCGCTCACGGATGCGTGTCTGCTCTTTTCTTCATACTAATCAGGTCGACCCATTGAATGTTTTTCCTACCCAAATAAGGTTGAGTCCATTTCAGACACGACTCCTCGCTCACGTTGATTCATATCCACAACCACAGTTAATAACAAGATATTGTTTTTTTTAGGTCGGTCAGTTAATAACAAGATAAAGGAGCTTTTTTTTGGCTAGGAAGATAACGAAGAGCTTAGTTTGCCATGATGTCCCTTCTTATCCTCCCTCTCTCTCTCTCTCTCTCTCTCTCTCAGAGTAAATCACATGGTAGGTCTAGGAGGGGCTGAAATTTGGGCCATCAGCGAGCTCAATGGACCAAAAGCCTCCATTCCTAAGCATGGAAGTTGACCCATCATGGTCAGACCTGATAATTTAGGAAAAGACAACAGCGTATGTGTTCCCTCCCTCCTATACTACTAAGATGTTTTAATTAACTGTGAAAGACTTAGCACCTAACACTATGACCCATTAATTAGACCAAAAAAAAAACACTATGACCCATCAAGCTCATCAAACTTTCTCCATATGCTTGCACAGGCATATCTCATGGTTTACTCGAGTAGTTGGCGTCAACTTCTTAAGGTATGATATGTGCTTACATAAACAAATTGTCACGTATCAGCCATATCTATGCATTATCAACCATATTATCTCCGGCTTAAGTTGTTAGAGAAGTGTTGCATCACTATTTGACGTGAGAATTCACATCGAAAATATCAAAAAAATCATTAAGGGTTGCAATAGCTTCTCAAGGAGATTGATTTATAACTATCTACTAAGAATTGAGGAATAATGATGTTGATCTCAAGATCACCTATATATAATGCATCGTATATTCAGAGAGATGGCACATGATGCTCATGTGACTGTTATGCTTCTTGAAGTTTGGCTATTCAACATTTGCTCAACTCCCAAGTTATGAAAGCCAAAGTTATATAATGTAGGTCATCGATATCTATGTCGATGTGGCTCAACCTACTTGTTTAGTACTTACTAATTATCGTAGATCGCGCCTGTTTGATTATTCTTTTTCCATTAAAAACTTCGGGAAGAGAAGTTATTTTCTTTAATCAACCCTCGATTCAATTATATTCTGTATTCTTGCTAAATTCGAGTTCTTGAAGACGCCACACATTCCCCTCCTCGTTCGATTATATAATGTCCCAATTTCCAATGCTTTGCTTCTCAGACAGCAGCTCAGTTAGCACGAATTCAAAAGGTTTTTCTCTTCAACTAATATCGCCTAGGCAACCAGCCCTCTCGCGCATCATTCTTCAGGGTCTAAAGCACTGACTCGCGTGCACTGACTGGCTTGCAAGAAGCAGAGCACATGCCGCCAGTTCCCCGTTCCGACGGGCGGCGACTCTGCACAAAGATTGCCCCGAAGAGGAACTTTGCGACCACGCATTTCCCCTGAAGTTGAAAATAACAAAGAGAACAGAAGAGAATGAAAGAGAACAAGAACAGGAGGATATGCAGGGGACTCGACCTCTCGTGTCATCGCCAGCGCTCTCCGTATGGCCTCGTTCGGTGGATGTCCGGTAGCGCTGGTCTCAAGGTGGCCGCCTCCCCGTCCACGTGCCACTTCAGTTTGGCGTCTCCAGTTCTGATTCCTTAAAAGATTTAGAATCTTGTCGTTTGGACAGAGGAAAACATCAGAGGGAATTCTCCTCTTTCCTAAGAGGATGGACAGCAATTTTCACACCACCTTTCGGGTGCTAATCAGTTAACCCGGCCTTATCACAATCCAAGGGAACTGAACGAGACACAAACGTAGGGAGAGAAACTCCACTAGTCGACTTACTGATCAAGGAAACGGTTTGTCTAAGCCACTCAGCCAATTTCATCGTCAATTCGTGTCTTATCTGACTCATGGAGTCGATGGCGTATGTCACGAGTCGCGAATGAGCCCATTTGTTTTGGACCTACTCCTAAGGAGTAGGTTGCGAGGAAGATTTTATCAAGAAAGAGAACGGACTATCGACCGAAGTGGATATGTCTATCCAGCGCCAGTAGTATAACAGGGTCGGTCACTCTGTGTGTACAGGGGGCGGTGATGCCACCTGCCAATTCAAGAGAGGACCCCTTCCCTTCTGAGTTCTGGCTTTAGTTTGATCCCAAAGAGATTGGATCAACAGTGCCAAACGAAAAAACAAAGAACAAAGAACCAAAAAGAAGCGGCTCCTACCATTGCGGAGATGTTATCATCGTCACCGCCCACCACCCCTTTCAAGAAACAGGTCTCTCCAATGGGAAGATCGGAAATTGTTTAAACCCTTAAATCCCCATCGTGATGCATTAAGCTCAAGCACTAGTCCTGCCTCTTTCAATCCCCACATCCCCTTATAATTTCTCTCAAGCTTTCAACATAATTATTAGTCTTATTTATTTTTGCAAACTACATGTTATTTTATAATCTGTCATGGGAGATGGGAGGAGATTTTCAGTGACGTAAATCCCCAGAAGCAGAGGATAACATAAACTATCTGGAGCAGCATATGTTGTGTTTCTGCTGCACTGTACAGGCCAAAATGGCTTCCCCTCCACTCTCAAATATATAAAGATCAAATGGTCATATTCAACAGCAGGAACAATAAGGGTGCGTTTGTTTGTGTTTACGTTTTAAAAATTGTTAAGAACAAAAATAAAAACTATTTCTGTTCCGAAAATAATTTTTTATCGAAAAACGCGCGTTTAGAAAAAGCTTGTTCCGAGAATAAAAAAAGAACAAAACACATTTGGTAAATTTGTGTTCTTTTTTGTTTCTTTTAATTTTTAATTTTTTAATTTTATTTTATTTTTCTTTCTTTTTCTTTTTTTCTTCCTTGTGGCCGCTGGGCGATGGCCGGCGACCAATGAGGGCCGGCGGCCTCGCCCGGCCACGGCAAGGCTCGGCGGCCCCGGCGAGGTCGAGCCTCACCGTGGTTGGGCGAGGCTCGGCCTCGCCGGCGCCTTGGCCGGGCGAGCTCGGGCTCACCCCAGATTCGGCGACGCCGAGCTCGCCCGACCACCGGCGAGGCCAAGCCTCGCCGGCGGCGCGACGCTTGGCCTCACCCGAGGGCCGGCGACACTCCGGCGAGGTCGCCAGCCCTCGACGGCCGGTCGCGGGTCATGGCCGAGGCCGGCGACCGACCAAAGAAAAAAGAATAAGAAAAGAAAAAGAAAAGAAAGAGAAGAAAATAAGGAAGAGAGAGAAAATCTGCTTTTCAAAATTGTTCCAAAAATAAGAAACAAGTTTTTCTTGTTTTACGTTCTTTCTTTGTTAAAAAAAAAAACGATTTGGAACAAAAACGCAAACAAACGCGTTTCTATTCTTTTTTTTTTTGTTTTAAAAAAAAAAAAAACAGAATTTTTGTTCATAAACAGAAAAAAAGAACACAAACAAACACTCCCTAATAGTAATCGCATTCTTGTTTTTCTTCATGGCCCCACTTCATTTTCTCAAATGACATAAAGAATCTGTGATGGAATTGGAAGTTACCTGCTTTGAGGCATTCGACTGTACTTGCTTTTTTCTTCGTTTAGTAATTCACCGTTTTGACTGCCATTAGTGGGAAGTCAGAGAGACCCCAAAAAGCAGGGAGCAACGAGGGCGGTTAAAGCTTTTGGGATTTGGACCTCCATTTTGCATTTTAAAGACTTCTTGTACTCTTCTCTGACTCGCCCTCTGCCTCATGTGTTCCCACCATCCAACCTTTCACCTTCTTCAACACAGTCCAGCTGGGTTTTTTCGCCCTTCTTGCTCTGCGTGAATTTTTCCAGAGCGTCTCTCTTTCTCCGAGCTTAAAGATTGCCCTTTCGAGGATTTTCCAAACCGTGATATCCGAGCAAGAGCAATCATTCGCGCTTTCAATGCATTTGGATTAGTGTTGCTCGAGTCATTCGAGGTGTCATGATTCAATGACCAAGAGTTATGTGCTTGTTGGGTAAGAAATTTTTGGGCCTTTTCTTTACAAGATAAGCCATCTGTCAAATGAAAGATCTGAATGTTTTCCTTTTTATGATGTTTCTGATGAAGGGTTCTTGGGAAACAAGATAAAGTTTGGTATTGGATGATTGGAAGGTGTCAAGGGAGAATTTTTATGTAAGAACGAATATAAGGGTTTCTGAATCTCATCAAGAACTGAGGACTTTAGCACTTTACTCTTTTCAAACATGGGTTAATAGTATTTTATGTTGCTCGCTGATAGTGACCATCATATTAAAAAAAAGAGGATTCTTTTCTTAATCTTGACAGTGAAAAGGAGTGATCTTTTTCTCTTCTCTACCTCCCCTATAAATTTGGACTGATTTTGTCTTTCCGTGGGGTTTTTGGCAAAGAATGTGACGCCTTAAAACTCTAGGGTGAAGGTTTATCTACAACTTGGGTTCTTTGAATTCTATTGGAGAGTGGTGAAGCTGCATACGGAAGCTAAGTGCTCGAGGTTGGGACATTTCTTGGAAGCTAAAAGGTGTGTCCTGCTCTTAACCATGCCGCTGTTTGAGCTCTTCAAGATGGCCAAAGCTAAGCTTGACTCAAGCCTAGAGAAACCCACATCTTCTTCAACTGATCTTTCTTCTGTGTGAGTTTGATTTTTTTTTTTTTTAAATTCTTCCCAAATCTCTCACATTTTGAGCTCTTTTATGAGTTTCTTCTTTTCTCTAATGTTTTGTCGGTTATGGCCTTCAATTTTGTGCGCAGACCTGCAAATGAGCTCGTTGAGTTAACATGGGAACATGGCCAGGTTGTGCTACAAGGTCAATCTAGTCGAGCTCAAAGGGGCCCCTTCAGTAATAATACACCTTCTAATGGATCAAAACCTAGAGAAGGAGCTTCAGGTGATGATACCAGACCCAAGCCCGGGAAGTTTAGGAATCTCGAATGTGGATTAAGTGAATTTCCGGTGACTGAACAATCTAGTGAAATTGGTTTGGGACAGGAGGATGACATGGTGCCTTGGTTGAGTTTCCCTGTTTCTGGATCTTTACAGAATGATTACTGTTCTGATTTATTGACTGAGCTGACTGCAGTCGCAGCAAATGGGACTTCCCCTGGAAATGATGACAAAAGTTCTAGTCAGATAAATAGGGAGTTCCATGGCATTGAAAATGGCGTTCGTAGTCTGGGACAAACGGGTGCATCGAAGTTTTCTTCTTCTGCGGCTGGCGAAACTGCAATCAATAGAACTGGCTCTAATCAACTATATTCCTTGCCGAACCAGCAGTTCTTATCGCCATTACCATGTTTTAGATCAAGAGCCTTGGATGATGTGAGCACAAGTACAAGCAGTAGTATGTCCCAAGCTGTTTATGGGGATAAAGCTGGGTTGCCAACCTCTGTGGTAGCATGTTCTACTGTAAAGGTGCAGAGGCAGGATTTAGGGCATTCAGATAAGAGTTCCTGTTTTACGAATTTCTCACGTTTTTCACGACCTGCTTCTATTTATAGAGTTAATAATGCTGAGAGCAGTGGTCAAACGGCTGGTTTTGGTTTGTCGGGTGCAGATAGATCAGTCAGTAAGGAAAAGGCTTCATCTAACGATAATAGCACCCTTAGTGGATCAAATTTTGCTGTCTCAAGTGATGGTGTGCAGAAGCAGAGAAAGATTTATTCCTCAAACCCATTTGACGGAAAGCAATATGAGCAAAAATTTTCTGGTGGGCACTCAGAGGCTATCTGCCAGGAGAACACTTGTAAGAATGCTAAGCATTCTTGTCAAAATTATCAAGCAAGTGTTTGTAAAGGATCAAATGAGCGTGAAAAGACCACAGAGCATGTGGGTGGTTCTTCTTCGGTTTGCTCAGGCAACAGCGTGGAAAGAGTTTTAGATGACCCCAAAAGCAATTTGAAGAGGAAATCTCTTGAGACTGATGAGTCTGACAGTCCCAGTGAGGTATATTAGGATTTTTTTCCAGTCACTCTTCTTTTCCAGGACTTGTTTTGATGGCATATGCTTTTGGTTCATATCATGAAAACAGATGTTGAATGCAGGATGTTGAAGAAGATCTGATGTGTGAAAAGAAGCAAAACCCTGCTCAAGGTACTTCAAAAAGGAGCCGAGCAGCAGAAGTGCATAATTTATCTGAAAGGGTGAGTAAAATGATTGAGAATCTATTCAAAAAGACTGCATTGACAATTATAGGGTTATGTATAGGGTGTGCGAGTCTCAATATCTTTTTTGAATTTCCTTGAAACAGAGGCGAAGGGACAGGATAAATGAGAAAATGCGCGCACTACAGGAGCTAATCCCAAATTGCAACAAGGTAATCTTTTCTACTTAAGACCTCTTCCTAAATCTACTTACTACTTTATCAAATTCTTTCTAGATCTGGATCTAGGCTGTGAGACTGCATCAATTTGTTCAAGTATCTGCGTCGTCTGTGTTCATGGAAAATTGGCTGGCAGTTCATATGTCTATTGGCTACCATTAGCATAAACTCACCAGTGTCATGAGACACAAGAAGTCAATGAGCCAATTAATGATTGATACTCTTGGTCCTTCTCTGATTGGCTTCACTGATTTTGGCCTTTTGCCATTGTAAAGGTGGACAAAGCTTCATGCTTGATGAGGCGATCGAGTATCTGAAGACGCTTCAGCTTCAAGTGCAGGCAGATAATCTCTGCAAAATTGTCAGTTCGATTCTTTTGGTTTCTTTGACAAGTTCTGAGGCACATTAAACTTTTCCAGCAGATGATGTCAATGGGAGCCGGTCTGTACATGCAACCTATGATGGTACCAACTGGAATGCATCCAGCACAGATGCCGCATTTCCCACCCTTTGGCATTGGAATGGGTTCAGCAATTGGATTTGGCATGGGTATGGTCGACATGAACGGCCGTTCTTCTGGTCGACCAGTGGTTCCAGTTCCCCCAATGCAAGGTCCACATTTTCCTAGCCCACTGATCTCAGCAGGGATGGCAGGAGCAAATCTCCAGATGTTTAATTTTCCTGGTCAAGGAACTCCTCTACTGATGCCACGCACACCACTAGTTCCTTTTCCTGGGGGTCCAGTGATGAAACCAGCAGTGGGACTCGGTGTCTATGGAATGCCAACTTCTACGGAAAATTCAGATTCAGCTGTTGCCTCGAGATCAAAGGAAGCAATGCAGAGCATTGACCAGGAAGCTCTGCAAAATACTGCTTCCATTTGCTTGAAGAATCAGTCATCCAATCAGGTTTGTCAGTGACTTTGAAGTCCCATAATTTCAGAGAGAATAAACATTAACATTGAATATTTAGGTTTACATGCATGAGCAAGTGGGGTTGGGATGTCAGCGTCGATCCCCTCCTCCCATCTTGAAGATAGTGAAAAGTAAATCAATGTTACACTTGAATAATTTGTTTAGAAATTTCTTGATGTTGTTAGTCTTTCGATTGAATATAATGGGCAAATAGAATGCTAACACATTTCTCCATAAATGTACTGTTGAATGACATTGGATGCTGCATAAAATTTCATTCGCTCTTAGTCAAATAATTCTCCATGATCTTCTAATGCATCATTTGCTTTTAGTTTGTTTAAAAGGCTACGCAACTCCCAAAGAAATTTTGTTTACTTGGTTTGACAGCATTCAAAGTAATTTTGAGTTGGGCAGGTGGTGGAGTCTGTTAAAAATGCTAGTTTGCTCTCCTGTCTGGGGAGTTGTGTATATTGGGACAGTTTCTACAGGAGTGGTACTGTCAAAGTGGGGGATGTGCTTGATAGAAGAAATTTTGGTCATGAACTTTCCACAAGGATTTGATGGTAGAAAGTAAACACTGTTGCTATTTTGTGTGAAAGGGAGCATTAAATCTATTCTCTCCAGCAAATGCATTAGCCATATATTTTGCAATTGTATGGTACTTAATTAGTCCAGTACTAAGAAATATGTGGTTGTTTCCAGCAGTCTGCTCTGGGACAAAGTAGTTGCCAAACCTCAGATCTTAATGGAAGCATGGCTATCGAGTCCACTGGAAATGATATTGGATCCAGCAAACAAGTTGTGGGTAGGTGTCTGTGAGCATCATCTTTCTTGGGTATAGAGATAAGTTTTTATGCTCATTTGGTTTTTCTTTTTGCAGATCCTGATCTGTGAGTAGCATAAATTTGGTTAGAGTGGAATCTGACAGGCCACAGATGCTGCTGCTTCCCTGCCTTCTCTGCGAATATAGTTTGAGGCACCGAGTTCTTTGAATGGAGGATGTTGAAGGTTATAAGAAGATTTTGAACAAGATTACCTTTTCCACAGTTTTGGCATCCTTGGAATGGTCTCTTCCACGGTATGTACTATGTATACTCAGTTAAACCTCGGTACTTGAAAGAAATAGTAACAGAGGTGAATCGGTGATCCCATGTATAGTTTGTTTTTGGTGAATAGGCCCTGGAATGTGTTCGTGTTTCTTTTCTAGATTTTCTCATCCAGAAAAGCATCACCATAAGGGTGTTCCATTTCAGAAATTTTGTTGAGCATTTGATAACAGAATTCTGCATGCCTAAGGTCTGGTCTAATTATACTTGAATGCGAAGTTCTACATGAGTAAAAAAGGGGCTTTCTGAGGATTATCTAATAGGTTTAGAAACGTTATAGACATGGGAATAATCCCCAACCAGACTGATTAGCCTAAGTGTACGCTGGTGATGGGAAAGTTTATCATGATTTCTCAGTGCAAAGAACAGTGGGAATGTAATCATTCAGATCTGGGGGACAAGGAGGCATTTCAACCAAGCCAAAGCTTCTGAATGATTGGTGGGCTTGAAGTTTATAGAGCTTTTTATCATTGATGTGATTAAAGGATAAAGGACCTCTTATCTTGTCTCCTCCCTAATAAAGTATGATTTTGGTGAAGACTTAAGGGCTTTTTTTTCCCTGTTACACATCTCTCTTTCTCACGGTCGATACGTTGAGTTGGGCAATTACGATATGGATCATATATGATATTCCGAGATTAAGAACAACTGTCTATATCCGTCAGTTGCTGCCGAGATCTTCGAATTTCTTGCTGATAGCGACACATGTGTTTCCAATCAGAATCTGCCTTTCTGTTGAGAGGACACACAATTATCAAGCCTATGCTCAAAAATAAGTAGAACTCATGAAGTTTGCATGTGCTTATGTTTCCAACCACTGCTAATGAAGCCACAACCAACTCTAAGAGATCAGACTCATGGTCATCTTGAATAGACATGATTTAAAGCTACACCAACCCTTTCGGGAGGTGAAAGATAAGAACAGAAGTCAAATTGCAGAAACGATCTGTTGTTATTTGGAATGAAGCAACAAAAAAAAAAAAATTTTAGCAAGATCATTAGCAAGAGATCATGTTCAAGGCTAGGCTGATTAGCTGGATCTGTAAAAGGCCTTGCACAGAGTCTCGTCAGGTAAATGAAGAGAGAGATGACCATGCTTCATCTGAGGAAGTCATGTTACGCATTCAAAGGAACACTAACAAAATGTGAGAATATAGAACATGTTATGAAATTCTAAACAAATCAGTGAAAACAGATGTCATAATCCCCATTTGTCAATGTAAAGGTAAAAGTAAAAGCACGCTTAGAACACTAACAAAACCATTAGATTAAGATTGATCCTAAAGGACAAAGGGAATAAACATGTAGCAACAGTTGACTTGGTAGGGACAGCTCATATGGTTCTTTTAAATTCGAGCTCATAATCTTTCAAATGATAAGATGACAAGAATCTTGTCCTGACGTTTCATTTACAAAATTTCAGAAAGCCAGTAAGGATGTCTGAATTAGGACACCAGTAAGGTCGACGAAGCTTCATAATGGTCGAACAAGATTACAAAAAGCAGACAGCTTAAATGGCCATCTCATTATTGATTTCCTCGCGATATTGTAATGGAGCTGATGTTCTCTCCCTCAGCAAGTTCTACAAATTTCACCAAGAATATTGGGGAGTTTGGACTTTTCCTAAGGCATATATGTTGTCAGCCTCTACCATTTAAAGTATAACTATAGTTTGGCAAACAAAATGCCCAGAAAAATGATTTGAATGACACCATTGAAAGAAGACTGACCGAATCAGTTTCGGACAGCAAAGGAAACAACCTTTGTGTTATGGATAATTACTCTTGCTACAGCGACGACGTGGGGGGATTTTGTACGACATTTGACATGCATTTTCTTCATCTTGACATTTTTCTGCACGAACCAATAAATTTTCTCTGTGCGGGAGATTCTTCAGTCCAGTAGCAACTCTCCGTATTTAAGAGAGCATATCAGAGATGGTGAGGAAAAATAACTACCATCACCCAATTTATTGCTGATATTGTCTTGTTGGGTATGTCTTGTAGTTCTTGAGTTTGTCCAAATTTTTTTATTCATTCTACTTGTGGCCTTCTGCAACTTGTAAGTGCAGGGCATGTTTGGTGGTTTTCTTGCTCCCGTAGGAATGCTTCTCGTCAGAAAGTTAAAGAGGCAAAAGAAGAAATGATTATTCTATGCGCTGTTTGGTCTCTTGAAAAGAACAGAAAAGTCAACCGACAGACAAGGACTTGTTTTTTCTTTTTCTTTTTCTTTTTCTTTTCTTTATATTTTTGGGTGATCTTATAAAATATTTTGATGGAACGGGAACAATTTTTCTGATTAAAAATATAAATAGGCTCATCTTACCATTTATAAAGAGACAAGTGTCGGTCTCAATATGCACAAGCTTCAATGTTCACTACTTCTTAAACTATAATTGAACGAGTTTATAATATGAATCTAAATAATATTTTCATAACTTTTCATATGATAATTGACTTGTTTGATTCTCGTACAAGCAGTCATCAATGCCGCTTGCAGTGAAAGGGCCCATCCTTTTGAGGTCGGATTATGACATGGATCAATTATAAGCATGTAATTTTGGTTTTCGCAATCCCGTCATCATTTACCTAGAAAAAAAAAAGGTAAATTAAACCAAAAACACAGTATGAAAAGTTAAATTGTTTATTAAACTTTGACTTAAATAATACCATGCCCATATCTTGTTCTCAAGGGGTTATTTTGGTTTTTTAAATTACAACAAGCATAACCTCTCATAATTTAGGAAAAAAAGTTGATTAAGTTAATCTTAGGATAGAGATATTTTTAATTAGTTCAGCCTTATAGTCTCCGCTCTCCCATCACATCTTATATAGGCTCCTCCTCCTCCTATCCTATTCATTTGATTCCTTCCCCAACCTCCCACTGCTTCACCCTCACCTCTCTCTCTCTCTCTCTCACTTTGTCTCTGTGAGAGGCTCCATTACAATTTGCAGGTAGTTGGCCTTGGATTGAGTTCAGGAAAACCTTGTCACTATCCAGAAAACGTTATCTGACAGCATTTGCACGTGGAGGTGGGGCTAAGTTCAGGACTGGGAGCAGTGGGGACTTTCTCACATGGGAAGACACTCTTGCTGTTACAAGCAGAAGCTTAGGAAAGGCCTGTGGTCACCTGAGGAAGATGAGAAGCTCCTCAACTACATCACCAAGTATGGCCATGGTTGTTGGAGCTCAGTCCCCAAACTAGCAGGTGAGGCATCACTTACCAGTCAGCTTCATGGTCAAAAAGCTTGCTTCTTTAAATTATGTGTTTAAGCCCAAGCCTATGTAAATTAGAGGGCAACCAAAACTTAAACTTTTTGGGTTATCACTGCATATGATGATAGGTTTGCAAAGATGTGGGAAGAGCTGCAGGCTGAGATGGATCAATTACTTAAGGCCTGACTTGAAGAGAGGTGCATTTTCTCACCAAGAAGAGAACCTCGTCATTGAGCTTCACGCTGTTCTTGGTAACAGGTACCTATTATCATTCCATGGCTAATTTCCGTTTCTCTTTTTTGGGGGGGCTTTCTGAGAATTCCAATTTGGGGACAAACTAAATCCAACTCATGCATGTACAATTCATTATGTGTTGCAATGTTATATAGATGGTCTCAGATAGCGGCTCGATTACCGGGAAGGACTGACAATGAGATAAAGAATTTTTGGAACTCTTCCCTCAAGAAGAAGCTGAGACAAAGAGGGATTGACCCCACCACTCACAAGCCCCTCTCCGAGGTTGCTGATGAGAACGATCATAAAGACAAAGACAAGCCCATCATTCCCAGTATCACCCAACACAACAACAATGATCATCATCACCAGAAATCGTCTAGCACCGCTGCATCATGCAAGAAATCAACCCTCTTTGAACCAGCATTGAACACTGATAATCTCAAAGTTCATCATCAGCAGCATTCCCTTGAAGTTCCTGCTAGCTCAGAGATGAGGCCTTATTCTGAGATGTTCATGAAAGATTTCACTTTCCAGCAGCTGAGCATGAACTATGGGACAAGCCTTGGGCTTTCGGCTAGTCTGCATCTAAGCAGCAACACTCTTTGCTTCGATCCAAGGTCATCATCTGAGAATATAATGTCTCAGTTCAGTTCAGACATGAGCACGCCCAATATCATCTCGCCCACCATGTCGAGCTCAAGCACCGCTGTCCCAGTAACTCCAGCTCGTGTAAAGCCTTCCATTAGCCTTCCTGCGGAAGCTGCTTTCATGGTCAACAACGGAGTCCCAAGTTGGGAAGCATCACCCGGTAACAATAATTGTAGCAGTGGAAGTACTAATGGCAATGGATTGGTAAGCAATAATAGCAGCATCAACAACACCGCATTCTTTGATAGCAACAATTGTTTCTCATGGAGGCTTGGTGAAGGTACTAATGCCAGCAGGTTCGAAAAGCATGTCCCCTTTCACCACCCCATAGGAAGCAATACAACAGAAGAATACAGCAGCAAATGGTCTGAATATCTGCAGCTGCCAATCTTGTTCGGAAGCTTGACACAGAATAACGATGAAGCCTCTCATCATCATCAACCGGTCTCACACTTCCATATGATGGATGGGCTGAACAACATTCCTAGTTGGCAACAGAAGCATCACCAACAAGCCAATCCAGACACTTTTGCTGCTCCTGTTCTTGGTCAAACTCTTTAGCTTCTTCCTGATAAACACAAAAACCCCCCATGAAATTATGAAATATGGTTAGAGAGGTGTGTGAATGCATAGTTCTTCTTTTGCTTCTGTAAATGAGTCTCAGACACAAATTTTTCTTTTTTCCCTTGCATTCCTTTTCCCCCTTTTGTTACAGAAGATAGGAGATTAAACTGAGCCGTACCCTATTTGCTTATATGTATCCATTCTGCATGAAATTATATTCAGATAATAAGGCTTCTGTTCTTGGTGTTTCTTTGCAAGTCTGTTATATTGTCTTGTATTTTTCTGGTCTTCCCCCCAATTGTAATCTTCTTTCTCGGGTGTCAAATAGTGAATTTCTAATTCTTTATTGTAGCGTTAGTGAGGATAATTGAGAGAGAGAGAGAGAGAGAAGACCTTGCCCCTTGGCTTTGCTGTTCCACATCATTTAATTAGTCCATGAAGACAGCAACCCAATTCGTACGAACATCCCTTTCATCTTTTGGCTTCCTGGGACGCCTCTGCCACTCTCTTATTATCCGTCTCTTTCTCTACTTGATCCCTTTCACATGGAAAAATCCCATCTCGATTCGATTACTTTTCTCTTTTTTCTTTTCTTGTCCTTTGGGGAAAAAAAAAAGAAGGATAGAAAAAAGGAAGTGCAATATGTGCAACCAAGCAATTGAAATTTCTCATAAAGATTAAGAAAAAAAACTTTAAAAAATGATCGGATGGGTGTCCCATCATTGTCTTCTCAAAAATGGTGATGGTTTTCACTTTTTTCCACTCCTTCAAGTCACTTCGCCTCCCCTTCAGGGCCTAACGGTCGAATGCTTGGGGTGCGATCCAATTGAGTCGAGCCAACTTGTGCCAACTTTGAGCTCAACTCAACTCGTGAATTCAAGACTTGAAATTCAACTTGAAGTTAATCGGTTACTTTTTTTCCCTTCTCTAACTTGATTCACACAAAACTTGACATATCCAAACTCAATTCGTCTCGATTTGATTTTAAATACATAAAACTCAACATGCCTAAACCTTTTCTCACCCAATCGAACTCAACTCGGTTCAAGTTACCGACACTCAACCTTTTTTCTTTGTGTTTGACAATACATTAAAGAGTGAAAGTGAAATGACATAGTAGAAAACAATACCCTTAATGTTATTTTAACATTATCTGTCACAAAAATATATTTTTTTGAAAAAAGCTATATGACACAATGAAATACTTGATTAGATTTGCAAGCGATTGAGTTAAGCATATTTAAGATCGAACTTGCCTCAACAAGCTACTCGAGATACTTGAACTCGACTCTAGCTTGAAAAGAATCAAGCCGCTCTTGAGTTAGGCAACGAGTCGAGCATGAGTAGCTCATGAGTGCCTTGACTCGTTGGTAACCTTTTTTGTATGTCTTTTCTTTTCTTTTGCTTCACATTTTCATAAATTATTCCATATTAACGGTGATGTCATTGCCTCTTTGTATGATGAAAACAGAGGGGGGTAGTTGATGGAAAATGTTTTCATCATCGGCAACAACTTATATCTTATATAATTATTTCTTGTTTATTTGTTTCTATAAGCTATACGAGCGATGATTTTATAAGGAATATGTGTAAATATATTTGGAGAACAGTGAGAGGGTATGTATGTTGACGCGCCAGTCCTTACCACGTTTCTCAGTTGGACAAATGGGAAAGGAGAGAAAAAAACAGACGTTGAGACTTCACGGGACATCCACTGATGTGGAGACATAGGGAAAACTATTCCAAGGCAAAAGAGCAAAAGAAAAAGGAGAGAAAAAGAAATAAATTTGCTTTTGGGATGAAATTATTTGACTTATTTTCAGGGAAATTACAATAAATAGAGTTCCTTCAATATTGGCCTAAAATTAAGGGGGCGAAATAGAGTTCTTCCTATATTTATGCTAGAAAAATAGCACATGCGCCACTTTGGCGAAAAGAAGTAGTGAAAAAAGGTAAAGTAATAAAGAGAAACGATACGTAAAGAAAAGGAAATACAAAAGATTTATTATGTAATTAATAATTATTTAAAATTTGAACATGATTTATTGAGTACCGTCGATCATCTTGATCATCATAAACTACAATTTCGTCCTATAGTTGCGTGCAGTTATAAAATGTCATTCTTTTCGACTTATTCCGGCCCCAGAATAGAATAATTTTGTTGGGTTTGGTCGTTATCTGGTTTTTCTCTTTTCCAGCTTGATTATTTTTTAGCAATTTGGACCAAGCAATGGTGGGTCACCATTCATTCTCTATCAGGCATGCCCCAGCAAAACCTTCGTATCTCTGCATGTGCGCACATACAATAAAAAGGAAAGAACGTGAAGGAATTTCTGGCGTTGGTCCGTCACGATACAACATCGACAGCATCAGCAAATAAATAAATGACTGATGATGTTGTGCAGGAAAACACGTACACATTTCAAGGTCCCGAGAGCATGTGAACCAAATTATTGAGTGAGGTCGGCTGCGGCCCTACAGGCTACAAATAATACACCAAGAAACAAAAAAGGAGGAGGAAAGGAAAGAGAAAAGACAGGAAATGAATGCATGTAGAAGCGCTGTGAATGGATTGATTGAATAGTTAGAAGCTCGAATTATATGCTTTGTGTCCATAGAAATTGATTGAGCCGAGAGGTTCGTCGCCTTGTATTATTAAAGAGAGGTAAATAGAATAAGGTTCCATGAAACTTCATTAACTTGTCAGGCATCATGCTGTTCACTTTTCGTGTACCCCGAAAGAAATGATAAGAAAAGAGCTCCTATGTAAAGATCATGTTACCGAAGAGTTAAACAATGAAAATAGATGAGGAATGCTTGATTAGGTTAGTCGGGTCATGTTGGAACAAAGTTCGAGTCTTCCGGTCTGTTAAAATGCATTAATTGTGTATGTTACTTACTTCCGCTAGACACCAATCGTAAAGATGAATGGCTCATGCGTGTTTGCTAGTCTTGTAGGATTAGGAAAGCTTCATCGGGAGAAAATTGACTTGCTAAACAAAGAATGATGTTGGTAGACCAATTAGAAGTAGTGAGACTTTCCGCTGGAAGGGCAAATGAATCTTTTGGGGATTTGTGAAGAGGCATAGGATGCCCCAAAAATCGTTGTCAAAGAAGACTTTAACAGAACATTCATTTTTTTTTCATAGTAATGTATCGCTCTCTCTCTCTCGAACAAGATTCTTACTTATCTTTATAAGCTAGCGTTAATTATGAGGATTCTTCTAATAAGTCTCCAATAATTCAAGACAAATGTCAACTCTGCCACAATCATTGCAGCTGCAGCTTTTGTTCCGCAGAACTGCAGCTAGCTGCAGCTGCAACTCTGACCTTTTTCTTTTCTTTTTAAAAGATCTGCTCAAATTGGGAAGGTGTACAGCCAGACAACAGCATGGTTTCTTTAGAAATTTCACCACGTTATTGTTCATCAACTTGTAACAAATTTCTAAGATTGACAGATCGTTATATCATAGGCCTTAACTTTATTTTCCATTGCCTGTGTGAATTTGGATTCTAACCCCTTTTCACACATAGCAGTTATAGCGGTTAGGGGACCTTCAAAATTAACTTTTGCATGCTAGATTAGTCTATCTTCAAAAAATCTAATTAAAACATCAGTCAATTACTTCCGCTACAAGAGATTTGAGAGAAATCACTTCCTTGATCCCGACAAGTTATGTCGATCCGCCAACATCGGATTTGAGCCATTATAATTTGGCAATGGGCAAAACATGTGTTTAGTTGCTTGCCGACTTGACTAAACATCTAAATTATTTAGATTTTTGAACTTTAAAGATTGACTGAATTTGAATAAGTCCATTGTAGCTTGTTGGCAATATTTTTATCATATGCCAATATGCCACTCCATTCCACATGTATGTAGCCCAAGAAAGATAATTTTTCTCGTTTTTTTTTTTTTTTTTTAAATGGAATTCAGAGTACTATTTTATGATGTATTGCTCAGATTATGGAAGAGCTTGATTTAAGCACTAGCATGCTTTCAAGCTCTTTTACTTTCTCTGATCATCAGAAGATAATTGCAGGCAAGTCAAAAGCCTTTTGGTGGAGATTGCTTGGTTAACGTGACAACTCATGCTTCACAAAATGGGCCATCATCTGAGCAAAGGTCTTTATAGAACAGTAAACTCACACGAGAACAGGTGGTTTGCCTGTCCCAATCTTTCTTCTCAAAGTATGTGAATAAAGCATTAGCATTTGCCGATGTCGACATCCAAAGAAGAAGATGAGCCGCACCAAGCAGCTAATGCGCGGAATGATGCTATTACGACAAGAAGAGCCTGATGATGAGTATCTTATTCTTCTTGTGTGTATTTCATAAATAAATTGTAGATCTATCCAGAACCAATACATGAATTGCTTCATGGGGTTTGCTGAATGAATGGCAGCAAAAATGATAGCCTACTCGTGAAAAACCAGATTGTGGCAGGTTTTGTCACAAGGGTAGGGGCAATCGATGGCCTTGACGACTGCTCGATCGAAATACCAATCACCAACAGCTAGAGCTATTGCCTGCAGATCAAACAATCTCGTCAGATGCTAATTGGCAAGAATGAAATCTTGCAATTTTTTTGCACGACTAACGTCATACAAGAATCTGACGCTCTGAGTTCCATAATAAGCTGCCCAATAGGTGGATCAGCTAGAACTTAAGCTGTGGCGCACCTTGTTTCCTATTGTAGGTGAATTATCCGCGAACCATGTGTCCTGCCTCTCAGACTGGCAGTGAGCGAAACATGAATTTAGGAAAAGGCCGTTTTGTCTGGAGCTAGAAAATCCTCTTATTGCATTCAGCATCTGATTCCTAAAGCCTGCGCACCAATCAAAGAAAAAGTGCTGTAACAAATCATCAAGTTGATCGATTAGAAATAGAACTTTACAGAAGATAGTCGGACAATGGAAGTCACCTTGCAGGAACTGAATCTGCGACGCAGAGCACTTTGCATGGTTTAATGTGCATTGACGCCAATGTCCTTGAGGATCAGCTGATGAGGGAGCTAAACTTGCCTGCAGCTGATCCATGATACAAAGAGTCACATAGTTATTCAGTCCATTAATGCCTTTTTGAGGAAACTCACGGGCAGATTAGAATGGTTGAATTGTATGCCACAATAAGCTATTACCTGCCAAGCATCATAGGCGGCATTGAGAAGAAACAGTGGTGTTTTAATGCTGGCGATCAGGTTTTGCGGGAAGAAGCACTGAAAAGGATTCACACAAGAATAACAAAGTTGGTGGATTCGAGATCAATTATGCTGAGCTTTCAAAGTGAGTCTTACGTAAGCAAAGCAGCAAAACAGAACAACGGAAGAAGTCATACTGATGTTGGATCGAGATGGTTAGTGCACATGCGCGGAAGATTTGGTTTCACTCCCTAATTTCCACAGTAACAAAATCAGATAATGTGGACGAAAAGGAGTAATAAGGCAAGTGGAGGCACACGTATCATCAGGAAAACATGGAAGCATACCTGCAAATTAACCACACCACTATAAATGTTTCTGAGTGTGTGGCCACCAGAAACGTCAGCCCTGCAGTTCCAGAGGTGTAGCACAGAGGTGTGTTTCAAAGATTCTATTCAAGCAATTTATCATAAGTGGAGTAGAACGGCTAGAAGCATTGAAGTTGCTTACGCATCAAGGAACAGTCCAGCATCACTCAGGCACTTCACTTTTGTTGTTGTAGGAAATAATCCCCGAAACTCATCACAGTGCAATATAGATGCCAGGCCTCCGGCAGAGCACCCTGAAAGAAGGGCCTGAAGATGGTAGATCATCACAACAGAATCGAGCCATGTTTCTCGTAAAGCGGATGAAGACATAAAAAGAGGGACAAGGTAAATATGTCAAATGCCCAAACCTGCTTGGCATAGTGCATGCCCTTCAACATCAGATCTTCCATAGCAGCTAACCATATACGTTGTCCTCTAAACTGCAGCTGGGCAGCCTAAACAGAATCATCAAAAGACTGGTGATCATAATGACCTAATAAATCTAGCTGAGGAAAAAGTTATCACCCTAAGAACTGACTTTGCAAATACCAAATGCGTTCCATAGACATTTGGCAAGAGAAAAACGGTGATCTATGTTAGAGTTGCCTCTCCTATGGACTCTTCCAGCCTTTACAGATCAAATTAGCATGAAAACTTTCAGGCAACAAGTGTTGGACAAATTTTACATAGAGGAGTGGATGAACGCATGCACATTAGAGATCTGATGACAAAGAATGCAGATGCCCACCACATTGAGAGAAACTGTATACTTAGAACCATTATTTAACCCCAATTATGTAGGCCATGGATCCTATCATGGAACCAAATTATCTCAATATGTTAGTCTTTTATCGGTAGCTTTACGTTCAAACAACATGGGAATTGCATTTTTCTTTTAAGAATGTCCAGAGCACCACTAACCTTATCCTCACTGTCCCCAGCAAATGAGGCGCCATCGCAATAACGGAGCTTCACTCTGTTCCAGTTGAAAAAATCTGTGACCAGTATTACAGAATGTTGAGAGACTGCTTAGAAAGATCAAAAAAGGGTGAAAAAGCTGGCAATGCACAGAAGAAAAGTTCGAACAGTGCCAGGATTCTCCTCAGCTTTATTGCTGAGTATTCCTGTAAAAGGAAGCTGCTTTTCCATGTACTTGGATGATCCGCGTCTGGTTGTCTTGCGGTAAACGCAAGATCGAACATTATTACACCATCCTCCACCCTGCCACAATATGCATGACGTTGTCAAGTTGTTGCAACTTCAAGTCTGTGAAAAACTGGAGATGACAACAATAAAGTTTTAAGATTTTCCACTATTCTGATTACACTAAAACTTTATCAGCTGTGACCCAAATTCAAACGTCTGTGGTTTTTTTTTTTTTTTTTTTTAATTTTAAAATAAAAAATGATAATGCAGAGACAACCAA
Source organism: Eucalyptus tenuipes (assembly GCA_014182365.1). Taxonomy (NCBI): domain Eukaryota; kingdom Viridiplantae; phylum Streptophyta; class Magnoliopsida; order Myrtales; family Myrtaceae; genus Eucalyptus; species Eucalyptus tenuipes. The sequence goes on along the minus strand of CM024544.1, from coordinate 12,598,814 downwards.
TTCAACTTTAGCAAAAGTGAGCAAAGCCAGGAACAATTTTTTGAAGCCATTAAGAGTATAAAAAATAAAGATAGGTGGCAGACCTCCAATTGGATGAGCCAACTGTTGGCTCCTGAGCCGTATCCTCGGTGCAAATGATACCCTGGTAAAGTTCCATCCAGACAGACTAGAAGATACAAAGGACAGAGGTTAGGCCAAAGATGGAATGAGTCTCATCACTTCAGTGTCTAGACCAAGAGCATTTTAGATTAAATAGTGTCCCCACACACGAAGTGCATCACCAAATTTGCGAGAAGTACTGAGTTCAATAATATTTGGCCAGTGAATGAACAAGCCCAACAATCTTTGGAGGTGAACACAACCAAGTTGGTGAAGGCTCGAGCCAAGTACTAGTAGGGGTTGCAAAAGAAAAAAGGCAAAAAGCACATCATAAATGCTTAGGGAGAAATAAAAGTAGAAATAGAAAAACAGAACCGAAGTAAAGAATCGGTTGAGAAGTATTATGAACAAGGAGACTAGACCTAAGCAACCATTGAAGTAGTATATTAGGTTTAGCTGCTTTTTTGAGTCATAGCTAGTCAAATGCAACGGAGACCTACATCCCATAAAGAGAGTGAACTAAAGGAAATCAAGATTCCTAAGCGTATAAACCACCCACATGGCCACAATAACTCAGTTGGCATTTAACCATTGACTGAAATCTACAGAATCCGATGCACAATTTTATTTAGTTTTATCATAACATGAGAAATAGAACCGAAAAGGAATGCAAATTTATCAAATGCAAGGACAGGAAAAGAACTACCAGCCACAGTTTAATCCAGCATGAGCACAAAAAACGAACTGAAAGTGAAGGTAACAGAAGACAGCATGAAAAATCAGGTGCAGAAATGACAAAGAAGAACAGGCTAACAACAATTACCTGCTCCTTTAGCTCCGGCACTCGTAATGAGAGTGAGTCCAACCATTACTGGATTACTAACATGAGAAACTCCATAGTATTCCAAATATGGAAACTCTGTTCCATTGACATGAAGAAGCTCGGACCCATCAACGACGTCCCAAGAAACCACTCCTATGACCACCCAGATCCAGAAAAGCTTCACTCTCATGCTGTCTCGGCTTCTGACCTTAGAACCCATCTCGAAAGAAGATGGTGGATAGACAAGATCAGCAAAAAGCTCGAAACTTTGCTGGTGTAAGTGCACAAAACTTAGTGCATTTTTTAGCAATCTCCCAAAAGGGAATCAATGTTGTTTACGGGAAGAAAAAAACTTATTTGGTCTTAAAGTAGCTGCTAAGTATGTCTGTGTGTGAGAGAGAGATTGAGGGAATTTTGTGGGAAGAAGAGAACAACGTAGTATTGCCGGGCTTTTTATCATTAAGAAAGAAAACCATAAAATATGTCTGGTTGTACTTTTGGAATCTTGTGTTGGATTCAGCAGAGTTGAAGGAAAAAAATAATAATCTGACAGCCACGGTTGTTTTTTGCACTTGACGGATGCTTTGTGACCTTAGGATGCGGATCTGCTCAGGCCAAGAGGAGTTCAACATTCCTGTTTCACTTTTGGTAATGAATCCATCTAACCTTGCTATGATACATAAAAAATTAATAGGGTTGAACCCACACTATGATCTTCTCTCCTTTTCTTAGGCTTTTGAAGATCATGATCCTTCTTGAGAACCCTATATCATTAATTGTGAAAAAATAATTCTATGTAACGTTGAGGAAGCTTTATGTATTGAAACTCGCGCTTTTACTAACAAAAACAATTAAAAGTTCTTTTTCATGCAATATGAATAAATATATATATAGACACGCACGACTTGTGTACTTCTCTTCGATAGATACACGAAACTATTGGTATCATATGCAACGCATGATTGGACTTTTGCATCGTGATCGCTCCCAATCTTTTTTTGAGGAAGGGATAGAAATTTTGGGTGTTGCAGTACATGACAAGCCCGGGAAAGTGGCTGCTGGTTTCGTGCCATTTTGTTCAAAGTGGCTAAGCTGGCTCTGCCGACAAAAGCAAGAGAAGGTGAGAGAAGCTTCAGTTTCAGACCTTTCGATTTATAAAGGCAAGTCCACAAAGACAAAGAGCTTTCGCTTTCGCCATCACTGAGGGCCGAAGGATACCCACTTTTGAGCCGGTCCTTGTGTATAGATCTCAATCCCTAGTTGCTAATTGACGGTGCACATGAATTTTGGTGCATCAATTTGAATTCTTTATTCAATTCCAAACTTCAACACCACAATTTCTTCCTTTGCGTCCACACAATTTAGCTCACCCTCACTGCTTTGTGGTAAGATGCCCGAGAGCTAACATGTCGTTACGCCTGAACACGCCATCCATTATCTCTTAGGCCATGAGTTAGCATGATCAGATGGCCCCCATGCACTAATAGATTGTCAAGCATGACCATTGATGTTTGCGGCCAGTCGCGGTGGTCAAATTATAGGATCCACGACGGGGCCATCGTTGACATGTTGTGATCCCTACTGTAGATTACTTTTTTCTCGTGTCCTCATACCCCCATCAATTCCATTTTTCCCTTTAAGAATATAATTTAAAATGGAATACATGACAGATACCTAATTATCTTTTTGTGAGCTTTGCTATGACCACAAAGCATAGCTTTCAAGAAGTGCTACCCCAGCTATGTAACGGGCCTTCATATTGAAGAACCCTACAACATCTAGAGAAGTTCATAAACCCAACTGGCAAGCCATAGACACTTCCAAAAAAAAAAGGTTAAAAAGGCATTAACTATGTCGGCAGATTTGTAAATCGAACCTCAACCTCAGTAGGAGTGCAGTAGTTCAACATTCAGCACATGGAATCGTTCATAGTAATCTGTCAATCGAAACAATATCATATCTCTCGTAAGAAAGAGGGCACTCTCTATATAGATCATCACTACAAGGAGGAAGGGTGGTGACTCTGCCAAGATCAAAAGAACATTTCTTGGGACGTTTGATCATCACTAACGTTGAACATTGTAAACATAACGCGAGAGTAGATATCATTAAACATAAATCCATCCGGCCTTGGAGTGAAACTAAGGAGCTAAAATACATGGATAGAGAATGTAATTTGATTTGGTGGGAGAGAGAATGGCGCGCGCGGGAAAATGCGAAAGTCCACGTGTTCACATGCTTATGCAGTACAGATGCAGTGGTGTGAATGATCAGGGGATGACATGAAATTAGGCATGCACGTGAGCGCTCGGTCCCCATAATCACATGCGAAACTCTCTCTCTCTCTCTCTCTCTTTCTCTCTCTATCTCACTATTGGGTTAATAGCTGGATCGCAACGCAGTGACACTGAATGACGCTAGACCTCACGTCCTTGTCAGTCGGACAGGCCTCCCGTGGTAGACAATCACCCACCCCCCCCGCCGCGCGACGTGGGGTTGCGTCGTTGTCGGCGTCGTTTGCTCTCCGTTTCCATGTCTATTTCCTTCCAATCGCGTGCGGGACAACTCGGTGGACATCCACCCGTTCATCACGTCACATCAGGCCGTTCGTCGTGCCTGTCGGTTAACTGCTTGATCGGCCCATCAAGGCTGGTGGATTGCTTCGAGTGCATTTGGCAACACTTTCGCCAAAAGCAGTTTGGGGCCTTGAAGGCCTTGCGCAGATGTAAATGAATTTATTACTGTCGCATCAGAGACCGCTCGTCGTGTTGGGTAACTCATGATCAGCCCAAGAAGGCCGATGGGCTGCGCCGGGTGACACTTTTGCCAAAACCCTTTGGGGTTTTAAAATTTATTATAATGGAGAACTTTGGGCATCTTGCAGCGTTTGGGTCAATGAAAGGTTCGAGGCACTTTGAAAAGTAATATTTTCGGAATGCTTGACCATAATTTTAATGATAAAATTGTCACTTTCCCATCTTAACCTCATTTATAATCATAATTCCATTTTTGTCCATTTTAAACAAAATCATATATATGATCCTCTTTTGGTTATCGACAACCTTCTCTCGCCTTTTCACTCTCAACAAACTTCTCATTTAAGAGATCTGTGCCTTTGTTTTTTCACTCAAGATGCTGCTCGCCCTTTTTCCCTCACATTGACCATCGTTCCAGTAAAAAAAAAACCCTCCTTTAATGAGTTTTTCCCCTTATTGTCAATGTTGGCTTCTCTGTTCATGTTGGTTGGGATTCTACGTTCGTCAATTGTTGCTATTTGTAGATCAATATGTTTTTATTTTCTGCCGAACTTTAATTTGTTGTTGTTAAAATGTTGATCCAATTTCTAGAGTTTTCTAGTATAAACACTTGTTAGATAAGTCTAAAGAAATCCTACCAAATATCTATTGTTTGGGTGGCAAGGAAGAGCTGGAGTCTACTAAATTTATGTAGAAAAATCCACAACAATTATCTCTGCAGATGGTAGAGATAATTGAATAAACAGACCATGCACAAAGCTTTATGGTAGAGCTGGCAAAGGATAAGAAAGATTGAAAAAAAATCTAAGTTGGCAATGTGAGTTGGTGATGTAAGTCTATAAATAAGCTTGGGCTCATCCAAAATAGATACTTAAAAGAAACTAGCAAAACTGTCATTCCTTTGTTATTACCTAAGATAATAAAAGCCTTTCCTTCTCTTGTCATGTTGTTCCCTAGCCATATATATATATATATATATCTATATATATATCTATCTCTCTCTCTCTCTCTCTCTTTCCTTCTCTTGTCTGTTGTTCCCTCCATCTCTCACACACACACACACACACACACACACACACAAAGTAAACACACGCTTCCACAAATACCAACAATGATATCAAAGTCACGTCTTTAGTTGGTATTGGACGTTTGTCCGAACCAACCGTTCCTAAAACTACCCATCCAAATTTCCAACAACTAAACTATGGCCAATTCTATCTCATCCTCATTTCCTATTCCTATCTTTGATGGGAATAACTATGATTATTGGAGTATCAAAATGACGACCTCCTTAATGGCCCAAGACTTATGGGATATCGTGGAAAAATGTTACGAAGCTGCACAAGAAGGTACAAGTGTTCCGAATGATCAACTACAAATCAACAACAAAAGGATGCAAGGGCACTTTTAGCGAGCACTCTCGGAAATGGTATTTCAGATAATAATTGGAGCGAAAACTACAAAGAAGGCTTGGGAAATACTAAAAGAAGAATTCAAGGATCAGAAAAGGTACGTATTATTCAGCTTCAAACTCTGAGATGAGATTTTGAGAATTGTAAAATGAAAATTATGAGACCATCCAAGAATATTGTGGAAAATTGAAAGTATTAGTTAATCAAATAAGAGCCTATGGAGATGAAATCACTGACCATAGAGTTATTGAAAAAATGTTGGTGTCACTAAAAAAAAAAAAAAAGAAAATACAATCACATAGTCACAACTATAGAAGGAACTAAGGACTTGACAAACCTATCAGTGAGTCAATTAATTGGCTCTCTAGAAGCACATAAGAAAAGACTAATGGCACAAGATGGAGATTTAATTGAATGCCTTTCAATATAAAATAAACATGTGGTCTCATCAATCTAAAAATGGTGGAAGGAGTTTTGAACAAATAAAAGAGGAGGAGAAACTACACAGAAAGAAAAGTATTCACCGTGTGCTATTTGCAAGAAAACAAATCGTCAGTGCCGCTTTTGTAAAAGATACGGCCACGTAGAAAAAAGATTGTCGCTCAAAAACAAATAATCAAGAAAACTATGTTGAAGAAAAAGAAAGTGAAGAGAATACATTCTACGGAGGCTAAGCGGCAAATGATACATGATACATTGGTAGTGGGTGTAACAATCAAATAATGGGGGACGAATTTACATTCACTGATATTGATAAGTTGGTGAAATGCCAAGTAAAATTGGGCAATGGTACATTAGTGGATGTTAAAGGAAAAGGCACCCACGCTGTGGAAACAAATAAAAGCCCATGATATATTCATTATGTAAATCTAGTCTCAAGTCTTGCACAAAATCTCTTGAGTGTGGGCCAAATGATACAAAGTGGATATCCTCTATACTTTAGAGGAGATGCCCACATTATCTATGATAAATATAAAAATTTCATTGCCTTTGTTAAGATAGAGAATAAGAATTTTCCTATTTGATGGAAATATGTCAGAGATATAACCATGAAAGCTCAACTTGATGACTAATGGCTATGGCATCGAAGATTTGGCCACTTAAACTTTGCTGGGCTAACAATTCTCCATCAGAAATATGATGAGAGACTTTCTAGGAAATCTCAGATGTTTGTGATGGTTGCCTCCTTGGAAAACAACAAAAGCAATAGGTGCATGGAGAGTTAAGAAGCGACTAGAACTCATTCATACGAATGTGTGTTGTCCAATGAGTACCCCCATGCCCAGTCAGAATAAGTATTTCATCCTATTCATTAACGACTACACAAGAATGACGTGGGTATACTTTCTTTGAGAAAGATCAAAGGTTTTCTCTATCTTCAAAAAATTCCTATCTTCAAAAAATTTAATAACCACATCGACAATCAAAGTGGCCGTAGAATTAAAGTTCTAAGGAGCAATAGAGGCACATAATACAACTCAAGAGTTTTCAATAAATTATGTGAAGATGAAGGAGTTCATCATTAACTAATTGTTGGCTACGCACTAGAATAAAATGGAGTTGCAGAAAGGAAGGATAGAACCATCATAAAGATGGCAAGGTCCATGCTAAAGGAAAAAGGCCTTCCCAACACATTCTAGGCAGAAGTAGTCTACACGGTTGTATACACTTTAAATAGGTGTCCGACTAAAGCAATCTAAAATAAAACTTTAGTTGAAGCATGTAGCAAATGGAAGCCTTTAACTAAGCATCTTAAGGTGTTCGGCTACATATGCTATGTCCATCTCCCTACTCAGAAAAGGAGTAAGCTCAATGAAAAGATAGAAAATGGAATATTTCTCGGCTATAGCAACCAATCAAAAGACTATAGGGTTTACAATCTAAGAACTAAAAATCTCAAGATCAGTCAAGAGGTCGAGGTCGAGTTCGACGAGAATGCAAATTGGAATTAGAAGGACAAGAAGATCGAGAAGAAGTATGTCACCTTGCTAGACACACCACTTGCTCAAGAGGAGTCAACAATACAAGAAGAAGTAGAAATGCCAGATTCCACCACTCACAACATAACCCTACTAACCTCTCCAAGAGTGACGCAAGAAGAATTTATACCAGAGTCTCCAATACTAAAGGGTAAAAACCCTTAGACGAATTTGCGACACTTGCAACTTTACTACTTCAAAACCAGAAAACTAAACAAGCAACCAAAGAAGAAGTTTGGATAAAAGCCATGGAGGAAGAGATCAAAGATGACTAAGAAAAATGAAACTAGGGAGATCGTTGATCGCCCCCAAGACAAAGATATCAATGGTGTCAAGTGGGTTTACAAGATAAAGCTCAATGCAAATGGATGAATCCAAAGCACAAAGCAAGGCTTGTGGTGGGCGAAAGGCTACTTACAACAATCAAGTATCAACTATACTGAAACTTTCACTCCTATTGCTCACCTTTATACTATTTGGGCACTCATAGCCCACGCAGAACAAAATGAATGGAAGATCCATCAATTAGATGTGAAGTCAGCATTCATAAATGGGTATATTAAAGAAGAAATAAAGGTGTAGCAACCACAAGGCTTAATTTTCAAAGGACAAGAAGAACAAGTTCTCAAACTCAAGAAAGCCCTCTATAGGTTAAACTAGCCACCATGAGCATGGTATAGCAGAATAGATGAATATTTCATCAAGCAAGAATGCAGGACGAGTATGAGTGAGCCAACGCTTTACATCAAGACCCAAGGTAGGTCTGACACTCTCATTGTCTCTCTATATGTAGATGATCTCATATATATAGGGAACAATGAAACGATGATCCAAGAATTCAAAGAAACAATGACAAAGACATTTGAGATTATGGATTTGGGCTTAATGCATTGCTTCCTTGGCATCGAGATTGGCCAAAATGAAGGAGTCTTTATCTTGTAGAAGAATAGAGAACTATTGCAAAACAATTGCAACACCGCTTGTGACAAATGAGAAGCTACCAAAGGAAGATGGAGCAAAAAAAGCCGACGCCTCCCTCTACAAAAGTCTATTCAGCATTATGTATGCGACAAGTCTACTATCACAATTCATGCAAAGTCTGAGCCAAATTCACCTTGGAGTTGCTAAAAGAATTATTAACTATTTACCAAGAACTACAGAATATGACATTTGGTATTGACCAAGTGCAAACGCCAAGCTTATTGGCTACATTAATAGTAACTGGATAGGATCAGCTGATGACAAAAAGAGCACCACTCACTATGCATTCACACTGGGTTATGGAATATTCTCATGGGCATAAAAAAATAAGACTTAAGGACATAGTCTATTGTAGAAGTTGAATACATCATAGCTGGTATTACCACCAGTCAAGCACTATGGCTTCGAAGATTTCTAGACATTGGAGAAGCACATACAGAACTGATTCCGATAGTTTGTGACAATAAGTCTACGATTGCTATATCAAAGCATCTAGTCTTCTATGGAAGAACAAAATATACCGACATGAAATATCACTTCAAACGAGAGATACAAAACAACGAAGATATCAAGCTCAAATATTGCAAGATTAAGGATCAAGTTGCTGACATATTTACTAAAGCACCACCACCAATCAAGTTTAGGACATTGTGGAATATGCGTCAAATATCGCGAAATTGGGTCAAGGAGTGTTAAAATGTTGATCCAATTTCTAGAGTTTTGCTAGAAAAGTCCAGAGAAATCCAACAAAAAATCTATTGCTTGAGCGGCAAGGAAGAGCTAGAGTCTACTAAATTTACGTAGAAAATCCATGACAATTATCTTTGCAAATGGCATTGATAGTTGACTAGATAGACCGTGCACAAAGCTTTATACTAGAGCTAGCAAAGGATAAGAAAGATTGAAAAAAATCTGACTAAATCGGTGATGTAAGCCTATATATAGGCTTGGGGTCGTCCAAAATGGATACGGTAAAAAGCCAGCAAAACTCTCCTTCCTTTGTATTAGCTAAGATAATAAAAGCCTTTCTTTCTCGTCCCCTAGTGCTCCCTTGCCGTTATAGCCCTCTTATATATGCATCCTTGTTGTTCCCCAACCATATTCCTTACTCACACACACACACACACACACACACACACCCAAACACATACTTCCACAAATACCAACAGTTACCTTGATTTTAATTAGGGAATAAGTGTATTAGAAGTTCTAAAACTTATCATGAAAATGTAATTAAGTCCCAAAATTTTCAAAAAGTGTAATTAAATCCTAAAACTTGTCACGAAAGTTTAATTAAGTCCTAAAATTTGTCTCGAAAGTGCAATCGAGTCTTAAAACTTTCAAAAAATGCAATCAATGGAAGGACTTAGATTGAATCACTTTGATAAGTTTTAGGATATGATTACACTTTTTGAAAGTTTTAGGACTTAATTGTACTTTGCGACAAGTTTTAGGATTAAATTAAACTTTTTAAAAGTTTTAGCACTTAATTGTATTTTCATCATCAATTTTAGGACTTCCAATAGACTTATCCTTTTAATTAGCGAGAGAATATAGGTAATTGTTGACTCTGTCAACTTGATCAGGCCTAAAACCATAAAACAGACAACATCAGTGAACATCAAGAGGTTCGAATGCCTCGACCTGGGGGCGTCCGGGGCTTTTTGTCTTAATGGTTAAATTGAGTCCAAGTGATTTGTTTATCGGTTTCGCTACAGCTCGTAACGGGACATATACGATCCATAAGGCCCAAGGGGGCAGAGAGCGCCATTGATGGGCTCCATCAAGAACTCATTCCACTGCAAGCCATGGAGGATTAGCCCATCATCCGCCTTCCCCCCGCAGAACCAGGCGGGAACCGCAGCGGAGCGAGTCGTCTCCTCCTCTTTCTTTCTCTCGGTTTCACCCTTTCCCCTCATCTCAGCACAGCTCTTGACAGAGGTTGTGTTTTTTGTTTGGAGGAATTCAGCTTCTTCCCTCTTTCGTCGTCCTCAAGAAGATGGGCATCAAGGTGGCTCTTTTGCTCTTTCGATCTCTTCCTCTCTTGGAATTTTCCTTTTGTGGGGTTACCCATTTGGGAGATTCGTCATGGGTTGTAGGGTTTAACGAAGCTGCTCGCTGACAATGCCCCCAAGGGAATGAAGGAGCAGAAGTTCGAGAGCTACTTCGGCCGCAAGATCGCCATCGACGCCAGCATGAGCATCTACCAGTTCCTTGTTCGTCTCTCTCTCTCTCTCTCTCGCTCACTCTATTTCACTGATGTCTGTATTTTGATGTTGCTTTGTGCACGGGTGTGTGATTTAAGTTGTGGGTTTTGTTCGGTTGCAGATTGTCGTGGGTCGGACTGGTACTGAGATGCTCACGAATGAGGCTGGGGAAGTCACGAGGTAATGCTATCGAATTCTTGAGGAAAGTTTTGTTCTTTCTTGAGAATTCCGGTTTTGTTGGTTGGCTAATTTGATTTGTAACCTTTCGATTGTATTTTCCCTCTTTCGGTTGCTGATACCTGTGTCGCATTTTGTGCTTTTGATGGTTATAGCCACTTGCAAGGCATGTTCAATAGGACAATTAGGCTCTTGGAAGCTGGAATAAAGCCAGTGTAAATTCTTCTTACTCTGTGCGTTTATATGGTTTAGTCTAGAACTTCAATTTGTTTTTTTATGTTAATTGCTGAAGTTGGTTCTATTATGATCTGTCTAATTATGGAAATCAGCTATGTTTTCGATGGGCAACCTCCGGACCTGAAGAAGCAAGAGCTTGCAAAACGGTATCAGTGCCCATAGGCTGCAATCTTTTGATTCTGTTAAGATTGACACGATTGCGTCGACAATAGTTTTCTTTTACTTTTGGGTATTGATGATTTCAATCGAAACCCGTGGTGCAGCTATTCAAAGAGGGCAGATGCCACAGAGGACTTGGAAGAAATCAAGGAGGCACGTCTTTTCTCTTTTGAAGTCTCATTTAGTCCTGTTTATTTTCATTCTTTCAATCTTCTTTTTTTGGTAATGTAGCTCAAGTGGCTTGGCACATGATTTTCTTTTATTTGCAGGTTGGAAGTAAAGAAGACATTGAGAAATTCAGTAAGCGTACTGTGAAGGTGGGTTAGTGGCGTGCATTTCTTTCCTTTTGTTTATTATGTTTTTGAATCTAAGTCCACAAATAGTCTCTGTTGGACTACTCATTTCATATCTCCCCCAGAAATAGTGGAACTCTACTGGACTAGAAAATAAATAATTTAGTGGGAATGTCATGTGTTGAATAATTTCTTATGTATGTCCTGCAGGTTACAAGGCAGCACAACGATGATTGCAAAAGACTCTTAAGACTCATGGGAGTCCCAGTTATTGAGGTGCCATTTTTTTGGTAGTTGACAAGTAGATAATGCCATCTCCAAACAGCAAACAGTATGAACTATTAAACCTGTTGTAACAGCTCTTCTTGTACACTAGGCTCCTTCTGAAGCAGAGGCAGAGTGTGCTGCCCTTTGCAAATCAGGAAAGGCATGTATTTTTATGTGATCATATTGGAGCTGGTTCCTGTTGTATTTGTGACGTTGACTACCATTTTGCTGCATGAAGTTTTATCTGCCTTTGCTTTTGTTCTGTACCTCATATATTAGAGCTCTTGTTGATGAGTTTCAGGTGTATGCTGTGGCTTCTGAAGACATGGACTCCCTCACCTTTGGAGCTCCTAGATTTCTCCGTCACTTGATGGATCCCAGTTCGAGAAAAATTCCGGTCATGGAATTTGAAATTGCAAAGGTAGTAGACCATCTACCTTAAAGTTGATATCTAATTTTTGTGTGTAAAAGAGCATAGTGATATATCTCTCTCTTTTTTATTTTTTTGTCTTTAAAAGTGTATCATTAAGAGGCACCAAGGCAATGCCAACCCATGTATAAATCATGTACAAGTTGATATCTATTATTCCTTTTGCCATTTCATGGGTAATTGTTTTCTTCCTATATAGATTTTGGAGGAGCTAAATCTGAACATGGATCAATTCATTGACGTGTGCATCCTATCTGGATGTGATTATTGTGAGAGTATTCGAGGTATAATTGATTTTGGATTAAGTTATCCCTTTTCATTCTTCTACTTGGATTGAGGAATTTAAATTTTTGTATGATGATAAATCTATATCACAGGCATTGGTGGTCTGACTGCTTTGAAGCTCATCCGTCAACATGGCTCAATAGAAAATATACTGGAGAACATAAACAAAGAAAAGTGCGTTACTTTTTCATGTTTCATGTTTACATTTCTCATTGAGCTTATATTGATGAGATTCTTGATGACAAGTTTATTTTGATTTTCTTTAGTGGCAATGCTTTGTCCAATGAGCTCATGTTTGTTTGTTGTGGACATGCACTTTCTTGTTGGTGACATTGCTCAGATTGCATCATGCAAACCCTCACAACTTTTTAACTACTTAGAGTTGTTTTGCTCTCATAAGGATGCACTCATGTATTCTTCCTTGTTTCTTATAAGTTTTGTTTTATTTTCGGTCTCTGTGATCTTAGATATCAAATACCAGATGACTGGCCATATAAAGAAGCTCGGAAACTTTTTAAAGAGCCCTTGGTCTTTATGGAAAATGAGGAACCTGAACTCAAGTGGAATGCTCCTGATGAGGAGGTGAATGATCTCCTAAGCTTGTAACATTGTTCTCACGCAAGCATGTTTTCTAATGAGTTTTTTTTTTTTTTAAATGATTTAGGGGCTAATTTCTTTTTTGGTGAATGAGAATGGATTCAACAGCGACAGGGTAACAAAGGTATGATCGTGAAGCTTTTCAGTAGTCACCTTTTCTTCATGCACGGAATAAAAAATGACACATTATTCATGTTGACTTCATTGATTGAGCTAGGCCATAGAGAAGATTAAGGCCGCCAAGAACAAGTCATCACAAGGACGGTAAGTGATGCTTAAATGATCGATATTTTGGTAAATGTGCTTCTCATTTTAAGCCTAAGATGATGTTGTCTTGTACAGTTTAGAATCCTTTTTCAAGCCAGTTGACACCGCATCTGCACCAACTAAAAGGAAGGTATTGTTCTTTCTCAATGCATTTCAACCCTCGACCTCAACCTGGTTATTTTCTTTTTTAGTTCTCTCCTATTGTGTATATGGAAGGGCTTTCTAATATAATCGCATAGCACCATATATAGTTTGTCTATGATGAGAAAGTAGATTTAATGGCTCTGTTTGTGATTTTCTTTTTTGGGTAAATGTGTCATTATTTTCAGCATGTAGAGGCGACTGTATGCAGGCTACTGAGCATCATTGCTATCTTCATCTTATTCTTGCTTTATTTGTGGGAAACTAACTCAAAGTTCAGAAATGCAAGCTTCATTGAATGGCTACATGTGTTTGGAGAATAAAGAGGGAGTATCATTTCCAAGATATAGATATTAGCTTTCCTCTGCTTGAAAATGAGTGGAGGGGGAACATGTATAGTGGAGGACTCCATGTTTTCGCAGCATCCCTTGCAATGTTGTCAATTTTGTTAGCTCTTACATGCTGGAAAACTCTTGATGTGGTATAGGAAACGCCTGTGGCTGTAAAAGAAGGTGCCAAAAAGACTAAGACTGCCGGTGGTAAGAAGAAAAAATAGACAGCTCAGCTTACCCACTTTTGCAGACTAACAAACTAACTAACAAGGTGACTTCCTTTATCCTGATATTGTTTCTACTAACTAAGGCAGATATCGATAACTAAATCACTTATGACTGTAACTTGTCTGCTTCCTGCAGGTTGCTTGAGGATGTTGTTCAACGCTCTGGTTTGGCATGCCTTTCTGTGATATGCAAGAACCACAAGTGTGTAACTTTTTAGGTGGAAGTGGGTTTTTGCATCCTGCAAAATCTAATCTACTTGCCAAATCTATGTACGCTGTGTTTTGTTTCAGTGAGAATTCTCGTTCCTAAAGTTTTGTGCACAATAGTTCATTTCGTCTTGATATATGCAGCGTCTTCAGTAGACAAGTCAATGATTAAGCTCATGTCCAATGGTGAAGAAAAGATGGATAAGTTGGTGATCAAACGGTGCAACTTCAAATGAAGTGGGTGTCTGGTTAGGTCATGCTGTTAACTCCTCTGTGGATTTTACTTAAATGGCTCAAAGAGATTTTTAAGCACCATCCTAACTGAAGAAGTATCTAAGTTGATATCAACTCGATCATGTCCTTGTCCTGGACCTAATTAATTAGGTGAAGTTGGTTTGCCGGGCTCCTAAATTTTATGAGCAGGTATGCAAAAGTCCCCTTGCGGATTAAAAATAATGAACTTCTGGTAGAGCAAAAGATTCTGTTACTCATGCTGATCCCGGTGCTTACTTGAGGGTTGGAGATCTTTTATGCTTAATTTTAGATAGAGATAATCCCTTCCGCAGTCATTGCTAGACTGTTGGGTCGGTCCATCTTTGGTCTCGGTACTATAATTCTGTAATCAAAATGTCCGGAGCATTCGGTTCCAAACAAGTATTTTGGTCTTCATCTTCATCGACAATGGATGAAGTCCGATGTCAGTTTCATTTGATGAAAGTTTTATCAATTTCAGTGGATTTCAAACAGAGAACAAGAAGGTGAGAACCTAAAGCAATCGCTAAACTTGTTTTCTTGCACTTTTTCTCATTACGTACCGGTGAACTCATGGCAAGATTCTACTGATGCTAGTGACCATCTGTCAAGCGCGACAACGATAGAAAAAATGGACAAAACCAGTCATGTCACATCGATAAGTCAATGACAGCTGCGCCATATGATGAGTGTTCCTTCAAGAGGCATAAATATGAATGTGGCTGGCTAGCAGACATTTTGGAAAGACGATAAACATTTGCCAAGAGACGATGATCCCTTTATTCGTCCTGTCGCCAGAATTTGACAGAAGTAAGAGAAAAAAAACATAATTCTGGCAAAGGTTAAACAACACCCGAGTCGTCGTTCATAGGATGGGGCAGGTGTTCCTATCGTAATCGCAATGGCGAGGAGGACAAGGTTGGCACGGCGGAGGGCACGGCGGAGGGCAAGGTCGAGGGCACGGCGGAGGGCACGGCACACACCGTGAGCACTGGCAACAAGGAGGGCACGGTGGAGGGCACGGCACGCACTTCGGGCACTTGCATGAAGAAGGGCATTTGGGCGGCTTGCATTTAGGCGATTCGGGCTTTTTAGGAGGTTCCGGAGGCTTCTCTGGTCCGACCGATACAATTTCCGCGCATATCCCGCACTTCTTTCTCAGAGCCTTCATCACGCACACCGGATCCACGTCTCCTATGATAGTTAACGTTCCCTTCTCAATGTCTATCTTCAATTCGATGATACCTGCATATTTGCGTCACAAACCTTGAATCCATATGCACGTCCTCTTCAATAATCAAGTTATCAATTCGGTCAAGGACAATAGAAAGAAATTGCAAACACGTTTCACTCGCAACTACATGTATTCTCGTCCACACAGGTTTGGCGAGGTGAGGGTGGGGAGATCGTACCTTCGAGTTTGGCGACTGCTTTCATTATAACCGTCTTGTCTTTCCCGCAAGTTATGGTAACCTTTATCACGATTTTCTGCAATCCAGACGCGGCAAGACAGAGAATATCAGAAGATAAAAACCTCATCAATAGTTACGAAGATTAATAGGGAGAAGATGCAAATGTATGTAGCTCTCTTTCATGGAGAAGGACATGATTTGATTACCTTCGCCATGGATGCAGCAGAGGGTGGACAAAGGGAAGATGATCAGCTTCCCCAATATGCTAAACCAAAAGGCCCTATTTATATGCTTTCCACGACCTTGCATAATTTCATAAGTAAGAAGTGAGGAACAGACAAAGTGTTAGGACTCAGTCTAGGACTTTGGATGGGCCACACGCATTATATTATATTATGCAAGAGGAAGGCTGCTGACTTGTGCACTGAAACAGCATAGTTTCCAGGAGAGGTTTAGAAAGTTTTCTTTCACCCATTTTTCGGTTTGTTTGAAGGATGGCGCCGGCCGAATTTCTCGAGCGAGTGATGTATTTTTCATGGGTAAGTCGACGTATAGATTCAGTGGACTACTCAATCAAGCCAATCACATTGCGTATCACGTTTAGGGTCTGCATTGTGGGTCTCAGATGATTTATGAAATGTTTGCAATTGGTTTCGTTCTATCAACATAAGGCAAGACTCGGATCACCCGTTCATGTGGTCATGCATGATTGAAGTGTGTCTAGTTAGATATGCATGTTGGTATATTCACATACACATGTACTAATCTAAGGTCATTCCTCACTGGCAGTGGCGCACGCAAAAAACCTAGCTCCGATGAGGCGGGACCAAAAATTCTGCAACTTATGGCTCGGGAAGGAGTTGGTGGGGGACAAAACATAGAAATTCTTTGTGAAAATCTCATAGACGATAACATATATCATGAAAAACTGCGTCAAGTATCAAATGATCGAGAGGGTGATGACCCCCATCTGTTCACCCATCGGTCCATCATTGCCCTCCCGATCTTATGTGCACGCTTCTAAGATTCTATCTCAAGTTTAGAAAGAATTGATTTCTTACTAGATTTCTCTATAACTCACTTTGACCTTTAGTTGGCATATTATTAATGCTTTGCTCGGGCTTGCCTCGACGACATTACACCACCCGAGGAGAGATGTATGTCCATTTGCGGGCCCAATGTTCAACATGTCCACCAAAAATTAATTGGCACATGGACCGACCAACGTCAGGGGACGACTAAATCGATAATCATTGTTAAGATTGGTACTCATAGTACATAACAAATTGTTAATTTCACTAATAAGTTGTCCCCCCCTAATCATTAGGGCAGCATTTGTATATTGGGAAGCAATTAAGTTTAGGGAAAATTTGCTTACCTCATCGTCTGATTAGTAAGTGACGTCACTAAAATTAGTGAGATTTGTTGTGGGAAAAAAATATAAAGATAAGAATAAAGAATATGAACAAGCTCCAACGACGTCGTTTATTTACACGTTATAGGCTACAGGAGAATAAACCAAGGAACACACAATCTCATAGCAGAAATCCCAAATCTGGGACCAAATAAAGAGGGACGTAAAGCCGTTCCCTTTTCGATCAAAGGATGGACTCCCGAGAATCAAATCGATCGCCAAGCGTTCATCAAATGATGGAGCAGGTGTTGGCCTCGTATCCGCAACCATTAGAATAAGGGTAGGGGCGGCACGGAGGGCACAGCGGGAGCGGGCACGGCAGGAGCCAGCACGGCGACTGGCATTTAGGCTTAGGCTTTTCCGGCAACTTTGACGGTCCGACATTGTCGATCTCCACACACCTCCCGCATTTCTTTCTCAGGCATGTAACGATGCACACCGGGTCGGCGTCGCCTATCAGAGTTAGCGTCCCCTTCGCGACATCCATTGATAGTTCATTGATACCTGCGCAGTCAAATCAGTTTTTTTCCCGTGTGTGATGCAATTGACATCGTACTTGTTTCGAGCTTTTCGACTATGATTCGCCGGGATGAGCAAGACCTCGTACCTTCGAGCTTGGCGACCACTTTCAGTACTCCTCACTTCTCCTTCTCGCCATGAATGCTTACCTTTATCACCGTCTTCTGTGTGATCACGACGTGGCACGGCAACAAAAGAGACGGCGAAAGTTCATCAACGTTTGGGAGGTCGATTTGGTTTTGAGAAAGAGAGAAAGAACGAAAGATCTTATCGCATGGAGGGAGGAGAGCAACATGCATGCGGAATTACCTTTGCCATGGATGCTCAGAGGGCGGCGCAAGGACTTTCATCAGCTTCCTCGGTTTTTGCGAGGACAGACGACGCTATTTGTACGAACGCTTGCATGGTGCTCTAACCAGCAAGTGAATAAGACAAGTTTGCGAGGGATTTGTTTAAGGATGAGCTTATCATATGTATATAAATGCAAGTGGAATGGCTTCGCTAGAATAGTCGCCAAAGTCAATGCAATGGTCTGGCCTTTTTATAGATCTGAACGAAGCTTCGCTTGGTGGCAAAGTTCCCTTCTCCCTCGACGTAGCAACCTCGTCAGCCTGGAACCGGGGCAATGCCCATCTCTCGACAGAAGTTTAAAATTGGACCAATAGGTCTTTCGAAAGTATTTGAGTCTACCCTCGTGAAAAATTTGTTGGTGAGGTTGGGTGCAAACCCGACTCTACCGTATTCCGGACACCACGTGAGGTTCGCGTGCCCATTTCTCAACGTTTGATAGGGGCGTTTTTGGTCCAAAAAGCAGCTTCCCCCAATTGAAACCAGCAAAAAGAGAAGAAGAAGAGAACTAGGGTTTGCAATTAGGGTTTCAGAGTAGGGAAAAGTTCAGTTTGAAGGCATAGAGGACGACTGCAACTGTGGGAGGAGGGATCATTGAAGATATCATGGACTGAGGCGAACTCAAGGAGGCAATTTCTTGCTTGAGATAAGTATGGGATAAGTCAAATTTGTGTTCATTTTGGAAATTAGGGTTTGAATTACTAGTAAACAAATCTAGATTATGTTTCACCTGGAACCTACCATGTTACAGGTTTCGAGATTTGTTCCAAGTTTTATTTAGGTTCCACTTGTATTATTAGTTGAACGATTGCAATAGTTCATCGCCTTTAATGACCACGACTTATTTCTACAATCTACTAACCGCAACTTATATATAGACATATGAAGAATATGAAACATTAACAAAGTAAAAGTTTTAGTTATAAGACAAAAAATATAAAATATTAACAAAGTAAAAGTCTTATTCATACGAGTAGTTCCAAATTATATACTCATCATCAGACGCCATTGAGTATTACAGGATCGCACAAAGACATAGATTAAGGAAAATACAAAAACTTACTCGTTGAAACATGTTTATCAATTTTTGGAATCTAGAACCTATCATGCGTACTTTGGAACTTAGAATCAAATAGATTCTCATTAGTCAAGTTCTTCGGTTGTAGATTCTACCTTGGAATCATGCTCACATCTAATTTGAATTCCCACGAAAATAGATAAATAAAAGCAAGCTCACAGGAAAAACAAAACTATCGTTGCATAGAAATTGCATAAAGTCAGTTCTCTTGCTTCATCGGATGCGAGCTTGCCAGTGATTCCACCGAAACCTAGCTCGAGAACTCGCTCTAAAATCCGATTGTTTCAGGGACTCGCTCAATTGCTCCAATTGGATTTACGATCGCCATTTTCTTCTCTCTCTCTCTCTCTCTCTCTCTCTCTCTCAAATTCGACAAAGGGTTTCTCGGCAGCCAATCAATAGGAATACCATGGTAAACTTTGGGAGGTATTTTTAAGAAGAATCCCACTTGAGGGGGTCGTTTGATTAAAAAATGAGACGCCGAATCTCAAGTTTCTTTTCGAATTTGCCCTCATTATTATTAAACGAAGGAATAATGAAAGTAATCCTCCAAAGCGGTCAAAATGCATGTGATTTTAGTTGAGTGTTTGATGGGCAAACCCTGTCTATTACTTAAAGAATAGACGCAGCTGCCTAGGGTAAGAGAGGGAGCGCCATTGTTAATTGAGGATTTAAAGCATCTTCAAAGCACCAGCACCAACTCAAAACAACCCTTGAGGTGACCCGCTTCATGTCCACCTCATCAAAATCGATTGCCAGCCTGCACGGAGTTTCCGAAATTGGCTTCAAATTAGATTTAGCCACAACTAGCGATTCCTTAAAATTTGTGTTTGGTATAGGAAGAGACTTTGGCAATTTCAAGTCTAAAGCACCGCAAGCTGGAACTTGTTCTCTCTTTGTTTTATCTTTTCTTTGTTCATTGAATTTTCAAATTGAAGTGGATGAGATACAGGTAGACCCGTCAAATGGGTGGGTCGGGTCGGGGCGGGTCGAAAATGGGTCGACCCATATTTGACCAATTTAACCCATTTTGACCCATATTCATATTGTGTAAATCAAGTGACCCATACCCGACCCATATCCAACCCGATCCGTATTGCTAAAACCTATTAATATTCTAGGAAAACCCACTTCGCTATATGCTAATTGAATTAAAAATTCAAATTAAATTAAAAATAGTAAATAAAAAAGTTAAAAAAACCTATAAATTGAAATATTTATAAAAAGAATTAGACTATGCACATGCTTCTCTTATTTGAAAAGAACATACCATTGAATAACTAAAAACTGTAACATGAAATTTTTTTAACTAAACCTAAAAAAGCTCATTTTTATGATTTTTTTAATAAAAAAAAAGTATTGTTAAAACATTTTTATGCAATACAATTTTTTTAATAATTTTTATGCAATACAAATTAAATGGAATTTTTTTATAATTCTTTTTAAAATATTAAAAAATTGAATTTTTAATTTTTAAAAATATAATTTTTATAATTTTTATTTTTAAAAATATAACTTTTAATTTTTAATAATTATTTTTCTTTTTCTATTTTCTTTTTCTTCTTCTTCGACCAGCCGCTAGCCACGACAACGGCCGGCAACCGGCCACAGGCGAAATTGAGCTCTCCAAAGATCGGGTGGGGCTTGATCCCACCGATTCGGCGAGGTCAATGCCTTGTCCAACGCCCGCCGAGCTCGAGTCTTGCCGGTCGTCGGCGAGGCTCAAGCCTCGCCGGATCTAGTGAGGCCAAGGCTCCACCGGCATCGGGTGAGGCTCGATTTCGTCGATTTGGCAAGGTCTAGGCCCCACTCGACGCCGGCGAGCTCAAGCCTCGCCCGGTCGTCGGCGAGGCTCGAGCTCACCAACGTCGGGCGGGGCTCGATCTCGCAGATATGGCGAGGCCGAGGCCTCGCCCGACGTCGGCGAGCTCAAGTCTCGCCGCTTGTCGGCGACCCGCCGGCGAGCTCGAGCCTCACTTGGCTCGTCGTCGGCCGGCGGATGATCGTGCCCCTACCGGCCGCCGGCTAAGGAAGGAAAAAAAAGAAAGAAAAAGAAAAAAAATTGAAATATGAAAAATAATTATAATATCGATTTTTTATTAGAAACACATTTTTATAAAATTAAAAACGGCCAGGGTTTAAAGTGGGTTTCCTACTAACCCATTTACACCAATTTCTTTTTATGTTTTTATTTTCTCAGACCCATTTCTGACTCATATTTAATTTTCACTTGACCTATATATAACCCATTTAACTAAAAATTAGTTATAATATGGGTTTATGACTCATTTTGCCAGCTTTAGACACGGAGTCGAAATTTTGTGTGGGGGCTATTCTTCATATGTACATATTCCAGACATATCTGAATCATCAAATGTTGGTCTACTGAGGGCCCAAATATGCATTGCCGACGGTCTTAGAGTGTTCGCCCACAAAAGAGATCTCGTGAATCCATAGGGAATGTGAGGAGAGCTGAGCTGACCGGTGTTGAGGTAAAATTCTATCTTTACGGGTTTTGGTAAGCCAATCGGCCACTCCATTTAGATCTCTATTACAATGGGCTAGACTCAAATGCGAAAATTGTAGGAAGAGCTTACGGGGCCTGAGAGACAAGAGCACGCTCCTCCCATCACCTAAAGTGGCTCGAAGACTCGAGGTTGCTTATCACGTTCAAGAAGTCGGACTCTAAACTAAGTTGTTCGTGCTTATGGGAGAGCGAAAGCGAAGCGCTTCGACCATCGCTAGGACTTCACTTTGCTCTGCGAAGGAGGCAAGGACCGATCTTGCGAAGCCATCAACAAGAATTCTGGAGGAAGTTTCTACGGACACGAGCCATAGATCCTTCGTTCGAGCCAGGTAGGAAAGCCCCATCTATGTTAATTTTAGAAGTGCCCAGTTCTGGTGGGATGTAGCCACGGGGAAGAGAAATCTGCTCTGAGATGTTATTTTTCCCTTTGTGGTGGTTCCACTTCTTGTGGCTGCAGAACATACCCTGAGCTTGCTTCCACTATCTCCGTCGTATCTGGAGTGAGGGCTCCGAAGACACGCTCATTTCGAGCTTTAAAAGCCATTCTTCCCGTCTACAGATACCTTGAGTTGAGATTTAAGTCTATAGTGCATCGGCCCACACCAACTGCATTCGGGA
Source organism: Eucalyptus tenuipes (assembly GCA_014182365.1). Classification (NCBI taxonomy): domain Eukaryota; kingdom Viridiplantae; phylum Streptophyta; class Magnoliopsida; order Myrtales; family Myrtaceae; genus Eucalyptus; species Eucalyptus tenuipes. The sequence goes on along the minus strand of CM024544.1, from coordinate 12,576,770 downwards.
ACAAAGAGTGAATAGGAAAATTGTTTAAAATGTCCTTAAACTTATTATAAGGAGGTCAATTATGTTCTCAACTTTTCAATTATACCACTTTAGTTCTCAACGTTTTGATAATTTGCTAATTTAGTCCTAAATATTCATGTCCACAATTTTCGAGGTACCTGGAAGGAGGATGGGACCTGATCCTGTGAAGGTTTCACATCTTCCTCCCCAGTGTATAGTATCCGTCCACACTGACTGGTCATTCAAGGTCTGCGTCGTAAGAGGAACGGTCAGAATATCACTCGCTGCCTGAGTATCAAACATCCGCCCCATCACCTGTTCATTCATGAGTTGTCCTCTTGGTCAATGAATTCAGCAACCGTCTTTGGTTCTCTTACATTTGCTGGCCCCCTAACGATTCTCTTTTTTGCCACTTGTCCTCCTCCATATTAATATTTTCCCCATTCCCAATGAATCACATAATCAACCTAAAAAATGTCATTTTGCTCGTAAGGATACTCTGCAATCCCAAGAAGGTTGATGGGTTTTAAGTATTCTCCAAACCTGTTTAACTAGCATGGTTTTGTTGAAAGATATCTAATCCCCAAATCCAGGGCCTACCTCTTCTTTCTTAAGTTTTAGCACCTCCATTTTTTTCAGTGTAATCCAGTACTTGAGCTATTATTTCTCCATGAGCAACCTGTAATTTTTTTTTTCTCTATAGCCCTACAAATTGAAACTGGAATCTTGAAGATTGACATTACGTATTGCGTCAAGTCCTAGATAATTGTTTTGATGGGACTCTCTTTCCTTGCTTGGACATTCAGTTCTCTTTCCATCCTTCTAAAACCCATGCAAACATTTGCTTCTTGGTCATCCCCCAAACAGAAGGGATACCCAAATGCTTCTCTACTTTTCTCAATCACTAGAACTCTTAATATCTTTGCCATATTTCTTCTGAGGTTTTGTGGGCAATTCATGCAAAAGATCATACTAGATTTATTTAGATAGATAGAATCTAAGATGCGAAACAATATTGATTCAAACTTACTGTCAAGTTTTGACATTCCGGTACTTTTCCATCCGAGAAGAATATTGAATTATCAACAACTAAAAGGTGTGATGATGTGGAACAATGCCTATTAAGTTTTATTCCTCTGATGCCCCCATCTTTCACTTCTCTCTTCATCAACATGGACAAGACATTAGCTATCAAAATGAACAGATAAAGAGGCCCTGCCTAACTCCTCTTGCAGGGCAGAGGCTCACCATTAAACTTGACACTTAGTGAAGTTGTGGTGACATTGTATTGTTCAGTTTATCCATGTCATGTTAAAGCCCATTTTTAACATACATGCCTCAAGAAAGTCTACCTAAATTCGATTATATGCCTTTTGCATATCTAATTTGAGGACATTTTAGAATCTTTCCGTTCTCTTTCTCAACCTTATGTAATACTTTCTGCACAGCCAGTATATTATCCTGGATTTGCCTACCTCCCACGAAGTCACTTTGTTCCTCTGCTCCTAGATCAGGAAGCCAAATTCTCAGCTGGTTAGATAGAACCTTGGATACAATCTTGTAGGCAAACATACACAAACCAATGGGACGAAATTGCCGCAGTCTTTTGGGGTTTTGAACTTTGGGAATCAAAGAAATGAGAGTTCTGTTTAGATGAGATTTTAACAGTCATGTTTGGTTACCTTCTTTTCACCCCATCTTGATATCTTCCTAGTGGTGCTGATAAATTTGGCCATACGGACCATCTGGCAAGGTGCTTTCTATGCTTCAAGTTGGAAAGCAGTTGTCTCAACCTCTTCCATTGTCATCAAGTTCATTTCCTTCTAAACCAGAAAAAGGCAGTAGTCTAATACAAGATTAAATTCTCAGGTCTAAATACTTAGCGGCACGCCACAAGTTGAACGGGACCAATATCCTTCCGATAATTGGCGTTGTAACAGGTTGGAGATTTAGTGATAGCGATAATTTGTTAGGTGCAACAAAATGAATGTGCTAATTTCTCGTGAGAAGCAAGGAAAAACATCTTACATTTCTCCAGCACAATCAAAATAGACGGAGAGAAGCTTGGAGATAATAATCAATATGCGAAACCTAAAGGTCCTATTTATATGCTTTACACGACATGCAAAATTTTATAATTAGGAAGTGAAGAACAGACGAAGTGTTAGGATTCCCTCTGGGTGACTTTTGGATGGCCATGCACGTTATATTTTGCAAGAGGGCTGTGACTTTTGCTATGAAAAACTATAGTTTTGAGGACATAGAGGTTTAGAAAGTTCTTTCTTTCACCCATCTTTTGTTTGTCTGAAAGATGGCGTGGACCGAATTTCTCCAGTGAGTGACGTGCTTTTTTTTGGGAAGTTGGCACATGGAGGCGGTCTGGTAAATCAATTCAATCACAGTGCATATCAAACCTAGGGTCTATATTGTGGGTCAAATGATTGGTGAAATGTTTTTGATTGATTTAGTTTCATTAACTAATCCAAGACTCCAATCACCTGTTCGTGTGGCTAGCTGTGGATGATTGAAGTATGTCTAGTGATGTCTGTGGGAGAGGACCGGTATATCAGTATGCTTATGTATTAGTCTAAAGTCATTCCTATCTGGCAGTGGCGTGCACACAAACCCAGCTCAGACGAGGTGAGACAAAAAAAAAAAAGTTACCATTTTAATATATATTCCGAGAATTTACATCAAGTAATGAACGACCGGAGGGCGATGAACCCCACCTGCCCGCCCGTCGATCGGTCATTGCCCTCCCGAATTTATGGACATGCTTTTGTTCACTTATAAGAGTCTGATCATAAGTTAAGAAAGCAAAAATCCCTTACTAGTTTCTTTTATAATTTGTTTTGACCTTTAGTTGACCTTTTCTTTTGTAGTAGATAATCTACTTTAATTCGACGTACGTCGCGCCTCAATACTCTACAGTGTAATGACTTAAGCCTGCCTCGACGACATTGCACCATTCCAGGAAACATATGTATGTCCATGTGCAGGCTCGATACTCAACATCTCGTCTGGGCAAAATGAATTGGTGGATGGACCGACCATATTTGCTGTTACCAACGTCATCGGAGACAAAAGTAAGTCTTTGTTAAAGTTTGTATATCATCACTGTCTATTTGTACAAAATTGTTAATTTCATCGCAGAACAATAAGCTGTTCCCCAATCATTAGGACGGCACTTTTATATTGGAAGATATTTTAGTTTAGTGAAAATTTGCTTAGCTCATCATCTGATTAGGAAAAATAAAACAAAGATAAATATCTGAATTCATTTCAATAGTGAACTTTGTTTAAAAAAGAAGAAATTGAATGTGAAAAAGGAACAATGAGTCAATTGCGAAGGATAGAATCAGTGCCTTATTTGGCAATTGAATTCACATGCCATGCTGCTTTTTGGCCCCTTACTTTATCCCCTCCTATTGATGAATGTTATCCTTCGCACATTTACGCACTACACTTTATATATACCCAACTCTTTAATCTGATTTGCTAAAATAAATTGTACAAGACATGTGCATAACGTGACATATTGACATCATATCATTGTATCAAACGATATTATAATAATTAACCATCAACTTTTTCCTTTTAATAAAAAAACTCATCGTCTTGATCGGTAATTATTCACATTTCAGACTCTGGATATCGCATAATTCCAGTAGTTGTGACCAAATAAGAGGAACGCGAAGCAGCACATCACCTGATTGGTCCCAAGATCAACCTATATTTTCTGATCGAAGGATGGACTCGCGAGAATTAATTCGACCTCCAAGCGTCCATCAAAGGACGGAGCAAGGGTTGGCGCCATACTCGTAACAGTATGAAGAGGGCAGGGGTCTGGAGGGCATGGTCGGATAAAGCAAGGGGACGGGCTTTGGGGTTTAGGCTTTTCTTCCTTCTTTTCTGGTGGCTTCGGTGATCCGACAGTGTCGATTTCCATGCAATCTCTCAGGCTCGTGATGATACACACCAGATTGGCTTCGCCTATTACAGTTAGCGTCCCCTTCTCGACGTACATTGATACTTGCACATTCATATCATTACTCACGAGTCACGAGTGTAATGCAACCGTGTCTGTCTGGTTAATCGGTGTGCAAACGTTGTGCTTGTTTCAAGCTTTCGATTATGATTTGCCAAGATGAGGATGACCTCATACCTTTGAGTTTGGCGACCGCTTTTAGTATCGCCCTCTTCTCTTTCTCACTATCAATGCTTACCTTCATTACACTTTTCCACGTGATTACGACAAGGCGAAACAATAGAAAGAATCAAAGATGGCATTATTCATCAATGTTTGAGAGGTTGATTCATTTTGAGGGAAAAAATGCAAGAGTTGATTGCAGGGAGAGAAGAGAGCATGTGCATGCGAAATTACCTTTGCCATGGATGCGAGGGTGGAGCAATGAAAATAATCAGCTTCATTGATTTGCGACAACAAAATCGACAACATTTACTACTTGTATTTCTCGAAGAACTCTTTTTCATATATGACTGATTACTGACAAAATTGATGGGAAGTAGAGTAAGTATCGATGAAATATCCCCAAATAGATCTCATCTAACTTGGGAGAATTTTCCCTATATCCATCAAGCGTTAGGACTTGAAGCTTGCGACTATGAACTTGAAGCTTGCATCGACGGAGGATGACGGACTGAATCTCGCAAGAAGCAAGCAAGGAGTGATGAGTATTGGGCATGAAGCAATGAGGACTGGGCATGAAGTGGCCGAGAGTAGCAAGGAGAGGAGGGAAAAGTGTTTAAAAAGTCCTAAACATTTTGTAATTTTGCCAATTTAATCATAAACTTTTTGATTTGGTGCTAATTCAGTTATTTTGACTAATTTTGACCAGATTTTGCTGATTAGGCACCAGTCAACTGACGTGATACAATCGGCGCTTATATAAACAACTTTTAATAATATTTTAATATTTTTTTGAATTTTTTTATTTTTCCTTTTCCTTCTCCTTTCTTCTTCCGGTCGATCGTTAGACCTCGACGACCGGCCACTAGCAACACTTGAACCCTCGTCAATGGCTGCAAGGGCGGCCTCTCATTGGGCGATGAGGCTAGCTCAAGGCTGCCTAGGCCGCAAGGGCCGCATCGCATTGAGCAAGTGAGGCTCACCCTCGCCGGATCTAGTGAGGGTCAAGCTTCACCGACCATGGATGGGGCTAAACCTTGCCAAATTTAGCAAGGTCGAGCCTCCCCTGTGGCCGGCAAGGGCGAGCCTCGCCAGCCTAGCGTGACGCCACCCTCGCGGCCTTTGGCGAGGGCTCAAGCCTTGTCAGCCCTCACCTCTGGTTGGTCGTTGAGGTTTGGCGATTGGTTGGCGAAAGGAGGAGGAGAAAGAAATAAGAAAAATAAAAATAAAAATAAAAATAAAAAGAATTAAAAAATTAAAAAAATTAAAAAATTAAAAAATTAAAAGTTATCAACATCAACACTGATCGTACTATGTTAGTCGGCCGGCATCCAATAAGCAAAATCCAGCTAAAATTAGTTGAAAATGACTGAATTGGCACTAAGTGAAAATGTTTAGGACTAAATTGGCACTAATAAATGGTTTAGGACTAAATTAGCACCAACAAAGGGTTTAGGACTAAATTGGCACAAATGCAAAAATTTAGACTTTTTTGACACTTTTCCCCAAGAGAGGAAGAAGAAAGAAGGAAGAACCCTAATCCCATTCAATTTGGGGACATTTTATCCCATTTTTAACCCACTTGTAATGTTTGGATAGAATTGTCCCTGTTCTACTTGTCAGAAAAGTCCTCCAACAAAAATTTAGCTTGATAGACCCTTATTCGAGACCATTTTGATCATTTCAGGCTTTTAATTGAGACAAAGCCGATTCTAAGAAAGTAGCTCCACTTCAAGTGCTTATATGAAAATATCCCTAATTCTAATTAATGAGTGATAAAGACAAATTTGTGAAGGATTTGTTCATGGATCAGCCTATCATATTGGAATCTTCACTAGATTAATCGCCATGGCCATTGCAATGACTCCATTATGATTTTCCAAGATGAACATGGTCTCGTATCTTCGAGCTTGGCGATCGCTTTCAGTAATCCCCTTTCTCTTTGTCGGCATTAAATGCTCTCTTTATTACGACGCGGCGAAATCACAAAGGGATGGATTTTCCGCGTCGAGATGGCAGAGCTCGTTGATGTTTGTAGGTTGATTAATTTTTTATGAAAAATTGCAAGAGTTTATTGCATGGAGAGAAGAGAGTGCATGCATGCAAGACTGCCTTTGCCATGGATGTAAACAGGGTGGTGCAAATGGAAATTAATCAGCTTCATTGACAACATATGAACCTATTCATAAGACTTGCATAATGCTAATCAATAAGTGAATAAGACAAGTTTATGAGGATCTCTTTAAGGATGGCTTCCCTAGAATAATAGCCATGGTTAGTGCAATGACTCAGTCTTTTCATAAATTTAAAGGGGCAAAGTTCCCTCTTCGATTCTTTTTGTTGTTGCTATCATTAATATTATTATCATTTTCACATCCATGGCAAAGGTAGGTGTTGCTTGCATGTGCTCTCTTCTCTCCATGCAATAAACTCTTGCATTTCTTCCTCTTTGATAAAGAACTTGGCGTGCATATGAATTTCAACAAAAATAGATAAACAAAACCAAGCTCGCCAAAAAAAAAATTATTATGTAGAAATTGTGTAGCATCGGATGATCGTTCTCCTGTTTTAGCGGGTGCAGCTCGCCATTGATTCTATTAAAACCCGTTTGTGAACTCGCAAAACTTTGATTGTTTGACAAACTTGCTCAACTGCTCTAGCTGAATTCACAATTTTCCCTTTCTTCTCTCAAATTCGACAAAGGGTTATGTTGGCCAAGCAATTGGGAATTTAGGATTTAGTTTGACAATTACGTCACTGAATAGTGAACAGTTAAGTTTTTGGCCAAGAAACGAGCATGTGAAGTCGCATCTTCCCCGGACAGTGCTTTATCATCTGTGATAAGGCCAGGGGTAATTAGAACACGGTGGTACATCGGGAGGTATTTTGAGAAACGTACAGCCCGGGGAGTTCCTTTTGAGAAAAGGCGAGTTCTATTTAGAACTTCCCCTAATCATAACGAAGTGATAGTAAAAAGTAAAGAAATGATTATATGACAAATTTTAATCTATTATCATGCTAACAAAACCCAAAAAAGTAATCCTGTAAGGGATTATTATTCACGCGATTTTTGTCGACTGTCGGAGGGGAAACTCTCCCTGTCACCTTAGAATAGAGACGCGCCTGCCAAGGACAAAACTAAACAATATTGTGCAATTGGGAGGGGGCGCATCTTTGAAATTACGAGCAACAAAGTCAAACAGCCTTGACGTGGCCGCTCCGTGCTCGATTCCAGTCTGCGTGGAGATCTTGAAAATTGTTTGAATTAAAGTAGACACGATGAGCAATTTCCTGGAACTTGCGTTCGCCGTTTGATATGGAAAGAGACTTTTGGCATTTGTCAAATCCAGAGGGCCGCACCGCTGGAACTAACTCTCTCGCTTTGTTTTATCGTACCTCGTTCGATTAATTCTCAAATTGAAGCGGATGAGCCCTAGGGTCAACCTATTGTGGGGTTTGTTCCTTGTTTAAAATATAAGAATCATCTAATAATTGTCTACCGAGCAGGTTGGAGATCAAGTAGTGATGGCTTACATGCGACAAAATGAATGTGGTAATTTTTAAGCATCCATTCTTCTCGTTCATGACAAGAGGGGCTTTCTCCGAATGGTGCTTATTTGGAGGAGCGGGTCGGGATATTCATCTTCTCCGACACTGGCAAGCTCTGCTGTTTTTCCCGCCTTTCTTAGTTCTTCGATGGCCGAACTCAGGTCGACGTCTGGCAGCCAGCATGGTGATGAATTTTGCATGAATGAAAATGGAAGAAAAGCGATGAGAACATACGCTCACGCACATGGACACGCAGACAGACAAGCGCACACGTGAGTGCTGCGTACACAATCCTATACATGTACAGATGCGGGCATGCATGTGAGCTGTCCTTCCTGCTATGTGCTCGCACAGTGAACACGCCGTATGATCGCAGTAGTGCCGCATTTTAAGTGATGTATTGACTTCGAGCACTTTCTTTCATTCCCAACCGGAGAGTGCTATCTCTTAATTCCCCATTTTGAATATCATCCATTAGATTTGCCATGCTCGCCTGTGTCGAATCCTAGGATATGATTCTCATTGCCCTAACGAGACTTGTAAATCGTTTTTGTAATTGCGATGCTTTCGCAGAGGAAGCAACCTATAGTTACAAGCAACAAACAAGAAACGAAGCTGATTGTCCCTGGTCGCCATGACCCTTCTGCTAATCCACGGGGTATGTCTCCAGCATTTTATCCGTCTTTCTTTTGCTAGCTCGCTCTAATTTTATATGGGAAGTATATTGGAAGGATCTTATTTTTTAACCACTAGTCAAATGACCCCGCAGGGACCTATATTTTTCGACGTTTTAAATGGTCAATCAACGAGTGAATAAGACAAGTTTGCGAGGGATTTGTCTAAGGATGAGCTCATCCAATCAAACGAGTGGAATCTTTACTTAGAATAATCGCCATGATCATCGTTAATGACTCGAATATGATTTGCCAAGATAAGCATGAAGTTTGGCGACTGCTTGCTCTTTTCTCGCCGTTAGATGCTTAACACCGTTACAATTTTTTGTGTAATTACGACTCAAAGAAACAACATTGAGATGGCAAAGTTCATCAATGTTTTGGAGGTTGATAGAGTTTGGGGGGAAAACGCAAGAACTTAGTGCATGGAGAGAAGAGAGCGCATGCATGCATGCAAATTCCCTTTGCCGGGGATGCAAAGAGGGCGGAGCAATGAAATCATGGATTTTGTGAAAATATATGAACCTATTTGTAAGACTTGCATGATGCTAATCCACGAGAGAACAAGACAAGTTTAAGAGTTTGTTTAAGGATGAGCTCATCAAACTATCCACGTCGAATCTTCACTTGAATAATCGCCGTGGTCATTGCAACGACTTGATTCTTTCTTTTTTCGGTGGCAAAGTTTTTTAAAAAGAGCGCCCAAAGTGGGACTTTTCTCAAAATTCCCCGCAAAGTGTATGGCGCTAACAGTCACTTGCCGACATCCTGACGTAGAATAAGAGCTTTTTTTGTTTGTCCAAAAAATCAATTGAGAGAGCGAGAGAGAGAGAGAGAGAGAGAGAGCTTGCGAATAAAGTTTAGGATTAGGGAAAAAGTAAATTGGAAGATTCTACCGATGTCAGTGATCGTTTGTTGAGCGTGACAGATAGAACAAATGGACATTATCAGTCATGTCGCATCGATAAGTCAATGAGAGCTGCGTTAAAACTGATCGCCATACCATAAACAATACTTCACAGGGCATGGAGACGAACTTTGCTGGGGAGCAAATATTTTGGAAAGACAATAACCATATGGCAAGGGGCGATCCCTTTATTTGCCCTATTGCCGCCAGAATTGGCAGAAGAACACATGCCTTTTCGCGAAAGGTAGCCACCACCGAAGTCATCGTTCAAAGGAATGGGCAGGGGTTTCTTTCATACTCGCATTGACGAAGAGAACAAGAGTCAAGAGAGCATGTCGAAGGACCGCGGCACGGCGGAGGAGGGCACGGTTTGCACGGTTTGCACGGAGGAGGAGAGCACGGTTTGCATGGCGGGGGCAGGCACGGTGGAGGGCATTTAGAACACGGTGGATCGCATTTAGAATGGCACGTTTTAGGGCATTTAGAGCACGGTGGAGTGCATGTAGATTGGCATGGCTTGGGGCATTCAGGCTTCTTTTTCTCGTCTTTCTTCGGAGGCGGATCTGGTCCCACTGTTACGATCTCCACGCATATCCCGCATTTCTTTCGCAGGGCCACGACCACGCACACTGGATCCACGTTTCCTTTGATTGTTAAGGTTCCCTTGTCCATATCTACCTCTATACTGGTGATACCTGCATGTTAACATCACAAACCTTGAATTCGCACCTCCATCCCCTTCGATAATCAAGTCATCCATTCGCTAGAGAACGACTAGAAAGAAATTACGAAGGCGAATTCCCTTCCCGACTACGTGTGTTCAAGTTCAAACCGGTTCGGGCAAGGCGAGCATAGGGACATCATACCTTCGATCTTGGCAACCGCTTTCATTAAATGTTTCTTGTCTTTAGCGCATTTGATGATGAACTTTATCACGATTTTCTGCGAGACGCCACAAGATGTGAGAAAATTAGAAGGTAAAAATTACATCAACAGTTGCGAAGATCGAGAGAGCGAAAATGCCGATTATATATATAATGGAGAAAGAGACGATCTGATTACCAGACCCATGGATGCAGCAGGGGGTGGACAAAGGAAAGATGACCAGCTTCGCTAATTTGCGAAGCCGAAAGGCCCCTATTTATGCGCTCCACACGACCTGCAAAATGTTATATTTAAGAAGTGAAGAATAGACTCTTCATCTACAACGACGTTTGGATTGGCCATACACATTATATAATGCAAGGGGAAGGCTGTGACTTTTGCACTAGAACAGTATTGTTTCCAGAACATAGAGATTTAAGTTCTTTCTCTCGCACGTTTTTCGATTATTTTTTTTTATTGAAGGATGACGCCGATCGAATTTCTCGAGAGTGCGACGTGTTTTCCGTGGGGAAATTGACGTGTAGATTCAGTAAACTAGTAAATCAAGCCAATCACAGTGCATATCATGTGTAGGATCTATATTGTGGCTCAGATGATTTGTGAAAGGTTCGTGATTGGTTTAGTTCGATCAACTAAGTCGAGACTCAAGTCACATGTTCATTGGGCTGTGCATGGAAGTATGTCTAGATACATATGTGAAGAGGGTCACTACATCAATATACATATGTATTAGGGTGCGTTTATCTTATCGGAAAATGAATGGTTTGGGAAATATTTTCTTAAAAATGATCATATATATTGCCTACAAAAATGAATGAGCAAAAAATATTCTCGTCGTCATCGAAAGTATCTAGATATAGATTGTTGCTGCCAATGAAAATATCTTTCATCAACTAATTATTTCAAGCGATACGAACAATCACTTTTAAGAAAATAATTTTCAAAGCATTTATTTTTTGCTTAACAAATGTAACCTTAATCTAAAGTCATTCCTCTCTAGCAATGGCGCACACAAACTTAGCTTAGGCAAGACAAGAAATTATTGTTACAGTTTTTAGCTCGGGAAATGGGTGCAAGGGAAGAAATGTTGAAAATTTATATGAAATCTTATAGATGATAACATATATTTGGAAAAATCACATCTAGTATCGATCGATCAGGAGGGCAATGACCCCCACTGGTCCATCAGTGCCCTCCCGAATTTACGTACGTGCTTTTGCTTCACTTATAATAGTCTGATCTTAAGTTTAGAAGGAATAGATTCCTTAGTTAGCTTTCTTTATGACTTGTTTTGACCTGTAGTTGATATTTTCTTCTTTTTCCCCCCGTGCGGGCCCCGAGGGGGGAAGGGGTTGGGTTTAGATAATCTAGTTTAATTCGACGTACATCGCACCTCAATACTCTACTTCTCTGGTGGCTCAAGCCTGCCTCGACGACTTTACACCATCCTAGGAAACAAGTGCAAGCTCAATGTTCAACGTGTCGTCTGAGCAAAAATCAATTGGTGGATGGACCGACCATATTTGCTTTAAGCCTGTTACCAACGCCATGGGAGACAAAAAGTGATAGTCTTTTTCAAAGTTGGTACATCATCATTGTCCGTTTATACAAAATTATTAAATTTCATGGAAGAACAATAAGTTGTTCCCCAATTATTAGGCCGGCACTTTTGTATTGGAAGGCAATTCTTAATATCATCTGGGAAAAATAAAATTGAAATAAGAATCTGAATTCATTTGTACAGTGAAATTTGTTATTAAAAAAAAAGAAGAAGAAATTAAATGGGAGAAAGGTCCAATGAGTCAACCGTGAAGGATAGAATGAGTGTTTTATTTGTCAATTAAATTTAGATGCCGTGCTGTTTTTTATTACTTAAATTGATTAATGTTCTCCTCCGCACATAAACACTAAGGGTGAGCAACCGGAGTGGTTCAACCTGGGAACCGAACTAAGCCAATTAGCTCCAAGTTGGTTCACATGAGGATCAGTTCGAGGATAGATAAAAAGAAAATTGGGAGCCGGCCTTGATAGATCCGGTTTCTGTTCCTGGCCTTTAACTAGTTCATAACCAAATTATACAAGTCTCTTAATTGAGAACTTCTGCAAAAATCAATAAGGTTGAGCATCCCAACTTAAGCATGTCATTCTAGTGTCTTAAATGAGAACTTCTGCAAAAATAATGAGTGTGATAGAGCAATTATATTGAAAGGAAAAATAAATAAATAGTATAGAGAAAAAAGTTGGCAAGTTCTCGAGTCAGTGTGGAAAGGGTTGGACTTAGATAATCAAGTTTAGGCAAGTTCTCGAGTCAGTGTGGAAAGGGTTGGATTTAGATAATCAAGTTTAGGCACCTCAATACTCTACTTCTTTATTGGCTCAAGCCTGCCTCGAACGATTTTACACCTATGTACCACCGACACTCTGCGGAAGCTTTCGTGCCGTGTCAAACACTTCGACACTTGTCCGACACTCTCGGACACTCTTTGACACTCGATTAGTACATGTTGGAAAACCCGATACCTAGTCAATTTATTCAAAACTCGAGTTAAAATTCCGATATGCGAGATCCAACGTGCAATGTCAATTTTAAAATTTTTAATAAATGAATGGTCAAAATATATATATGTGTGTGTGTGAAAAGAATAACAAATTAGGAAAGAAAAAAGATATAATATTTTCTTGTCTTCTCTTTTAACTCTCACTTTCCGTGATATACAATTTATCTTCAAGTTTTTTCTTTTTCCTGTTGACATGTTTAATACGCAAGTCTAGAATGTGAATTACTTTTATTTTTTTTCCTTTGCAAGTTTTATGGATTTATTGAAATTGAGTTGAATTTGTCAAATTGAAACAATAAAGGATATTAATAAATGGTGGATATAATATTTTTAGTGTAAATTTATTATAGAATTTTTATTTATTTATTTGTGAACTTAAATCAGATTAATTTAATTGAAATAATTATAAAAAATAATTTATTATTTATATATAAAATATACATATAATATACAATGTATTCTAATGTGTCGAAATTCTCTATTTTTTTTAAAAACGATGTGTCGACGTGTTGTATTGTGTCGCATGTCGTATATCAATATTAGTGCTACTTAGCTTTGCACCATCGCACGAAACAAGTGCAGGCTCAATATTCAACGAGTTCGTCTGAGCAAAAATCAATTGGTGGATGGACCGACCATACTTGCTTTTAGGCTGTTACCAACGTCATGGGGAGACAAAAAGTGATAGTCTCTGTCAAAGTTGGTACATCATCATTGTCCGTTTATACAAAATTATTAAATTTCATCGAAGAACAATAAGTTGTTCCCCAATTATTAGGCCGGTACTTTTATATTGGAAGGCAATTCATAATCTTATTTGGGAAAAATAAATTAAAATAAGAATCTGAATCTGAATTCATTTGTACAGTGAAATTTGTTGTAAAAAAAGAAAAAGAAATTGAATGGGAGAAAGGTCGAATGAGTCAACCGTGAACAATAGAAATGAGTGTTTTATTTGTCAATTAAACTTAGATGCCGTGCTGCTTTTTCTTACTCAAATTGATTGATGTTCTCCTTCGCACATGAGCACTAAGGGTGAGCAACCAGAACCTAGGAACCGAACTGAGCCAATCAGATCCAAGTCGATTCACATGAGAATCGGTTCGATTATAGGATAAAAAAAAAAAAATTGGGAACCGGCCTTGACGGATCCAGTTTCTAGTTCTTGGCCTTTAACTGGTTCATAACCAAATTATACAAGTCTCTTAATTGAGAACCTCTGCAAAAACCGATAAGGTTGAGCATCCCTACTTAAGCATGTCATTCTAGTGTCTTAATTGAGAACTTCTGCAAAAATAATGAGTGTGATAGAGCAATTGTATTAGAAAGGAAAAATAAATAAATAGTATAGAGAAAAAGTAGGCCAGTTCTCGAGTCAATATGGTTTGGTTCCAGGCTAGTTCTAGGGTTGACCAGTTTGGTTCCTGATTCCAATAATGGGGAACTGGCTCTAACGAGATAGACTTCAGGCTCTTGATTAGAAATCTATCCACCTTGAAGCCGATCACTTCAATTTAACATACTAAACTATATACATATAACCTACTCTATAGTCGGGCTCATTAAATAAATCTTGCAAGACATGTGCATGATGTAACATGTCGACGTCGCCTCATCGAATCGAATGACCAGACACCTCCATTAAATCCGCAATAGGATAGAGTCTCATTCTACATGTCAATATCAACAACAAAGAAATTTATAGTAACAGAATAATCCATCGACTTCAAAAATCGTGAGAGTTCAAGTCCCTTTATCCCAAAAAAGGACCATTTGACTCCTTAACTCAACGATCTATCTTATTCTTTTTTCATTTTTATTTTCGAAAATCCAAAAGGAGAAATATACCAATATGTTTATGCCAGGCCATACAAATCTTACCATAATGTCATTATATTTCCCGCGGTCGAAAGCATTTTTATTCAGAACCCGTTTTGCGGTTCAACAACACCGTTTACTTACAGTTACACATGACCATAGGCTTTAGGAGAATAAACCAAGAAACGCACAGAATTGAAGGCATTATAACCCATTATATTCATCCACAGTTATTTTATATATCAGTCTCTTGGAGATAGCATAAATCCCATAGCCGTGTCCAAAGATCAAATCGTGTCATCAGATCGGGAGAATTGATCTCGATCTATAAGCGCTCATCCAAGGCTGGAGCAAGCGTTGGCGGCGTGCCCGCGACAGTAAGAATGAGGGTAGCGGCGCGGAGCGTGTTAGAGTTATTGTTGGCACCGGCAACGAGCATATAGCTTGAGGTTTATCGTCCTTCTTTTTCTGGTGGCTTTGGGGGTCTGACTGTGTCGATTTCCACTAGCCTCCTGCGTATCTTTCATCGGCACGAGGTAGGGGGGATAACTGAAACATGGTGGTATATCGGGAGATATTTTTAAGACTTTGATAGTATAACAGTCTTTAGGCTATTTGAGAAAGTCAGCTTGTTATAAGTCACAAATTCGTGAAGGAGTGGACCTCACAACTGTTTATAATGATAAATGATTTGGTGATAATTTTTAATCAAATGTGAGAATAACGGTATGTTCTAGATCATAAAAAATCAAATAAAAAAATAATGATTATAAATTATTGCGGGATCCATTTTTTCTAGAATTTATGGCCCATAATAGCATGGGAAAATTGTCTAAAAAATCTTAAATCTACTGCACTTTTCCCAATTCAGTTCTAAACATTTTAATATTGCCAATTTTGTCCTAAACCTTTTTACTTCTTGTCAATTCAATCCATCCAATCAATTTTAGCTAAAAATCTCTGACGTTGACGTCATCGTTGCCATGTAGGACTACCAACGCCGACGTGGATAATTTTTAATAATATTTGAATATTTTTAATTTTTTAATATTTTTTCTGATTTTTTTTCCTTTTTCTTTCTTTTCTTTTTGGCTTCTTCTTTTCCTATTGCCAGTGGCTGACCACCGGCCATAGGCGACGACCAGTGGTCGGCCACCACCATGGTCGGCCAGTTGGCCTCACCCTCCATAGGCGAGGCCTAGGTAGCCCTCACCCAGGCGAGACTCAACGAGGGTCCACCTCACCCAGGCCAGATTTGGCGAGGTTGACTCTCATGCAGCCTAAGGCGACCTCGTTGAGCGTTGGCTAAGTGACAACGAGGCCGCCCTGGCCTGGGCAAGGGCCAGCCTCGCCTGGTCTAAACGAGGGTTGCCCTCACTAGGGCTCTCCCTCACCTAGTCAAGCCTCGCTTGTGGCGGCGAGGCCAACTAGCTGGCCGTCACTTGTGGCCGATGGCCAGCCACTGGCAATAGGGAAAAAGAAAGCAAAAAGAAAAGAAAAATAATAATAATTCAAAAATATGAAAATATCATTAAAAATTATTCACGTCAGCACCGATAGTCCTTATGTGGCACCACCGGCATCCACGTCAGCAATTTCCAATCAAAATTGGCCAAATGAACTCAATTGGCAAGAAGTGAAAATGTTTAAGACTAAATTGACAAAATTAAAAGTTTTATGACTAAATTGGCAAAACTACAATAGATTTAGGACTCTTTTGACAATTTTCCCCAATAGGTTGTTATTCTCACCATAACCTAAAAGCTATTATGTTAGCAAAGCCCTTATAATCATATATTCTTTGATATTTTTGTGGTTTAGAATAAAATGTTATTCTCACAATAAAAAAAAATTATCACCCAATCATTTCTCTTTCAGAAATGTCGAGCTTACTCGCGAGGTCTTTTGAGAAGCAACGTCCGATCCGGGGATTCTTTCAGAACTCCCCTTGTTGTAATGATGGAATAGTAGATGTAATCCTCCAAAGCGATTACAATTCACGCGATTTCAGTTGACTGTTGGACGGGCAGACAGCCTAAACGTGACCGCTATAGATTCACCCTCACCATATCAATAGCCAGCTTGGACGAATATCTTGATATGGCTTTGAATTAAATTAGACACGATTAGCTATTCCACTTAAGTTCGTGTTTGGCATCGAAAGAGACTCCTGCAAATGTCAAATCTAAAGGACCGCATGCCGGAGCTTATTCTCTCTTTGTTTATCTTGATCTTGTTCATTGGATGAGCTCCGGGGTCAAGCTACTGCGGGATTGTCCTTTGTGCATATAAGAATCATCAAATAGTTGTCTGCCGACAGCCTAAGTACCTTGCTGACCTTATAACAGTGTTCTTGCAAGTTAATATATTCAGTCGACCGATGATATATCGACTAAACTTTCTGCACAAAATCGAATCTAATTACTTTGGCGGCGCGCGGCGAGTTGAACATGGAGCAATCGTCATCTGGATGATTGTTGTTGTGACGGGTTGGCGATCTAGTAAGAATTGGTTAATTGGAACAAAAAGAACGGGTAATTTCTTTAAATCGTTAGATGTCTATTCTTCTCGTTCGCGACAAAGGAAGTTTTTATCAGGAGGATGATTATTTGGAAGAGAACACGCTCTCTCGCGGTGGCTCAGGATATTCATCTTCTCCAACACTCGCCAACCTCTGCTGTTTTCCCCGCCTTTCCAAGTTCTTCGATCGCCTAACCCAGGCCGACATCTCCGAACGTATTAGAACGTATTTGACCGGCAGCCATGATCATAGATTTTGCGTAGATGAAAATGGAAGAATTATGACAAGAACGAATCTTTCTGGTGGAATACAGGCACTCTGACATGGAATTGTTCTCTCTCTCTCTTTCGCGCGCAAGCACATGGACTCACCTACGCACATCTGCACTAGCTTGGAATCGCAGACGGAAAAGCACGCACGTGTGCTGCACAAACAATCGTATATTTGTATGCGTGGACAGATGCGTGCAAGCACGAAAGCTTACGTTCCTGTTATGCGCTCACATAGCGGACACGCCATATATTGCTGCAGTGCTGCATTTTAGGAGACATACTGACTTACAACACTTTCTTTCATTCTCCAGCGGAGTTTGCTAGCTCTTAGCTCCCCATTTTGAACATCATCCGTGAGATTTTTCATGCATGTTGGTGTCAAATCCTAGGATACGTTTCTCATAGCCCTAGGGCGACTCTTAAAACGATCTTGTGCTGCATTCACACTGGAAAAAACACACGGTTACCGGGGACAAACAAGAAACAGAGGTCATCGCCCGTAGGCCCCATGATCCTTGTGTCGATCCACGGGGTATGTCTCCGGTATTTTATCTGTCTGTTCCCTTGCTAGCTCGCTCTCAATTTTATATCTGTGGTCAGTCGAGCCGTGACCCATTACGTGAACTATCTTGGAAGGCTCTCATTCGAAGCATTGGTCAGGCGACCCGGAATGGACCGAGGCCTTTCAATGTTATCAATGGTCAATCAACGAGTGGATGAGACAAGTTTGGGTGGGATTTGTCTGAGGACGAGATTATCATATCAAGCGAGGGGAATCTTCACTTAGAATAATCGACTTGGTCATTGTTGATGGCCCAAAACATGATGTGCCAAGATGAGCACGACCTCGTATC
Organism: Eucalyptus tenuipes; assembly: GCA_014182365.1. Classification (NCBI taxonomy): domain Eukaryota; kingdom Viridiplantae; phylum Streptophyta; class Magnoliopsida; order Myrtales; family Myrtaceae; genus Eucalyptus; species Eucalyptus tenuipes. The sequence continues at coordinate 12,558,582 of CM024544.1, read as the reverse complement.
TTCGAGTCTGGCAGATGGCAAAGTTCGTCAATGTTTAGGAGGTTGATTCGTTTCGAACACAAAAAATGCAAGTATTGATTGCATGGAGAGAACAGAGCACACTCATGCAAAAGTCACCTTTGCCATAGATGCTGTAGCAAGAAACGGATCACTATTGCTTGCTTTATTACATAAACAGAATATCCAACTCTCGCCGATAAGACATGGGAGTTAATATGGTTATAGTGACAACTAGAAGACTTGAGATTGTGTCATCATAGCGAAATAGTCATTCATTGTATTAACCAAAGTGCTATCCAAATTGAACATAATGATGTTCTTTGTGAATGCACCAAGCACTTTGAAAAGATTGACATCCATCCGATAACATGTTACTCACGGCACTGTTCAACTTGTCTCTATTTTCTTTGCTGAATAGATTGTTGATGTCTTTACCAAGAGACATCCAACTAGGCATTTTTGAATCTATTTTCCGAACTTTAGTTGACATATTTCAAATTATCTTGAGTTTGAGGGAATGTTAGAATATATTTAGGATATTCTATGATTATATATATTTTCCTCGATTGATCCTGATTTGTTACTTTAGATAGTCGTAATGTAGCCTATAAATAGACTCCTCTACTATTTACTAGTTAATTAACATAATACTTTTTTTCTCTTCATTCACAAATCTATCTAATGGAAAGTGGGTGGAGCAATGCGATTCATCTGCTCCATTGATTTTGTGAGGATTTGTGAACTACTTGTAACATTTGCATGATGCTAATCAATAAGTGAAAAAGACAAGTTTGTGAGGGTTTGTTTTAAGGATAAACTTATCAATAATATGCATGTGGAATCTTTACTAGAATAATCCCCGTGGTCATTGCAATGACAAGGGTATATATATTTGGGGCGAAGGTTCCTCTTTAAGTTTTGTCGTTGCTGGTATTATTATTATCATCGTTATTAAAAAATAGTTCCTCCAAAACTTTAGGTTGGATTCCTTTTCTCAAGTGAGCCCTCAAAGTCAAAGTGGGACTTTTCTCAAGATACCCTACAACGTCCCACCGCGTTCCTATTGACCTCTCTCCCTCTTTCTTGCATGCGACAAGTGCAAGGAAAGTAGACAAAATTATCAAAAAAAAAAAAATCTTCAACTTATTGTACAGAGAATGAACCTTTTAATGAATTATCAATAGTCTTTGCAACTAATTTTGACCAAAAATCACTAACGTGATGGTTTAGTCAATAATATCCCATCCGATGTGGCATAATCAGCACTGACATAGATAATTTTTAAATTTTTTAAATTTTTTTCAAATCACAACCTTCGTCCAACCCTTGATGAGGGCATCACAAGTCCTTATGGGTGGCCCTCACCTTGAGGTCAATGGGGTCGAAAAAATAAAAATTAATAAGATAAAATAAAAGAAAGAAAATAAAAATAATAAAAATTCAGAATTTTAAAAAAAAAATAAAAACTTGTCCATATCAAGGTCGGTCACAATACATAGAATGACCAATATTGACTAGACCATCACCTTAGTGATTTACGACCATAATTAGCTGGAAAGACTACATTAGCAATTCATTAAAAGGTTAAGGACTAATTGACACAATTGAAAATTTTATAATTAAGTTGGCAAATTGTCAAAAAGGTTGGGACTAAATTAGTACATTTGAAATGTTTAAAATTGAATTGGCAGCTATATAATATGTTTAAGACTTTTTGGACAATTTTCGAGAAAAGTGTTAGAAAAGTTCTAAATATATTACATTTGTGCCAATTCAATTATAAACCTTGACTTAGTGTCAATTTAGTCATTCCAGCTAATTTTGATCTGATATTGCTAACGTGAATAACGGTCAGCCTACATGGCACATGTAACGTTCACGTGGACATTTTTTAATAATATTTAAATAATTTTCTATTATTTACTTATTTATTCTTTTCTTTCTTTCTTTTTTCCTTCCTTTTTTTCTCCTCTAACGGGTCGCCAAACCCTTGTGACCGGCCAGAGGTGACAGATCTGGCCAGCCTCTGGTCACCCTCGAATTCCAAACTTCAATCATTTCAAGGACTCGCTCAATTTCCCGAATTGGATTCCCAATTTCCCTTTTCCTTTTCTCTCGAATTCCACAAAGATTTTCTTGGCCAAGCAATTGCGAATTTAAGTTCATTTCGCCATTCACGTGGCTTAATTAGCAGGAAATTGGTTTTTGGCATGAAAGTGCCCCCGCCCAACGGCAAAATATGTGCACGCGAAGTCAAGTGGTCGCCGGAGGCTCTCCATCATCGGCGATGAGGTGGGGGAACAATTGAAACACGGCGGTACACTTCGGGAGGTATTAAGAGAAAAGTACCAATAAGAGGACTGCCTTAGCATTTTTCCTACTACTATTAAATGAAGGAATACTAAATTATATGTGATTTTAAAATTCAATGTTTGTCGGGCAAACTCTGCCCACGAGCATAGAATAGTGGCCGGGTACTAAGTTAGTTCAATTGAGCTGTTGGGAGGGCATCTTTGAAGTCCGAGCAACAAGCCAAACGACCTTGAAGCGACCGTGCGACATATTCCCGTCAATCAATGGCCAGATTGCATGAAGGTTGTGAAATGGCTTGAAAATTAGGCACGATCGGGCAATTCCTCGAATTTGTGTTTGGTATTAGAAAGAGACTTTGGCAATATGTAAACTCTAGAGGACCGCACGCTGAAGCTTATTCTCTATTCGTTTTTATCTTATCTTATTCATTCGATTTTCCAAATTGGAGTGGATGAGCCATAGGTTCAAATCGTTGTGGGGTTGCTCTTGATAATATATATGGTCAGGACATATTAGAAGGGATGAGTGTCCAAAAAGTGTCGAACCTATTATATGGCAATCAATTCAATCCTGAATTTTTCAATATGGTCAATTTAATCCTAAAGTTTCTAACGATTTTTTAATGTAATTTGTCCTGTTAATTTTTTCCAGAAACTGCTAACATGGATGTTAAAATTGACACTGATGTGGATAAATTTTACAATTTTTTAAAATTTTCTAAATTTTTTTTACTTTTGATTTTTTTTTTTCCCCACGGTTCATTATTCAAGAAGAGTGAGCAGGTTTCATCGGGTCCTTGGCAATGGCCATGATGCTGGAATATTCTTTGGAGGTTAGTTTACCTACTTTGGAACTAGTAAAATTTGGAGACTTTTTGGTCAAATTTAGTGTCCTTATTTAATTTAGTCATTTTTCCAGTAAAACTAGTTTTTCCTTTCCTATAAGTCTTTTTGTCTTTCCAGTGAGTCTTGGTAATTACTCATACTTTGAGGATTGTTCCATGCTCAATTATATGAGAATGCTATGATTAATAAAAGAACAAAACTTCTTTGAATCATAACTTATTTTGAGCCTTTATCTTGAGAACAAGAAAGTTCCATTTTGCTCTTATCTCTTAGGTTGATTATCTACAGTGGAGAGTATTTCTTTTATCCCTTAAGTTGATTACCTACGGGTGGTAAGTAACCCATCAAAAGTTTCTCATCTATATTATCTCCTTCTTCTCTACACTCTTTTCAACATAAAATTGGTATGAGAGCGAGATTTAATGGTTGGTCATCATTGACATGGACCAAACATTGAATCTTCTTCAGCTCGAGAAAGAGACCTATGATTGTGCAGGTGGATGATTGAAAGGAGACAAGTGCAGCAACTACGAGAGCGTTTGCAACGCTTTGAACTTCTGAACCGTGATCATTTGTGCCATAATTCAGAAGATACTCTCTCTTATGAAGAGGATGTCAACCCCTTCATTAGTACTCGAAGTCATGGTTCAAGTGAGGAAGGAACTTTCTTGAAATTAGTATCAAAGGCCCTATGAAATTCAGCAAGATTCTTATGTGAAGGTTGATATTCCTAAGTCGAAAGGAAGATGCAACTGGAAGAATTTAAGGATTGGCTACACACTGTGGAAGGAGTCTTTGACTACAAAGAGATACCAAATAATAAAAAGAAGCTAGTTACCACCAAGCTAGGCAAAAAAAAAAAAGAGTCTATTTGATGGGAGCCCTTGAAAATTCAAGAGGTCATGAAGTAAGAAGCCATATCATAACTTTGGAAGATGAAGAAAGAGTTGAAGAGGAATTTCTTAGCAGAGAACTACCATCAAGATACTTCCTCCAGTTTCATAATTTCAAACAAAAGGAGTTGTCAAAAACAGCAGAATTTGATTACTTCAGGATGCTTTGTGATTTTCTGAACCAGAAGAGCAAATCGTCGTTCGCTAACTTGGTGGACTTGAATAAAAATAAAAATAAAAACAGTAATGTCATTCAACTACGACCTTATTGCATTTATAATGATGTTTATTAACTTAAAATCAAGGTGGAAAGGCAACTTAAAGAAGCACGTGATTGCAGCTCTCAAGTTTGGAACAAAGAAGACTCCCAAAGGTAAGACTACCTCTACTTCTAATGCTAAGGCAACAGCTTCAAAGTCACTTCCTAAGAATGATGGAGCATTAAGTTCCAATTGCCCTAACTCTGTCAAGTGTTTCAAGTGCCACGGGTTTGGACATATTGCCTTTGATTGTCCAAATCATAAGATTGTCTCTCTAGTAGAAGAAGAGCTTGAAAAAAAGAAACATGGAGAGTCAACTAGCTCCAATGAAGGATCAAAGGAGAGAGATGAAGTTATCTATGGAGATCAAGGAGAGTCTATAATCATCTATTAGGTCTTAAATGTTATTCTTAGTGAAGACAATTTGTGCATTCAAAACAACATTTTTCATACTAGATACACATCTCAAGGAAAGGTGTGTGATGTTATCAATGGAAAGCTGCAAGAACATAATGGTTATAGCAATGGTGGATGAATTGCACCTCAAGATGGAGAAATGACCACAACCTTACGAGCTCTCCTAGATTCACAAAGGAGAAAAAGGTGAGATTTGATAAATGATGTCTTGTTCAATCCTCCATTGGAAAAACTACACACACACATATTTATATACATTGATGAAGTATGGCACGATGTTGTTCCCATGATACTTGTCATTTGCTTCTTAGGAGGCCATGACAATTTGATAGAAAAACTAAGTATGATGGGTTCAAGAATGCTTACACTTTCAAGAAAGATAGAGTCAAAATCACCTTAGGTCCTTCCAAAATAGAGAGTACCAGTGAAACCATCTAATGGGGAGGAAAATAATTTACTCTTCAAATTCGAAGTTGATTATAATGCCTCTAATAGGGGAATTGGTGTGGTTCTTAGTCAAGAAGGAAAACCCATTACATTCTTCAGTGAAATTGAATAATTCCTTCAAGGGTTACTCTACTTATTATAAGGAATTTAATGCTATTGTTAAAGCTTTGGATTATTGGCGACATTATCTATTGTTCAAAGAATTCATTGGGATCATGAAGCCTTGAAGTACATAAGCACTCAATATAAGCTCAATAACTGGCATGCCAAACAAGTCGAGCTTTTTTAAACTTTCATATTTCTTATCAAACATGAAGTTGGACCACTTAATCATTGGCACTCCATGTTATCTGCAATGCAAGTGAAGGTCTTGGGATTTGACATAATCAAGGGGCTTTATGAAGATGATCTAGACTATGGCAACATTTGGAAAGATTGCCCAAAGGGGTCAAATCAATAATTTTTGTTGCAAGATGGATTACTTATCAAGAATACTTGTTTGTGCATACCAAGAAATTTTTAAGGGAAGTTATTATCAACAAAGCCTGTGGTGGAGGACTAATTAACCATTTTGGAAGAGACAAGACATTCTCTTTTGTCAAAGAAATTTTTTATTGGCCTCAATGGAGAAAGATGTTATAAGACAACGTTCAATGCCAACTGTGCTATTTCAGTAACGTTTAAAGTTGCAGATCTTTCTTCCTACTATTAAAGTTTCTCACTTGTATTATCTCCTGTTTCTTTGCACTTTCTCTAGTGTCAACCAACAAGTCTCTTTTTGTTTATTGAGAAATGCATCAAGGTTCAAGATTGCACCATAGTAGATTAAAGAAGAAAACGAGTTAGTCCAATTAAAGCCATCATTGTGTGTTTTTATTTACTTTAAAATCGTAAAATGATAAAGGAATAAATATGGTATTTAATTTGTATTTATGGAAAATGCCGTTGATTTTTCCTTTTAAAGAGGAAGGCCAGGTAAGGGTAAAAATGGGAGCAATTGAGGGAATAAACATTATATTGAGAAAATAAATGTCAGACGAAAGTGCTACATGAGCTGGATGGAATTGTTAGAGCCAAATATTAATTTGCTAAAAGAAAGCCCCACATGACATCTACAAAGCCTTATAACTTTAAATCTAGACGTTGAGCGGGACGACTACGCTAAAAAATTTGAACAGTCGAAGCCATTATAACGAAAAGAAATGGACGTGAAGTAAGGTTGCTAACAGAAGTGGAGCGGGAGAATTACCAAAAAAATCCTAAACGTATTGTAATTGTGCCAATTCAGTCATAAACTTTTTTTGTAGTCAATTTAGTCCTAAACCTTTTATAATTGTGTCAATTCAATCCATCCGGCCAAAATTGGCCGGCATACGCTGACGTGGACACTGGTGGGGGACAGCTGGCCGACGAACACTGATGTGACAATTTTTAAATATTTTGTAATTTTTTTTCGAATTTTTAAATTTTTTTTAAATATTTTAATTATTTTTCTTTTCTTTTTTTTTTCCCACCCTCTCATTCCTCTAGCCGGCCGACGAGGCTCGCCCCCGCCGGCCACTGGCGAGGGCAAGGCCCCGCCAAATCCGATGAGCTCGGCCCTCGCCAAATCCGGGGAGCTCGGGGCCTTGCCCAGCCAAGGCGAGGGTCGACCTCGTCAATGGCCGGCGAGGGCCGTGGCAGCCTCAAAGGTGACTGGTCATGGGGGCTCTTGAAAGTGAAGTCCTTGCCGAGCTCATCCCCGCCGAGAACACGGCCGGTCGTGGTGGCCGCCGGAGGGCACCTCGCCGTGCGCTGCGTGGTGTAGTTGAGGAACCCGCGGAGGAGCTCAATCTCGTCCCCGTCGGTCTAGAGGCACTAAAATAGGGGCTTGGCGATGGTCACGGCCGAGGAGGGCCGCTTGATCTCGGAGGGGAGATCGTGCCAACGATCGGGGGGACAGGGGAGGCGGCGAGGGCAGTGATGGCGACGGCAGCCTCACCGGCCACTGGCAAGGTTGACCCTCGCCTTGGTTGGGTGAGGCCCCGCCGGATTTGGCAAGGCCTCGCCCTCACCCCTCGCCTTTGGCCAATGAGGTTGATCTCGCCGACCCGGCTGGCCGGTGAGGCTGACCTCGTCGCCCGAGAGGAATGAGAGGGTGGGAAAAAATAAAATAAAAAATAAAAAATATTTAAAAATTTGAAAAAAATATTAAAATTTAAAAATTGTCACATTGGCGTTCGCCGATCGACTATTCCCCGCCGGCGTCCACGTCGTCAATTTTGGCTGGACGGACTGAATTAGCACAATTATAAAAAGTTTAGGACTAAATTAGCAAAAAAAAAAAAAGTTTATGACCGAATTAGCACAATTGCAATAGGTTTATGACTTTTTGGTAATTCTCCGAAGTGGAGTATTTTGAGCCATATCTTGGGGGAAAATTATCAAAAAATATCATAAATTTATTGTATTCACATAAATTTAGTTTAAATATTTTAATTTGGCCAATTTAGTCATTAATATTTTGACAATTTGCAAATTTAGTATTAAATATTTCAATTGTGTCAATTTTGTCATAAACCTTTTTAATGAATTATAAATGGAATCTTTTTAACTAATTTTTATTGAAATCGTTGATGTGGCAGTCTAGTGAGCATTGGCCATTCTATATGACACAAATGACATTAACGTGGATAATTTTTTAAAATTTTTAAAAGTTTTTAATTTTATTGATTTTTTTTCTGTTTTCTTTTTTTTCTTTTTCTTCATAGGATTGGCAAGGCCGTCCTTGCCATCAGCCATTGGCTGAGGACCAACGACTTCTATCAACCACTAGGTGAGAGCTACAAAGCCCTTAAACCCACAAGTGAGGGCCCACAACGCCCCTGCCATGGTCGACAAGGGTGTCCCGAGCCCTCACAGGCCATAGTAAGGGTGTCGTAGCCATCGTCTCCCCAGATCTAATAAAGGAGTCGCAAGCCCTCATGAGCCATAGTGAAAGTGTCTCGACCCTTGCCTATTCTTGTTGTGGCTTGACTGGCGGCCCCATTAGCCCTATAAAGAAAAAAAAAAAAAAAAAAGGAAAAGAAATGAAAATATAATAAAAACAAGAAATTAATAAAAGTTCGAAAATAAACAAAAATATTATTATTAAATGTTCCTGAGACACTTATTAGTCGTACCTAATAAAAAAATTGTTTATAATTGTAATGTAATGACCATGCATGATACGAGAAAATTTATATTTTTAAAATGACAGATTTTTCAATGCTCCGGGGAGGGATGGTAAATAAAATGCAATTAATATATGAGCTACCTGGCACACTCTCAAAAAGTCAAAACGTTCAGATGCTGAGGAAGATAAATTTTTCTGCCTCTTGTTATGTTTGAAGAAAATTATGACAAACAATAAGGCAAATTATGAAGCTAGTTATACTTGCATATTTGGATTTGGATTGAGATGCAAGGAAGATTGGTAGGTAGACATGACTCCAGCTCCCGTCAAGCTTTGTCAATTCGTGTGTGCATTTTTCTCGGCCCAAGATGATAATAGTCTCCTCCAATCCCAACTTAGTAGCAAATCTTGGTGGAGAGTTGTCAACCGTTCCTTTCTTCTTTTTTCTTTTCTTTGACGGGCAAGCTTTCTCCTCGAAAGTGAAGGGATGGGTTAGTTTTTACCAATACATGGAACAATCATTTATACGCTTTTGATAATTTACAATCCGCTATTTGAACAAATACTAATTGTCACTTAACCAACCTCTAAGTGGGAGCACAAAGACACAAAATTAAGGGCAGAGATTGTATTGAAGATCAAGGTGATGATGATGGGTTTTGGTAAATTAGGAGATTGGCATTTGAACGTGGAATTCGATTAGCTCTGATTTTCGATCACATGTCGTGTAACTATTACACAAAATATTATCTCAGAAAAAAGCGTTCTCCAAAACCGGGTAGGAGAAAGTTCGCCCCCGACCAAGTAGAGAAGCTCGGTTGTTCCTATCCCGAAAAAGATGGCAAACCAGGACGAGCTATCGTGAAGTCGAAATTGCATATTTATCGAATATCACCGCAACGCATAGTTTCTTATCCCAACCAGTTCGGGTTCCATGGTGGGTTGTCCAACCCCCAAAGATTGGAACCATGAATCAAACGTCAATCCAAAACAAACGGAATTCCAAAGAAAAATCAACCTAGAGAGAAAAAGTTGGCCGAATTTGGCTATCTTAGAAGACAGCATTCTTGCAGTCCTCTAGAATCAAGATCAGAGATCAGAACGAGATGAGCGACGGGAACGCAACGTCATCCGTAAACGGCACGACGCTCAATCTCTTCGGACCCTTTCCTATCCTATCGACGGTTGCAGCATAACTACAACACCTCCCATGAAAACAGGGGTAAAACCGTGGATTTACCGACGGAAGGGCATGTGGTCAGAATTGCAGCGGACGCAAAAAGGGGTCAAAGGAGGAGGCCCAAATGCCATGGCCCTGTCTGGGCCCTCTCCCTTCCTCTCTCTCTCTCGCTCTCTCTCTCTCTCACTCTTCAATCTTGATTCGATGCCTTTAACTTTGGGTTTACGGACAACCCCTTAAGAACCCTTTTTCGCGCTTAGTGGTGCCTTCTCGACGACTATCTTGTTTTTTTATTGTTTTTTTCGTCCTCTCTGTTCAGTTCAGTCCCTGTTATAAATAGCCAATTTACAGACCCCATTGCTCTGTCCTGCAACTTATTCAAGCTTCCACACCTACTCCTCTCCCTTGGCTTCTTATTATCTCTCTCTCTCTCTCCTCTCTCTCTCTCTCTCGTCGCCGACTTCTGTTCCACGCACTCGCCCCCATGACAGCATCAGCAAAGATGGCGTCCATTTTGAAGCTCTGCGCGGTGCTCTTCATCGCCGTCTCCTTGTGCTCTGTTTCTGCCGACCCTGACCTCCTTCAGGACGTCTGCGTTGCTGATTACGCCTCAGGTAATCAGTATTCCCCGTCTGTTCTTCTTTTTCTCCTTTAAATGATGGAACGGATTCTTGAATCTGGCACGGGTGTGCACGAACGACAGAGGGTTTTCTTTGTTTGATTTACAGGAGAAGAGCAGCTCAAAGAAAAAAAAAAGAAAGAGACTGAAAAAACCCTCCATTTTTCTTTTTTTTCTTGGTTGCTTGAGAATGATGTGTTGACTTGCTTTTACTGCTCAGTCATCTGATCTCCTCACCTAATTGAATTATTAAAGTGATATTAGAATCAAACCATCCCATCATTTGGGTCATGATTTTTCTTGCGCTGTGCATTTCCATTGCCAATTATTTGAAGCCTTCTACAGTTCTTGGCAGCTATCATTACTTTCCTTTCTCCTTCTAAGGTATCATCAATTCGCTACCCTCCAAATCATCTCATCTCTCCTTTTTTTCCCATCGAGATCATAATGTACCTACAAAAATCTATTTAGTACTTAGGAAATTTCATTCAGAAAATTTCAGATGATTATATGAAATCCCACTTCTTTTATTGGAGAAAACAGAACATGGGACATTATGTTTTCTGCATTTCTGACCATTAGCAAGCTGGTCCGCAGTGTAGGAACTCGTTCTGGGCTAAAACATCTCATTGTAAATTAAGAGATTGGCATTCTGAAGTTATGGACCAATTGTTTAGACTCTAACTAGTTCCAATGTCTGTTCCAAAAAAAAAAAAAAAAACTAGTTCCAATTTAGGACTATTTCCATTACATTACTGACCTTGATGTTGAAAATGTGATTGAACTGACCAAAAAGTTTTTTTGGCTATTGATTTGAATGAGCAGAGGTGAAGGTCAATGGATTCGCGTGCAAGGCGACCTTTAACGCGACGGACTTCTCCTCCGAAGCGCTGGCCAAGCCGGGGCTAACCAACAACTCGATGGGGGCGCTCGTGACCACGGCCAACGTTCAGAAGATCCCGGGCCTCAACACCCTCGGCGTCTCGCTCGCGCGCATCGACTACGCCCCGGACGGCCTGAACCCGCCCCACACCCACCCGCGTGCCACCGAGATCGTGTTCGTGCTCGAGGGCGAGTTGGACGTCGGGTTCATAACCACCGCCAACGTCCTGGTCTCCAAGTCCATCAAGAAAGGGGAAATCTTTGTGTTCCCCAGGGGCCTTGTCCACTTCCAGAAGAACAACGGCAAGGTGCCTGCTGCCGTCATCGCCGCCTTCAACAGCCAATTGCCGGGGACTCAGTCGATCGCCGCCACGCTATTCGCCGCCACCCCGACTGTGCCGGACCATGTGTTGACGAAGGCATTCCAGGTGGGCACCAAGGAGGTTGAGAAGATCAAGAGCAGGCTTGCCCCTAAGAAGTAACTGCAGCTTATTGTAATGGAAGTTTTATTAGTTTAAATTCAAAGGGAAGAGTCTCTCTGTTTATTTTATTTTTAATCATGATTTCTGGGTGGATATGTGAATTTAGAGTGTTTGATCCAAAAAAAGAAAGAAAATAAAAAATAAATTAACTGATTTAATAAGTGATTCATGAAAGATCATGTGTGTCGATCTTTTCCCTTGTTAATGTTGTGTCACCATCTACAGTAGGAGTAGATTGCCAACCAAATAAAAGCAGAGATATCTTTGAATTGAAGGCAATTCCATTCTTTATTTTGTTTTGTATTGTCTCCTATTTTGCAAGATCTAATTTAAGACACATAAATCAAAGGCAATATAACAACCCAATTCGACAAAAGCGCAAAGTGTTCTCCGAGGCACATGGCTCAGATAAAGAGCAAGTCCTAACAAATTTTCGGGATGGTGAGGACACGAATGAATCGAGTTGCACACCAAACAAGGAAAAAGCGTTATTAGGATATATGTGCGAAATTGGAATTAGCTCATAAGAGACGTTTTTTGACGTAACGGCATCATTTAGTATTAGAACTATAATGTTAAATGTGCTTAGGCAAGAGTAATGTCAATATTGGTGATCTCTTGGAAAAGTGTCCACCAATATGTCAAAGTACAAAATCATTAAGACTCGATACGGAACAAGCCAAAGTGAATAATATCTCAAATAAGTTAATTTAAATTGTGAGATTCACTTATTTCTAGGCTAAAGCTAATGTTCATGTTCAGGAATTGAAATGCATGGGCTGTCTCTTTGCCCTTTACACCCTAAGCATGTACCAAAACAATGTACGGGGAGTTGGAGGAACATGTGTTCGTGTTGTTATTGTTGTTACTATTATTTATTTTTTTGGGTCCAAGTTGCAAGATATTAATACTTTGGAGGCTACATTCATTACGGTCTTTAAATTTAGCGCGTGCAAAACTGTGACCAGTGTACATTTCTATGTCTAGCCCCACCTAGTGTCACATTTTTTGGCCCACATATTAAATGTCATTTGACTTATTCAAAATTTCCCTTTCTATTCTTGGATTATTTTCTGCACTCAATATTGTTAATGATTTTTATTTGAAACGTGGTCGAGTGGGGAAGAAAAAAAGGCAATTTATATATGTATGGCGTTGGATTTTCAACAACCGTGGGTGGGAGGTAACTTTCAGACAGTTTCACGAGAGCCATTTGACGGGGTCTTTGAAATCTCTAGCAGCCAGAAAATGGAGGGCATTTTCTTCTCCAATTGTGCTGTGGGGTTGAGCTGGATGACATGATGCCAACCTCGGATAATTTAGACTGATTATCCTGACCTTGAATTCAAGTACAAATCAGACACGTCGAGGTGCTCTTGTCCATTAAAGTTTTGCCACGGGTCGGTCGGAAAAATTATAAAGAAAATTTTGAAAAAAAAAAAAGTTAGAAGGACGGAAGAATTTAATCTATTTATAATGAAAACTTGCCGACAAGGGGGACAAAACGAGCCGTTTAGCCCCCCATCTTTGCAATAAAAGATTTCTCTGCCCGAGAAAGCTAAGCATGGACTAATTAGTATCCTACCATCTTTCTTGCATGGGTAACTTCAGCTGAAGCAGCAGCCCCCGAGCATGAAAATACCTTTGCACCAGATGGCTTTCGTAAATTGCCAGAAAACCATACTTTGGTAAAAGAAATGGTCAGAAAACTATATATTTATATCATCCTTATCTGCCAGCTATCAAGAGAGGAAGAGTCGGCACAAGGGACGAATTAAGCAGGAAGATGAGATGGGGCATCTTGCTCATTAAAAAACATACTACCTTGTAATTTGCAAGTACATTAATGGGTGATCCCATACTTCCAATGCAACTACCGAGATCTTTTCTCTACTTAATAAGTTCCATTAGGGGGCTTGATTTTAACTTCTATTTTTTTAATGTTTGGAATCAAACATGCATATGGGAACTGCGCAATTGAGCCGTTACTGTCTGCAATTGCCACTACTATATGGTGAAAGCACAAGTGCAATGGCCTACAATTATTTGTTCTTATTGCACAATTGTGCAGCCTTGACAAGCCAATTATAGCTCTGTCTAGTAGTAGTCTGCAGTATCAGCTCCAAAAAAAAAACTGACAGAATACATTCAACACCTTCAATTAGCATCATAGATCAAAAACCCATAAGATCAATCAGTGTCAACTAAAGTGCATAACGATCAGAGTCGTGCATTGTTTCTCTTGTTACAGAATTCTGACTTCACAATTCAGGTGTAAGTGCCCATGAATGGCGCAAACCAAAATTAAGTTCGGTGTGGACGATCCTACTTCAGCACAGATTGTTGCCTGCCATCTGGAATGGCTATCAAAACGATGGGCTTCGAGGGTCTAATGAATGGAACGTCACATCTGAAATAGCCCTTCCTCTCCAGCTGTATGACCTCGCCGTGCTTCAGATTCCTCATGTTGGAATCCCCAAGTGCTGCCGTTACCTTCTTTGTACACGGGTTCAGGACGTCAAGAAAATCTTCCCCTTCTTCCAGCTGCGTATTTGCAAAAGACAGACATCAACTAATATACGGGCGTGTTGACCAAGCTTTAACAAAGTTTGGTAACCTTTAACTAAAGTTCAGTATCTGGATTCCCTAGGACAGTAATATATCTCAGTATCATATCTGATGTCATTTTCACAAATTAGCAGCTGTTCCAGCATTTCTAAATGCATGCCTTCATGTCACGTGAATAAAGAGAAGATTGAACAATCAACCAAGTTTAAACCAAGACATTGACAGATCCATGTCCCTGTCTCCATTCCTCAGATGCATGCAGCAGAAATGCCACCTAGCAAACTATAATCACAGTTTGCATATACTTAACTTGTTAGTTGGAGAATCAAACGAGGCATTTTTCTATCCACAATAACAGTCACTAGGAGCAGGGCCTTAAGAATAATCTGAATGCCATGTAAACTTCCAGTTCAACTACGTTTCTTACTAGCGTTTGCAAAAGCAAACTAGGACATGACAATCTCAAAAAAACATAACCATAAAGAAAGCTGAAAGCAGAAGCTAATCAAAGTGGAAAGAAGAAAAAGGTCCAGCAGCCTAACTGACACAACATACCTTCTTCTTGGTAATTAGATAGTCAAACTCAACCAGTGAGAGATTAACCAATTCATTTGTCTCGGGAAGCCATGTAAGCTTCAACTTCGTGGTCTTCACAGATCCTTCAAGGTGCAGAACCCCTGTTAACTGCATGATGTTCCCATCCTCGTCCTTTTCAATTCCCTTGACTATAGCATTTCCCCAGTCCATCAGGGTTATTTCCTCATTGACTGAAATACACTCGGCATCCGCATGGTCTAACCATATCTTCCTTTGTGAAAGTAGTAGCCTTTTCTCCAGCACCTTCATATTTCTTGTGCCTCGGGATGATGCGGACAAAGGGTGTCTCAGGACCATCAACTAAGTGCAACAACACACGCCGCTCTTCAATAACAGCAGTATGTCTAGGGCAAACAGGATCTATAATCCTTTTATTGATGCTCCAAAGTTTATCCCATTCCATAAGGTTAAGATTCTTTGACGCACCCTGAGAACGAAAACAAACATTATCATGCAACAAGTTGAGTGCCTATATTGTAAAGCATTTGTACTGAAATCCTTTTTTCATTTCAATGGTAAATAAAGACTCATTAAGAAGGTACCAAGGAGTATTGAATAACTTCAGAAAGAAGTCACCCATAAACAAAATTATGAACACAAGAACTATTGTAACATTTTCAGAAAACAAGCTGCGTGGTTGAGCTTTCCCACTCTACTGAAGTGAAGAATGTGAAACCAATTATCACTAAAAGAATCCAAGAAGATTCAATTCTTAAAATATTTTTAATAATTGCCTGCAAAACACATTTAGTACCTCAAAGTCTAAGGCAATAACTAGCAATTTTTACTAAGACATGATAAAAGTTATGGGTGTCAAAATGTAATTGTCTTACCTGCTCGAGAATGAATTGAATCAGTGCCTCAATTTTAAGACCTCTACGAACAATCCCCTGGACTGTTGGAAACCGAGGATCGTCCCAACCATCAACTTTTCCATTTTGGACAAACCAGAGAAGCTTACGCTTGCTGAGAAGCGTATAGACCATATTTAACCTGCTGAATTCATAAATGTGGACTTTCCTCGAGCCCATATCCTCCTGAATGCGGTAATACTGTGCATTTCGATCATGGTACTCACTCGATCGGAGTGCATGTGTTATTCCTTCTATAGAATCAACAAAAGGACATGCAAAATCATAGGTGGGGTACAACTTGTATTTGGCACCAATGCGATGGTGGGCCATTGGGTGGCAACGGTAATACACTGGATCTCGACAAGATTTGTTTAGATCCTGCATATCAAGTTTGCCTCGAACACAACACTGCAGACCCCTATCAGATGCCTTAATCATTTCTTTCCACAGTTTCAAGTTCTCCTCTACACTATTGCTCCTACATTTTGATTCCACGCCATCCATCCTCATTTTCTGCATTTCCTCCCTGGGTGTATCATCTACATATGCTTTACCATCGTGGATCAACTTTTCAGCCATTTCCATCAACTGTGGGAAATAGTCCGATGTATAGGTCACCCTATCATACTGAATACCAAGAGTCTCAATATCCTTCAAAATGTTGTCCACAAACTCATTGCTTTCTTTTGCAGGATTTGTATCATCAAAACGCACAATCACCTTGCCTTGGTACCTTTGAGCGAAATACTGATTCATGAGTGCCGCTTTGGAGTGCCCTATGTGAAGATAGCCGCTAGGTTCTGGCGCAAATCGCAGGCACACCTTTCCAAATTCAGCATCAGGAAGATCTACTTCAGCGGATGACTTGCTACTTCCTTTCCCCTTGTCAGACACGTCTCCATTAACACTCTTTGATTGGTTACTGGAAGCCTGTTTTGCTGCTGCTGCTTTCCCTGAACCTTTCTTGCCAACATATGTTGTGATAATTGCATCTAGGACATCATTGTACTCAGAATATATCGAATTGAACCATCGTACTAGATTTTGGTACTTCTTTGACTTCCTCAAACTTTCCCAACGGAGCCCAACTCCTGCAGACCATTTGAATTAGGACTTTCTATGAACACCACATGTAAAAATAAACATTAAGGTGACATAGCTACATGAAGGCAGTCAAATGCCAATCATACAAACAGAAAGATTAAAGCAAAAGGATATCAAATGCCCCTATTATAGAATGGATGTTAAACTAACAGATTCTGACAGCAATAGTCAGTACTCTATGCTCGAGAACCAGGATACTCTGCACATTCATAGTCAAAAGATTGCTCCTAATGTCTTGCCGCTTGTAAGTAGACCGTCAGACATCATGATTCATACGAGAATATTTTATTAAATGAGAAAGGGAAACAGAGTCAGTACCTGCAAGACCAGACCAGATTGCTATATCTGCTATAGTCAGAGAATGACCCACCAAAAATGTACGCTTTTCCAGATACTCGTCCAAGTATTTACATGCATTTTCGAATTCAGAACCAGATGAAAGAATGGGGGAATAATCCAGCCACTTATCAATCTGCTGTCAAATAAAAAAAGGAAAGATTGCGTCCGTAAGCTTATATGACATATATCGCAAATATAGGGACAAACGAATAAAAAGAATTAATCGAGAAGAAGAAGAATCACCTCACTGGATTCAGATTCGGCGCTCCCACATAAACCTTGAGTCTTGGACACACTACCAATGTGGCGGAGAAGAACAGATGTCCCGAGCAACTTACGCCTAAAACAACAGGATGGTCAAATGCAAACATGAAAGACAATTCCAGCAAAGCCTCCAGGTAGATAACAACAGCAGAAGATTAAACTACCTAATTGCACGCTTCTACACCACATAGTGAACTTTCCAAAGCACATTCCTTGTAATCACATGCAACTCAACCATGTATAGGATGGCCAGGACTAGACCACTCGAGATTCACTCTGGACGTATTTCTCGGTGCCTAAAAGAACAGGACAACGAATCCTGCGCACTCCTCAACCATATCCGACTAGCCTAAGACCAGATTCCGATCTTGATTCTATCACCCCGGACACTCACTCAATCGCCGTAAGAGACCGTAACGGAAAGAAACCCGAATTGTGACCACAATAGACGAACGGAACAGTACCCGAAGCCAGAGCAAGAACGAAGCCAAAAACAATGCGGGGAAATGGACCCAGAAAGCGAATCGCGAGAGCGAGAGCGAAAGACGGCGTACCCATTAGAGCAGAGCAGAAACGAAGGCGACCCAGAAGGGAGGGAGGAGTCGAGGGGCAGGGGAACACCGGCGAGCTTCGCCGCCGCGATGACGGAGAGAGGAGGGGAGTCCGCCGCGAAAGACAGCTGCGCGATCTCCATCTCGCGAGCCCCGCTCAAAATGCATACAACGGAACGAAGAGATGGGCCAGGTTCCCAGATCAAAGCCCGGAGCAAGTTTGGACGAGGAAGGCGGTCCGTGCGCGCAGGGCGGAGAGGCGACGACGGGGCGAGTAGGGTTTTATAGAATCCTCTCTCTTGTTCGTGGATGGTTGTGAATCCAACGCTAACATGCGAAAGAGAAAGTCTCAAACGGCAGCAATGGAGCCCATTGGAATTTTTCCATTTTCCTCTTGTTTTCTCGTTTTTACATTTTTTTTTTCTTTTTTTGGAGAAGAAAATGTGTAATCTTTGTGCTCAAGTTTGACTTTTTTCTTCAACTTTGAATTTCTGTAAGAAGAGGAGAAATAGGGAGGATCCTCTAGTTTTCAAGACTTTAATCGGAAAAGTCATGCGTTAATAAATACATGTGATTCTAAATTAATTTTTTTTAAAAAATTTGAATTTGTACATTTATGATAAATTTACTATCAGTTAATTTTCATGAGTTGGATGATACATGACATCGATTTAGGGTTTTACCTTATGTCTCATAGGTGTGTCAATTTAAAATATTTTTCATGATATTAATCTAATTTAACAGAAACTAACATATATGTCAATTCAGGGTTTTTGGTGATTTGTCGCAAATGGACTGGTTTTTTATTTTTAATAGGTAAAAAAATTAATTTATGATAAATTTATCACAAATGTATCAGTTTAGGATTATTCGTGATATTAACCCTATGAATTCCCCAACATACTTCCTAGCCATACCTAATAGGCTAAACTTTCCATTTATTGTACAAGAATCATGCACAGCTCGAAAAAGACAGTGTTTTAGAGATGAAAGGTTTTTATTATTATTATTATTATTATTAAGGTGTTTAGTTAGTGAAAGCGTTTGAAACTTATATATTCGGATGGAATTTTTGCAATTTTGGGTTTAGTGAAATGGTTTACTTCTACAATGCTAGAAATGATGTTCAAATTAATAAATGAAAGAATCCACTTTGGTTTGGGAATCAAATATAAGATGTGGATTTTAAGGATCCATTCGGTAACACTTTTGTTTCGAAAATTAATTTCTTTTTAGAAATAATTTTTTTTCTTTATTCTCTGAAATAATTTTTCAATAAAAGAACGGATTTAGTAACTATACAAAATTTCTACACTCGGAATAGAAAAAGAATAGGAGTGCACTTGGTACAATTTACAAAAATTTTTATAATGTAGAATTTCTTTTAATTTTTTTCTTATTCTTCCTTACCGCCGCCACCGCCGATCGCCGCCGTTGATCGCTATTGACGCCATTCGCCACCACCAACCGCCGCAATAGACGCCGGTCGGCGTCACCAGTGTCGACGGAAGTAGTTGGTGGCGGCAGGCGGTGTTATCGACAATCATCAACAGCGATGGTTGGCGGTCGATAGTCAATGGCGAGCAGTAGCAGCAATCGGCTAGTTAGCGGGCAACGGAGTAGGCAGTCATCAACGGTGGGTGGCCATCAGCGATTGTTGATTGCACGGCAATAATAGGCGGCGAAGGGTCGGCGCCGGCAAAAGAAAAAAAAGAAAAAAAGAAAAGAGAAAATAACTTAATTTTAGGAATTATTCTTGAGAGCAAGAAGCTATTTTTTTTTTTTACTTATTGTTTCTATTTCAAATCTATTTCTCGGCTACTTTTCTATTCCTAAGAATAGAAAAATTAATTGACGTTACCAAACGGATTTTTGTTCTTTTTTTGTTCAGAGGAACGAAAAAACAAAAATTGAGAGAAATATAGATATTACCAAGCCTAAAAGGCCCCTGTTTGGAATACATGTAGAATTCGAAATTCTTAGGTGGCATTCTATTTTGGAAATTTTATACCTAAAAAATGAAATTATTTAGGAAATCAAATCTCTAGGCCACAAATATTTCCTCCAAAAATGGAAAAATACAAATTCGAGAATTGGTTAGCTAAAAATTTACTTCTGGAGATTACCTTCAAATTGGTTGCCGTAATGAGGACATTCATTCATGTAAGCAGCACAAAAAAGAAAAAAAATGCAGTTCTCCTTAGAAGTATTTTCTTTCCTCACATATTTCTTCTCAATATGAACAAGGAATCATTTTCCTTTACTTCCTTTCTGTTCATTTTTATTTTCTTACACCTAAATTTTCTCCATCTCCAAAAAAAATTTGTCCGGACACCATGTCAAAAAAGGACCCTTGTGGCCCTCTAACATACTTAAAAGAATTCACGTATATTTATTAAGTTTTGACTTTTAAATCGATGACAATGCATTTTCAATCACACACATTTGTTTTAGGGTTTTTGAAAGAAGACCATAAAAAAAAAAAAAGTGGTGAACAACACATCAAGAATCCCAACCTCCACGTCATCTCCCTTCTTTGTTCTTCTTATCTTCTTCCCTCAGCTGCACAAGTTTCTGATGTTTGAGTTTCGATCCTAGAAAGTCGTTCCCTATCATGCTGTGAAAATGAAGAATCCGCCGTCTTCGAGCTTTGTCGAATCTTTTTTTCGCTTGGGGTGTTATTTTTGTTAAAGCAGTCGTTTTGTTCCGCTCATCATAGAGAATTTGGGAGAAGTGCCAAAAAAGTCCTAAACCTTTTCGAACTTTGTGCCGATTTAGTCCTAAACCTTTTTTTGGTGCCGATTTAGTCTAAACCTTTTTATATTGTGCCAATTTAGTCCTTTCAGGCCAAAATTGGCGGATTTTGTCCGACGCCCGGCCAGTAGGCGGCGTGGATAACTTTTAATAATATTTTAATATTTTTGAATTTTTGAATTTTTATTTTGAATTTTTTTAATTTTTCTTTTAATTTTTTCTTTTTTCTTTTACTTTTTTTCTTCTCATCTTCTACCTCCAGGCCGGTCGCCGGAGCTCGGCGGCCAGGGCGGCGGCGGCGAGGTCGAGGTCGACCTCGCCGGCCACCTCGCCGATGGCGGCGAGACGGCCTCGCGTTGGGCGGCGAGGCCGGGCGGCGAGCTCGCCCTCGCCGGCCATGGGCGAGCCTCGCCGCCCGCCTCGAGGGCGGCCTCGCGCCGGCGGGCGAGGCTCGCCCTCGCCGGATATGGCGAGGGCGAGGCTCGACCCTCGCCGGATCCGGCGAGGGCGAGCCTCGCGGCCCGGCCAATGAGGCCGCCCTCGCGGCGCGGCCATGGCGAGGTGGCCGGCGAGGTCGACCTCGACCTCGCCGGCCGTCGCCTCCCTGGCCGGTCGCCGAGCTCCGGCGGCCGGCTGGAGGTAGAAGATGAGAAGAAAAATAAAATAAGAAAAAGAAAAAGAAAAAAGAAAATAAAAATAAAAAAAAAAAAATTCAAAAATTAAAATATTATTAAAAGTTGTCCACGTCGCCGATCGTGCCACGTCACGTCATTACGGCGTCCGTCAGTCAGCAAAATCCGGCCAATTTTGGCCGGAAAGGACTAAATTGGCACAAACATAAAAAGGTTTAGGACTAAATCGGCACCAAAAAAAGGTTTAGGACTATCGGCACAAAACCAAAAGGTTTAGGACTTTTTTGGCACTTCTCCCTAGAGAATTTCATGCCCGTCGTTTGTTTCATCTTTTTTTTTTTTTTTTTTTTTAGTAAAAGGTAATAAAGAAATAGAGGGAAAGCCAAATGTATAAAAGATTACGGTATCAAAACTTGCACTTAAAATGAGCAATCATAATGAGTGAAATGATGCCGTGATGTAAAAGGAATAAAGTGCCCAAAGAAAGAGCAATCATAATGAGTGAAATGATGCCGTGATGTAAAAGGAATAAAGTGCCCAAAGAAAGACGCACATGGGATGTCGTTTGTTTCCATCTTTATCGGCTGAGAGGTGCATTCTGCTAGCTATGCTTCTGATCAACTAGGATGATGCAAAACCTAAGAAAATAGGATGATGCCATTTGCAGAACAAATTGACTTTCAAATGGTCCAAAGAGTGCTTTGAATCAATTCATCGATTTCTATTACAACTTTTTTTTTATTGTTTCCAAAATGATACAAACTTATGCTGAAAACCATTACAAAAATCTTTCAAGGACAAAAGAATCCAACTGTTTTGGGCAATTCCCTATTCCTAAAATTTAAAATGAGTGATTGTTGGTCCAATTCCTAG
The DNA here is from genome assembly GCA_014182365.1 of Eucalyptus tenuipes. Lineage (NCBI taxonomy): Eukaryota > Viridiplantae > Streptophyta > Magnoliopsida > Myrtales > Myrtaceae > Eucalyptus > Eucalyptus tenuipes. The sequence goes on along the minus strand of CM024544.1, from coordinate 12,536,554 downwards.
TTTCAGATGTGGACCAAACCACCTGAACCACACGAACTGGAACGATACTTTTTTTTTTATTAGCAAATTAATAAAACTTGATCATATTTTATCACGCCTTTAAGGTCTTTTCGCCGACGTTTTCATTAATTAAAGACCCAAAAAAAATTATAAAAAAATAAAGAATGGGAGTTTAAACTGTGTACCGGTTGGGCCCTTTCTAGTTTTTACCTTTTGGCATTTATTTTACCCATCATCCGGGAGGATAGAGGTTTCAAACTTCTTGCCCCCATTGCGCGACTTAAGTGGGGTCTTGTGGGAGGTGGGTCCTGCTGCTTTTAGTCTTGCGCGGGTTTACGTCGCACGCTTTCTTGGGCATACGGCGGTTCAAGTCATCGAAAAAAAAAAAAACAACAAAACAAAACAAAAAAGAAAGATATCACCTCCGGTTTGTGACCGGTTAATCCACTCTAATTTGGTTCCAAGACTAGATGAGCCAGTTCCTGGTTCCATAAATGGGGAAGCGACCCTTGTATTCCTATTTCTAATTTTAGAATAGGGAACAATCACCCCTGGTACAAGGCACAGAAAGTAATCCGCAATGCACAAACTAGTCGATATATGCAACCACCGGCTACCCCCAAGTCAAAAATACATGGCATTTTCTCTATCTATCCAAAAGTCTAATTCAAGTACTTATCAATTATGAACCTCAGGGGCAAAGCATCCTACCTAAGGTTCTTGTAGGGTAACCCTCTGTTGTGTCGTTCTATCACTCACCAGTAATTTCCGGTACTAGATGCAAAGACCATCCGAACGTGCACTTTCAGTACAAAGCAGAACCGCTCGAGTAGGATGTACAGGCGTCGGCTGTCGGCCATGCCATTTCATTCTCATCTATTGGTGGCCGCACAATCCAAGTGAAAGGCATACCATTCGAAACTTCCAATAAGACACGAAACCCTTAAGCTAAAACAAGACAAGGACTGGAAACCATTGGAGAGGGACTCTAGAAATCGAAATAGGGGCATTGAGTTAGAAAAAAGTAGATAAACAGAGTAACAAGCAAGCTGCTGAACCAACCTAACGGACGTAGAAGCCTTCCCTATTGCAGAGTATTGATCCGAAAGTTTCACAAACGAGAATTTCCTCAGTAAAATCATCGGTAGAAATATGCTCAATCTCCTCATGAAAGTATAATAGCTCTACGTTTTGAAAAGAATACAAAGAATTCAATCCTTCCATATTAACGCAGACAGCTAATCTACCGTAAACTTTTGAGAGAATGATTTTCTCTGCCCTGAGTATTCCTTTCAACTATACCATCCTCAAACCAATCTCATAGCACCACCAGAAAGACAAGCGGGAAGCAAATGCCAAAAGTGCAGACCAAGCAAGAGGCCTGATGATTTTGCACCTCATCACGCGATTGAGGACCGCGAATTCAAAATCCACCCAATTTGATAAACCGATGAGCCAACCTCATCTCCGTAATTCACCCAACCATTAGCACTTGAACTCCAATTTTTCAATTCACAACCCAATTGCCATCGCTTCTGGAAGAACCAGAATCAGCACGGCGATCACGAATTCAACAAGTCTCAACAATCTTGCGCACCTCCGATTGAAGACTTCCCACAACCTCCTCTGCAACAACGGCAGAGGGATAGAAATACAGACAACCGGTCGAAAAACTTACCTTCCCTATCTGTGCTCACACGAAAGGTAAGGGATGTCCAAGTGGGGATTGCATTCCCCGGAGTAAAAATCATTCTTCTCCAACAAATCCCTCAGCATCACATGCGCGAAAGCCGGGTCCTCGGGATCGCTCACGTGAGACTCGGCCGGCGATTCCGGAGTCTCGGGCCTGCTGAAGCAAAAGACGCAACCTTTACCGTTCCTCCTCCTGCGTCGCCTCGATGTTTTCTTGTTGGACGAAGACCCGAGAACCCCTTGACCCTGGCAAGATTCCATGGCGGCGCGCACCCGCAACCCCTCTGTTTCCTCCGATCATCCTCACGCGGTACAGAGACCCCACCTCCACCGCCAACATCCTTGCCATCGTCACCCTCGTTCTCTCCACCGCCAACGTTACTATCATCGACGATGACGTTACCACCGAGAACGGCTATCTCCTTATCAGAAACTGACATCAACGGTCACGGGGATCGCCCAGAATCCAAAATCGAAGTGGGGTGGACGGAGGACGAGAACCCAGAACGCACCATCCGCGTGGGCAACTGTACGTACTTCATCCAAGAACGGGGTCGCGGCCGGAGAACCAACGCGAGACACGACGAAAAAGAGAGACACGACCCAGTTGAGGATTCGGACAGAATCTTGTGGTGCGCACGTATTTCAGAGGCGGAACTTAGAAATTCGAGCGGATGACGTCGATTTCCGAGGCGAGAAGGGGAGTTTTCTTTCCCCCACCCCTTCTTCTTTACTGGCGATAACTTCCAGCACGCTCCCGCAAGCGAAGAGGGTCGGGGCTGTCAATGATTAATTTTGGTAGAGAGAGAGGTCGTGGACGGTAGGGGTGGACGAGGCTTGCATGCGACGCGTGGCGAGGATTCGATGTGGCGAAAGTTGGCACCTTCGATTGGGGGTGTCCCTGTCGGAGCCCATCGCAAGTTGATGGATCGCAATCCGCAAGGTCCATTTAAATACTCCGATCTGAAATATTGACATTCCCAAAGTATTGATTGCGCATAACACGAAAGCGAGCGATTCTTATACTAGAGGTGTGTTTGTTTTGCGAAAAACAATTTCCAGAAAACGTTTCGCTCATTTTCTAGCGTTTGGTTTATTTAGAAAAATGAGTATTTTCCTTCCAAAATGTTTTCCTTCTTTAAATTCAAAAAACGATTTCCCATTTGAAAGAATCGGAAAACGTTTTCCAAAACGTTTTAAGGTCCCTTACTTAATGAAAAATTTATTATTAAAAATAATTTCTAATTAAAAATTTTGAATTTTGAATTTGTTATTATTATATCTTTTCTTTTCTTTCTTTTTTTTTTTTTTTTTTCTTGTTTTCTCTTTTCTTTCTTTGCCTGTGAACGTAAACCCTAACTCCTCCTCCTCTCTCTTTCTCTTTCGCCCCCTCCCTTTCGTCACCACTGCCTCCTCCAACCCTAGCCCTTCCTGTGCTCCCGTTGGCTTTGCTCCCTTCTCTTCCTCTTCGTCGGCATCTTCTATACCTTCAATCATTTTTCAAATACAATCCAAACACCAGAAAATATTTTCAGTCACGTATCACCAAACAAAGGAAAACTAACCGTTTTCCTGAAAAATGGTTTCTCGGAAAACATTTTCCAAAAACGTTATGTTTTTCGTGAAACAAACACACCCTAGGAAGGTCGTAAAATTTTCTCAGGTAATTGCCAAAGTAATGAACTTGAAGTACTTATTCGTAAAATCCTTGGTAGATTGATATAGGCATAGTTGGTATTTTTTTTAGATTTCTTGTTTAAGAAGAGAAGAGGGGGGAGAAGATAGATATAATAAAATCATAAAGAGTACACGTTAGTGATTTACTATATTAAAATTCAAGAAGGTTTCTTTTAGCTGAATTTTAGACTCGAACGTTATAGCTCATTTATACGAGCAAGTTATCGGCATAACGGTTTATCTCATCGTATTAACGTATTCGTATAATTATTATGAAAAATTGAGAAAGTTACTTTCATGTGCAATTGTTGGTTTTTGTACTACCTTAAAGTCTTGTTTGGATTTCACTCTCTATGCCATTATTAGAAAGGTGACAAAAATCATTTTGCAGTCTTCTCGGACTTGTTTTCAATGCATACCAACAATCAATCTCAGGCTCCACATTCATAACATGATGAGACATGATTTAAGTATTGTACATTTCATAAAGTCACGAGAGTGCTTTATTTTTTTTCCCCATGGAATTGATCACAAAAATCTTACGACGTATGTTACAATATTGTGCTACATACTAGCAATTGTCATTCGTTGGCTCTGGCTTATAAACAAGTTAACTAGTCTTCGATCATTGGATGACAACACTCTGGTATTTACTGTTGTTCCTTATATTTTCTTCATGGAAGAGAAGGTGTATATTGCTGTTGCCCGCAAGAAAAGAAAACATTGGATGTCTTGTCCAAGCAACATATGTGGCATCATCCTTACTTGTCCCCTTGTGCATCCTTCCATCCCCTTTCGTTTTGTGTGCTAGCTCTAATAACTCGAATATACACGTACACTTATATATATATATATATATATATATATATATATATATATATATATATATATATATATATATATAACAAGATCAGGACATTCATCGCCAAGTGATGAACTTTTTCTTTCATTTAAATAATCTATCAAGCAACATATATGCATCTGTGACGCGACAATAAAGAAAAAAGTTGCTTATTTTGAAACATTAAATACAATTAAAAATTGATTAGCGAAAACAACATTTCGTGAAGTGAACGAGAGACTGAGAGATCATCCTAGAATCATAAAACTCTCACTTCATTGACCACGTACAAGTTGGCGATGCAAGAAAGGCATCACCTCCTCTCTTCACTTTAGGTGGTGGGGGAGTATCCTTCAGGTGCAAAGTAGGTGATGCACCTTTTTATTAAAATGCTTGGTCAATTATGTCTTGACTAAGTAAATATCCCAACATGTTTCCTTAATTAAGGAACCGATTAGTTCATGTTTCATAGTCACCTTATAATGATGATAAAAGCACTAATTCATGTCGGTAAAACAATACTCATTATGGAATTGATCCACAACATTGCTAAAACTCATTGAGGGTATCCGTATTTGGAAGAGTAGGTGAACTTACTCATGAAGGAAATGCTTTGTGTTTGTGGATGGAATACCCCGAGAAGGGTTAGAATGACAGCTCCTAATTTTTGTGAGGTACCAAATAAATGACTATTTGAATAGGGCTTTTAGGCATAAAGATTCCACTGACTTGTGAAAAGTGATTATAACCCTTTGGGATGCGGTAATATATCTAAAAAATTATTCATGAGAAGAGAACATACAAATACTCCTTGAATATCTGGAGTTATAGAAATGAGGATTAGTTTCTTATCATTCAATGAGCATCTTGTATTTCACCATGATTCCAAAAGTTAAAATTTTCTTTAATATAGATTCGATATTCCTAATTTCATTTATGTGGTCCGTCAAATACTGGAAAGAGTAGACAGCAAGGAGACATTGCTTTTGCTGATTTGAATTGAAGAATCGTTCTTTTTTTGTTTTTTTTGCCACTTATTCCTTGGAGGATCTTCTGGGGAGTGGCACCTTAGATCTTTCACTTTGAGCATATCACCACAGTCCAGTTCCTGTTCTGCATCTCCTGTTCTTTGCTTCATCTGCTCCTGTTAGTTATGTGGTCGCTTCCTTCGACAATCAGCTGATTTGCAGCAAATGGAAGAATGCTATCCTTCAACAAGCGGGGCTTCCAGGAAACAACCTCTATTTGTTTGGAGCCCAAGCTCATACATGTTGACGCAGGACAGGGGATCAAACCAGATACGTTTGTCTTCAGAAAGAAAGCGGAACATCATCTTCTTTATTATGTCTTTAATGAGGACAGGTTTGGTGGGTGGACATAAAGCTGATTAAAGAAATGACCATAATGATTGAACCATCGCTGTAAAGTCATAAGCTTTAAGAAGTAGCCATCCTCTCTGGTCTGCTCAGAAATTGCCTCTCCAACTAATTCATAAACATTCATATGCTCACTTCCTTATATCACCTCATTTATAAGGGCAAGCGATACTTAGAAGCCCAAAAGGCTTGTGATATGTGTCGCATAAATTGTAAGAGGGACATCAATTTGTCGAGGTATTGAAGAAAAGATACGTTGAAAAATTCTGAGAGTTAGACACTTTGGCGGTTGAAATGAGGAAGGCTTGTAGGAGGATGTGGAGGGCGGTGCCTTGCACAAGCAGGAAGACCCTGAGGACCGAGTCACAGAAGGACATAGAGGTGATCTTGAAGACGAAGCTCGCAACGATCCAAGAAGAACCAGAGTTCTCCGATGACAATTTGACGCCGCCAAGACGCCGGCGAGCGATCAAGAAGGGAAGGAAGTTCAAGGCCAAGGTTAAAATGGGACATCTGTTCATGCCTCAGTTCAGTTTCCGGGATTCTTATGCACTCTTCATAACCGGCTTCGCCTCTAAAGGTAGCTTCGGAGGACTCCTTTTGTACTAATTTCTTCATTCAGCTGGTGTTTGATTCTTGCAGCTGAAGGTAATCTCAAGGACTGAAAGATAGGTATTTTGTGATCTTCGAGTTGGGTATCTGATGTGTTTGGATCCCCCCGAAATGTTGTTAGAATTTGTGCTTTGCTTCTGCCAAATCATATTATTTCAGGCAGTAGCAGCCATTGACTGTTTGGATTCCTGTGTAGTCATTCACATGGCAGTTTCAGCTTGTTAACAACTAAGAATAAGAAATTTCTCATAGTTCCTCTGCCATAGCATGTAATAATTATGGAGCTAATAATGCATAGTCCAGCTTTCGCTTGTTTTGGATCTACTGTGTTGTCTTATCTCTTCAGCAATTGGATTTCAAACCACTCACCCTACCATTCAACAAAAATGAAAGTCATTTTCAATGATAGTGATTAGAGATGAGCAAAAAGAACCGTTCGAACCGAATCGAAGTAGTTGGTTCTGGACAGTTCCGGACCCACTGATCCGGTTCCTAGTTCCAATTTGATAGAACAGGTGATTTTCGGTTTAATTTCTAGTTTCATGAGGGAAACTGCCTACTCGGAACACCCGGATTGAAATCATGGTGCGGTGAAGAAATATGCCTGATTTGCCTATCATGGATGACTCTGTGTGTGGCTACCGACGAAGAAATTCCAGGAATAGAATGCCAAAGGAAAGAGAATATCTGATAATTATAGGGGAAGCTTAGTTCAACAACAGCAAGTAACAAAGCCTTCGTGGGTCTTCTCAGGTGGTCCCCCAACCTGATACGAGTCCCATCAAGACAGAAGAATGCAGCCTCTTGCATTTTGGAGCTCTCTTTGGTGGGTTCTAATGCTCCACGCCATTAGATACCACACAGCATCAAGTGAATCCAAATGTCAAGAAATCCCCCTTTTTTGACTTCTGAGTTTCTAGATGGTGAAAATGAAGCACTTGTTTGCTAGAAGTAAAGATAAAATTCAGTTTAATGGTAACCTAGGTTGCGATCCGCCAATCACGAAAATCAGGGAAAATATGGGTTTAGAGGTAATGTCAAGTTGCGAGCTTATGGTTCTCAATCGACGGGAATTCTTCCAAGTCTCGTCTTGTGCGATATTGAAATTTTCATTTAGAAGAGTCGCCACTAGTGTTTTGGAGTTGACTATGAGTGAGGTATAAACGTATATGTTGCTTCATACGCAATTGTAGATGTAGGGTTAGGGAATTGATTACATTAGCTATATAATAACACTTTTTGGCACCTAAACTTAATTATTTATCAAGTGTCACATGCATTTTTTTTTTTTTAATGCAATTATGAATTCTAAAGTTCTCATCTGCTAAGTGCCCATGCGATATCTATATGTTTATTACGATCCTAGAATGAAGCCTAACCACTCAACTATGAAAATGAATCACAACACAAAAAATGAAATAAAAGTATTGGCAGCAAACGCTTCAACAATAGTAATGAAGAATGAGTATATAGTGCAATAAAATAACCCGATATAAGTAGGGCAAAAAAATATTATATAGTCTTGTTATCAAGTCCCGGGACAACAATCCCATGAGCTTTGTTCAAATTGAGTTTGATTTATTTTTAAAACTATATAATATTTTTAAAACTATATAATATTTACCCCTTTTTAGTTTTAAAACTGAAAAAGCCCATTTAGTTCTTATTCCTTGTTTCCTTTCTTTTTGGAACCCATTCGTTTTCTTCCAAAAGCTGAGAACAACTTACCAAGCTTTACCATTCTCAGGTTTGCTTCATATCAAGCCCAAAAACTAAAGCTGTCAAATAAGGGATAAGTGCAGTAGAAATCGTAAAACTTATCATGAAAGTGTAATTAAGTTGTAAACTTACAAAAAGTACAATCAAGCTCTCAAATTTGTTAAATTTGTGCAATTGAATCATTTCATTAGCTTCATCCAACTTAGTTAACGGAAAATACCGACTTGACTTTTTATAATATTTTGTTTCTCATATGTAGTGATGATGTGGCTAAATCATGAAACATAATGATAAAGAGACGTCGTTTTGGTTCAAATTTGATTTTTGATACAAATTTTATTTAAATTAAATTTTAAAAATAAGCATTAAAAATAAGGGAAGTGGAGAAACCAGTCGCAATGCCGCCGCCCCACGATCACTGCCTGATTTCTCCTCCTTGTCCCTTTTCTTTTCAATTTTATTTTAGAATAAGCTTATTTTTTAATTTAATTTTAAATAAAATGTGCATCAAAAATCAGATTTTCACCAAAACGACATCATTTTAGCCACGCCATCTCCATGTAAGATAAAAAGAAAAAAGTTACGTCAATATTTTCTGTTAGTCAAATTAGATGGAGTTAATGGAAGAATTTGATTGAACCAACTTAATAAATTTTAGAATTTAATTACACTTTTTACAAGTTTTAAGATTTAATTGCACTTTCGTAATAAACTTTAAAACTTTCAATGCACTTACCCCTTCAAATAATCAAGAGAAAGGAACTGTCGCCTAAACTAGTTCAAGTCCAAAGACTAATCGATAGAATTACACCATTGAGACACTCCTAAACATCCCTAATCCACTACTCCTGTATCATTGTTTTATCCTTTTTCACCTCTATTTTCTATATGGGTTTAGGTGAGGTGAATTGGGTTTCATGAATTGGGCCAAATGCAAATAGATAAATGGCGAGATCGGATCGTCTTTTTATTCATCATTATCATTTTTTTTTGTACTTTTACAATGAATGAAAATTTGAATCGTTGACTAAATTTTAGGTGTCAACAAGCTCTTGACATGCCCGAAATCTAAGGAAACCAATCTGACCCTACCTGCTTTTCCTTTCCCCGTCTATGATTATTAGCTACAGCATGCCGGTAGCCAATTGCAGCGAGCTCCTTGCAAGATTCAGCTATAAAGAACTGACTTCTGGCCAAAAGGGAAATCCGGCCTCGGCTTGCATCGACGAGATTAGTAGTTGGTTGCATCCCACATCCATCTCAGTCGCCTAAAGTAAATGCTGTGGATACTAGATGTTTTTATTGAACTTCTTGAGCAAGTGCTCGGACAAGCAGTCATTGGATGTTCCAGCACCCAAAGATGCTATGCATAGAAAATGCAGGACTTCAAGGCAAATAATACTCCACTTTCTGCCATGTGGTTTGAATAGCAAAAATCATAGGAAAATGTAAGCATGTGTTGGAGTGCTCAGCGACAAGGGGCATCACCAGCCAATGCATCTTATCTAAATAAACTAACGGCGGGAGAGATTACGCTACAAACGTCATGTATCGTCCAACAAATTGCCAAGGAAGCTCGAGAATTGGGGTTGACAGTGACACTAGCAAGACAAGAGGCGACCCTTGTGCAAAAGAAGAATTTAATACAAAGTAAGTTCGGAAATACAAAGGGAAAGGCAGAAGTTGTTTGTAGCAGGAGATGACAAGGGTCGGGCCAAATTTCAGATAACCTGCAAAATTTATAATTACCCGTGGAGTGTGGTTAATGGACTGGCTGATGTGCAATCTGATTGGAATGAATGCAACATGGTAGAAAGTAGTCAATCAAGTGGCCAGCAACTTAGGTAAAATATGTCTGGATATCACGCTGAAATAATCATTTTAAGGAAGCTTTTAAAAGGTGCTCGGACAGTTTATGTTTCGTTTCCCTGCTGGGCCACAAGGGCAGATTTAACCATATCTAGCAGAGTGCAGCTATATCTTTTCAGTATTCACCTCCTCCTGAGCTTGAGAGGCAAGTCCTGCTTCCACTCTAGACTAACCAATAATTGGATTGTCAAAGTAAGTCTTGACATTACTAGAGAGTGCATATCATGTATCCTTTCTTTCATTCTGTAAGTCTGGAACAGAACTATCTAGTATACTCGCGCGTCCTAAACACATAAAAGTATAAACTAAGAAGCAGTTTCGAACGCCCATTATGTAGGGATCCTCCACTCTGCCAAATTAAGAACGGGGTTTGACCGACTGTAGATCAACGAGAGGAACTCGATGCAAACTCAACATAATAGCAATTTTTCATGTTACTACTGCAGACAAAATGCCTGTGATTCAAGTGCAAGCCCAGCGTCTATCAAGAGACACGACACTTCTTCTACATTTCACAGAGGGGTGAGATAGAACTGGGAGCCCCCACTGAGAGGAAAAAGTGATGGCCGGGCAGATACCATCCAAGTTCATCCGGTTGGCAATATCTCTGTAGATCCTGGCGATCTTGCTGGGCATTGTGATCAGTGAAAACGCCCTCAGAGTAAACTTCCTTGAACGAGACAGCCGGAGAGCCTTGAGCTTTCCATTCACGTTCCTCACCCAACGCCCCCTAGGCCTCGTTGTTTTCTCATCGACGTTGATCAGCTTCTCGTATTGATACCTGAAGCGGCCCGTGCCCACATCTTGCAGACCCATCTGCAGCCTTAAGGACCGATGATAGAGGGGAAATAGTTAGAAGAGATGAACAGAGCCTAGCTGCTTCTTAGCTGCTGTTACTAAACAAAGGAACTGTCCCTAGCATAAAGAGCATGTGGACAATATATAAGGAGGTGACCTATTGCTAGTTATTTTGGCAGGATCTGGGTTTTCAAAAAATTTGAGACAAGATTTCGTACCAAAATAATGATATAATCTGCAGTTGGGATTCCTCAAACACATGGCTTCCACTATAGTTTTAACCCAAACACGGTTTCAAGGTTACTAACCTTTTTTAACACATGGCTAACATCAGTTTCCATAGCCATAGCCATAGCCTAACAAGTTGGTTCATGAGCCTCTCTTCTCAGCCGCCTGAATGAGGACAAACTGAAACAGATGGTTGAGGGGGAAAGGTGAAGGCATGTGCAATGATTGCTTGCCATGTTAGTGTACCTATCGAGGCCAATCATTTGCTGGAAGGAAAGGAATGAATATGGGCAGTCATCATGCAAAAAAGGGGAAAAGCAGATCTGCTGGTTTATTCTAATTCGTTTGGGACAGATTGTTTCAGAATCAAGTCAAGCCTGTGTGGTTGTCGGTCTAACTTGTTCAGGATTGAAGAATTCAAGAGGAAGAAATTGTTTAGTCAGCAATTAGTATCTGTATCATCATCCCTTTGACAGTTTTCACTGGTCTCTGCCAATCTCAGGCGTTTGAAAATTTGCAGGCAGTTTAATTACTCTCTCTCTCTCTCTCTCTCTCTCTCTCTCCCCCCCCCGCTTTTGGGTTTTAGGCCTTTTCGTTATGCCATGATATGGGCTTATTTGATTGGACTTAAATGGCAAAATGGGTTGGCACTTGATGGATGGATCAACGCAAGCAGCAAGCAGTGACACATGCGCTGGTCTTGCACAGTGCAAAGAGATCAATCTGGTTTCGCCTATTGGACAGGACTAATGTGTGTTCGGAGACTTCGGAACGAATATACGGTTATGTTTGTGGAGTCCATGTTCTTATTTTTTACACTTCTTCGGACCAAATGTAGACATTTACGTGATTCAAAGGTAATCAGGGAAGGGAACCACGTACGTATGACCGTTCGAAAGTACTTTTGACGATTGTGGATTTCTCATTGAGAGCAGCACTCAATTAAGAGAAAGCTTCAATCAATAGCGTACGTATATTTGCATTAACAAGCGGCATCAAGATTCTTTTTACGAAGTTTCTTTGCATGGACCTTCAAAGTGGAGGTGTTAAAAGTGTAGCCCGATTTGGTCAGGGGTGTGGCGGCTTAGGACCATTGGCGTCTAGCATGATCATTGCTCCCGAGTCTACGGCCTTCTACATATGTTAATATAAAAAATGTGATGCCCTGATTGAACGCATGGAAATCAACAGAAGTGTCGGTTTGTGAGTTCGTTACGACCGGATCCCTGTACAGAGCAAGAACAAGATAAAGTCCCTTCTTCACAAGTCATCACCGAGATGATTACATCAGGATTTGGGTTGGAGTTGTCTTTAGGCGCGGCCAACATTCGGGGTGATGATGAAACACAACATCCTAAAAGAAAAGATATGCCTTGGCGGCTAGAATCAACGAGACAGCCAGATTCCGTTTTGTGCACATTGGAAGCAATTCTCTCTCCACCCCCTAAAACAAATCTCACAGGTCGCAGCAAGCGCGCATCAAACAACCAAGTCAACTGATATTTATCGGACATGATTAACTTATTCAAGAGTTGCTTGCTACTGTCCAAAAGCGTCTGCAATCAAGTCTTTGCCTTGCTGCTGATGCATGCAAAAAAACACATCTCCAGCCAGGTCCCCCCTGTCAAATCAAGCCGATGACTTCAAGGTCGGAGTTTCATATTCAATTATTCACGTTCCTTGCGTCAGGTCAACTGGGCGGTCCCAATGTTGAACCACGGATCCTTCGTGTGTCCTTCGTTCTTATCTTTATTCTTAGTTTATCCCGTGCTTATCAGACCCCAAGTTTCACGGTTGTACTGTTCCCAGCAAGAGTCACAAAGCAAACAGAGATGAACATTCCATGCTGTGCTCATCGTGTTATTGTTGTTGTGGATGATTGCATGATTGATAGCTTTCCTCAGTCAAATCCAACCCGTTCTCCTGGTTCCCAAGTTTCTTGACTAGCAACAGAGAGCATCGAGATGCACAGCGCTGTCATGTATAAGGACCCATATTTGGTTTCCTAGATCGGAAAACAAAGATATATTCGTTTTCTTTTTGCGGCCGAGAGGAGATCCCTCTTCATCTTCCCAACACATCCAGCCAAATATACTCCGAAAAGTCCATTGGTCGACCGGATTCGGCTCTGGCCATTGCTCCATGGAAGTGAAATGGTCTTGGAAAAAGGACACTCGAAACTCCACACGCCTTCACGGATGCAGACGGATGATTTGAATGTAGAAATTTCTTCTTTGTAGTTGAGTGACTAGACAGATGGGAAATGCGTTGAATTTGCAAGGGAAGGCACCTATCACATCGACCGTTCTTTTTGTTTTTCATGAGTTATTTTTTGTTTATGATGTTCTAACGCTTTAAAGTGGGAGGGGCAACAAAAAGGTTGGCTAGCCTTGTACCCTTACGTTTGTCACGCAAGTATATACAAATGTGAGGAGAAACGAATCAAAGGATGTCTGGTAAGAGCAACAAATAATGAAAAAACATAAGTGGTCGGCAGCTTACTGCATTTATTTCACATTAAATTCTTCTATGGTCCTGCCAGAGTATGAATTTCGCGTCTCTTTTTTTTTTTTTTTTTTTTTTTTTTATAATAATATATTTCCTTCTTCCAATAACGGCAATGTTGGGATACCGTCAAATTTCAAAGACAGCTGCCTGCAATAAATCTCTCCAAACTTTATTTGTTCTGAAAGAAAAGTCACGCATCGTTTGGGAATCCCTAATGGGTTTCTTCCATTTCTGTCAGACTCTGACTTTTTATTCAAAGAAACTGCTGCACGCGTGTTTACACTTTATATATACATATACGTATGTACACTAAACTAGGGTTAGCCCAGATCCGTCAAATCTATATCACCTACATCTGGTGGTTGTTTCCTAAATCGTGGAAAAAAATATGAAAATATCTTATTGAATTTCTAAGTACCGCGTCACTAAAACTGCTTTTCATCCATCTGGAACGAAACAAGAAGACGCCGCCCAAAAGTTGTGCAAAGTCGGAATTTTTAAAAAAAAAATCAAATCTGAGAATTCATCTGGATGCATTGACTTTTAGAGTCCAAGCTTTGAAGATACGTTCCCGTTGATTATTATTATTATCATTCATTTTGCCATAAAAGCAGTGAAACGTAAGAACCTTGCAGTTTCCAGCACGAAATATTGAATATCAAATTATGCGAAGCGATAAAGAAAAAGCATGGGGGGGATGCTTGAATGTCCATGCACAAACTGTACCTGCCTTCTCGCTGCAACGTTCATCTCCGCTTTATGCCGGTCAATTATTCTCATTTATCATGCCACACCTAATTCTTTTAATCTCCATGCTCATGTATCCCTCTCATCCATGGTGCACATATGAACAGATTTAATTAAGGAAAAGAAAAAATAAGAACAAACGCAGTACCAGAAATATCCAAAAATAAAACAGCAGAGACACATCTCTGCAAACCCCGTTGCAAGATGGCTGCAATAATATTGCATTCATGGTATTCATAATACGTTGGTATCTGTCCGAATCTGTAGCGAAACTCGTCGAGGACGGTGGACAGACAAACCCAGAAAGGAAAAAAAGGGTCATGATGTTTTGACTTTCATCTGAATCCTTGATGTTTGTAAAATTCTGGGTCTATGTCACTTCAGCATGGGAGGCTGCTACTTAGGATTTAGTCTTTCAGGATAGGAGTTAATAAACTACCGAACGGATATATAGAATTTGATCGTCAGGAGAAGAAAGAGAAGCAAGATGATGAGTCACTTTTCTGACTGTTGTAGGAGTTGGTGGCGTTGTTGTTGCAGAGGAGGCGAAGGAACCTCGATCGTCTCCTGGAGTAGCAGAGCCTGTGTCTGAGCCTGGAGAGCCTCGAGCAGACCAGCCTCCGGAGCCGGCGGGCGGACCTTAGCCTGAAGCAGAGGACCCTCTTGACCCTCGTGAAGGACCTCCTGATCCTCTCCGAGAGGCTCCGTTTTCTGCTGAACTGGTAGCTCCTAAGGAAGAGCTGTCTCTTCTCCATCATCAGGCACTGGTGTTCCATGGAGTCGCTCCTGAAGACTGAACCCATCAGGCTGGGGTTCGCTGAGGCCATGTGTATCAGGGGTTCAGGTTGCACTTTACAGACAGAAAGAAGGGTCTTCTCTCTACCAATAGAGAGAGGGGGGAGAGAGTTGTGACAAGAGTTTGATGGAGGGGTTTATATGCTGTTGAAAGTAAGAGTGAAGAGAGAGGTTATAAAGTCAAAGGGACATATTAGTATAATGTAGGGTTTTATTTTTGTCTATTTTGTTTTTGGGAAGTCCTGCTAGTACTCCTTGGTTTCTTGTCAAAAGGCTTTAAACTTCCACATGTTTATTAATACTTCTCTTTGTTTTGCAATTGAGTTGTGACCCTACGCAGCCGCCAGGGCAGTGGGAAAAGCCCATGGTGTGAATTTTGATGCTTGACCTATCATAAAAGTCAAAATTATGGCCCGATGCCAGCCCCAAAAAGAAGAAAACTTTAGGTGGGTCATGGCCCTAGCACTATTCTAATTGATCCTACCATGTCGACTCGATGAATTAAAGTCTTCATTGTGACGATCGCCAGAATTACCATTCATATGGCAGCAACCTGAAAGTATATTAAGGATCTCCAAACAAGCATCAGAATGCCAAGATATGTCTAAGAATGCGAACGCTCATCCAAGAAGCTAGGGGAAAAAAAACCTGGTGCAGATAATTACATGACTATTTTCTGCTTACAAGTATGCAACAGCTTTCTGTATCTACAGTGCTCAGCAGAGAATTAGGCTGTTATAAGGACACTTTCAGGGAGAAGCCTAGCTCAGTTTCTGCATCGCACTACACAAACTCAGGCGCAAAATGTGCCCAAATCAAACAACTCGTAAAATCCTGTTGTTCTATCAATTTTTCCCCCTCCTCGTGTTAAGTCTGCCCGACGGTAATGTTGTACCTTCACCAAAGGACAAAACTGCTCGAGAAGTCATCTCGGTCTAGTTTCATCTGCTGCAGGAACATTGGAAGGATAAGAGGACATGTCCACATCAATGAGCGACATGTCATAGGGGACTGCAGAAGTGTTTGATGAGTCAACAAGGAGGGAAGACTTCATGGTCTCTGATCCAGTAGCAGAATCGGGCACTGCCGATGATTTCTTGGGAGTGCTAGTAGGGGAAGAAGACAAGCTGGAGAGTTGCACTTCATCCATTTTGTTACCAAACATGTGCTTGTTCCTTCTAACAGCATCCATTTCTGGGCCAGTTGGCACAAAGGTGCGCGACCTGTATTTCCTTGTTCCCTCATCGCCACCGTCGTGGTTGTAGAGTACATATTCATGGTAAGTTGGTGCAAACTGCAACAAGTATTGATTCAATCATCATCCAAGGGCAGCACAAGCGAAAAAAAGAGAAAGCTTGGGGGGGGGGTCTCATGAAATCACATCAGCAACCTCCAAGTTTTACCTGGTGGACAGTGTCATCATAAAAGTCAGTTAACTTTAGTGCATGTGCAAGACTTGCAGTAAAATTACGAGAACCGCCAATATTTGCACCCGCATACTCTTTGTATGGGAAGGCATATTGGTGACCCACTGCAGCAATGAGCATCTCCACACATATTATGAAATCTTGGAATTGAGCAGCTTCATCCGCATCTCTGATGAGTCCAGTCTTTGCAGCAAGGAAAACCAAGACGCCCTACAATAAGGAAAAGAATATTGAGGACATGAAGAGACAGCTAGCTTACAATTTACAGCAACCCAATTCACAAAGCAATAAGGTTCGCAGATAAAACAAGAGAAAACCATTGGGAAATCACAACCCATCGTACATATTATATTCACAAAAGACAAATGACAACTTTGTTTCCAATCCTCAAGTCGACAACCCAGTTTTGTATGCTTTTCATTAAACACTCTCCCATCAAAAGAAAAACAAAGGAATGCAAAAGTGACAAACAAAACGAAAGTTTCACCTGCCAATAAGTTAGAAAGACAACAGACTTGATGATTATAAACTTCGGGACTGGATTGAATGGCTTGAGCAAATCTTTGCATGCCACATAGAATAGCACCAAAGCATAGAGTGCCATCGTATATGATAAAGTGTAGATGATGGTGAGATACAGGTATGACTGTGCTGGACTGAAATTTCCGTCATGATATTTTCCCTTAGCGTATAGGACGAGTGTGACAGCAACTAGAATAGGCTTCAGTATCACAAACTGTAAACAACCTTGTTTGCACCTACGAATGAAGCGCCTGCATGAAAGATTCAGAAGTCTTAATCATTCACAAATAAGCTGGAAGTCATAGTGTTTCAATATATGAACACTCTAGCCAAACTCTACTTTCACTTGAGAGCAATTTAATGAAACTTCACAATAATTGTCAGACTTTCTTTGGGAAGCAGTACAGTATCTACTGCAATGTATGAAATATAACCTGGAGTAACTTGATTAATTAAGAAACTTGCATTGTTTCCAATTAAATATTCTTAAAGAGGCCGCTAGACTAATTAGGCAAGGCCCTGCAGTAAGCACTCACCCATCCAATGGCATGGGAGGTAAGCAGCATGTCATTAAGTGCCAAGAAGGTTTCAAAATCCGACCAGTTAAATTCAGCACAACGGCTCCTGGACCACCAACCCATGCGAGGCAGAGTGATAGGAAATTATAAATGACCCAAGCTTCATACCTAAAAGAGCAAATTTCAAGACAATGAAAAATTAGCAATAACAATAGAAGTTATAATTATCGGGACTCACCAACATTATCTACTTGTAAATCACATCTATGATTTCCTATAAAAGTGATGTAAAAAATTTGTATCTTCGTAGCACAAGCACATGTGACACACAATAAACTACGAAAAGGCTAACCAACCAAGGTGGCCAACCATCTACCTTTTGCAACCGAAACTGTATATTCTTAAATTTCAGAAGCAGAGAAAAACAAAACCTTGAATAGCACACAAGCTAAATAAAATGTGAAACAGAAACATCCCTTCAGGAAATTTTTATTCAGATACTTACATTTCATGAATTAAGTCAAATAATTGGGGCATGTCTAGAATGACTATTACCTTTTTTCTTTTTTGCTCAACTAATTCTCGCAACTCATGCACTTTAAATTCTTTTAAATCTGAAACTCCTGAAACTTTAAATTTGAATAATCTTCCAAATTTTGATGGGAAAGCAAAAAAGTTGCTTTTTGCTTTTGCTAACCTTAGTCAATATCATTATAGTATTTGAAAACTTTGACAAGGAAAGGAAACATCAAAGCACATGTAAATTGCGCCAAATTCTCATAATTCTTTGTAAACATGGAATAAAAATGGAAATACTTACACTTCACGAATGGAATTGAAATAAATTGAATTCTTGTTCATTATGAGGGATAAAAAAGAAGTCAACGCATACACCTGATAAGAGCATAAGATAGACATTAGTCATATAGTAAAGGTAAGAAAGGTTAAATCATAATCTCAAATAGTAAACACATTTCAAGTCTAACTTGCAGTTTTTCTTTTTTTGAGTTGTGGGGGTGTGGGGTTCCTATATATAATAAATTTCTTCTGGAAAGAGGGGTGGGGGTGAGTTGTATAGGGCTTAAAGTCAGCAAAGGTTAGAAAACTGTAAAGTTATGATACATTGATGATCAGATTCGACAGTCTCCGAGCGCTTTCTCATTTTGGTAATCAGTCAGGGTTTGACAACTCTACTGAACAGTTTCATTTCTTACACACCATATGCCAAGAAATCCATCATTCATATGATTTCATAACACATGAGGTACGATAAGAAATGATGCACCAGTAGCACTGCTACTGACTGCGCCAACCAGTGCTCTCAACACACCAACTTCAAAGTTCAATGTTACAACAACCAAGCAATGTTCTTTTTGCTATCCAACAAAGTAAGGAAGAAAGCAAAATAAAATCTCCAAACAACTTCACAAACTACTGGTCTAAAAGTGAACCTACAGGTCCGATGTTGCAGTTGGAGTTTTTGCGAAAATTCAGTGCAATTTTTGTTTTATATATCTAGTTTCATCCCCTGGAATGTTTATGCAGAATCACTAACCCCAAATCTTAGGTCCACCACCATTTATCCCAACATTCAACTGAAAGGCATTAAGGCAAGCTAATCAGTACTCAACAAAGAATGCAGCATCTGTGGCTTCCCCAATAAAATTTCATGGTACTAACCGGAACCATGAAGATGATGCGGACTATATATCTTTGATAAGTCGGCTCCGTGTAATTCACCAGGTGCATATAAATGTGGCGAATTGCGATCACGATCGCCCCCACCGTGCAAATAAGTGCGACAATGTTGAAGTAAAACGGCACGAAATCCCCCATCGCAACCTTCTCCACCAATGTCCTCCCTATAACATGACGGAAGAAAACCAATTCCAAACACTAAGCCAATGGGAACCAGCACAAATATCACCAGACCCACCAAAACATATTAAGACAGAGCTAATCACAATTCATGCACCTTGGCCGAAGTTCCCACCAACTAGTGTAAAAGTTTGGTTCTTGACACTCGAATTGGTTAAACAATCCCGGTACCCATCATCAACTAGTGTAAAGTTTGGTTCTTGACACTCGAATTGTTTAAACAATCGCGATTCATTTCTCCCCACGAGGCCTGCAAAGCAGTGGAACCGTAAACTTTGGCACCTGCTGCCATTAACAAACAACCAAGCACTACAATTCGAGAACTTCAACAAACGAAAGAAGGGTATTCGGACAGGAAAGAGGAGAGTGGAAGGGAAGAAATCGGAAAACTACCGTCGCGCCCACGTCGGGATCTTCGGAGATTGGAAGGGGACGAAACAGATCTGCGCCCAACGTTGTAATTCTCCGTTCCAACTTCTGGGAAAAAAGATGGGATTTTTATTGTGGATTGCTCGATGAAGTGAGTTAAGTGGGAACAAGAAATTGAGAGGATGGAACGAGAGGAAGGAGAAGCAATTGCTTCACTGGCAAACCAATGATAATGGCCTCTCTCTCTCTCTCTTCTCTCTCTCCCCTTAATCTTGACTCTGGTTGTACAATTAACATATGCTGTCACATATTTTATTATTCATCCTTCTTTTTTTGGACCCAAAAAAAATAGAAATTTGTAACTATTCCATTCCCCCTTTTTTGTTTAGTGCTTAAGGTTGTTCTAGAATACATCATAATCATCATGATCCCTACCCGGGTGCTGCAAAGTTTCCCAGTTGGAATATGACATCAGTCTGTAGAATGACCAAAATGGCCTCTGGCTGAACATCCGCAACAAGAGCATGGAAAGTTATAAGGAGGGAAGCAAATACTGTGGGCAATGATCTAGTGCAATCGGATTGATGACTTGCTCTGGTCATACCCAACCAAGAAAAGGGTAGCACAGGTAGGGTGCATAATCGACTAGGTAACTTTTAGTCGCTCCAACGTCATCAAAAAGCATGTCGTTTTTGGGTCGCGTCTGGTTTTCGCATTACCATCACTAGTGATTAAGATGTCAAGGCCAGACAGACAACCGAAGCTTTGTCCTTTTCCCCAATTGCGAAGCACTAAAGAAAAACAAAGAAAGATGGTAAAAAAAATGGCAAGAAATTGCAAAAGACAAATAACAATGAAAAGGGTAACTAAGAAAAATATAAATGAACCTAAACATGTCCTTAAAAAGTTTCCTCTCGACTCTCATGATCATCGAGATATAAATAACTAAAAGGTATTCTCACCCCTTGAAAAAAGCAAAATCTTCGAGGAGAATCGAGATTATAAGATGTCCGGATACTGACACCTTAAAATAAAGAACGCATCCGTGAAGCCGGCCATCCCTCCATCCGTCCCGCGTGTCAAACGGGACAAGCCAAGAATATGGAAGAGAAAATCGAACCTAGTACTAGGGGAAGTGGGCCACAAGAGAGCTCCATGGGCTGTAAATCCAGTGACTGGATCGGACATCGGCCCATTTCTGTCAATGGACCGAGCAAGAACCGCCCAGTTTCTATCTCTCTGTCGATATTCGGCACGAAATTATCTTCTTTCTGGTTCATTCGCCCTCTCTCTATAAAGAGAAAACGATAGCATAGCGGGAGCAAACGGAGACAGAGGTGGAGGATAGAAGGCCATATAATCTCTCCTCCGTTTCTCTCCCTCACCGTGCGTGACCTTATCCCTCCGTAAAGCCCCGCCTCCCTCTCTCTTCCAGAAATATCTGCTCCTTCTTGCAGCCTCCCCAAAGCACCGAATTTTCGCTCCAAGTGCTGCGCCGCTGAGCGTTCTCCGGTGCCGTCTTCAATGGCTTGTCGGTCGCTGACCACGTCTTTCATTTGCCACGGCCAGTCTCTGGAGACGTCGAAGAAACCGACCCCGGCGGCGGCGGCGGGGTCTGCTGCGTCGGCGGCTGGTGCCGTGGTTTCTCTGTCGTTTTCGGAGAAGCCCCACTTCAATTCCTTGCTCTGTTCGTCCGGCGAGTGCCATGTCCGAAGACCCTTTGGGCTTTTAGAAAGTGGGTGCGTGAAAAGGTGCGGGCTTAGGCGGAGCCTGAGCAGCTTCGTGACGTCTGCCATCACCACGCCGAACTCGGTGCTGAGCGAGGAGGCTTTCAAGAAGTTGGGGACCGGTGGGTTCTCGGAGAGCGAGGTAGACGCGAGTGAGGATGAGGGTGGCTTCCTGTCGGAGGGCGGCGAGGCTGAGAGTGTGAGCGAGGACGAGCTTGCTCTCTCCAAGCTGGGTTTGCCTCAGAGGCTCGTGGAATCTCTTGAGAAACGTGGCATTACCCAACTCTTTCCCATTCAAGTATGCTTTCTTCTTTCTTTCCTTCCCCTGTGTTATCCAATGTTTTCGTTTTGGTGTGAATTGCTGTTGCTTATTGCTGGCTGAGTTTTTCTTTTTTCGAGCGTACCCTGATGGCTGGATAATTAAGTGGAAAACTTTGGCCTTTTTTAATGTACTGGGCGAACCACAGATGGAGTTAAGTGCAGGCAATTATAATAGGTATTCTGGCATGTTCTGCGGTAGCTTACATTAGAGGACTATCCTAGGATGAAAAATTGAGCTGTTTAACATTAAGATGTTGTTGGGACTAAGGCTTTACACAGGCAGAATTCGTTTTTTCTAATCGACTCGATATTTGGTTTCTTTACTTTTTCCAGCACTAGGATAGTTCACTCATCACTCATTACTTTTCCCTCTTCATTGTTCACTCTACTAAAGTTTCTTCATGTTTTCAATGGCAAACTCACGTTCCTTGTACTATTCTGTGATTGTTAGAGAGCGGTGTTAACCCCCGCGCTTCAAGGGCGTGATTTAATTGCTCGTGCAAAGACTGGAACAGGGAAGACTTTAGCTTTCGGGATTCCCATACTGAAGCGTCTTACTGATGGAGATGAACATAGAAGTCCGAGGTATTTGAGTAATAATTTTGACTATCTTGGTGACCTTCAATGTTTGAGCATTTTTCTAATGACACATTATACTGTAAATGTCTCTTAGACGTGGGCGACTTCCTAGAGTTTTGGCCCTAGCACCAACGAGGGAATTAGCAAAACAAGTAGAGAAAGAAATTAAGGAATCTGCACCTTACTTAAACACCGTGTGTGTTTATGGTGGAGTTTCTTACATTACCCAACAAAGTGCCCTTTCCCGGGGGGTCGATGTAGTTGTCGGGACTCCTGGTCGAATTATTGATTTGATCAAAAGTAACAGCCTTAAATTGGGAGAAGTGGAATTTTTGGTACTTGATGAAGCTGATCAGATGCTTGCTGTTGGTTTTGAGGAAGATGTGGAATTGATCTTGGAAAAGCTTCCCTCACAGCGACAGAGCATGCTTTTCTCTGCCACAATGCCTGGTTGGGTGAAGAAACTGGCGAGAAAGCACTTGAACAATCCTTTGACAATTGACTTGGTAAAGTTCTTCTCTCAATAACAATCTCTCTGTCTCCGTCTGCCCAAACTTCTTGCATGATCCGACATTGGGTATAGGCCTGAATTTTTGCATAGTATAGTTGTAGAAATGGAGGAGTGTGGCTCATCAAAATGTCATGTGATGGCTTATGTGGTTTGCCTGCTCTTTATTTTCCTGATGTAGGTTGGAGAACAAGATGAAAAACTCGCAGAGGGAATTAAAATTTATGCCATATCAGCAACTCCAACTTCAAAGCGTACCATCCTAAGTGATCTCATCACGGTAGGAGATGCTTCCCTTATATTTGATATCTTTTTCCCCAATCAAGATGCTTATTTGATTCGCTAACATTTGCATATGGATGTCTCCCATCAGGCATATGTCCTGAATTTCTCTATCATGCTGTTTCTTAAGATTCTTCCTGCTTAGTGGAAGAAAGCTTTGATTTTGTTCTTGCCTACAGGCTTTAATAGATTGTGCTTTTACTAGATAAATGACTTTTTTGTATATCTATCTTAGGTGCATGCGAAAGGTGGGAAGACCATTGTTTTCACGCAGACTAAAAGAGATGCAGATGAGGTGTCAATGGCATTAACGAGTATCATTGCCTCTGAAGCATTGCATGGGGATATCTCTCAGCATCAGAGGGAGAGAACTCTTAATGGTTTCCGGCAGGGGAAGTTCACTGTTCTTGTTGCTACTGATGTTGCATCTCGTGGGCTGGATATCCCTAATGTTGATCTCGTAGGTTATTTAGTTTTTTATGTTTGTTTACCTGCACGATTAGTTATTCCTCTCACAAAGCTATGTGTATAAGATTAACAAGAGTATGCAACTTCTAATGCCAGGTCATCCACTATGAACTGCCAAATGATTCAGAGACTTTTGTCCATCGGTCTGGTCGTACTGGACGCGCCGGGAAAGAAGGAACTGCTATCTTGATGTATACAAGTAGTCAAAGGAGAACTGTCAGATCCATTGAGCGAGATGTAGGTTGCACATTTGAGTTTATTAGCCCTCCAGCAATGCATGAAGTTTTGGAGTCATCCGCTGAGCAAGTTGTTGCGACCCTCAAAGCAGTTCATCCTGAGTCTGTAGGTTTTTTCACTCCAACAGCACAAAAACTAATTGAAGAGCAAGGTGTAAATGCTCTAGCTGCTGCTTTGGCTCATTTGAGTGGTTTTTCGCAACCTCCTACATCTCGGTCTCTTATAAATCATGAGCAGGTAAATTAGAGACATCTGTGGCAATTTTGTTTGTCATCTGTGCTTCTATAACCCTACCTTTTAATAGATTTATATCAAGAATTAGGAAAAGAAGTGGTTGCTTATTGGAGCATGGACCATTTATGTTGGGAAAATAATTTGTTGATCCTATGTGCTGTCAAATTTTGAGAAAGTGCATTTATATAGCAATTGATACCAATTGGTCTTTCAGAACATGGTTTTTGTATGTTTCTGCTGTTTAACTGGTACTTTGAGATTATGGAAAATTGTGCCTGCTGCTGTATCTTATAATGTTCTACTGGACAAATGTGTTGTAGGGTTGGGTTACGCTGCAATTGACTCGGGATCCATCTTATTCTAGAGGTTTCCTTTCTGCCCGATCCGTCACTGGATTTCTATCTGATGTCTATTCTCCGGCAGCAGATGAACTAGGGAAGATATATTTGGTTGCAGATGAAAGGGTATCTACCAAACCAGAGCACTATCTTTATAGATTTTCCTGTTTTAGTTTCGTTCTTGGCTGTACATTTTTTTCATATAGTTTATGGTGCCAATGACAGGTTCAAGCGGCGGTTTTTGATATTCCTGAGGAGATTGCAAAGGAGTTGCTGAGTCAGCCAACACCACCTGGGAACACTATTACAAGAATTTCCAAGGTTGTATGAGGGCTCAAGATACCTCATAGGGTTGAGATTACTATGGTTCACTTAAATGCAGTTGCTTCCATGCTTAGATATTGCCATAGCGTCAGTTTTGGTGCTAATTGCATTTTCAGAGCTAACACTTTTCTTGTATATTGACAGTTACCTGCTCTGCAAGATGATGGGCCCCCTAGTGATTTCTATGGTAAATTTTCTAGCAGAGACAGGAGTCGTCGGCCAAGTCCTAGAGACCGGAGAGGATCGAGATCGTCCCGAAGTTGGGGCAGTGGTCGTGATGCTGATGTTGATGACGGTCTATTTAGTCGTGGTGGCCGAGGTTCCAGAACTGAAAATAGCTGGAGTCGCCCCTCAAGAAACAATGATAATGATTGGCTTATAGGTGGGAGGCGATCCAGTAGGTCATCTTCGAGGGACAGGTATATATTTCTGCCTATGCAAATGTTGCGAGTATTCCTCGAGCAATTTTGTCCGCTCTTGGTACATATGGAATTGATGTAGCGTTGCAGACTTGTGTTGGACATTTGATACATTATCCTCCATCGTTTAGCAATTAGATTCCTTTTCAATCACCAATGACATACTTGACATGGCCATGTAAATCTCACTGATATGGCATTGTGTCATGACAGGAGCTTTGGAGGATCGTGCTTTGTATGTGGGCGTGCAGGGCACAGGGCATCTGAATGCCCCAGTAAGCAAGACTACTGATTGTATTTATTTAAATATGTTGCTTTTCATACGCTGAGCAAAAAGTGGAGGGTCCTACTCTGCCGCCGCCATCGCCACCACCGCCGCCGCCATCACTTTGTGCTCTGCCTGCTTGTTTGTAACAGGTTGGTCAGTGTCTTTGTGCTGGAGAGACAATGAGAAGAGTTACAGTGATCAACCCCGATTTAGTGCCCGAGCTTCGGTATGCTTGGCATGGACCCCGAGTCAATCCTGCTGACACTCCATACCAAATCGTTGATACTTAGCATCTTTTTGATAGTTCTCCTTTGGCTAGAGAAAGAACTCTTATATGTTATCATGTCAACGTAAAGGTGTGTCGGGATCAATTCTTGTGAAACCTTATCTGGCTCTTTTTGGAATGGGATGTCTCCTCCAATTTAGTTGCAAACGGATGCTTTCATGGACTTCATCTGGCAATCTTACCATAGGCTTATGACGAAGATGAAACTAGTTTATAAGCTCACCATGCATGGGACGGGAACATCGGAAATTATCTTATGGTGTCTTCCAATTTTGCACGTTTTAGTGATAATTTGAGTGATTGTTGTATGTGCTTATGTTTCTGCCGATTATGGAAAATTGTGCCTGCTGATTAAAACAATGTCTCTTGGTTCATTTTCGTGGCGCTTGCCGGAATTGAATTAGGAGCTGAATTTTCATTTGGGTCGAGCTCTTTTATATAAAAGTACAAAGGAGACAATTATATTCGAAGATCTGTGAATTGGGTTGATCTTCATCTGAACCAAGAGTAGCAAGTCTAGGAACAGAGTGAATGGTATGCTAAAACTCTGAACATTAAGGCAAAACAACAAATCTTAGCAGATCACTCGAAGTTCTGATACTAGCAAACTGAAGAAACATGACAACCTAGATGCCTAGTAGATTAGGAAGAGAATTGCCCAACAAGTGTCTCAAATTTCAAATTTCATGGTGGAAGACGAGGTTGCAAGATATTATCACTCCCTCCACCTGCTTGATCATTAGAAATGTGACAATGACTTGCTCCCAAATTGGTTGCTTTTATGATGAGTACAACCAAATCGCCCAGACTGAGTTTTCGCTCTCCCTGTCCCATAGAAGGAGCTATCAATGAACCGAAACAAAACCGCTGCGTCGATGGCTGAAGCCAACTCCTTGAAGAGGACGTGTATTACTGCATAGATAATATCCAGAACCATCGAAAATATCATTCTGCTCAAGACAAACTCCATAGAACATCAATTCCCAGGTTACATGGTTACCTACGCCAGCAACAACGTCCCCTCTCTAGGATAAGGCTAAATGAGCGGCCTTATATTCCGGCCCCCATCCATTCGGCTGTCTCCCGATCCAAAATCTCCACCACATCATAAGCGATGGATGCGATTACCCGCAAGAAGCCTGTGGTGAAGCTGGTGCATCCAGGAGGCCTCACCGAAACGCATAAAAAACCGATCACTGCTGCTGAAGTCATGAAGAAAAATCCCAGACACTGTGTGACTCGCCCTGACGTGTTCAGGTTCCCCTGGATAGTTGTTCAGCCCGAGTCGTTCTTGCAACCTGGTGACATCTTTTATATCGTCCCATTCCATACAATCCGTGGCTTGTTGCGGCGCAAAGCCTTTCCGTATGAACTCTTGAATCAGCGGGAAAGCCCGGACTCCCGTGGAAGTGAAGATAAAGAGAGTGAACACACAAGTGAAATGTTTCGATTAGGATCGTGTCCGTATGATTCTTCTTCTGAAAGGATGAAAATAGTGAAAAAGAGATCTCCAAATGAGTGCCAGAAAACTGAAAGATGCTGGCTTGGTGAATGTTATGCAGGAAACCTCACGTCCTCAAAAAAGCACTGTCTTGATCAATTGGGTGAGATCCTGCAGCAGCAGCAACAAGGCCTTGTTTCTCCATCAAATGAAAGAAATAAAGCAGGTTCCAGGTATAGACTATGCAAACAATTTCTTGAAAAATCATGCACCTATGATTCTTCAAACGAAGTGACACCCACTCATCACCTCTTGAAGGGACGATCTACTGGTGCTCGCCAAAATATGCGAAGTTACAAGCCTGAAGGATATGTCAAAGGAGATCGAAGATCGGTGCATCCAGTTGGGCACCATCATTCTCTGCTGCTGTCCCAAACTAAACAGCATCTTGAGTTGTTTGTTGGGAAGAATTCCCCAGACGGTACTAATATCCACACGAGAGTGACATCAGAAAAATAAACTTATCCCTGCAAAACTCTCTCGTCCGAAGTATGCTGGTGGCGACTATTACCCTGTCATGAAAAGACAATCTTCCCATCCTTGTCTGACTATAAAAAGTCCCAAGCTGGGAGAACCTGATTCAGGAATCTCTGGCTGTCAGTCTGAAGGAACACCCTCCAAGGAGCAGTATCTTGAAAAACCCAGAACATCATCAGATAGCTTTACTTTTTGGCTCCAAAGTGAAGCAGATGGACCTGCAGCAGATTCCGAAGGTTGGCAAGAGTCTTCCCCTGAAGAGGGTGGCTTTCACTGGCTAGTGAAATGTCGGCCTCCAGGTTCTTGCGGAGATGCGGAAAGCCCCCACGATGGAGATCAGCAAATTGGAAACGAGCCGTACTTTGATATGCATATTGATGGCAAAGTATCCATTGGTTCCGGTGATTGCCAAAATATGCAAGGACGTTATGATGGAGCTCAGAATGACATCTTAAAATTGAAATCTTGTTTAAAGAAAAATAAGGACAAGTTATCTGGCCGCAGGGTAAGATTTACCCTTCCAGGCGAGGATGACAACAACCTGAGGGTGGAAGTCTTTGAGTTTCGAGACGAGGAGACTCCTTAGAACTCCCTAACTGAAAAACTTTTGCTACTAGTCTTTTTTCTGTCAGGCCTGTTGTGTGAGTCCTCGGGGATTCATCGTTAAGTCTCTTGAAAATCCATAGATAACGTTTACCTCCTCTATTTACGATCATTTCTAACACACACCATGGAAAGCATGAGTCTTTGGGGATTCTCTAGCACAGATTATGGAGATAATGTACTATATTCATGCTTGCTTATGAACAAAGTGTCGATTGCCAAGAAATAATTCCCAAATTTCTGTGCAATGCATGCTTGGAGGTATTGCAATATATTATCACAATAAACGTGGAATTTTCTATCTGTGTTCTTTAGTCTATAATAATTTTCCACCCGACAATATTCATTAGCTCGCTGCAAACTGGATATTCTACCGTACAAGATTTCTTGCGGCGGTATGCTTGAGAAACTTTACACATATCAGCAATTGAGAAGAGAAAGGGGAATAGAGATGGATATGCAATTTACAAGCTAGGCTTTACAAAGTACTTTCGCTTTTCCTGTCAAATACTTCCAGTCACATATATACGTGATGCTATAGTTTTCAGTTCTGACGCGTAGGGTGAGGACTTTTGCACATAATGCTCAAGCTTTTATCTTCTGTGATATTCTTAGAATATACTCCAACTTCTAATAATTATTTTTTTATAATTGATCATTGAATCCTCGTGATGCTATCTCATACATCATCTATGTTATACTCCTTGTGTTGTTTATATGTTCCCTTAGAATTTCAGCCATATAGGATAAATACCAAAGCTAGAGTTTGAGAAAATGATTTTCTTTACAAGAAAGTAATCTGTTAAGTATGCTGGAAGGACCTTATATTGGAAAATGTTGAATGCTGCATCAGTACTGCATATTGGACATGATATTCCAAACTTACCAATGAATCAAGGAATCTGAGCAGACAAGGAAAAATATCATTTCTGTTAGTTATCTTCCTTACAAGGGTTATAAAATTTATGAGCAGGGAGATGAATAAGTTCCTTTTATGCAAGTTCCATTAGTATATACAATCTCCAAGAACACTTAACTGTCTCATCTTATCCAAAATCTCACTTTTGAAATATGCTTTTGCGAAGAGCGTCTGCTATTAAAGCACCTGTTCCTGAATTACAGAAGGCAGTTCAATGGTTATTCACTGTTCAATGAGGAGCTTGCGTGGTTTTTTTTTATATTGAAAACAGAAGCTAATGACCACAGCTCTTCTATAAGGCACTTCATTACACTTGGCAGAAACATTATATACCTCCCATTCTAGTTGGGTTTCCATGCTCACACAAGAATCTTATGAAATCCAAAGTTATGGGGAAAGTAGAAACTCATCACTGCATAAATAAAAATTGAATGAGTCTTGTGTGGTGAACACCGATATATGCCCAGTCTGAAGATGCTTCTGCATAAGCCTCT
This sequence comes from Eucalyptus tenuipes, assembly GCA_014182365.1. NCBI lineage: Eukaryota > Viridiplantae > Streptophyta > Magnoliopsida > Myrtales > Myrtaceae > Eucalyptus > Eucalyptus tenuipes. Next base: position 12,506,993 of record CM024544.1, on the reverse strand, counting down.
CACTAAGTGATTGGCATCCTATGTGTTAACTGTACCGTTCACAAAAAATTTACAACACTGATTCATCCAACATAATCACTTGTTTAGCTACTTATGTAACTATCAATGTACGCTCATATTCTGTATAAATTTGGCATATGAACCCTGTAAATATGCCTGGTATTCTTCACTTAAGAGCCTCTCTGAACTATTTGAAGCACGAGAACTTCTTTCTGCTCCAGAACTATCCGAAAGCAATGCTGGCTCACATGTAGTATCTTGGCCATTTCGTTTTAATTCACTTACTCTGGAAGGATTTTCGTTCACATTATGATGCATCGCTCAAGAGGGCGTTTTGGCTGTCTAAGTTTTCATTTTGGTTGTCTGAAATATGCTGCGTAAAAGCAGAGGCAATACCAGGGAAATCTCCATCCAGTATTTTCAACACCTGCAAAAGGAAACCTTCTTTCAGAAAGTCCTAGTGTCGAGGGGCAAAGGGTGTAGTCATCAAAGAATAAAAAAATCGGTTCACTTATTGACAATGCGTAATTTGTTTTCTAGGTACATTTAAAGACTTCTGGTGGTTTTGAAAGATACCTGCGACATCCTTGGTCTTTGTTCTGGCAGTGGTGAGAGGCACAATTCTGCAGCATGCATCATGGCATTTACTTCCCATTTTACATACTTGTCCAACAATTGAGGATCTATTATCCCATTAATCATCCCCCTTTTCAGCAAAGGAAGGCCCTGCACAGCATACAAAGGAAAAATTATGATATTAGAGACTAAACTCATCCTGTTGTGTTCCATTTTTTCCAGGTTGTAAGTGCTAGATAATCAAAGTAAGTGCTACCACTGATAAACTAACAACATAATGGTTCTTAGCAGTTTCTCCTACACAGTGGAATACAAGATACCGAGAGGACTTGCCCAATCAGACACAAATTGTTTTCCTGTACTTCTTGAGAAATCGGTGGCCTTACAGCCACTTACTAACTCCAAAAGAACTATTCCATATGCGTATACATCAGCTTTCTCTGTTATAAGCCCAGTCTGAGTATACTCTGGAGCCAAGTACCTACATAAACATTAATTTATGTGTAAGAGCCATTTTCTCTGATACAAATAATTCGCTGGAGGCTAGACTGGAAATTCAACACAATATCGATGGCTTAGGCCTACTTAGCAATTATTCTGTGCTTGCTTACTACACCAGCTTCATAGAACTGGTCCAAAAAATCCAAAAAAGGGTGACTCTGCTTCTGGCAAAAAATTAAGCAATACAAAAGTAGGAAAAAAGGCTCTCCATTAATTTACTCTGCAAGTAAATTAGTCAGTTGAACTCCAGATAAGCTTGCTAATAGGCAACACCAACATTAAGGAAAATGCTTTGCTGAAGTTCATTGAGACAATCGAACAAGGTATGCAATCATAGTCTCACATGGCACAGAGAAAGCCATTAGCTTTTAGAGATTTCAGTAAGATATCTATGGGAAGAACAGCGTTTTTAACCAAATTGTGATGCTGAGAATTAGCAGATTATTATGACAGAACAACGGTAAGATTCAGTAGATACCCAAATGCACCAACAAGCCGTGTCTCCTCGGCTGCTTGGCCATCTGCTTGCCACCTTGCTAGGCCAAAATCACCCACCTACATGTGAGACAGCTGTAAGTAGCTAAAATCACCCACTACTTGCATATTTGGACTGTATTTCATTCAAATCACAGCTCTCACTGACAGATGAACAAACTATTGACTGCATTGTAATGAGGCAATGCTCAAAACCGCATCTTCATGTAGTCTAACATAATGCTTGAGAGCCTATGCATTTATGAGGCACTTCTTTTCTGCCATAGAATTTGGTCACTGAATCACATAATTATTTTTCCTAGCATGTTCACAATCAGGAAGAGGCACATACGAGAATTTTAAGAAAATTCATGCATGGAATGAAGGCAATCCAGGCACAAGTATTCACAGGATAAAGATGAAATTACCATGGGTTCAAAGTCATGGGTGAGGAGGATGTTGCTGGGCCTGAAGTCTCTATGTATAATGCATCCGACTCGACAATCTTCATGAAGATATCTCAAACCTCTCGCAGCTCCTATTGCAACCTTCATCCGATTAGGCCAGGTCATTACCTCAGATGACTCTTTTCCTGGAAATTTCACTTTCCCATCAGATCAAGAGATTCTTGCATGCACAAGTTTCCATCACGATATGGCTTTATCGGAACTTCTGATGGCAAATGGTCCGATAAAAAACAAAAGGAAGCGTAAGCAACTACAGCATTGCAGAGCATTACCATACAGATGCTTGTCTAATGAACCATTGCAAGCAAACTCATATATGAGGAGCCATTCTGTTTCGATGCAATAGCCCACTAACATCACCAAGTTCTTATGCTGTGCACAACTCAGCACTTCAATTTCGGAACAGAACTCTGATGCACCTTGTGCACTCAAGAACTTGTGCTGTTTCACTGCAATGACTTGTCCATCGGGTAACACTCCTCTATAGACAGGACCGAATCCACCCTCCGCCAAGAAGTTTTCTGCTGCAAATCCATCGGTACCTCTTTCAATCTCTTTGTAGCTGAACTTCCTTGGAGCCTTACCAAAATGCGGAGCATTAAGCTTACAGACAGAGCAGAGAGGTGGAGGTGGTGGGGGATGTTTAATTGAGAGAGACATGGCTCTCCTGACACTCGATATCGGTGGAATACTTAAAGAAGGGACTGCTGGCGGTTGATTGCCATGGCTAGTTGAAGGGTCTTTTCTTGTGATCAGCTCTTTTGACTGTTGGGGGCTGACAGCTTTTGGCCACAAGCTTGATGAATCTACTGATCTTCTCGCCAGGGCTGGAACCATATTTGCTGCTTTGAAATTATTACCCTTTGCCATTTCTGTTTTAGAATAACAAACAGCTTTAGTGTATTAGTGCGAACCTCTTTCAATATGTTTTCTTTCATTTTGGCTTACCACTTTTAGTCTTCAGAGGACCACTATAGCTTTTCCTTTTTGGCTCCAAAGGAGTAACTGATGCTCTAAGAAGTGTCTCGTCAATGTTGGAGTTTGAAACCTTCCTCACCAATTGATGATTAGTTTTTTCTGCAGAGGGATTGAAGGCAGCCTGGATTTTCGTCTCCTGGTGGAAGTACTGAGAATTGAGATGTACACGTGAACTATACAGTGTCACATCTCTAGAGGTAGCATTGAGCAAATAGAAGGGGTCCTCCTCTGTGGTAGATAGTGAGGACGATGTGTCTGCCTTGGTATTTGGACTTCTGAACCCGAGACTGCTATGGGTCGCTGGACTGCTATTATCTTTGGAGTTGTATGTAGTAACTACGCCGAGCATGTCCGCTACTATGGGGTCATTTTGCTTCACCTTAGTATTAATTTTCTTCCGAATATGGGGATTAACTGCTCTCAGGATCCTTGGGATGGAGTGGTCTACAAGTACAATGTTACACATCAATTGTTTCAAACAGTCATCACCCTCTTTCTTCAGCCGTCTGCAGTTTAAAGGCAATAACTCAGCGTTAATTTTGCCCTTGTTAATCACTCAGAGTAGGAAGAATAAACATAGTTCACTGATTCGTTACCAGGAATTTCTCCTAGATATTAAGGATACTTTTTACAAGAATTGAGATGAGGAAGCAAGATTACGGGTGCTTACGAATCTACAACTACCCAGGTTGCTCCAAGCTCTCCAGCTGCAGTCGCAACTGACCCCGGCTGTGCATCTGTTATGACTTTGACTTCATTGTGCACCTGTCGCTCAATAATGTGAGTCAGAAATGACACTAGCAATTTAAAACAACATGATCATTGGTCATCATAAAACACAAAGTGAGATTACCTGCTTGATTTTGTGAGCTGTAAATACGTGCCACATCATAATCTCACAAACACCTTTCACCTTCAGGTTTAGATCGGTTTCTACTCCTTTGTTGAGTGCCCAGGCCATGTTATTTGACAAAATCTTCTCATTATGGCCGCGATTCCACTTCTTGAGTAAGCCTAAGGAATGATCACAGGGTCACAAACATACAACAAGAAGTTAGAGAATTGCATTAACAAGCTAAATTTGCTGTCTTTGAGATGCTCACCAGAGAAAAACCGCAAAGTCTTAGACTTATGTGTCTTATGGGCACCGGCAAGAGAATGAGTTTTAGAAGGAAGAATGGCGAGTAGGAATACAGAGTCCGAAGTCTTGGTCAGATTGCGCACTGCCCATTCGAGAGCATAATCCGTGATTTTTTTACTGGCATCAACTGCCACAACTATCACTTCACCATCCATCTCTCATAAAATCATGCGAGAAGGCGAGAACATGAACAAGCTGCAAAGCTTCCTCATATAAGTTGAATAGTGAAGACCTTGGAGCAATAACAAGCTAACTTGGAGATAGAATCTGGTGGCCTCCAATACACTAGTCACCCTGATAAACCATATGATCATCAATTACAGTTTGCAAATGAAGTTTTATCTTTTTCTTGGGAAAGCAATAGAGAATGGACCAGCTGAAAAGACAGGCTGATCACTAAAAATTGACAAGTCCATGGGGGATAGAAGAGCCACCACTGGGCAGCACGGGGTGAGACCTTTGAAATGTTCTCTGTCTATATGCATTTGGAGGGAAATGCATATTCTATATCGCATATCAGATAGGGACCTCCACAATAACTCTTCCTATTTAACATAATATTATTTTGAAGTGCTCAAGTTTTGACCTTTTCAATGATTGGAGGGTCTGTCTGCTTCATTTTGGCACAGCTTACGCTGTGTATTGATTGAGACATGGTTCTTTTTGTTTTTTTTTTTCTACCTCAAAAGTGCCTTGGTGATGCTTTTGTTGTGTGCATCTGATGTCGGTAGCTATCTTCATCCCCCATTATAAAATTGTCTGGGAAATGATCCGCATTTGGTCCAACACCTTGCTAGCTCTGGTACTCCATTATGTGCTCTATTATACATCCCTTAGATGCCTTCAAACAAACAATTTAAAAATCCCTTTTACATCATAGTAATAATAATAATAACAAGAGAAAAAGCCATTAAAAAAAAAACCCTTAAACTATGCCTATTGTGACATATTTCGTCTAAATGTTTTTCGATGTCACCAAATCTCAAACTTGTATTTGTGTGATATATTTACCCTCCATCAAAATTATGTCGATCAGAACTATTAAAAATCTGCTTACATGAACGCCAATATGGCACCCACGTAACTTACGTGAAATAAAAACAACTTGTTTTGGCTGAAAAATCATTTAATCGGACTTTGACGAAGGATAGATGTCACATGGGTACAAATTTGAGATTTTTTATGTCATAAGAAAAAATTTAGGATAAATATGTTATAGTGAGCATAGTTTAAGGTTTTTGATGTCACAAAAATAAAGTTTAGGATAAATGTATTATAGTAGGCATGGGTTTTTTAGTAACTTTTTTCCTAATAATAATAATAATGATACTTACAATACTTATGGCGCTGATAAAAAAACATAAATGTGGATTAATCAGGCTGATTTTTATTTTTATTTTGGTCAAGTTAAAGTAATGGGCCAGATATTTGGCATGGCCACAGTTGCTTCAATGTTCTTTTTACAATTTAAGATTAAAGTTAACGGATGCGACATAATATGAACATCAGGTTCTATTACAGTTTGACGATGCAAATCGTTTGCTGAAACAAGCTTGCAAAGTGAAAAAAGGGGGGGGTAAAAGAACAGTCGTTTTCACTGCCCCTTCACCTTATGATAACCCAAAAGATCCCTTGTTCTGGAGAGAATATCTTCTTCATGTTCAGACATTCCTTCTGAGAAGTACAATATAGGGAGAGTTAGGGCCTCATCGTCTGTCTTTTTGCTTGTATCCGATCATTTGGCATAAAGAACAGAACTCTTCGATTAATTTTCTATGCCCAACAGGAAGGCATGAACAAAATCAGACGATACAAAAGGCATGTGGGTAGGAATATGGTGATGGGCTTGTCCAGAGTAGACCTTGTTCCACATCAACAAGATTATATTGAGATGCTTTCCTAACGTTAGGTAAGGATGACATCTTTGATATAAAAAGACCGTCAACAGGCTAAACCCTAGTTCCGGAGCATTTGGTGGAAAAATATTACTTATGAGCCAGATTTTATCGACAATTTGGATGTTCTACTTTATTTGATCCAAGAGGATTTCGTTTTTTAACGACATTTTCCTGAGAGTTGCGGAGATTCAAATTGGCTAAAATCTGGGTCTCAAGGGCGAATGTGAACCCCAGGAACAGTACTTTAGAAAAATTTTGGGGAGATATAAGACTACCTTATTGCAAAAGGACTATAGATCAAAACGTAAAGTCCTCTCATAAAGAAACATCAAATATGAGCGCATGCTAAAACTAATGAGACCAATGGCAATTCATGATTAAACACTTCAATCTGTAAGCAATTAGAGGCGCCTGACTCAAACAAGTCCTAGATTATATTTTGGCGTAATCACACAATGTAATATGTAGTGGTGAAAACCAAAAAACAAAGCCGATGTCATCCCTCAATGCCAGCTGCTCTCTACTCTATCTCCTAGAAGACACTCCTATTTCTATTAATCTTGCTTGCCTCTGTTGCCTAAAGGAACACTTCACCCTCTGTGATCTCACCTTCAACTTCGTACGATAGTCAAGTTATGACCTCCATTACATCTACCTAGCAACTTTTGCGGGATCCCTAAGCTGCTCCCATTCAATCTCACGCTGGTTTCACGACTAAAAATATTTCCATGATGAGATTGGCACCTGATCCTGTCATTTACGAGACATTTCCGTTTCATCTGTGTCCTGCTTCTCTCATTTTCTCTAAGAAGGCTTCTTTGGCCAATGACATGGTGCTGGGGTTGCTTGAATGAGACTTTGATCATTTGGTTCTCACCAAGAAAACTGATCTCAACATGACTTATCTATGTCCTCCACATCGTAATGTTCTCTGAATTAATCTTATCTGCTGTCACTGTCGTCATTATGTTCTGTTTGACCATCAATTTCCTTGGGGGAATGAAGCTCAGGATCCACAAGAGATGAGCATGGTCTCTCGTCTGATGCTCCTGAAAGAAAACTGAGAGCAGTCTCGATATCACTCATCAGCGGTCTCATTGATGCTTCCTCTTGCAGACACATCGCAGCAATAGCAACAGCTTGATTTAAGTCTTTCTCAAGAAATTTCCCCCGGAGCAGTGGATCTGCCATTTGTGGGAACAGTTTAGGATCTCGGAACTTTGGAGATGCCTGCATATTATCTAAGCACTCCGTAATTAGTCAAATATTTTCATTCTGGTGTATAAGTCCCACAATTACAACAATTACATAAAGCAATTTAAAACGTTTGATGAGAAAAATGCAAATATGAGAGATGCATATTACCCAAGCAACTAGATTTTGTTCCTCGCTGGGTTTCGTGGTGTCAATTACTCTCCGTCCAGTGATGAGCTCCAGTAAAATTACTCCAAAACTGTACACGTCAGATTTCGGTGTTAACTGTCCTGTTGTTGTGTATTCTGGAGCACAATAGCCATAAGTCCTCATCACCCTTGATGACACACGCATTTTATTACCAGTAGATCCCAGCTTCGCCAGTCCAAAATCAGACAGCTTTGGCTTAAATTCTTTGTCCAACAAGATGTTTGTGGACTTAAGATAACCATGTATAATAGGGGGATTGCAGCTACCATGCAAATACTCGAGACCTTTTGCTGCGCCATACGCAATCTTCATCCTCATGAACCAGTCCAAAGGTTCCTCATTTGGCCCAATATCTGCATTTAAGTTTTGGCATGAAATACAGCCATTAATTAGACAAAGAAATTTCTCTCCAGAGCAAGAGGTGGAAATATGCACGGGTCATCTCGTGAAACACATTATACTTCATTGGAGCTTGGAAGCTGCTCTCTTAGCATCAAAAGAAGTAGACAACAGTACTTTGCATGCAAACTCAAGCAGTTTTTCCAAAAGCATCATATTGCCATTTAAACTTTAAAATTACAAGAAGAGGTACCTTTTTTGTTCGCTTTTGTGTTCAGATGGAAACTTTTGGTACCAAGCAGATGATCTTCCATAGTCCCCCCAGGCATGTATTCATATACCAGGAGCCTCTGATCACCATCGGCGCAATAACCGAGGAGGTTGACCAAATTGTCATGGCGTACAAGACTCAATGTCGTAACTTCATCCAGAAACTCCTTGTTTTCATGTAATCCATTTCTGTCAAGCTGCTTTATAGCCACCACCTGTCCAAAATTCTAAGTAGTGAATCAAAGAACTTAATTGCCTGGGGAAAAAGAAAAAGAAAAAGAGCTTAGAATGGTACTTGTATCACCTGACCACTATCTTGAAGAGTGCCCTTGTATACTCTACTGAATCCGCCTTCTCCCAACAGATACTCCGGTCGAAAATTTTTTGTAGCAGATGCGAGCTCACGAAAAGTGAAATGTTGCGCTTCAATTTTTTCATGGTCCACTTTGTTTGGCTTGTTTTGGGATTCATCGAGTAGTTTCTGCTTCTTAGCTCCTGCAGCATTGAAAGATGGAAAATTTACGCCAGCAGACTTTTTTGAACATTAGTTCAACTTAACGACAACACTAGCGTGAAGGTCAAAAGTGGCACATGCTGTGAATTTGATGTGTGGAATAGATAGCAAATATTAGCCAAAGGGAAATTTATAATGTCCACGAAAAAGTTCTCTCCACAGATGTGAACTTTTTGTCTGAAGATCAGCAGAGCAAATCAATTTTTACCCCCAACTCATCTTCCACATTTCAAGGAGAGTCTCCAGTACATTGTACCTTATTAGGCTATTCTCCCGCCCAATGTTCTTTGTGTTACATAAGCTAGAATAAAGTGCATGAGCAAAATCAACTCATATTTGCATCTGCAGTAATTCCATAGAAGTCTCAACCTTTTACGTTCCAGATCTCCAATTACCGAAACAACAACGCATTATGGTCCACTCCCGCCCAAATTTTCCGACTCCTGTAGGTCAAACCTTGAAAATACTAAAAGATGGCTGATGCAGAAATGAAACTTAAATGGTGGGGTTTTTGGGGGCAATATGAACATGGTGGATGAACTTGAACCATCTAGTTTTGCATATGACGTAATTCAACAGAATAAAGGAAAACAAGCAACATATGCAGCCATACCTGGTGCGTGTGACGCGTTGTGACCTTTGATTGGAGTCAAGTGCTCCCTCTTAATCAGTTCAACATGCGACGAGAAACAGGGGAAGCAACTCATGTCTGAACGCAGATCAAGAAACTCTCTTCTTTCAAATCAAGCGTCCTGTGAAAGGAAATACCATGAAACCAGGCCTCTGAAGGAGGCCAGTAAGGAATGTGGAAGGCCAAGGGTCCTTCAAATTTTGTAACACACACAGCAATTTGAAGGACCCCTCTGGAATCAACAGGATGACGAACAATCACCAGAGGAACGAGCCATTTTGTAGTCTTTTTCTTTGAGAAGAAGATACGAAAATTTTCTCTGAGCTGTGGGGTGAATTTGGCATAACAGAAGAGGAAAATGTGGGATTTTTGTTATGTTCCTCCAGCAAAAGTCAGTTATTAGGAAAGGACCATAATTGGGCTTGGTTCATGTTTATGCCAGCTGTTTTATTACTGGTAAATGGAGAGAATCAAACGAAGAAGATGAGATTTAAATGCCCTTCCAAATATTGCCCTAATGTTTTTTTCGGTCAAACACTGTGTCATAATTCAGCTCCTCATACGTCCTCCTTCCTATGAATATATGTCGTGAAGATGGATCATTTGGTCATCCACAGAATGTAGCGTTTGCCTTACAGAGCCTGCGTTGCTTTTACCTAATCATTCTCCAAAAAAGAAGAAAGTCCTTCCCCGTTTTCATTGACGTGTTCCCTTTTTTATTATTATTCTGGGGAGAATGTGCCAAAAAGTCTAAACCTTTTTGTTTTGTGCTTGATTTAGTCCTAAACCTTTTTAGTGCCGATTTAGTCCTAAACCTTTTTATATTGTGCCAATTTAGTCCTTTCCGGCCAAAATTGGCCGGATTTTGCTGACTGGACGCCGGCCGGCTGACGTGGCTGTCGGCGCGACGTGGACAACTTTTAATAATATTTTAATATTTTTGAATTTTTTTATTTTTATTTTTATTTTTCTTTTTCTTTTTCTTTTCTTATTTTATTTTTCTTCTCATCTTCTACCTCCAGCTGGTCGCCGGAGCTCGGCGGCGACAGGCCGGGCGACGGCCGGCGAGGTCGAGGTCAACCTTGCCGGCCACCTCGCCGGTGGTCGCGGCCGCGAGGGCGGCGAGGCTCGCCCATGGGCGGCGAGGGCGAGCCCCACCGGCTCGGCCTCGCCGCCCGGGCCTCGAGGGCGACGAGGCTCGCCCATGGTGGCGAGGGCGAGCTCCGCCGCTCGGCCTCGCCGCCCCCGCCTCGAGGGCGGCCTCGTGCCGAGCGGGCGAGGCTCGCCAAATCCGGTGAGGGCGAGCCTCGCCGCCCAGCCGCGACGCCGTCTCGCGGCCACTGCGAGGTGGCGGCGAGGTCGACCTCGACCTCGCCGGCCGTCGCCTCTGGCCGATCGCCGAGCTCCGGCGACCGGCTGGAGGTAGAAGATGAGAAGAAAAAAAAGTAAAAGAAAAAAAAAAAATAAAAATAAAAATAAAAATTCAAAAATATTAAAATATTATTAAAAGTTGTCCACATCAACGCCGATCGTGCCACGTCGCCCGGCCGGCGTCCAATCAGCAAAAATCCGGCCAATTTTGGCTGGAAAGGACTAAATTGGCACAATATAAAAAGGTTTAGGACTAAATCGGCACCAAAAAAAAAAGGTTTAGGACTAAATCGGCACAAAACCAAAAGGTTTAGGAATTTTTTGGCACTTCTCCCATTATTCTGGTGAACCACGTTAATGCCCTCCACCTTATGCTTAAAGTGCGCAAAATTTGACTGACTATTCCGGTTCTCTTACCGCCGAAAATGGAAAATGAGTTCGAACCGAGAGAACTTTTACAAGAATGGTCAAGACGGAACAAAAGATTTCTGGTCATCTGATCATGTCTAATCAGAAAACCAAATGCCCCTGCTTATGAAATGGTCCCATTAACCATGAAAAGAGAACGCATATAGTACCACAACAGAAAAGAAATGCCATACATAGTATGCATCTTAGATAGATAAGCACATTCACACAGCTTTGAACAGGATCTTGTTTATTAACACCCCCTTTGTAAACATATATTCTGCAACATCTTGTGTGAAGTGTAATCATCTGTGATATTCACAATATCCCCATTCACCTCATCTCGGTTGACCTATGCGCTGACGGCTGCTTTCTTGGGAAGTCATCTGTGTAGGACGAAGCTCAATTCCCTGGATGACTAGCCCAGATTTCCACTTTCTTTTCACATTTATCAAGCTTATTTGAACCTCCCCAGTTGGATGGCCTTTCACGAAAAACTGACCCAGATAGATCTCCTTCCACCCATCTCCTCGGTCCTGAGGAATTTTTTTCTCCCTTGACTGAACAGCTTCTGAGGATTTATCCAGCCTTCTCTCTCGCCAGGTTAAAAATTGCTGTCTCAACCTCCCGTCAGGATCCAAATGTATAGAGCGTTGCTTAACCATGGAACGACAAGAGATGGACACTTCCACTGCTTGATTCTTAAAGCCAGAGTTCTTATGCACAAACTTGAAGATAAAGTAAGCTGCATAATATGTGGCAGCAGACAGACGTCGCATCTCCATCTTAGCGTGAACCTCAAGCCAGCGTACTCCTACAAGCTCTGCCACCTCTGGGAATCTTTCAAATAGATAAACAGATTACAGTTACCACACCATAGATGCCAAACATAAGAAGACAGATGACAGTATCCACGGCAAAAAGAGGAAAATGTAACGGCAGTTTGGAGACCTTGAGTTGGGGAGTGAACTCCATCTCCAGCAGATAGGAGTGTCACCCAATTCTATAGTCAGATCTCTGGCGCTAATTATATAACACTTCTTCCCGCTCCATTTTTCAAGTGCAAAACTCTGCACAAGACATGGAGAGATCATTCTATGTGAAATATTTGGAAAATTAAGAAGGTGCTGTCTCTCCATAAGGAACATGACAATAGTGATAGATAATTATGCGGAGAGAATTATAAGTAGGTAAATATATCATTCGGTCATTTGTTATACTGAACAAACAAGGTCTGAACAGATATGATACTCCTCGAGACATGATTCCAAAACGATTAAAATAAGATTGTACTTAAATTAAGTATTTAGGATGCTCATGATCACCACTTTAATAAAAATGAATAAACAAGCTAGAGTAACTTCATTGCTTCAAAAAGACCATTGCAACCAGGTTGTGTTCCATGAACGTCTCCCAGTAATAGAATACCAAAAACGTAAAAGAATCATCACCCCATGAACTTTTCAATTGAATGCACCTGACTCTTTGATAAGTCAACTGTCCAAAATTAACCAAACAGTAAGTATAGATGGTCCATCTCTATATCCAGCCCAACCAATTCTAGGAGTAACACCTTCTAATGTCATTCTCTGCTTTCAACTAATCCTCCCTCAGTTTAGACAAGGACGTCACGTTTTAGCACACATGGAGACAATGCACCCTGCATACATAATATGTCATCAAGTGTGTGCGAGCAGAGACTGCACCGACGAGATACCTTCACCTCCACAGCAGACTTCTATGGAACAAACGATGTTCCAATTCTATCACAAACTTCAACTAAAACACCACAACAACCATTTTAAAGCACGGTGTTCAAATCCATCCCCAGCTCAGCTGCTGCAGACAGCGCACAAGCCCATTGGTAAAGTTGCCGTTCTCACCTACTATTTTAACTTTGAATTCGATCTAGCTAGTATCAATAATTTCTTCAGACTGCCCAGCACAAGCAGTGAAGCCAAAAGCAATCAACCAGCCAACCCAAGTTTAAAAAAGAAAAATAAAATAAAATTGAGCCCGAGTGCTGAGCCAATTTGGGCACAAGCTTCAAATTGAGTTGACACAGCTTATGTTTCATATCTTTGAGACTACCCTTCAGCACCAACGTTGTTAGCCACTTAATATCATATCATTTGTTGTGATGCGCGGATAATTGAGAGATTGCAGCTGATTATGCTAATCATTCTGAAAGCCCGAAACTATTGGAAAAAGGCTCAATTTTTGTCTTTAACGCGTGGGATCGGCCATGGTCTTCGAGGAGCGAATTCCACAAAAACCGGGGTTCTGTGCAGAAGTTCAAAACCATTCGACCCTCAAGCCGATCTCACAGCCTCTAACCTTCCACTCCAAGAATTCATCTCAATCAAGCTCCAGGCCCGCGAACCCGGCAATCATTTCATTTCGCGGCCGCCGTAAAACCCAGAATTCGTTCGACAAAAAAATCAAGTTACCTTGCGAGCGGAGTCGATGAGAAGAGGGTCTTTGCAGAGACGGAGGAAGACCTTCTTCCTAGTCCGCGAGGGCCCAAAAGGCGGCGGCAAGAAATTGGAGACGATGGAGTCGAGGTCGGGGGGAGGAAAATTACGCCACACCTCGTCGGAATCGGCAGCGGAGCGGAACGAGCGGGAGAAGGTGGCGCATCGGCCCGCGTCGAGAGGGGTGGAGAGGACCTGCGACAGTACGCGGGCTAGGCAGTCCGCCGGCAAGTCCCCCAGCTCCACCATCTCTTTCGTTTGGATGATCGATCGATCGATCGATCGACCTCCCAAATGAGATAAATGAAGAAGATGAAAAGACATATATATATATATATATATATATATATATATATATATATTTTTTTTTTTTTTTGTGAAATTAGGTTATCTTGATAGAGGAATTCACTTAAGTTAAATCCCTCGATTAATTCTTTTTCATTTGTTGTGCAATTATCAAAAACTATGCCAAGATACTGGACGTCGATCCTAGAACTCCGCGGTAAGGGCCGGATTGAAGTTTTTCATTAATTTAACGAATCTTTCTGAATGTCTTTGAGAATGAATAGGTTAGATTCGTTTTTATTTTCATACCGCCATAGTGTAGAGGGAGTCGAACCTAAGCGCGCACTGTCAACTAGCAACGCCGTAGTTATTGGAGAAAAATTTTCCGACGAGTACTCATCACTAAGATGATATGAGGTCTACTGATTGGATGCCAATTATCTTGCTTGACAAATCCAATCTTTAGGAACGAGTGTATGCTTAAACTTGCTAATACTTTGTCATCCTTCTTGTTTTTTGGATTTTGCTTTGTTTTGTAGTATTCTGGCCTTTGCTTTACATTGATTTGCTTTATCATAAAAGTCTATATATTTCTCATGTATTCTTTTGAACTAAGGCTCCGTTCGTTTCACGGAAAATAACTTCTTGAAAAGCATTTTCCTGTTCATTTTACAAAAAATGAATTAGTCAAGAAAAATGTTTTCCATCATTGAAAAAAACAACATTTAAAAGTGAGGAAAATGTCTTCTACTTTTCCACCAACACATTTTCGTTTTATTTTTATGCTTTCTTTTTTCTTTCTTATTTTTTTTTAAAAAAATTCAACTTTTTTCATTTTTTTTCCTTTTCTTTTCATCTTCTTCCTTGACCTTGGTCGGTCATCGGCCACGGCGGTGACTCACGATCGGCTGCGAGCTAGCTCGAGCCTCGCCCCAGCCGCGAGGCTCCGCCTAGCCCGTTCTGGGGAAGCCGACCTCGCCCGAGCCTGGCGAGCTCGGGCCTTGCCGGATCAAGCAAGGCGAGTGTCGCCGACTTGGGGCGGAGCTCGGACCTCACCATCCGACGAGTTGGGCGGGGCTTGGGCCTCGCCCAAGCTCGCTAGATGTTCACTGGGCTTTGGCGAGCCGCGAGCTCGCCGGATTTGGCGGCGGAGCTCAAGCTCTTGATCCAGGTGAGCTTGAGCTCTACCGCCAGATCCGGTGAGCTTGCGGCTTGTTGCGACCTATCCTCGAGTGGAGGGAGTAGGTTTAGGGGTATTGTCTAAATGATGGATCTAAGACCCATGATTAGGCACGGGCTCTCTCAAGCCCATACCTCGCACGACATTGGGGTATCCTTGAAAATTTTGCAAAAATGAGTCACCACAAGCCTATTGAGGTCGGCTAGAAACCAAGTGAGGCACGGGAGTATGCCACACTTCCTACGCAACTAGAGAATCTAGGGTCGAGAGCTTGATTACACTAATTGGCCCATTTTGGTACCTAATCTTGTTCATTTTAAAAGAAAATATTTTTGTCAGGCAGTTCGGATTGATTTTAGGCTTATCCACTAACATGTGAAGTGATCATACATGTGCACAATTATCAAAATAACAATCAGCAACTAAAGGAAGCATTAAATAAATTGCAAGAAAAAAAAGGAGTACCTAGCATTAAGAGATAAATAAATGACAATCTTAATTAGGCTAAGGGGGAAACCATAATTATCTCATCGTAAGCGTGCAATCAAGGGCAATTGTATCCGAGGATAATTAAGACCTTAAGACAAAGCCATAAGGACTTGTTCAAATATAAGCACAGTCTTAGGCCAATGATTTTCCCACACCTTTTAAGAGAAAATTGTCTAAGAATTACTTTAGAGCTCTTTAGGGAACTCTAAAACAAACTTGGAATTTTTGGGATTTTTGAATTTTTTTTTTTCAAATTTCTAATATTTTAATATTTTCGTATCTTTATAAATTTTCAGGCTTCTGAATTTTCCATGAAATTTCTGAAATTTCGAATTTTTTTTATGTTTTTTCTTAATATTTTTCATTATTTTCTGAATTTTTGAATTTTTGAATTATTTTTTTTTTTAAGATTCGGGCCGGGTCAAGGAACCCGGCCCTGCTGACCTGAACCAGATCCCGTCGGCCCGGGTTGGGCTGAAGGAACCGGGCCGACCTTAAACCCACTAAAAAAAAGCCCACACGAATTTTTTTTAAAAAGAAGGGGGACCACTCTCGGCCCAAACGCATCTTCAATTTTTTTATTTTAGCCCACCTGAGGGTCCATTATTCCATTTCTATTTTCAACCCAATCTATTCAGCCCACGAAGCAAAAATAAGCCCGAAGCGAAGCCCATTCTTCATTTTCTATTTTCGGCCCTTTTGTGTTTCTTTTTTTTGGGAAAAGCAAAACCCCAAACTTTGCGCCAGTGGCAATTTACCCCAAACTTTGTTTTGTGACGTGAAAAACCCCGAACTTTCTGAAACCGCGACACATTTACCCCATTAAGGATATTTTCGTCTTTTTTTTTTTTTATTTTTTCTTTTTCTTTATTTTTTTTATTCTCTCTTCCCTCCGCCGGAGCGGCGGAGGGAAGCCGCGTCCCGGCGGGGCGCCCTCGCCGGCGTCCGGCGAGGGTCGCCCTCGCCCGAGTTGGCTAGGGCGGCCCTCGCCGGCGTCGGCGAGGGCGGCCCTCGGCCGGGTCGGGCGAGTGCCCTCGCCGGATCTGGCGAGGAGTCCCTCGTCCGACGCCGGCGAGGGATCCGCGAGGGCCCCCTCGCCGACGCAGCGAGGCGGCCCTCGCCGGCGTCGGCGAGGGAGGCCCTCGCGGACGCCGGCGAGGCTTCCTCCGCCTGGCGAAGAAAAAGAAAAAAAAAGAAAAAAAGTTTTTAAAAGTAAAAAGACCTAAATGCCCTTATGATTTAGGGTAAATGTGTCACACAAATGAAAGTTCGGGATTTTTTGTCATTACAAATAAAAGTTTGGGGTAAATGCTGTCACAACGAAAGTTCTGAGTTCGGGGTTTTTCACGTCACAAAACAAAGTTTGGGGTAAATACTCGGCTCGAGCGCAAAGTTTGGGGTTTTTTTTGCTTTTCCCTTCTTCTTTTTATTTTTCTCTACCCTTTTGGTCTTGATTCCCTCCTACACTCTTTTTTTTTTACCAAAACTCATCGACCAAGCCAACGCCATTTTAAACAAGCCTCACTACCCATCGTCACCAGCACCGACACCGCTCGCGCTCGGGCCACCGCCGAGCCGACACCCACTGTCTCACCTATACGGACAAGGAGGAAGACGGGACACAACTCGCACGAAAATAAGCCCAAATCGCAACATATGACCATAAACCCTAAGCACGACAATGTAAAATCGAAATGGGCGAAACAAAAGCGTGTGGAACAGCAACAAAACGCATCTAGCAATGGCGTACGCCTATAATGGACGAAGGTTCAGGGATAGTCATGCGGGCTTCACTCAGGCATTTATACAAACAGTTCGCGCGCAATACCAAATGTTTAGATTTCCCACTCAACCGGGACTCGAAATAGGACCAGGACTCTCGGAAAACGACCAAAAACACACAGAGGTTTGGCTAAAGACCTACGGGCGCCGGAGGGATCAAAGCTCATGCGAACAGGTCGGCCGTGAGCTCCAGTCCGACGCCCTACAAAAACGGAACATACATGACCAGAGAAAACCTACCTGGTTTGGTTCGGTGGGGGTGCCGCGGCGGATGGCAGCTAACGGACAGGCCACCGACGACGGCAAATCGCTCTCTCGGGCTCACGCTCTCCTCGCTCTCTCTCTATCTCTCTCTCTCTTCCGGTGCCTGTGTTCTCCTCCCCCTCACTCTGCAGGTCCTCCATGCTTTTCAAGGCCAACGGCAGGCGTGCCTGGCTCCTGCCTTGCCAGCCTGTCGACCAGCCTGCTCCCCGACCCGCGGATCACGCCGGAGCTGCTCCCCCGATCCTCCTGCTCCCTCTGTCGCTGCTCCTCCTCCCTCTTCTGTTTTCTGCAGGTCGTCGCGCGAAGGACAGCAGGAGGGAGACGACCGGCGGGCCAGGATGAGGGGGAAGGGCCTGGGCCGCGCGTGGGGGGGAAAAGAGAAGGAAAGAAATGGGGCCAGTTTATCAACACCCCCTTTGAAAATATATATTCTGTAACATTTTGTGTGAAGTGTAATCATCTGTGATATTCACAATATCCCCATTCACCTCATCTCCGTTGACCCATGCGCTGACGACTGCTTTGTTGGGAAGTCATCTGTGTAGGACGAAGCTCAATTCCCTGGATGACTAGCCCAGATTTCCACTTTGCACTTTTCACATCCATCAAGCTTATTTGAACCTCCCCAGTTGGCGGGTCATCCACGAAAAACTCACCCAGATTGATCTCCTTCCACCCATCTCCTCGGTCCCGAGGAGCTTTTTTCTCCCTAGCCTGAAGAACTCTTGCCGCAGTTGCATCGCGGAAAATATGCGGTGATCTCTCTTGCACGGTTTGATATTGCTGTCTCAACCTCCCGTCAGGATCAAAATATACATAGCATTGTTCACCCGCAGAACCACAAGAGATGGACACTTCCACTGCTTGGGTCTCAAACCCATAGTTCCCATGCACAAACTTATAGATAAAGTATACTGCATAATATGTGTCAGCAGACAGAAGTCGTGTCTCCATCTTAGCGTGAACCTCAAGCCAGCATACTCTTATGAGCTCTGCCACCTCTGGGAATCTTTCAAATAGACGAACAGATTTAGTTACCACACGATAGATGCCAAACATAAGAAGACAGATGACAGTATCCACAGCAAAAGAGGAAAATGTGACAGCAGTTTGGAGATTGGATGGACCTTGAGACGTGGAATGAACTCCATCTCCAGGAGCTAGGAGTGTCGCCCCATACTATAGACAGATCTCTCGCGCCAAGCATATAACACTTCTTCCCACTCCATTTTTCAAGTGCAAAACTCTGCACAAGACATGAAAAGATCACTATACGTGAAATATTTGGAAAATTAAGATGGTGCCGTGTTACCATAAGGAACATGATAAGAGTGACAGATGATTATGCAGAGAGAATTACAAGTAGGAAAATGTATCATTCGGTCATTTGTTGTGCCGAACAAAGAAGGTATTGAACAGATATGATACTCCTCAAGACATGGTTCCCAAAACGATTAAAATAAGATTGTTGTACTTAAATTAAGTACTCCACTTTAATGAAAATGAAAAAGCAAACTAGAGTAACTTTTTCTGCCACTGCTTCAAAAAGACCACTGCAACCAGGTTGTGTTCCATGAGCTTCTCCCAGCAATAGAATACCACAAAACATAAGCGAATGGATGGTCCGTCTTTATATCCAGCCCAACCAATTCTAGGAGTAACACCTTCGAAAGTCATTCTCTGCTTTTGCCTAGTCCTCCCTCAATTCAGACAACGACATCGCGTTTTAGCACAAACAGACAATGCGCCCTGCATACATAATTATGTCATCATATGCATGTGAGCAGAGAATGCACTGATGAGATACCTTCACCTCCACAGCAGACTTCTATGGAACAAACGATGTTCCAATTCTATCCCAAACTTGAACCGAAACCAGTTATGCCACAACGGCCATTTTAAAGCACAGTGTTCAAATCCATCCCATCGGTAAAGATGCCCTTCTCACCTACTATTTTAACTTTGAATTCGTTCTAGCAAGTATCAATAATTTATTTAGACTGCCCAGCACAAGCAATGAAGCCAAAAGCAAGCAACCAACCGACCCAAGTTTTAGAAAGAAAAATAAAACAAAATTGAACCTGAGTGCTGAGCCAATTATTGATTTGACACAGCTTATGCTTCATATCTTTAAGACTACGCTTCAGCAACAACGTTGTTAGCCACTTAATATCAAACCATTTGTTCCAATGCGCAGATAATTGAGAGATTGCAGCTGACTACGCCAATCATTCTAAAACCCAGAATTCGTCCGACAGAAATCAAGTTACCTTGCGACCGGAGTCGATGAGAATAGGGTCGGTGCAGAGACGCAGGAAGACGTCCTTCTTCCTAGTCAGCGAGGGCCCAAAAGGCGGCGGCGGCGGCGAGGAAGTGGAGACGATGAGGTCGAGATCGGGGGAGGAAGTTGCCCCAGACGGCGTCGGAGTCGGAGGCGGAGCGGAAGGCGCGGGAGAAGGTGGCGCAGCGGCCGGCGTCGAGCGGGGTGGCGAGGGCCAGGGAGAGTATGCGGGCGATGCAATCCGCGGGCAAGTCGCCCAGCTCCACCATCTCTTTCGTTGGGATGATCGATGGATCGATCGCGTTCGAAACTCGATCGGTCCGATGATGTTCTCGTTTCGATTCGGTCTGAGGTTGCTGACAAACAACCACGGGCTCAGCCGCGGAAGCAGAGGCTTCCCAGTTCGATTCGGTCTGAGGTCTTGTTTGGTGATAGAAAAATACTTTTCAAAGGCTTCCGTCAAGACGATGGTATGGAAAAAATATCCTGCAAGTGGAAAAGTCTTTTCCTCTCTCTCTCTTCTTCAAGCATAGGGAGGGTTTGATTTTCTCACAGCATTTTTTGTATTTTTCCTCATTTTTCTTTCCCGATCTAGATGTGGAAGTTGTGCTCTCCCGATCTAACTCTAGATTTGAAAATTTGAACTCTCCGAATCTAGTTCTAAATCAATGAGTTATTATCTCCCAATTTAGATTTGGGAGTTTAATAATATTTTTGGGAATTTAATACCCTCGTGCTCTATTCGTGTACAGGTCCTTTGTCTCCAATTTCAATGATGATTGTAGAAGCTCTAGTGTCTCGCTAAACTATGCTCT
Source organism: Eucalyptus tenuipes (assembly GCA_014182365.1). Classification (NCBI taxonomy): domain Eukaryota; kingdom Viridiplantae; phylum Streptophyta; class Magnoliopsida; order Myrtales; family Myrtaceae; genus Eucalyptus; species Eucalyptus tenuipes. Next base: position 12,486,451 of record CM024544.1, on the reverse strand, counting down.
TCTAAAGGTTAGATTTATATTTATTTAACCTATTTCGGTTATCTTCGTACAACAATACTATAGAGGAAGCCAAATTTAGGCGTGCACTGCTAACTAGCAACGTCGTAGTTATTATAGAAGGAATTTCCTGCGCATGGTTATCACTAAAGATGATACAAGATCCATGATTGGCCGCCAATTATCTTGCTTGACAAATCCGTTCTTTTGGAATGAGTGCGTACTTAAACCTTTCCGTGTTTTTATTGATCCTCTTTGTTTTCTTAATTTTGCTTTGTTTTGTAGTATTCTTGCCTTTGCTTTGCTTCGATTTGCTTCATTATTAAAGTTTATGTACTTCTTATGTATTCTTTCAGCTATGAATACAATTTTTTCTGACAAAAAAACAAAAAAGCTTCCATTAAGGTTTTACTCTTTCCTTAAATGAGATAAATAAAGAAGATGAAGAAAAAAATTCAAAGAAAGCGGAAAGATATAACATCTTATTTATGAAATAGAGTTATCATAACAAAGGAATGGACAAAAGCCATCAAAACCTTAGAGTATTCCCACGGTGATGCATTTATCCTAAAATTTTCTCAAGAACATCAAAAATCTCAAACTTGTTCATGTGCGATATATTTATCATTTGTCAAAGTTTCGTCAATACAAACCTTTAAAAAGCCTATCTACATGGACGTTGGAAAGCAAACAATGTTAATATGATGCCCGTGTGACTTTAGTGAAATAAAAATGATATTTGTTTTGGCTGAAAAATTATTTTACGGAAACTTGACGAATGATAAATATGTCATATAAATACAAGTTTGAAATTTTTTATGTCACGAGAAAAAGTTTAGGATAGATATATCACAATAGATATAATTTGGGGTTTTTTATATCACAAATAAAAGTTTAGAATAAATGTGTCACAATTGACATCATTTGATTTTTTTTTACGACTTTTTCCTTAAAGAAATTCACTTAAGTAAAACTCCTCAATTAATTCTTTTAATTTATTATGCCCTTATGGAAGATTGTGCCAAACCAATTGATGCTCTTATTAGAAAAGGCTAGGTCTCTTCAGTTGAGCCGAGCGCTAGGGTCCTATATGCGCTAGCAATCGGCACATAGAGGAGTGGTTGCCCAAGTTTCTTGGCTTGGTATCACATGCTTTGCATTGGAACTCTTACAAAAGATCGGTTTGTTATCCCTAGAGTCTAGAGTAACTTTCTAGATCATCTTTTGGAAATCATATAGCTATCAAAAGCTTATATCTTGTAATTAAATCATCAAGTTGATGATAAAATGTACAATGGATATTAGGCACTTATTGCACAACAACCCCTTAGAAGAAGGGCCAAGCAAGGGGATAACAGGTAAGACAAATGGAAGTTTCGGCCCTCAAGGGGTTTGGTGTTGCTCATATTTTACAAGACGGTTAACTTAGCGCTAAGAGCAAGACCAGAGTTTTTCATTAGTATATCATATATAAATTTAAGGAATTTTTTTTATCTAGGATGGCGAGGGTCACTACACGTTCTCTAACTCAGTGTTGAGTGCTTATAATAACTTTGCTCACGACATGACTTGCATTTATAGTCTTGTGCAAAATAGCGGGACAAAAACCAAAACAATTGTTATGAAATACATGAATGAACATTCGTTATATTCATCTTATCTAATGTACCTATTATGATACATTTGTATCATACATTCTAAATATATCTCAATATCCAATTAATATTCATCGCCCTATCCAATATATGTATTATTCAATACATTGACATTAATGATAAATGCATCCTATTTTTTTATTAATAGATGCTTAGTTCTATCATAGTTGTGATAGAGTAAAGAAAAGGAAAATAAAATAGTACAAATAAAAATTTCTCCCCTAGCTTTCTCTACGACCTTTGGTGTCTGGCTTTTCTACTATCTTTGGTGTTTATATGCTTTCTCTACTTAATCTCTCTCTATTCTCTCTATTATATATTTACAATGCAATATTTTACAATATGCTATCAACACGAAAATCTACCAACCCAGTAAATAATTTTTGCAAGGTAAGTGTTCTCTTTATTTTCATTAATCATCTTATACTTCATCTTCTCCTATCAATTCTTCATTTTTTTTTCCTTGGCTTGAAACCAATTTTGAATCTAAAAGTCTCATTATGCTCTTGAAGTGGCCGTAGATATTTGGAAATGCTTCTAATTAATTTAAGGATTCATTTTTGTAAAAATTATGGCAAATATTAAAAAACCCAAATTCCACATCCTAGGAGTGAATGGAAATAATTATCTATCCTAGCGCTTTGACATGGAAAATGCACCTCAAAGGGTAAGGTCTCGCTAATACAATTACAGAAGACGGAACCTCAAATGCAAAAGATAAAGCAAATATACTAATTTTATTCGACGTCATTTGCATGAGAGCCTGCAGACTCAATATTTATCCGTTTGGGACCTTCAGACCTTGTGGAAGAGGTTGAAGGATAGGTATGATCATACCAAGACTGTTATCCTCCCTCAAGTACAATATGATTGGCAAAATTTCAGACTGCAAGATTTTAAATCCGTGTTTGACTATAACTTCGCTTTATTTAATATTGTTTCTCGGCTTGAATTATGCAGTATCAAGTTCATTAATACGGAACTATTAGAAAAAACTTTCTTCATCTTCTATAGTTCAAATATTGTATTACAACAAGGTTTACCCGCCGGCTACTGGCTATACAGGGTTCCCTAGGTATAAAAAAAAAATATTGTATTACAACAGCAATACCGACAGTGCTTTAAATTTGCCACATACTCTGAATTAATTTCCGCGCTCCTCACTGCTGAGCAAACTAATGAATTGTTGTTCAAAAATCATGATCTTAAACTTGCTGGCTCAAAAGTATTACCTGAAGCATATGCTAACTCCTAAGAAAAATACTGGCCATTTTAAGGGCTATAAGTGTAGGCAAAAACATAATCCTAGAAGGGATGGTAGTAAATTTAACTTTGGCCCGAATCATGACAAAGAAAAAAAGCCAAAGAATCTGACTAATGAAAGTATTTGCCATCGCTGTGGCATGACTAGACACTGGTCACGTACTTGTTGTACACCAAAGCACTTTGTTAATCTATACCAAGTATCTTTAAAAAATACAGTCAAACGTAGTGAATCTCATGCTATTGAAATCAATCTTACTGCCATAACTACTATTAAAGCCAATAATATATTTGTTAGTGGGACTCCTCTTACTCATGAAGTAACAAATGCATCCATGAATGTCTCTGATTTCTTTGAGAACCTCTTATTACTTTGATGAGGCATTAGACTGGTGCATGACAACTTGGATTTCGAATTTTATGATTCTAATATTTTTTTTTTCTAGTTGCTTTTCTTTAAATGTATTACCTTTTATCATTCTCTAATATGTTTATGTAATGAAATGCTTATGAACCTTATATAATATTTATTATTTTGAAATTTTATTTGACTCTATAACTAATGTGCAAATTTTATGATACTTGATACCTGAAGTTATCAACACAAATACAAATGGAAAATAACAAGAAAATGAATATATTTGTTTGCTTAATGGTGCATCAACACATACACTACCTTTGGTTTAGTTGGATATGCTGATGCTAGATATAAATTTGATCACATAAGATTCGCTCTCAAACTAGCTATTTATTTTGTTATAATGACACCGCTATTTTTTGGCGTTCTATGAAGAAATCGCTAGTAAGTACATCTTTTAACCACTTTAGATTATTGCTTTATATGAAGCTGGAAGATAGTGTGTTTGGTTAAGATCCATTATAACGTATATTTACAATTCTTGTTATTTAATATTGTTTACAAATTCTCCCACTATAATTTATAAAGATAATGTTACTTGTGTTGTACAAATTAGCGAAGGATATATCAAAGGTGATATGATCAAACATATCTCGCCGAAATTTTTCTATACTTATGAACTTCAAGAAAGTCGACAAATTGATGTTAAACAAATTCAATCTATAAATAATATTGTAGATCTTTTTACCAAATCATTGCCAACGTCAACTTTTGAGAAATTAGTATATGATATTGGTATGCGGCTAGTTCACAAGATACAAGATTGATTAATTCTAGCAGTGACTATATAGCTAAATTGAGGGAAAGATATTATGAACTACGTATTGCATTCTTTTTTCTTCTGTCCATTTTTTTTCCACATGATTTTTTCGGCTTAAATTTTTTAACGAGACAATTAATGCCTCCATAAAAGGGAGAGATCATAAAATTTGTATTTTGTATTCTTTTTCTTTTTTGTCCTGTTTTTGTCCCACTGAGTTTTTCTAGCTTAAGATTTTTAATGAGGCAGTATTATTCAATGCACATTCGTAATATAATGAATAAGGGGGAATGTTATGAAATACATGAATGAATATTCATTGTATTCATCTTATCTAATGTAGATATTATGATATATGTGTATCCTACATTCTAAATACATTTTCCTATCCAATGAGCGTCATCTCTCTATCAAATATATTATTCAATACATTGACATTAATGATAACTATATCTTTTTTTTTAGTCCCTGCCTCCTTGTAGAGTGTGAGAGTCGAAACCCACTCCTGAAATTAAATCGTCCCCACCCCAACCCCCTGAGAAGGTGGGGATTCGAACCCCCCACCTCCCCCTTTCATGTTGGAAGGGTAAACTCCAGTGGTTTGATAACTATATCTTTGTTTTCTTATAAATAGGAGCTTAGTTTTGTCATAGTTGTGATAAAGCGAAGAAAAGGAAAATAAAATAGTAAAAATAAAAATTTCTCCTCTGGCTTTCTCTACAATCTTTGACATCTGGCTTTCTCTACTATATTTGGTGTTTATATACTTTCTCTATTTAATCTCTCTCTATTCTCTCTATTATATATTTGCAACACAATATTTTACAATAAAAATAATATTTTGATACTTCTTATATTTCTTCTCTCTCAGTAAACAAATGCTTTCCTTTTTTGTAAAAGAAAGCCCGCTTCTTATAAGTATATAGGTTTCGAGCCAGCTTCTGCTCATTTCGATTGCTCCACCTCTCCAAACGATCTTAAGAGACATTGGCTTTTGAGACTCTACCCCTAAAATGTTCTGACGAAGGATTGCGCCGATCAGGGATAACATTTCAAAATGGTTCTACCTTTTCATAAACACCCCCTTATAAATAGATATTCTGTAACATCTCATGTGAAGTATAACCATCTGTAATATTGACAATATCCCCATTCACCTCATCTCCATCGACCTATGCACAGAAGCCGACCTACGCGCAGACGACTGCTTTCTCGGGAACTCATCTGTGTAGGACGAAGCTCAATCCCCAGGATGACCAGCCCGGATTTCCAGTTACCACTTGTTACATTAGTTAGAATAAAGTGCATGACCAAAATCAACTCATATTTGCATCTGCCGTAATTGCATAGAAGTCTCAACCTTTTCCATTCTAAATCTCCATTTACCGAAACAACAATGCATTATGATCCACTACTGCCCAAATTTTCTGTCTCCTTTAGGTCATACCTTGAAAATACTGAAAGATGGCGGATGAAGAAATGAAACTTAAATGGTGGAGTTTTGGGGGCAATATGAACATGGTGGATGAACTTGAACCATCTAGATTTCGCATATGATATAATCCAACAGATAAAGGAAAACAAGCAACATAGGCAGCCTTACCGGGTTCGTGTGATGCGTTGTGACCTTCGATTGGAGTCGTGCTCCCTCTTAATCAGTTCAACATGCGACGAGAAACAGGGGAAGCAACTCATGTCTGAACGCAGATCAATAAACTCTCTTCTTTCAAATCAAGCATCCTGTGAAAAGATATACCATGAAATCAGGCCTCTGAAGGAGGCCAGTAAGAAATGTGGAGGGATAAGGGTCCTTCAAAATTTGTAACACACACAACAATTTGAAGGACGCCTCAGACAATTGATGTTGGAATCAACAGGATGACGAGCGATCAGCAGAGGAACGAGCCATTTTGCAGTCTTTTCCTTTGAGAAGAAGATACGAAAATTTTCTCTGAGCTGCGGGGTGAATTTGGCATAAAGAAGAGGAAAATGTGGGATTTTTGTTATGTTCCTCCAGCAAAAGTCAGTTAGGAGGGAAGGACCATTACTGGGTTTGGTTCATGTATATGCCAGCTGTTTTATTACTGGTAAATGGAGAAAATCAAACGAAGAAGATGAGATTTAAATGCCCTTCCAAATATTGCCCTAATGTTTTTTCGGCCAAACACTGTCATAATTCAGCTCCTAATGTTTTTTCGTGAAGATGGATCATTTGGTCATCCACAAAGAATGAAGCATTTGCCTTACAGAGCCTGCGTTGCTTGTACCTAATTATTCTCCAAAAACAAGAAAGCCTCTCCCTGTTTTCATTGGGATTTTTGTTATGTTCCTCCAGCAAAAGTCAGTTAGGAGGGAAGGACCATAACTGGGTTTTGGTTCATGTATATGCCAGCTGTTTTATTACTGGTAAATGGAGAAAATCAAACGAAGAAGATGAGATTTAAATGCCCTTCCAAATATTGCCCTAATGTTTTTTCGGCCAAACACTGTCATAATTCAGCTCCTGATGTTTTTTCGTGAAGATGGATCATTTGGTCATCCACAGAGAATGAAGCATTTGCCTTACAGAGCCCGCGTTGCTTGTACCTAATTATTCTCCAAAAACAAGAAAGCCTCTCCCTGTTTTCATTGACGTGTTCCCTGTTTTCATTGACTTGTTGCTGCTGCTGTTCTTATTATTATTATTATTATTATTATTATTATTATTATTATTATTATTATTATTATTATTATTATTCTTATTCTTATTCTTATTCTTATTCTTATTCTTATTCTTATTCTTATTATTATTATTATGGTGGTGAACCACGTCAATGCCCTCCACCTTATGCTTAAAGTGTGCAAAATTTGACTGCCTAAGAAAGTGGAAAATGAGTTCGAACCGGGAGAACTTATACAAGAATGGTCAAGACGGAACAAAAGACTTCTGGTCATCTGATCATGTCTAGTCAGAAAACCAAATGCCCCCTGCTTATGAAATGGTCCCATTAACCATGAAAGGAGAACGCATATAGTACCACAACAGAAAGGAAATGCTATACATAGAATGCATCTTGGATAAGCACATTCACACAGCTTTGAACAGGATCCAGTTTACTAACACCCCCTTTGTAAATATATTTTCTGTAAAATTTTATGTGAAGTATAATCATCTATAACATTCACAGTATCCCCATTCACCACATCTCCGTCGACCTATGTGCTGACGACTGCTTTTTTGGGAAGTCCTTTTTTGAGAAGTCATCTGTGTAGGACGAAGCTCAATCCCCTGGATGACTAGCCCGGATTTCCACTTTGCCCTTTTCACCTCCATCAAGCTTATTTGAACCTCCCCGGTTGGAGGGTTGTCCACAAAAAACTCACCCAGATTGATCTCCTGCCACCCATCTCCTCGGTCCCGAGGAGCTTTTTTCTCCCTAGCCCGAATAACTCTTGCCATAGATGCATTGCGGAACACATGCCGAGATTTATTGTGCAGGGTTTGATATCGTTGTCTCAACCTCCCATCAGGATCAAAATATATATTGCGTTGTTGACCTGCAGAACCACAAAAGATGGACACTTCCACTGCTTGATTCTCAAACCCATAGTTCCCATGCACAAACTTGAAGATGAAGTAAGCTGCATAATATGTGTCAGCAGACAGAAGTCGCATCTCCATCTTAGCGTGAACCTCAAGCCAGCGTGCACTTACAAGCTCTGCCACCTCTGGGAATCTTTCAAATAGACGAACAGATTTCACTTACCACACGATAGATGCCAAACATAAGAAGACAGATGACAGTATCCACAGCAAAAGAGGAAAATGTAACAGCAGTTTGGAGATTGGATGGACCTTGAGCCGTGGAGTGAACTCCATCTCCAGAAGCTAGAAGTGTCATCCCATACTATAGACAGATCTCTGGCGCCAATTATATAACACTTCTTCCCGCTCCATTTTTCAAGTGCAAAACTCTGCACAAGACATGGAGAGATCATTCTATGTGAAATATTTGGAAAATTAAGAAGGCGCTGTCTTTCCATAAGAAACATGACAATAGCGATGGATTATGCGGAGAGAATTACAAGTAGGTAAATATATCGTTCGGTCATTTGATATGCTGAACAAACAAGGTACTGAACAGATATGATGATCCTTGAGACATGATTCCCAAAATGATTAAAATAAGATTGTTGTACTTAAATTAAGTACTTAGGATGCCCATGATCTCCACTATAATAAGAATGAAAACAACAAGCTAGAGTAATTTCATTGCTTCAAAAAGACCATCGCAACTGGGTTGTGTTCCATGAACTTCTCCCAGTAATAGAATACCAAAAACGTAAAAGAATCATCACCCCATGAACTTTTCAATTGAATGCACTTGACTCTTTGATAAGTCAACCATCCAACATTAACCAAACGGTTAGCACAGATGGTCCATCTCTATAGCCAGCCCAACCAATTCTAGGAGTAACACCTTCTAATGTCATTCTCTGCTTTCAACTAGTGCTCCCTCAATTTAGACAAGGACATCACGTTTTAGCACACATGGAGACAATTCGCCCTGCAATCATAATTATGTCATTACGTGCATGTGAGCAGAGACTGCACTGACGAGATACCTTCACCAGATTTCTGTGGAACAAACGATGTTCCAATTCTATCCCAAACTTTAACTAGAACCAGTTACGCCACAACAGCCATTTTAAAGCACGGTGTTCAAATCCATCCCTAGCTCAGCTGCTGCAGACAGCGCACAAGCCCATTGGTAAAGATGCCATTCTCACCTACTATTTTAACTTTGAATTCGATCTAGCGAGTATCAATAAGTTCTTCAGACTGCCCAGCACAAGCAGTGAAGCCAAAAGCAATCAACCAGCCAACCCAAGTTTACAAAAGAAAAATAAAACAAATTGAACCCGAGTGCTATGCCAATTTGAGCAAAGGCTTAAAATTGAGTTGACAAGGCTGATGCTTCAAATCTTTGAGACTACCCTTCAGCACCAACGTTGTTAGCCACTTAATATAAAACCATTTGTTCTAATGCGCAGATAATTGAGAGATTGCAGCTGACTACGCTAATCTTCCAAAAGCCTGAAACTATGGAAAAAGGCTCAATTTTTGTCTTTAACGCGTGTGATCGGCCATGGTCTTCGAGAAGCAGATTCCACAAAACCGGGGTTCTGTGCAGAATTTCAAAACCATTCGACCCTCAAGCCGATCTCCAAGAATTCAACTCAATCAAGCTCCAGGCCCACGAAACCGACAATCATCTCATCCCGCGGCCGCCGTAAAAACCCAGAATTCGTTCGACGAAAATCAAGTTACCTTGCGACCGGAGTCGATGAGAAGAGGGTCTTTGCAGAGACGTAGGAAGACGTCCTTCTTCCTGTCCAGCGAGGGCCCAAAAGGCGGCGGCGGCAGGAAAGTGGAGACGATGAGGTCGAGGTCGGGGGAGGAACTTGTGCCAGACGGCGTCGGAGTCGGAGGCGGAGCGGAAGGCGCGGGAGACGGCGGCGGAGCGGGCGGCGTCGAGAGGGGTGGTGAGGGAGAGTATGTGGGCGATGCATTCCTCGGGCAAGGCGTCCAGCCCCACCATCTCTTTCGTCGGGATGATCGATCGATCGCGTGCGAAGCTCGGTCGGTCCGGTCCGATGATGTTCTCGTTTCGATCGAGATGATAGTACAGAAAAAACCTCTTCTTTGCCTTGGTCGGTCTTCAACCTTGAGCTACTGTCTGAGAAAATATTAGGTGTGTTTAACATGCCACGTGAGATGGTGTAGTAGACCATACACTAATAGACACGTGACATTTGGGCCCACCTGTCAGCCCCATTTCTTCGTTAACGTTCCGTCTCTCTCACCTTTACTCTCTCTCTCTCCTCCCCTCCGTTTCTGCCCGCGACCCTCTCTCTCTCCCCCTCTTCTCTCTCTACTTCTCTTTTCTTTCCTCTTGCGTCTGCCATGGCTCAAGCTTGAGTTGGCTCATGGCTGACCTGCTCACAAGCACGTCGACGCTCATACATGGCTGTCACCGCCTGTGCGGGGGCGCGGAACGCGGGGACTCGCTTGAGAAGATTAGACCCATCTCCCAAATGGTCTCTGGGACGACAATCGAACGGGCAGACGGACAAGGAGAGATGAAATGAAAAATAAAAACCCAAACTTTCTTGAAGAATCTCAGCAGGCGGGGTCGGACGCGGAGCTGGGAGGAGGAAATGAGCAAATGGGTTTTGTAAATGGACGCGTAGGCGTATCGGGTCGGCTTCGGTTTCCTTATTTAATGCGATTTCATCACGTGGGTCGTCCTCGCCTGTTCCTGTGTATCGTTCGACACTCGCAGCCAGCCATGGACGACACTCGCTCGACCTCAAACGCGGAGCTTTGGTTAGCGCTCGAGTTTCGAGCTCGGCCTCAAGCCATCTCACCGCAAACGAAGCTCGACGCAGTCTCCGTCTCCGGCGGCGCACCGTCCCTCCTCGACCTGAAGCGGCCATGAGCCGACTCGAGCTCGAGCCATGGCAGACGCAAGGGGAAAGAAAAGAGAAGTAGAGAGAGAAGAGGGGGAGGGAGAGTTGTGGGCAGAAACGGAGGGAAGGAGAGATAATAAGGGTGAGAGAGATGGAGTTAATGGAGAGAGTGGGGGTTGACAGGTGAGCCCAAATTTGCCACGTGTATATTAGTGTATGATTTATTGCACCATCGTACGTGGCATATTAAACACACCTAATATTTTCTCTCTAGTCTCACCTTTACGTCCATCTGTTTTGATTTTCTTTTGAGTTTTTTTTTTTTTTGGTACTTTTCCTCTCTTTTTCTCTTCCGATTTAGATTTGGGAGTACTCCACCAATCTATTCTATATTTGAGAGTTTGAATTCTCTAAATCTAGTACTAGATTAAGGAGTTCTTCTCTCCCAATTAAAATCTAGGAGTTAAATAATATTTTTGAGGATTTGATATCCCCATGCTCTATCCGTGTACAAGTCAATGATGATTATAGGAGCTCTAACATCTTGTTAAATTACGAAGATTTGCTCTTCTAAATGTTAGATTTGTGTTTATTTAACCTATTTGGATTGTCCCATACGACGATAGTGTAGAGAAAGTTGAATTTAGGCATGCACCGTCAACTAGCAATGCCGTAGTTATTGGAGAAGGAATTTACACCATGTATTCATCACTGACGATGATATGAAATACAGTAATTGGCCATCAATTATCTTGCTTGACAAATCCATTCTTTTGGAACGAGTGTGTGCTTAACTTTGTCAATACTTTGTTGATCCTCCTTATTTTTTGGATTTTGCTTTATTTTGTAGTATTCTGGCCTTTTCTTTGCTTCAATTTACTTTATCATGAAAGTTTATATACTTCTCATGTATTCTTTTGAGTTATGAATACAGTTTTTTTCTGACAAAAAAAAAACAGAAGAAAAGCTTCTGTTAAGGTTTCACTCTTTCCTTAAATGAGATAAATAAAGAAGATGAAATAAAAAATACAAAGAAACCGGAGAGTTATAATTTTTAGTTTACGAAATAGAGTTATCATAATAAAAGAATGGACAAAAGCCATCAAAGCCCTAGAGTATCCTCATGGTGACACATTTATCCTAGTTTTTGTTCTAGGACATGAAAAATTTCATAGTTGTTCATGTGCGACATATTTACCATCTGTCAAAATTTTATCAATACAAACCTTTAAAAGCCTACCTACATTGATGTGGGAAAGCAAACTGTGTTGATATGGCGCCTGTGTGGCTTTAGTGAAATAAAAATGATGTTTGTTTTGGCTCAAAAATTATTTTACCAAACTTGACAAATGATAAATGTGTCAAATAAGTATAAGTTTGAGTTTATGGTAAATGTGTAATAATAGATATGATTTTGGATTTTTTTATATCACAAATAAAAGTTTAGAGTAAACATGTCATAATAGGCATAATTTAAAATTATTTATAACTTTTTCCATAAAGAGATTCACTTAAGTAAAACTCCTCAATTAATTATTTTCATTTATTACGCCCTTATGGAAGATTGTGCCAAGCCAATCGACACTCTTATTAGATCAGGCTAGGTCTCTCCAGCTGAGCTGGGCATCGGGGCCCTATATGCGCTAGCGATTGGCACATAGAGGAGTGGTTGCCCAAGTTTCTTGGCATGATATAACACGCCATCAGCTTGTTATCTCTAGAGTAATTTTCTAGATCATCTTCTGGAAAATTGTATAATTATCAAAAGCCTTATGTTTTGAAATTAATTTCATCGAGTTGATGATAAAGTACACGTATGTTCTAGTGGATATTATGCACTTATTACACAACAGCCCCTTAGAGAAAGGGCCAAGCAAGGCAAGCAAGGTAGACAATAAGTAGGAGAAATGGAAGCTTGGGCTCTCGAGGGGTTTGGAGTTGCTCATATTTTACAAGATGGTTAACTTAGCGCTAAGAGCAAGACAGAAGTTTTTAATTAATATATCATATATAAATTTAAGGATTTTTTTAATCTACAATGGTGAGGGTCACTGCACGCTCTCTAAATCAGTGGAGTGCTTGTAACAACTTTGCTCACGACATGACTTGAATTTATAGTCTTTGGCAAAATAGCGTGACAAAAACAAAAACCTTAATATTTTTATGCCTATCGTGTTTCCTCTCTCTCAATGAACGAATGCTTTCTTTTTTGGTAAAGCGGCTTTAGCAATTTTCGACCAGCTTCCGCACATTTCAACTGGTCCACCTCTCCAAACGATCTTAAGAGACGTTGGGCTGATACGTTCTAGATTTTACTCCTAAAATGTTATGAAGAAGGTTTGCACCGATCAGGGATAACATTTCTAAATAATTCTCCCTTCTTATAAACACCCCCTTGTAAATATATATTCTGTAACATCTTATGTGAAGTATAATCATCTGTAATATTGACAATATCCCCATTCACCTCATCTCCGTCGACCTATACGCAGAAGTCGATCACGCGGAAGTCGATCTATGCGCAGACGACTGCTCGCTTCGGAACTCATCTGTGCAGGACGAAGCTCAATCCCCTGGATGACCAGCCCGGATCTCCAGGTACAACTCGTCACGTCCATCAAACTTACTTCAACCTCCCCAGTTGGAGGGTCGTTCACGAAAAACTTACCCAGATAGATCTCCTTCCACCCATCTCCTCGGTCCTGAGGAATTTTTTCCTCCGTTGACCGAACAACACGTGGGTTCATATCCGGCCATCTCTCTCGCGCGGTTTGATATTGCTGTCTCTGCCTCCCGTCAGGATCCAAATATATATCGCATCGCTCAACCTCAGAACCAGAAGAGATGGACACTCCCACTGCTTGATTCTCAAAGCCAGAGTTCTCATGCACAAACTTGAAGATTAAGTAAGCTGAATAATATGTGTCAGCAGACAGAAGTTGCGTCTCCATCTTAGCTTGAACCTCAAGCCAGCGTACTCCTACAAGTTCTGCCACCTCTGGGAATCTTTCAGATAGACAAACATATTACAGTTACCACACGATAGATGCCAAATATAAGAAGACAGATGACAGTATCCACAGCAAAAGAGGAAAATGTAACAGCAGTTTGGAGATTGGATGGACCTTGAGATGTGGAGCGAACTCCATCTCCAGCAGATAGGAGTGTCACCCCATTCTATAGACAGATCTCTGGCGCCAATCATATAACACTTCTTCCCGCTCCATTTTTCAAGTGCAAAACTCTGCACAAGACATGGAGAACTCATTCTATGTGAAATATTTGGATAATTAAGAAGGCGCCATCTCTCCATAAGGAACATGACAAGAGTGATAGATAATTATGCGGAGAGAACTTTAAGTAGGTAATTATATCATTCGGTCATTTGTTATGCTGAACAAACAAGGTCTGAACAGATATGATACTCCTCGAGACACGATTCCAAAACGATTAAAATAAGATAGTACTTAAATTAAGTATTTAGAATGCCCATGATCTTCACTTTAATAAAAATGAATAAACAAGCTAGAGTATCTTCATTGCTTCAAAAAAACCATTGCAACCAGGTTGTGTTCCATGAACGTCTCCCAGTAATAGAATACCAAAAACGTAAAAGAATCATCACCCCATGAACTTTTCAATTGAATGCACTTGACTCTTCGATAATTCAACTGTCCAACATTAACCAAACGATTAGCATAGATGGTCCATCTCTATATCCAGCCCAACCAATTCTAGGAGTAACACCTTCTAATGTCATTCTCTGCTTTCAACTAGTCCTCCCTCAGTTTAGACAAGGACGTCACGTTTTAGCACACATGGAGACAATTCGCCCTGCATTCATAATTATGTCATTGCACACATGTGAGCAGAGACTGCACCAACGAGATAATCCACAGCAGACTTCTGTGGAACAAACAATGTTCCAATTCCATCCCCAACTTTAACTAAAACCAGTTACACCGCAACAGCCTTTTTAAAACATAGCGTTCAAAACCATCCCTAACTCTGGTATTCAGCTCCTGCAGACAGTGCACGACTTAAGAGCACAGCTGCCTGAGGGTAATGATGCCTTTCTCACCTACAATTTAAACTTCAAATTCATACTAGTGAGTATGGTCGGTTTCTTCAGACTGCCCAGCACAAGCAGTGAAGCCAAAACCAACCAACCAGCCAACCCAAGTTTATAAAAGCTTAAAGTCGATACCTTTGAGACTACCCTTCAGGTGCAGGAAGATTAAACGAGCGAACCCCAGCACCAACGTTGTTAGCCACTTAAGATCAAACCATCAGCTCTAAAGCGCAGATAATTAAGACTCAATTTTTTTTTTTTTTTTTGGTGATCGGTCATGGTAACGGATTACGCAAAATTGGAGTTCTGTGCAGAAGTTCAAAACCGTTCGACCCTCAAGCCGATATCACAGCCTCTCACCTTCCACTCCAAGAATTCAACTCAATCAAGCTCCAGGCCCACGAACCCGGCAATCATTTCATCCCGCGCCCGGCGTAAAACCCAGAATTCGTCCGACAGAAATCAAGTTACCTTGCGATCGGAGTCGATGAGAATAGGGTCGGTGCAGAGACGCAGGAAGACGTCCTTCCTAGTCAGCGAGGGCCCAAAAGGCGGCGGCGGCGAGGAAGTGGAGACGATGGAGTCGAGGTCGGGGGAGGAAGTTGCCCCAGACGTCGTCGGAGTCGGAGGCGGAGCGGAAGGCGCGGGAGAAGGTGGCGCAGCGGCCGGCATCGACAGGGTTGGTGAGGACCTGGGAGAGTATGCGGGCGATGCAATCCACGGGCAAGTCCCCCAGCTCCACCATCTCTTTCGTTGGGATGATCGATCGATCGATCGATGAAGAATTCTACCCCAAAGTTCAAGACTTCCCAAATGAGATAAATGAAGAAGATGAAAAAAATCAAAGAAATTAGGAATATTTATTTATTTATTTTGTGAAATAAGGTTATCTATCATGATAGAGGAATTCACTTAAGTTAAATCCCTCGATTAATTCTTTTTCATTTGTTGTGCCCTTATCAAAAACTATGCCAAGATACTGGACGTCGATCCTAGAACTCCGCGGTAAGGGCCGGATTGAAGTTTTTCATTAATTTAATGAATTTTTCTGAATGTCTTTGAGAATGAATAGGTTAGATTTGTTTTTATTTTCGTACCGCCATAGTGTAGAGGGAGTCGAACCTAAGCGCACGCCACCAACTAGAAACGTCATAGTTATTGGTAGGGGTAATCGGGTCCAGAGTGGGTAAAGTCTAGAACTGGACTATGTACCCGACCTAGTTATAACCAGTTCCCATGTTCTGGATCCTATACCTGATCCTGTTTGTATTGGACCATGTACCCAACCCACCCTATTTTTCTGATCTGCTTCTAGAGTCAACCCTATTTCCACTGCAACCTGTTTTGCAATCTTCTGATATCTTATATAACTTCGAATTTTATATTAATACACGAGAAAATAACGTAATCCTCCTAATTTGTGTTGAAACATTAAGCACTTGTAATAAATAAATGCATGAACTTTTGACTAAACAAAAAATTAAGGATCCACAAGGCTAATTATAATAAATAAAATCATAAGGCAAAGAATTAACAACAATCATGGGTCTAATATTGGTCTTATTCCCACAACTGTTACATTAAGTTACTCATTTATATAAGCATAACTCATCTTACAAAAGAGAAATTATGCAAGCCAATTCATGTGATACATAAGAATTTAGCAATGACAAACATCATCAATCCATCTGACAATGCAAGAGGGAGCCGATGAGGGAGGGAAGCAAATGAGGAAGAGAAATGACAAAGGAGGAGTGCCGTGCGTGTTTGAGAGAACCAAGAGGAAAAATATTTTGTGATTGCGGGAGTAAAAATAGAAATCAAAAGAAAAAAAAAAGGTTTTGAACCTTTACTTACAAAACTGGTCCGAGAACTGGTTCCAAAAAGGTCCAGAAACCGGTTTCCGGGTGGGTAATCACTCGGAACTTGTTCCCAAACCGGTTTAAACCAGTTCCAAATTTTGGGAACCGATTCCCGGACCGGTTTCAACAGGAACCGGTTCCCGACCCTGTTTTTCAGGTGGGCCGGTCCGGGAACCTCATATACCCGATCCGATTGCACACCCCTAGTTATTGGAGAAAAATTTTCCAACGAGTACTCATTACTAACGATGATATGAGGTCTAATGGTTGGATGCCAGTTATCTTGCTTGACAAATCCATTCTTTAGGAACGAGTGTATGCTTAAACTTGCTGATACTTTGTTAATCCTTCTTGTTTTTTGGATTTTGCTTTGTTTTATAGTATTCTGGCCTTCGCTTTACTTTGATTTGCTTTTTCATAAAAGTCTATATACTTCTCCTGTATTCTTTTGAGCTAAGACTCCATTCGTTTTACGGAAAATGACTTCCAGGAAAACGTTTTCCTGTTCGTTTCACGAAAAATGAATTAGTTAAGAAAAATGTTTTCCATCATTGAAAAAAAAAACTTTAAATATGAGGAAAATGTCTTCCACTTTTCCACCAACACATTTTTCGTTTTATTTTTATGCTTTCTTTTTATTTTTTATTTTTTTAAATCGAGTTTTTTTATTTTTTTCCTTTTATTTATTTATTTTTTATTCATTTTCATCTTCTTCCTTGGCCTTGGCCGGTGACCGACTGCGAGCCAACTCGAGCCTCGCCCTAAGCCGGCGAGGCTCCGCCTAGTCCGATTTGGGGAAGCCGAGCTCGCTCGAGCCCGACGAGCTCCGGCCTCGCCGGATCCGGCGAGTTGGGTGGGGCTCGGGCCTCGCCCGAGTTGGCCAGAGGCTCGCCGGGCTCGCGAACCGCGAGCTCGCCGGATTTGGTGGCGGAGCTCGGGCTCTCGGGATACCTCGGCGAGCTCGGGCGAGCTCAAGGCTCGCCGGATCCGGCGACCGCGTCTTGGTCGGCCGCTCGATAGCGAGACCATTGCCAAGCCTGTGGCAGCGGAGGAAGGAGGAGGAGGAAGGAAAAGAAAAGGAAAAAGGAAAAAAAAAAAATAATAAAAATTTCAAATTTTAAAAATACAAATAATTAAAATTTCATTTTTTAAAAAATATAAAAATAAAACTAATTTTTTTGTTAATTAAAAATATTAAAATTCAATTTTTTGATAATTTCTCCCAAACAATTAAATTAGCTAACGAACGGTAGAAAATATTTTCTACTCAAAATTAATGTTTTAGCCGAACACCGGAAAATATAGTCATTTTCCAAGAAAATAACTTATTAGAAAATATTTTCCGAAAATGTGATATTTTCTGCGAAACGAATGAACCTTAATAATGCAATTTTTTCTTACCAAAAAAAAAAAAGAGCCTTCATTAAGGTTTCACTCTTTCCTTAAATGAGATAAATAAAGAATATGAAGAAAAAAATAAAAGAAACCAGAAAAATATAACTTTTTGTTTACAAAATAGAGTTATCATAATAAATGAATGGACAAATGCCATCAAAACCCTAGAGTATTCCCACAACACATTTTTCCTAAAATTTTCTTTAGGATATCAAAAATTTCAAACTTGTTCATGTGCGACATATTTACTGTCTGTCAAAATTCTGTCAATGCAAACCTTTAAAAGCTTACCTACATGGACATTGGAAAGCAAACTATGTTGACATGGTGCCTATGTAAATAAAAACGATATTTGTTTTTGTTGAAAAATTATTTTATGGAACCTTAACAAATGATAAATGTGTCATATCCGTAAGTTTGATTTTTTACTTCATAATTTTTTTTATGGTAAATGTGTCACAATAGATATAATTTGAGGTTTTTATGTCACAAATAAAAATTTAGAGTAAATATGTCATAGTTGATATCATTTGGGATTTTTTTATGACTTTTGCCTTAAAGAAATTCACTTAAGCAAAACTCCTCAATTAATTCTTTTCATTTATTATGCCCCAATGGAAGATTGCACCAAGCCAATCAACACTCTTATTAGATCGAGCTAGGTATCTCTGGCTAAGTTGGGCATCGGGGTCCCATACGCGCTAGCGATCGGCACATAGAGGAGTGGTTGCGCAAGTTTCTCAACATGGTATCACGCGCCTTACATTCAAACTTTTGGGAAAGATCAGCTTGTTATCCTTATAATAACTTTCTAGATCATCTTCCGGAAATCGTATAACTATCAAAAGCTTTATATCTTGAAATTAATTTCATCAAGTTGATGATAAAATACATGTATGCTCCAGTGGATATTATGCCCTTAATACACAACAAGTCCTCAGAGGAAGGGCCAAGCAAGAGGGATAACAGGTAAGAGAAATGGAAGTTTGGGCTCTCAAGGGATTTGAAGTTGCTCATATTTTACAAGATGGTTAACTTAGCGCTAAGAGCAAGACTGAAGTTTTTCATTAGCATATCATACATAAATTTAAGGAATTTTTTTTATCTAGGATGGCGAGGGTCACTACACATTCTATAAATCAATGTTGAGTGCTTCTAACAACTTTGTTCATGATGTGACTTAAGTAGTCTCGTGCAAAATAACAGGACAAAAATTAAAAAAAGATTATATTTTTAAGCTTCTTATATTTCTTCTCTTCAGTGAAGAAATGCTTTCTTTTTTTTTTGTAAAGCGGCTTTAGTAGTTTTCAACTAGCTTTGGCACATTTCGCCTGGTCCACCTCTCCAAACGATCTTAAGAGACGTTGGGCTGATATGTTCTAGATTTTACTCCTAAAATGTTATAAAGAAGGTTTGCACCGATCAGGGATAACATTTCTAAATAATTCTCCCTTCTTATAAACACCCCCTTGTAAATATATATTCTGTAACATCTTATGTGAAGTATAATCATCTGTAATATTGACAATATCCCCATTCACCTCATCTCCGTCGACCTATACGCAGAAGTCGATCACGCGGAAGTCGATCTATGCGCAGACGACTGCTCTCTTCGGAACTCATCTGTGTAGGACGAAGCTCAATCCCCTGGATGACCAGCCCGGATCTCCAGGTACCACTCGTCACGTCCATCAAACTTACTTCAACCTCCCCGGTTGGAGGGTCGTTCACGAAAAACTTACCCAGATAGATCTCCTTCCCACCCGTCTCCTCGGTCCTGAGGAATTTTTTCCTCTTTGACCGAACAACACGTGGGTCCATATCCGGCCATCTCTCTCGCGCGGTTTGATATTGCTGTCTCCGCCTCCCGTCAGGATCCAAATATACATAGCATTGTTCACCAGCAGAACCACAAGAGATGGACACTTCCACTGCTTGTGTCTCAAACCCATAGTTCCCATGCACAAACTTGAAGATGAAGTAAACTGCATAATATGTGTCAGCAGACAGAAGTCGTGTCTCCATCTTAGCGTGAACCTCAAGCCAGCATACTCTTATGAGCTCTGCCACCTCTGGGAATCTTTCAAATAGACGAACAGATTTAGTTACCACACGATAGATGCCAAACATAAGAAGACAGATGACAGTATCCACAGCAAAAGAGGAAAATGTAACAGCAGTTTGGAGATTGGATGGACCTTGAGACGTGGAATGAACTCGATCTCCAGGAGCTAGGAGTGTCGCCCCATACTATAAACAGATCTCTTGCGCCAACCATATAACACTTCTTCCCACTCCATTTTTCAAGTGCAAAAGTCTGCACAAGACATGGAAAGATCACTATACGTGAAATATTTGGAAAATTAAGATGGTGCCGTCTTTCCATAAGGAACATGATAAGAGTGATGGATGATTACGCAGAGAGAATTACAAGTAGGAAAATGTATCATTCGGTCATTTGTTATGCTGAACAAACAAGGTTTGAACATATATGATACTCCTCGAGACATGATTCCAAAACGATTAAAATAAGATAGTACTTATAATAAGTATTTAGGATGCCCATGATCTCCACTTCAATAAAAATGAATAAACAAGCTAGAGTATCTTCATTGCTTCAAAAAGACCATTGCAACCAGGTTGTGTCCCATGAACTTCTCCCAGTAATAGAATACCAAAAACGTAAAAGAATCATCACCCCATGAACTTTTCAATTGAATGCACTGGACTCTTTGATAAGTCAGCTGTCCAACATTAACCAAACGGTTAGCATAGATGGTCCATCTCTATATCCAGCCCAACCAATTCTAGGAGTAACACCTTCTAATGTCATTCTCTGCTTTCAACTAGTCCTCCCTCAGTTTAGACAAGGACGTCACATTTTAGCACACACGGAGACAATTCGCCCTGCATTCATAATTATGTCATCGCATACATGTGAGCAGAGACTGCACCAACGAGATAATCCACAGTGGAACAAACAATGTTCCAATTCCATCCCCAACTTTAACTAAAACCAGTTACACCGCAACAGCCTTTTCAAAACATAGCGTTCAAAACCATCCCTAACTCTGGTATTCAGCTCCTGCAGACAGTGCACGACTTAAGAGCACAACTGCCTGAGGGTAATGATGCCTTTCTCACCTACAATTTAAACTTTAAATTCATACTAGCGAGTATGGTCGGTTTCTTCAGACTGCCCAGCACAAGCAGTGAATCCAAACCAACCAACCAGCTAACCCAAGTTTATAAAAGCTTAAAGTTGATACCTTTGAGACTACCCTTCAGGTGCAGGAAGACTAAACGAGCGAACCCCAGCACCAACGTTGTTAGCCACTTAAGATCAAACCATCAGTTCTAAAGCGCAGATGATTGAGAGATTGCAGCTGACTATGCTAACTATTCTAAAAGCCTGAAACTATTGGAAAAAGACTCAATTTTTTTTTTTTTTGGTGATCGGCCATGGTAAGGGATTACGAAAAGCCGGAGTTCTGTGCAGAAGTTCAAAACCGTTCGACCCTCAAGCCGATCTCAAAGACTTTCACCGTCCACTCCAAGAATTCAACTAAATCAAGCTCCAGGCCCACGAACCCGGCAATCATTTCATCCCGCGGCCGGCGTAAAACCCAGAATTCGTTCGACAGAAATCAAGTTACCTTGCGACGGGAGTCGATGAGAATAGGGTCGGTGCAGAGACGCAGGAAGACGTCCTTCTTCCTACTCAGCGAGGGCCCAAAAGGCGGCGGCGGCGGCGGCGGCGGCGGCGGCGAGGAAGTGGAGACGATGAGGTCGAGATCGTGGGGGAGGAAGTTGCCCCAGACGTCGTCGGAGTCGGAGGCGGAGCGGAAGGCGCGGGAGAAGGTGGCGCAGCGGCCGGCGTCGACAGGGGTGGCGAGGGCCAGGGAGAGTATGCGGGCGATGCAATCCGCGCGCAAGGCGCCCAGCTCCGCCATCTCTTTCGTTGGGATGATCGATCGATCGATCGCGTTCGAAGCTCGATCGGTCCGATGATGTTCTCGTTTCGATTCCGATGAGAAATTCTACCTCAAAGTTCAAGAACTGTTTACGTCGTTACCTTTCCCTAAATGACATAAATCAAGAAGATGAAAAAAAGTCAAAGAAATTGGAATGTATACATGCATAGTGAAGTAAGGTTATCATGATAGAGGAATTCACTTAAGTTAAACTCCTCGATTATTTTTTTTTTCATTTCTCGTGCCCTTATCAAAAACTATGCCAAGTTAGTGGACGTCGGTTTATCCTAGAACTCGAGGGTAAGGGTGGGATAGAAGTTTTTCATTAATTTAAGGATGTTTTTGATCTGAGAAAGCGGTGATCACCGTCGGCTCTCGAAGTCGATGAGTGCTTATAAGAACTTTGCTTGCAACATGACTGAATTTGTGGTCTCATACAAAGTAGAGTGAACAAAACCTTCCGCATTTTATGCTTCTTCTCTCTCATTGACGAGTGCTCCCTTTTTTTATTTTATTTTTTCCTTTTCTGTGTAGCGGGTTTGGTAGTTTTCAGGTCAACTTCCGCGCATCTCGACTGATCTACTTCTCTAAACAATTTTAAGAATGCCCTCCTCCATGTCAACTTTATATTCCAGATTTTTACTCTTGAAATGTTCCGAAAAAGGATTGGTCGGTCAGTAATAACTTTTTAGGATCATACCCCTTTTTATTAAGTACCCTGTCGATGTGGACCATGTGCTAAAAATAAAGTTGATTGAGCAGATCACATGCAAGCACAAAGAGAAGCAGTCCGACATCAGAAAGTGTTGAACACGTCAAAAGACTTCCCCGTGAATTCAAAATAGATCTCGACCTTTTCTTTGCGTTGCCTTCAGGATTGTTCACCTTCTCTACGACTGAAAACCCCTTTTTCTTATTCCATTTTGGAGATGTATTTATGCATGAATGTACTGCGCATGGGGCCTCTACTCTCAGCAGTCCCTTCTTGAAACTTTTGCCATTTTGGAGATGTATGTGGAATCAACGTTCTTCCTTGATTATTTAAAAGAAATGCTAAGATACGTGTCAAAGGTATTAATAGCACATCAACTTAATATTCCCTCTCGCGTGTAAAGTCGATCTTTTAGTTATAGCATACATGACTCAAAACACACTTTTGCATGTAATCCGATCCTCTTCATATGTGCAAGATAAGATATAAATGTGATCGCATCAACGAGATAACTATGACAAGAAAAATATAAAGAATAATGTGAAATGAAAATCAAGAGGTGTACAAGGGAATTGAATCTTTACATGTGCTTGGATACCGTCTAAGACCAATTGTCTCTCTTGTTAGTTGATATTGTTAGTAAAAAGTCCAACTGCGAATTTACATCATATGACCTTAGCACTCCCTCTTTCGAGACGAATTGTGAAAATCGGTCCTTTTAATCTTAGGTTTTCAGATGCAAATTTTAGATCTTGCATCACTTAAAATCTGAGGTATGCGTTTTGAATATTTTCATAGCATTAGTAAAAAAATTTTTATAAATGCCTTGGGTATACTTTAAAAAAACCATTTAAAAAAAGATTGTAATTTGCAATACCCCACCTCTCTCAAATTATCTGTGATTAATGCATCGAAAAATTCAAAATATTTCATTATCAAATCTATTTAACTAGTGCTTTGGACACTCGTTAATAAAACCTAGTTATTAAGGGCGCGTGAATGAAAATCATTTTAATTTATAAATCAATTTCTGGCAAGAATTTGATTTCTATTTCTACTATTTAAACGAATTTCTAAGTAAAAAATACATGTTTGATAACAATACAAAATTTCTATTTTCAAAATAAAAATTCATTTGATATTGATACAAAATTTCTCTTT
Source organism: Eucalyptus tenuipes (assembly GCA_014182365.1). Classification (NCBI taxonomy): domain Eukaryota; kingdom Viridiplantae; phylum Streptophyta; class Magnoliopsida; order Myrtales; family Myrtaceae; genus Eucalyptus; species Eucalyptus tenuipes. The sequence continues at coordinate 12,462,729 of CM024544.1, read as the reverse complement.
TCTATTTCTATTATTTGGACAATTTTTCTATTTCCAGCATTAGTAAAATTTTTGATTGATTGTCATTATAAAAAAATATTACAATTTATAATACTCTATCTCTCTTGAAAATTTCAAAATAAAATATCTAATTATCAAAGCATATTTAACTAGTACTTTGGATATTCTCAACAAGATCCGGTCATTAAGGGCGAACATGGCAACATTTTTTTCTTCTCTTTTACTCATTGGAATATAAAAAAGACAGAAATCCGTTCGATAACGTCAATTAATTTTTCTATTCTCCTAATAGAAAAGTGGTCAAGGAAGAAATTTGAAATGAAAACAATAAATAAAAAAGTAACATTTTGTTCGAGAATAAAATTTTTAGAAATAATTTATTCTTTTTTTTTTTTTTTTTCTTCTTCCTCGTTCCCCACCACCATGCCACCTGTTGGCGGATGGCAACGGCAACGGATGACAAGTGGCGAGTAGTGGCGACAGGCAGATGGTGGCGAGGAGTAAGAAGAAAAGAAAAAAAATAAAAAATCTAAAAATAAAAAAAATTCTACATCATAAAAAAATTGTTGACCCGTATTTATTTTTTTTTCTATTTCGAAAATATAAATTTTGTATAGTTACGAAATACCGCTTTTTTTATTTTATAAAAATAAAAATGAAAAAATTATTTTCGAAAATTTCTCCAACTAAAAATTACTTTTCCAAATAAAAATAATTCCATTCGTTTTTCAAGCCCATTGAATCGGTGGAGTTATTGCCAGTTTGCCACCCTCCTTTCGCTTACTTCCCTCGTAAGAAATAATTAGCTGCGCCCACAATCCAACCACTGGTCAACCTTCAGTTTTGAAAGGCATCCGTCCCCAGTATCCAAATTCATTCATTCATGTCTTTCTTTAAACATTTTTCCTTACTTCCTCTCTGCCTTCGTTACTTTCTGGACGACCTTTCTTGGCGTTTGCCGATTCAGCAGAGCAGCGTACGCCACAAACCTTCGCCTCGAAGATATCTTTTTTTTTTTTTCTCTTTTTTTCTAAGTCACTGATAAAGATTTCACCATCCATTGACGCGACAGCCCATCCTCTCTCTCTCCTATTTTCCTAAACTCTCCCGAATCGCCCCTCTGTATCACAATCGTTCATCGTCATCGTTCATCTCCTCGAAAGGCGTCATCCCTTTGCACCGTTTTGGCGACAACCCATCGTCGGAATTCTTGCGATTCTCGCTCTGCTTCTCCGTCTCTGCATAAACTCGTCGAAAGGCGTCACCTTTACACCGTTTCCGCTGTACCCACCGTCGGCGTCCCTTGTAATTCTGTCTCTACTTCTCCGTGTCTGCGTGAACTCGACGAATTACGCGGCGAATCCCCGTCGCCTTCGCCTTTAAGCGGTTTCGGACGCACCCATTTTCTTTCTTGGAATTTCTTCTCGAGAATGGCGGCGGCGTCCGAAGCGGCGAAGGGTCGAGACGGTCCCGACTTCTCGGAGCTGCCCGAGGGGTGCATCGCCAGCGTCGTCTCCTTCACGAGCCCCGCCGACGCGTGCCGGCTCGCGCCCGTCTCGTCCCTCTTCAAGTCGGCGTGCGATTCCGACGCGGTTTGGGCATCGTTCTTGCCGCCGGAATGCCGCCAGCTGGTGCCCCGGAGAGTCTCGTCGCTGAAGGAGCTCTACTTCAGCCTCTGCGACGACCCGGTTCTCGTCGACGATGGCAAAATGGTAAGCCTTCCACCCTCAAACCCCCTCTTCCTGTTCTTTTTGCATTATAATTTTGCTGTGGAATGAGGGGGCGATGTGCACTAGCTTTTCTTCATGTTAGATTTAATAGAATATTGGAATGTGATGCATGTGATGTGCTGTTGTCGCCTGCACATTTCGACACATTGCGAATTCGGCTGGCCAAAAAAAAAAAAAAAAAAAGAAACAATTGTTCTTTCATTGTCGAGTAGTCGGCTGTGAAGGCGGTGTCGTCAGCGCATGCTTCTTGCTCTCTTCCCACCTGAACCGAGTGAATGCATGTGATAATCACGTTGTGGTTTCCATTAGACATTATTCTTTTGCACACGGCCGCCTGCCGCATGTGGAAGGTTGATTGAATTGTATAAATGAACCAACTCAATGGTTTAAGTCCGTGAGATAAAGAATGATAAATGAAGGGTGAAAAGGATCTTTCATTTGAAAAATGACAAGATCCAAATGGCTTGGAGCAAAGAATGGATAAATATATTGAATACTTAATTTACAATGCTAAGAGCATGAAGATTATCATTACTGTTGATATGGTACCTTGATGACCACTAATGGAATGCATCTTTAGGGGTGAATCTATATATGGCTTTAAGACTGTCTGTTACCTTTTGGCCTACTTTCTACTTTTCATTAATTGCTCAAAATCCTCCCAAACTTTGTTAGCATTGCTAATTAGCCCCTGAACTTTAAATTGGCAAATAGTTCCGTGTAACTTTGAAAAGTTTTTTATGCCCGAGTTTTGATTTTTTCTTTTTAGTGTTTAGTTTTCCATCTACATAGCTGGTAAGTGTTATCAGAAAACGGATAACGCAATTCTTTTGACCAAAATAATCCCTGCTGAATTTTCTTGTCTTCATCAATCATGTATCTTTTCTATTTTGTTAACTTTATCAACCATATAATAGTGCCTCGGCTCGGTTGAGTAATGTAGTTCGCTCGGCTCGCAGCGGACTTGTTCTATTCTAGTGGAAAGACATTTCTCTCTGGGAAAAAACAGAATCTTTCTATATTTGTTCGTTAGAGTAGGAAGTGTATTTTCATGTAACAGTTAACGCCTATACAGATAGAATAACCAGCGATTGCAACAAAAAAATCAAAGTTTATGGGGGAATTTGTAACTTTACAAGTTTTTCAGGGGTCATTATGCAATGGTTCTAAAGTTGAGGTGGTTTAAAACAATTATTCCTTTTATTTACTTTTGGTTGCTTTTGTGTGACGTGAAACGTGTTATCCTACTTCAATCTTGGCGATAAAGTCAATAAACAACTTTTGCTAAAAAAAGCCAAGTCAAGCACTCTCACTATTTTATTGGAAAGGGACAGCACATATGGTGGAATAAGTGCTAAGATGTATTGCTTTTGCGCATATTATATCTGCTGAAACAGTGAATTTCATTTACTCAAAACCACATTGGTTCAGTTTCTTGTTGCTTACGTGAATCCAACATGCTTTGCAGAGCTTTTCACTGGAGAGGCACAGTGGGAAGAAATGTATCATGCTATCTGCAAGGGCCCTGTCTATAACATGGGGTGATACTCCGAGGTACTGGTCTTGGAATCCCATGCCCGACTCCAGGTAAAAACATTATTTCCTCCACTCTCTCACCTTCATGAAGACAGTGGGCGTAGCATTAATTTGTTCGTCTCAACCTAAACTTCCTTTTGTTTCTCCGTCAAAGTGATGATCGAATGGAATGTCTTTGTCAATTAACAGGTTCGCAGAAGTTGCTGAACTCATCAATGTATGTTGGCTTGAGATCAAAGGTAGAATTAGTTCTCGCATGTTATCGCCTGGAACCCGTTATGCAGCGTACTTGGTATTTAAATCCACCCCGTCATTTTATGGATTTGACTTCCAGTCTGTTGAGGTTGGAGTTGGATTTGTGGATGATGAAGTGGGTAAGTGTGAGCGCTCAGTTTACTTATCTGGAGAGAACAACACGCGGGGACGGCAGACCATGCCAAGATTGACCATGCCAAGATTTAGGCGCATTGGTTTCCGTTTTCTACCGACACCTATTGAATTATTTGACGACAATCGTGATGGGGGCCCGCCGCCGGCACCTGCTTCTGCCGAGGGGAATGAGAACTATCCTAAAGAGAGACGAGATGGGTGGTCAGAGATAGAGTTAGGTGAGTTCTTGACGAAGGATGGAGAAGACGGGGAGGTTGAAATGAGTGTCATGGAGACAAAGGGCGGCAACTGGAAGGCCGGGCTGGTCGTGGAGGGGATCGAAATTAGGCCAAAGGAAGGGAAAGAATAGTGCCTTTATGCAGGGCATGTGTCAGTTTGTTCTGTCTCTTGATTAAGAGCCTTTTCTCTCTGCTTCGCTGTTGTTATTATAATGTTCTTTTTATCAATTTGTAGTAGCTTTCTACCAAATCAGAAAGCATGCTTGTGATCTAATATTCAATTCAATCTAAGCGGGAAAAGCATGTCATGGAGCGAATGGTTTGTGATCTGGTTAATGAATGCCCAATGCCTTTTGCATATGATGGAACTTAGATGTAGACTTCCACGGACTCACCCGGACACTCAAGTACCGTTCCTGTAAAACATCTGCAAAATGATTCCTTATCTTACTACTCCAACCACCTCTGTTGGTATCGACGGGACATATATGAATGCAATCTCTGCGGTGCGCTGGTGCCTGCGCCTCTCTTCCGGGGTAAAAGAAAGAAAAGCAGAGTCAAAGCCAATGACCGGGCTAAAATAATTTCCTGTTGACAAGCTGAATGTTGTAGCACAACTCATAAAAACTGGAGGCGCCTTGCCTTGCAGGACTGGTGAACCGTCTTGGAGGCGACTTTTATCTGGCGTTCACGTTCAACCATGAAAACTCTGCTTACTTCTCCTTGTTAATTTCCTAGTTTTCTTGGAGTTTTCGTTGTTTTGTTGGAAACGAAAGGGGCCTAGTGCCATTTTCTGAGCCAAAAAAGGGGAAAAAACCCGGTTTTCTTCGTGATGTGGGGTTGGCTCGAATATGAGACAACCATTCTTAATCTATTTATGGAGCTAAAACCTTCTGTTGGAAATTGTGATCCATTTTCTCTAATCCATCTAGAAACTATTGCTTAACCGTGAAGAAAGAAGAATCAAGAAAAATGGACAACTAGAACCAAGCAACATACAGCCTGCAAACTAGAAGAATCCTCAATGGCGGTGGCTGCAAAATTGAAGAATGGCTGGCTGAACCTAGAAGACCCACGTGGGAATGCAAGCAAACACCAGCAGTAAGCTTGAATCAAAGTCAAGAATAGCGGCTGAAGATTTTTGTCCTAGAATCAATTTGGGATGGGAATCGCGTTTGGTAAAATTTTTATTCCTGGACCAAATTTGTTCCTGAACGCATTGGGAAGAGAATCAAGAATAAAAAAAGTTGATTCTTGTTTCGAACAAAATTGAGAATCAAAACTATTCTTCTTCTCTTTTCTTCTTCTTCATTGACCGCCATTCCGCGATCGCTGCCCGCCACCGCTTGCCGCCGCCCGCTGCCGGTCGCCGGCAATTGGTTCGGCGAGCTCGCCGGAGGCTCGCCCGGCCCGCCGGTGGCCGGCGGGCCTCGCCCGCCCCGACAAGGCTCCGCCTCGCCACCGGCGAGGCCGAGCCTCGCGACGCCCGGCCCCGCCAGGGCCGGGCGCAGCCTTGCCTAGCCCGGCGAGGCCGGCTTGGCCACCAGGCAAGGCCGGGCGAGGCTCGCCAGCCGCCGGTGAGGCTCGACCGACGAGGGCCGGCGCCGAGGGCCGGCGACGCTTTGGTGAGGTCGGCCTCCTCGTCGGCCGGTTGTCGGATCGGCGACCGGCCAAGAAGAAGAAGAAGAATAGGGAGAAAAAGAAAAAAAAGGAAAAAAAAAAAGAAAAAAAGGAAAAAAGGAAAAAAAAAAAAAAAGAAAAAAAATATTTAAAAATTAAAATAAATTGATTTGGAAACGTAATCAATAAATACGTTACCAAACGCAATTCTATTCTAACTAGAAATTTTGTACGATTACCAAACACATTTTTTTACTCGGAATCGGTTCCTAATGAATAAAAATAATCATTCTTTGTCGAATCTGTTTTAAACAAAATCGTTACCAAATACGCCCTAAAAGTCAAGAATAGCTGCTGAAGAAGAAACTTGAATGCGGGCAACAAGAAGTCAAGTTAAAGAAGGAAAGCTTTAGTCAAAAGTTGAGGTCAACTATCTTATAAAAGAAAAAAAAATGTCTGCTATTATGTCGGCCGTAATTGTCTATAAATAGGATTATAGTTCATCATTTGAGAGTGTGTGGGGGTGAACCCTCCACCATGTGGTGAGATCAGCTTAAAACTTCATATCAAGATGCTCCATCAACATCTCTATTAAAATATTTTATTAATCTAATAAAATTATTTTCTCCATATATTTTATTCATCTAATAAAATTATTTCCTCCATATCCCGTGACCTATCTCCTCCAACCATCCTATTTAGTCATTTGTTCTTTTCTTAGCTCCCTTGTCATAAATCAAATGGAGCACCTAAAGACACGCTTTTGCAGAATTCAACACCATTTGTTTCAAAGGATTGATGGGAGAAATTGTTCTCTTCGGATCTTAATAAGCATTTTATGTATACTAACAAAATGGAAAGGAGCCCCTCCATAATGGGTCCGACAGTGCTCGCATCCGGTTTAGTCGGGGCCAAAGGCTCCGGATATCGGGTGGTCGCTGACCGAAAAAAAAAAATGTAAAGGAGTCGTACTTCAGCAAAGGTTGCATAAACACATGAGCACATAATAAAACATAATCACATGAAAACCTTGATCCGCAGCAATGCCGGACAGCTCTTCAGGTTTGCCATATCGTTGAAAATGCAGCACTGCCGCTGTCAACAGTCGAACTTTGCAAATTTATCGTCGCGTTTACCGCTGGATGAGTGGCTTCTGGACTTGATGGAACTTTTGCAGTCTTCGAATCAGCCACGGCAACTTTGCACTTGATGTTTTTATCAACGGGTTGGTTCTTTGCATACAAAAACTGGCAACTACGCGCATGCCAAACCTCTGCAATGGCCCTCAAACTCAAAGCCAGTCCTTCCTGACCTTTCGGTCTACCTCCCTGTACAGCTCTCCCCGCACCATCGCTTCACTGCTCGGCTCAGATGCGTTGGACATAGCCACCATCAACAACATCAAATCTGCCGCCGAAGAAAAACGTTCCGATAACTTGGTCATAGTTCCACTTCCCTGCTAGTGCACTGGAAGGATTTACTTGGCACGAGGCCGCTTAATCTTAGGTTTTGTTCAGAGATGCGAATTGCAGATCTTCAAGGCAAATTGGTATGGCTGTGTAAAAGCGGGGGCGCGTTTTGGATATGCCCATGGCATTTTCAGTAAGTAAAAAATTTGTTAGTGAGCACTTTGAGGGTACTCGTAAAAAGACCCATTTAAGGAAAGATAGCAATTTGCAATAATCTCCATTTCTTCAGTCATGTGTAATTATGCATCAAAAAAATAAAAATATTTTAGTATCAAGTATATTTCATCATTGCCTTGGACACGAGCTAACAAAGACCTATAAATATTCCATTTTGAGGACTTATATTGAATTTGAATATGTCTCACAACCCAAAAGAATTCGTGAGAGGGTTTATTTCATTTTTGGATCTGGATCAAATAGGTTCAAGAGATGAAAAAATTAATGATATATTTATATATAGATTCGAGAACCAATCCGCACAATATAGAGTTTATGATCAATGATTGATAAATTCCCTTTGAAACCATACTCACACATCTTATCTCTTTTGGGTAACGCGTGATTTAAAATATCTCATTATTAAGCATAGGAATATCCGATAACAAGACCTGATAAAACACGGCCCCAAAACAAATTCCATTCGTTTTTAAGGCCCGTTGAAGCGATGGAGCCACCCTACCGTTTACTTGTCTCATTAGAAATGATTTGCTGCGCCCACAATGCAATCTTTGGTCAACCTTCATTTTAAGAGGGCATCCATCTAAAATCCAATATATTTATCGCTTTCTTTAAAAATTTTCCTCATTTCCTTTGTCTTTTCCACTCTCTCTGGATGTCCTTTTCTGCCGGTTGCTGATTCAGCAGAGACCCTCCATGCCCCAAACCTTAGGCACGAAGATTCCTCTGTCTCTTTTTTTTGTCACTGCCATTAAGATTTCACCGACTATTGATTCGACAACACCTCCTCTCTCAATCACGCTCTCTACCATCATCACCATCTCCTCGAAAGGCGTCACCTTTACACCGTTTTGGCTTCCCCCATCACCGGAGTCCCTCGTAATTCTCTCTCTACTTCTCTGTCTCCTGTATAAACTCGACGAACTACGCTGTGAATCGCCGCCGCCTCGTCGAAAGGCGTCGCCTTTACACCGTTTTGGCCACACCCATTATCGGCGTCCCTTGTAGTTCTCTCTCTACTTCTCCGTCTCTGTGTAAATTCGACGAATTACGCGGCGAATCTCCGTCGCCCCGTCGAAAGGCGTCCCCTTTAAGCGGTTTCAGACGCATCCATTTTCTTGGAATTTCTTTTTAATGGCGGCGGTAAGCGGCGAAGGGTCGAGACGGTCCTGACTTCTCGGAGCTGCCCGAAGGGTGCATCGCCAGCGTCGTGTCCTTCACGAGCCCCGCCGACGCGTGCCGGCTCGCGCCCGTCTCGTCCCTCTTCAAGTCGGCGTGCGATTCCGACGCGGTGTGGGCCTCGTTCTTGCCGCCGGAGTGCCGCCAGATGGTGCCCCGGAGAGTCTCGTCGCTGAAGGAGCTCTACTTCAGCCTCTGCGACGACCCGGTTCTCGTCGACGATGGCAAATTGGTAAGTCTTCCACCCTCAAACCGCCTCTTCCTATTCTTTTCGCATTATAATTTTTGCTGCGGATTGAGGGGGTGATGTGCGGTAGCTGTTCTTCATGTTAGATATAATAGAATATTGAAATTTGATGCATGTGATGTGCTGTCGCCTGCACGTTTCGACACACTTTCGGCTCACTGCGAATTCGGCTGGCCAAAAAAAAAAAAAAATGTTCTTTCATTGTTGAGTAGTCGCCTCTGAAGGCGGTGTGTCGTCAGCGCATGCTTCTTGCCCTCTTCCCGCCTGAACCAAGCGAATGCATTTCTTCAAGGAGAAGCTATTGTCATATGATAATCACGCTGTGGCTTCCACTGGACATTATTCTTTTGCACACGGCCGCCAGCCGAATGTGAAAGGTTGGTTGAATTGTATAAATGAACCAACTCAATGGTTTAAGTCTGTGAGATAAAGAATGATAAATGAAGGGTGAAAAGGATCTTTCATTTGAAAAATGACAAGATTCAAATGGGTTGGAGCAAAGAGTGGATAGATACATTGAATCACTCAATTTACAGTGCTAAGAGCATGAAAATTATCATTACTGTTGATATGGTACCGTGATGACCACTAATGGAATGCATTGTTAGGGGTGAATCTATGTATGGCGTTAAGACTGTCTGTTACCTTTTGGTCTACTTTTTATTTTTCGTTAATTGCTCAAAATCCTCCCAAAATTTGTTAACATTGCTAATTAGCCCCTGAACTTTAAATTGACACCGTTGAATAGCGACCGTGTAACTTTGAAGAGTTATATATTACGCTCAAGTTTTGATTTTTTCTTTTCAGTGGTTAGTTTTCCATCTGCATAACTGGTAAGTGTTATTTGAAAACGGATAACTCAATTCTTTTGACCAAAATAGTCTCTGCTGAATTTTCTTGTCTTCATCAATCATTCTATTTTGTTAACTTTATCAACCATATAATAGTGCCTTGGCTTGGTTGAGTAATGTAGTAAGCTCGGCTCACAGTGGACTTGTTCTACTCTAGTGGAAAGACATTTGTCTCTGGGAAAAAACATAATCTTTCTATATTTGTTTGTTAGAGCAGGAAGTGTATTTTCATGTAATAGTTAATGCCTATATAGATAGAATAACTAGTGAATGCAACAAAAAAATCAAAGTTTAAGGGGAATTTGTAACTTTACAATTTTTTCAGGGGTCATTATGCAATGGTTCTAAAGTTGAGGTGGTTTTAAACAATTATTCCTTCTATTTTCTTATGGTTGCTTTTGTGTGACGTGAAACGTGTTATCCGACTTCAATCTTGGCGATAAAGTCAATAAACAACTTTTGCTAAAAAAAGCCAAGACAAGCACCCTCAATATTTTATTGGAAAGGAGACAGCACATATGGTGGAATAGGTGCTAAGCTGTGTTGCTTTTGCGCATGTTTTATCTGCTGAAACAGTGAATTTCATTTACTCAAAATGAAGTTGGTTCAAGTTTCTTGTTGCTTACGTGAATCCAACATGCTCTGCAGAGCTTTTCACTGGATAGGCATAGTGGGAAGAAATGTATCATGCTATCTACAAGGGCCCTGTCTATAACATGGGGTGATATTCCGAGATACTGGTCTTGGAATCCCATGCCTGATTCCAGGTAAAAACATTATTTCCTCCAATCTCTCACCTTCATAAAGACAATGGGTGTAGGATTAATTTGTTTGTCCCAAAATAAACTTTCTTTTGTTTCTCCGTCAAAGTGATGATCGAATGGAATGTCTTTGTCAATTAACAGGTTTGCAGAAGTTGCTGAACTCATCAATGTATGTTGGCTCGAGATTAGAGGCACGATTAGTTCTCGCATGTTGTTGCCAGGAACCTGTTATGCAGCATACTTGGTATTTAAATGCACCCCAACATTTTATGGATTTGACTTCCAGTCTGTTGAGGTTGGAGTTGGAGTTGGATTTGTCGATGATGAAGCGGGTAAGCGTGAGCGCTCAGTTTACTTATCCAGAAAGCACAACATGCAGGGACGGCAGACCATGCCGAGATTTTGCTGCATTGGTGTCCGTTTCCAACCGACTCCTTTTGAATTGGTTGATGACACTCGTGATGGGGGCCCTCCGCTGTTGCCTGCTCCTGCTAAGGGCAATGAGAACTATCCTAAAGAGCGACGGGATGGGTGGTCAGAGATGGAGCTAGGTGAGTTCTTGACAAAGGATGGAGAAGACAGGGAGGTTGAAATGAGTGTCATGGAGACGAAGGGTGGCAACTGGAAGGCCGGGCTGATTGTGGAAGGGATCGAAATCAGGCCTAAGGATGGGAAAGAAAAGTGCCTTTATGCAGGGCATGTGTAAGTTTGTATGTTCTGTCTCTTGATTAAGAGCCTTTCCTCTCTGCTTTGCTGTTGTCCTTTCAATGTTCTTGTTATCAATTTTTAGTAGCTTTCTACCAAATCAGAAAGCGTGCTTGTGATCTAATATTCAATTCAATGTAAGTGGGAAAAGCATATGTCATGGAGCGAATGGTTTGTGATCTGGTTAATGAACGCCCAATGCCTTCTGCGGAAATGATGGAACTTAGATGTAGACTTCCACAGACTCACACAGACACTCAAGTACTGTGAATGGTTCCTGTAAATCACCTGCAAAACGATTCCTTATCTTACTACTCCAACCACCTCTGTTGGTATCGACGGAAATATATGACTCCATTGAAAATATATGAATGCAATCTCTGCGGTGCGCTGGTGCCTGCGCATCTCTTCCGGGATAAAACAAAGACTTAGAAAAGCAGAGTCAAAGCCAATGACCGGGCTAAAATAATTTCCTGTTGACAAGCTGAATGTCGTAGCACAACTCATAAAAACTGAAGGCGCCTTGCCTTGCAGGATTGGTGAATCGTCTTGGAGGCGATTTTCATCTGCCAGTCAAGTTCAACCATGAAAACTCTGCTTACTTCTCCTACTTAATTTCCTAGTTTTCTTCGAGTTTTCGTTTTTTTGTTGGAAATGAAAGGGGCCTTGTGCCGTTTTCTGGCCAAAAAAGGGGAAAAAAACCTGGTTTTTTCATGACGATGGAGTTTGCTCGAATCTGAGACGAGCATTCTTTATGGGGCTGACAATAGCGTAAACCTTCCAAAGGATTAAGGGAGAAATTGTTCACTTTGGATCTTAGTGAGCATTTCACTTATGCTAACAAAATGGAAAGGAGTCGTACTTCAGCAAAGGATGCATAAACACAGGAGCACATAATAAAACGATAATCACATGGAAACCTTGTTCCACAGCAATGCCGGACGGTTCTTCAGGTTTGCCATACCGTTGAAAACGGCAGAACTGCCGCTGTCAACAGTCGAACTCTGCAAATTTACCGCCATGTTTGCCGCTGGATGAATGGTTTCTGGACTTGATGGAACTCTTGTAGTCTTCAAATCAGCCACGACAACTTTGCACTTGGTTTTTTTTATCAACATAATGGTTGGTTCTTTGCATACGATTGCCCTCAAACTCAATGCCAGTCCTTCCTGACCTTTCGGTCTACCTCTCTATACAACTCACCATGCAACATCACTTCACTTCTCGGCTCAAATGCACTTGGACATAGTCACCATTGACAACGTCAAATCCACTGCCAAAGAAAATACCTTTTGATAGCTTGGTCATAGTTCCAGTTCCTATAAGAGTTTTCCTGATGTAGGTTACATTAATTGAGATTGTAATTTACCGTTTTATGGGGTTGGTCTAATAAGGTAAGGCATAAGATTTTCTTAATAGTCGAATATAGGCCTGGCTTGTAAGGGCTGAGTTGGACTCGGCCTGTGATGAGATGGCCTATCCAAAACTCTATAAATAGCGCTAAGGTCCCTCCTCTAGCCCTCATTCTTCCATGAACTTTCTTGCACCTCACATAAGGCAAACTGTGAGTGGCGATCTCATCAAACCGGGAACTGAGGGTCATAGAGGAGAAGAACCTTGACGTTGGCTTGTCATCGGAGCGTCGGATTATCGTCGTTCCATATAGAGAACAATGGATTTCGGGTATGCAAATCTTCGTCTTATCCTCCAATATGTTCGATTTTCTAGCTACGTTGATCTTGGGATGCCGCTTTGACGGCTAACATTTGGTATCAGAGCCTCAGAGCCTAAACTTGAACTGTTGCATTTGGCCCGTTTTTGGAAATTTTGTCCATTGAAACTTGATTTTGAAAACATATTTGGATTCGTCTCATCGAACCAAGTGTTTCCGTGGGTGGCATGCCTCCAGTGGAGGCCAAATACGCCGGCGATGAGCATTTCGAATTTGACCTTCCTTCGGACTGTTTTGCCTGTTTTCATGATTTTTGGTCCAGTAAAAGTGAGATTTGATCACATATATTGATTCTACTTGTCGAAATGAAAATGTTGATGGGTTGTGGGCCTCAAGAAGACGCTGGACAGCCGCTCACGCGCCTCCACGCACTGAGATGGTGCTCGGAGTCAACACCATGCGCCGCCGCAAGGTCTTATCCGTGCGCGCGTACGCTCATATGCCTAGTGCGTTAACCACCATAGGGGCGATGATGTCATGCATAACGTCATCCATAACACTGACTTGGACACGTGTTGGAGATGACATCATGATGATGTCACATGCCACCGCCTTATGTGTGACCGACACATGGCATGTGACATGACCAATGATGTCACCGTACGACCCTTGACCTGACCCGGGTTGACTATGTTGACTCGACTTGAGTTGACCGCTGATCGGTTGGATTGGTCTTCTTGATCAAGCCAATTTCGGACCGGATTTCCAGGCCGATTAAGAGCCCACGTGTGTATCTCACGCACCGCGTATTCCGATGTCGTGTGAGGGCGCGTGCGGCGTCCGTTTGGTGCGTAGTTTGTGCTGGCGTGCTCGTTTTGAAGTTTTCTACACTGTGATGTGCTTATTTTAAATGTTTGATGATTTTATGAATGTGAAAATGCATGTGGAACCTTAAAGTACGTGATTTTTTGGGTTATTTTTGCTTATATTTCATGTATTTCTCTATGATTTTGGAAATACATTGTGAACTTGTATATATATCATCACATAAAGATTGTATAGAGTATTGATTCATTAATGACATATATAAGGTTTAGCATGTATTAATGAATATAATAATGAGATTGGCATGACATGTGATTTCAATGACGAATTGCCCATTTCATCAAGTCTAAAATCACATGTATAAAGTGAATGTGAGTCATAAAGTTTATATCCATGATATGAGAGAGTTTCAATGATTCAATTAAGTTGTGACAGCCAAAGTAATACACTTGATTTGATTTGAAAAATATTGGTCTCATATTGTGATGGGATGAGTCCTATTCTAATGCGTGGTTATACTCCCAAATGAGATAATTGTGTATTAGTTCATGGAGGGATATGCATGTACATCATATGGTTGAGGGGTGACTAACCCTAACGGTTCATAAACCAAAGGTGGTGAATTCGCAAAAGGTTAGAATATATTCTCATGACCACTGTCATGTGGAGAGTGTGCAATTGCATGTCGTGTATTATACCCAAATGTGTTTATATGATGATGTGTGTAGCTCTCGAGATGTACATTTATAAGGTTTTCAAGTTACACAGTACTCACATGATGCCATTTGCATATGCTACTTGTTATTATGTTATAATGACAACTTTGTTGTGATTGAGGTTCCTACTGGGTCAAATTTTAAGTAGTGAAAAGAGGATTTTCTGTTTAGGATAGAGTTAGTAGATTTTTGTATTACTCTTACTAAGAATAAGCTGACAATCTCACTGTTAGTGATATAGAATTAGAAAGTATCATTTGCTGATTGGGAAATGGGCAATTGAATTTATCATTTATCCATGAGGTATTTCATTTAGGAACACTTAAAATGGTTTACCAGCTGACTGCATTGTTAAAAGGATGATGGAAGTCTTGGTGGCTTGAAAATACCGGGAGATTGTGATAAATGTAAGCCAAAATAAGGTGATGGCTTGAAATTGTATATTGTCTAATGTCGAGATTGGGATAAATGTAAGGACTTTTCAAGATAAGGTGTAATGGTTCTAATGAGGTTAAGAATTACATTCTAAAGATGGTAGATTTGAAATGCAAAATTATACTCATAAAGTAATTCATGAAATCACCGAACTATATAGTCTATCATTCGACAATCTAGTTTGTGGTTAGATGCGATGAAAAGACCTAATATAACACCTTTTCTTTTAGTGAAATGATATTAGTAGCTTTTTTTTTTTTACATTTAATGTTAAAACTTTATTTCTCAATAGAAGAAATGACACATGAGGGATATTAAAGAGCTTTATTTATCATTTTAAGCAAGTCTGTAATGAATTTAGCTTCGTTGTTTAGTTTTCCAAGCGTGAGTGATATTGGATTACGAAACAGTTGATGATTCATTGACATTTATCTCAATTAACATAGCTCAAGTGGGAGAATGTAAGATTTTTGTTAGGGCTGATAAATTGAATCTCTGATGTGCACTTAAAAGTGTCATGTATGCTCAAATCTGCACTAGCCTGGATATTGATTTTGTACATTAATTGAGATAATAATTTGTTCAGGATTTAGAGCTAGTATGATATTTGAATGCAGATTTTGCTAGCTATAAGGATGATAAGAAGTTGACAACAAAATACATCTTTATATTAGTAGAAGCTGCAGTATTATAACAAAGCGATAATTAGAAATTTATGTTATCCTTTACAGTATAAACAGAGTCTGTAGAATACTTTTCAGCTGTTACTTAGGATATTTGACTTTGGAACCTCATTAAGGAGTTGATAATATTTAATTTTATGGACAGACCCATACAGTTATATCGAGACAATAACTCTTCAAATGTTGTTTATCAACAACAATAAGGGTCTTGAGGGGTCTAGATATGATCCGTTTTCTGTGACACTTAAGGTAAGGAATAGTTGGTCTAATAAAACATAAGGCCTTTTGCTAAGATTTTTCATATCTGTAAAGTTGAATAGACTATGAATTTGTATGAGTATGGGCCCATGATTTGATGTTTGAGACTTTATGGGATATGATTGGATTGAGTTAAAGGCGTAAATACAATAAAATCTCAATTAACATAGCCCAAGTGGGAGAATGTAAGAGTTTTCCTGATGTGGGCTGCATAAATTGAGATAATAATTTATTGTTTTACGGGGTTGGTCTAATAAGGTAAGGCATAAGGTTTTTTTAATAGTTGAATATGGGCCTAACTTATGTGGGTTCTTGGGCTCAGTCCGTGATGAGAGGCAAAAGCTATCTATAATCGCGTCTTGCGAGTCCCTCCTCTAGCCTTCATTCTTCCATGGACTTTCTCTCACCTCACATAAGGCAAACTATGAGTGATGGTCTTATCGAGCTAGGAACTGAGAGTTATAGAGGATAAGAACCCGAGTGTCGGCTCGTCATTTAAGCGTCGGCTCGTCGTTCGCATAAAGAACTATGGATTCCAAATTAGGTACACAAATCTTCGTCTTCTCCTCCAATATGTTCGAGTTTCTAGCTATATTGATCCTAGGATGCTGCTTCGACCACCAACATTCCCTACTAGTGCACTGGAAGGACTTACTTTGCACGAGGCCACTTAATCTTAGGTTTTTGTCCAGAGAATTGAATGGCAGAATTGAATGGCAGATCTTTAAAGCAAATTGATATGGTTGTATAAAAGCGAGGGCGCGTTTTGGATATTTCCATGGCATTTTTAGTAATCAATTAACATTTTTATCATTAGAAAAAAAATTGTTAATGAGCACCTTGAGGCTACTAGTAAAAAAACCCATTTAAAGAAAGATGATAATTTGGAATACTCTGTTTTTCTCCAGTTATGTGTAATTAATGCATCGAAAAAAATCAAAATATTTTAGTATCAAGTGTTTTTAATCAATGCCTTGTATAGCATGAAATTACCCTTTGATTTACTTCTTTGAGAAGAAATTTTATTTTCTCAGCACGTAATATAATCTTGATCAACCTTTATTTAAGAGTACATCCATTTAAAATCCAATATATGTCTCTTTCACAATTTTTTTCCCTATCTCATCTGTCGTTTCCATTATCAGTGTCCTTTTCTAGGGTGTCCTTTTCTCGCGTGTGCTCTCTGCACGTAAGTTAATCCTTTAATTATAATATACATGAGTCAAAACACTGAAGTCTTCCGTGTGTAATTTGATTTCTTCACACGGGCAAGATAAAATATGGATGTGATCGCTAAAATATGGATGTGATCGCTAAAATATGGATGTGATCGCGTCAACGAGATAATTCAGACAAAAAGAATATATTGAATAACGTGAAATGAAAATTAAAAGGAGCAATAGGATTTAAATCTTTATAAACTTTTTTTATTTGGTCGAATAACAAACTATTTTTCTTTAGTTTAAGTTGCCCTTTAATCTTAGATTTTTGCCTGGAGATGCAGATTGCAGATCGTCAAAGCCGAGGATTCAAATTAATATGGCCATGTAAAAGTAAGGACACGTTTCGAACATTTGCATAGCATTTTAATAATCAATTTGACATTTCCCATCATTAGTAAAAGTTTTCGTCAACGAGTGCCTCAATAGTACTTATCAAAAAAAACCCCAATTAAGGAAAGATTGCAATTTGCAATACTCCACGTCTCTGGATTTATATGTAATCAAAACATTTTATCATCAAGTTTATTTGACCGGTATCTTAGTCTAGACACTCGTTAAGAAGGCCCAAATTTCGTTTTTTTTTTAGCCTATTGAAGCATGTGGAGTTTTCCTTTCGTTTTACTTCTCTGATATGAAATGGTTTGCTCTGCACACGACACGATCTTGGTCAACCTTTATTTGAAGGACATCCATGCAAAATAAAAATATATTTAGTCGCTCTCTTTAATTTTTTTCTTATTTCCTGTCTTTTCCATTTTCTTGGTTTCCTTTTCTGGCGTGTGCTGATTCGGAGACTTCACCGTCCGAGGAGACCCACCCCCGCTCTCTCCATCTCTATAAACGCAACGCGTCACGCTCTGAATCACAGTCGTCTCTTCGAGAGGCGTCGACTTTAAGCCGTTCTATCCACACCCATTTCTTTGGAGCTCTTGCAGTGGCGGTGACCGAAGAAGCAAAGGTTCGAGACGAACCTGACTTCTCCGTGTTGCCTGAAGGCTGCATCGCTAGCATGGTTTCCCTCTCGAGCCCCGCCGACGCATGCCTCGCCCGTGTCGCCGAATTTCAAGTCGCATGCGATTCCGACATGGTCTGGGCCTCGTTCTTGCCACCGGACTTCCGCCAGATGGTCTCCTGCAGTGTTTCGTCGCTGAAGGAGCTCTACTTTAGCCTCTGCGACGATCCGGTTCTCGTCGGCGATGGCAAAATGGTAAGTCTTCCACCCTCAAACCGCCTCTTCCTATTCTTTTGCTGTTATTCTTTTTATTATTATTATTTTTTTTTTGGCGGATTGAGGGGGTGATATGCGATAAGAGCTCTTCATGTTAGATTTAATAAAATACTGAATTGTGATTCATGTGACGTGCCGTCGCCTGCACGTTTCGAAACACTGCGAATTCGGCTGGCCGGCAAAAAATATTGTTCCTTCATTGTCGGGTAGTTGAATCGAAAGGCGGTGCCATCAGCACATGCTTCTTGCCCTCTTCTCGCCTGGACCGAGTGAACACATTTCGTTTCATCAAGAAGCAGCCATTGTCATATGATAATCATGCTGCGGCTTCCACTGGACCTTATTTTGCACATTGCCACGGTCTGAATGTTTTCCACTGAGCCCTTACGGATCCGATCTGTTGGAAGATTTTGATTTGTTCAAAATCTTTTATTCCCCATCCTCCAGATTTGTCTCACTTATTCTTGGGCGTTGATTCTCCTTATTTACCCCGGAGTGCAATGTTGCAAATATGATTCCAAGTTTGACTTGGAAAAGTTTTGCACTAAAAGACAAATATGGTCAAACTTTGATTTAGTACATCTATTTCACTTTTGGAGGCGAAAAGGTCTTTGTCCAAGAAAGAAACAAGGAGAAATCCGATCTCCCGTGGAAGTCGGATACTCCTCAAAGGTGGTCGCCGTACATACATATATATATATATATATATATATATATATATATATATATATATAAGATGATGGTGATGAAGTTGAACTATAGGAAAAATTTTCAATTTTCCATAAATTTATTGAAATCTTCTATGTTTATTTCTTCCATATGTATAGGATCATGATCTGAAGACATACATGATATAGAACTAGCGGAAGATATTGATATTCTTAATAAATCCATTTTAATAAGTTTATTTTCACGCTTCCTAAGCTACCAACTAGAGCTAACCAACGGACTTATTACCCTATTGGGTTTTAATATCTGGACCACTGCTGGTTCGACATACCTCACCTTAGGAAGGTTCCAGCCAAATTGGACAAACCCATTAAAAGAAATTATTAAGTTAACTAGTATATTTCCGTTAGCTTTGATACCAGATAGCCCTCATCACAACAAACACCATAATCACAATCACTTCAGCACTTGCAAATATGGTTAGATCTAATCAAAGCCCAACAAACATCACTACCACAATCCATATCCCCCTAATCTTACCCCATATCTTTCTCCACTACTTACACAAGCAAAACCAGAAATCACCTCTCACAACCACATAAGCCCCAAACTAGATCACAAACTCAAAAATCATTATCACAATATGCTCCAATCAAAACTTGGGCATATATTGCTCAAGAAAATCCATCAAAGTAAATTGAGCTCACTTTAAACTCATCACCATTGGCCTCTCACAATCCAAAAATCACAATCACTTAAAAGAATCATAAGTGAAATAGTCAAAAAACTACCTTTTTTTCTATGATAGCTAAACCTTCTACCTCTACTACCTCTGTAATAATATTATAGTCCTCATCCAAATAATAATTTATCAGTAAAAGCCAATATCAAGACCTCATGATAGTCGAAAGAGAATTTCATCATGAAAATCCAAAGGTTTATGCAAAACACGTTTTCCAGAAAATTGGCACTACCCACCAATTGATTTGTCAAAACCCATGCTTATTATGAACAAATCCTTGTTGAAACCAAATATGTGACATTCAAAAGCCAATGATCCATTCCATT
This sequence comes from Eucalyptus tenuipes, assembly GCA_014182365.1. Lineage (NCBI taxonomy): Eukaryota > Viridiplantae > Streptophyta > Magnoliopsida > Myrtales > Myrtaceae > Eucalyptus > Eucalyptus tenuipes. The sequence goes on along the minus strand of CM024544.1, from coordinate 12,443,066 downwards.
GGCCAATCTCGAATCACATCACATCTTAATGCCCCAAAGGTGGCTCATATGAGACTCATGTCATTATGTAACACTCAGCCCTTGAGTAGCAAAGCCCTAGAGGTGACTTCTACGAGATTCGCATCCCGTATAGCACTTAGTCCTTGACTAACACATATCAATGATACAAGATTCTAAAGGTGGCTTTAAGAAAGTTGTGTTATCGTGTAGCATCTAGTCATTTTTAACACATATTAATGCTATAAGGCTCTAGAGATAGTTTCCATGAAATTACGTTATTGCATAACACTTAGCCCTTGGTTACAAGGTCTTACAGATGACTCTCACGAACTTACATGATCATATAGCACTTAATCCTTTACTGGTCCATGTCACAATTGGTTTCACAAATCAAAACATAACTTTTCACAAATCAATTCTCTCCACAAAACCAATTTAGAATCCGTATCATAAATCGAGTTCACATATCGAATCAAATTACCTTTCATAAATCATACTCAAGCACATGTTTCTCAAAAAGGTTTCACAAACCCTAACTATATCCTCTTTCTCAACTCTGTTAATCAAATAGAATATATATATTTCACAATACATTTCTCACATCATTTTAGAATTCATTTCATAAATTAATAACATTTTGAAATGTCTTTCTCATTAAATGTTTCCCAAATTATGAAAGAACCCATTCCATAAATTAGTTCTCATCGTAATATACACATTTAAACTTTCATGACACATTCTGTAACGTATTTCTCAAATCATGCTTGAATGAAAAAAGAAGAAGTAATAAATGACTGATCCGAATTTATGTATCAGATATGCTATAAACATTATTTGTGCCTTTTAGCCAATTCACAATGTGCACATAATATACCTCATACTTTTATTTTCAAAATATGAGTTTACAAATTCAGAAAAGAGATAACACCACTCACCTAGAAATACCCAAATCTAACAATGCATAATTAAATTAGTTGTCGATCTCACAATCCTATCAATTAAACGGCAATTGATGTTAAAACCAAGTAGAAATACTATGACAACTATGAATAAGCTAAACAACACTTTAATGTTAATAAAACGACTTCTACGTGCTGATAAATCGCTTATCCAAAACGATTACTCAAACCTAAACATGACGCGAAACTCAATCTTGAAATCCTAAAATTTTTGTTCTGACTAAACCGTTATCCCAAAACAACTCTCATCAAGACTCACAGCTCCACAACACAAAAAACCAGTCCCAAAGCTCCACAATTCAAAAATTAGATTAAACGGCTCAAATTTCCTAAAACTTTGAATTTAAGCCCTAAATTCGAAAGCAACTTCGATCAAACAAATGAGGAGTGTGAACGCTTATCGAACGTTGCGATATGTAATTGAATTAGCTCAGCTTGGTGTCTGTGACTTGTACACACAAAGCATTTTCTTTTCTCTTTTTCTTCTTCTTCTTTCCCCTTCTCCTCTTTTTCCTTCTTTTCCCGAAAGCTCTTAGTCTCTCTCTCTCTTAAGTTGAGCGTGCACTTCCCCTTTTCTTTCTTTTAGGGCGCATTTGGTAACGATTCTATTCCCGGAACAATTTGATTCTTTTTATTCATTTTTCTAACATTTTAAGCCGTTTGGTAACTATAAAAAATTTCTGATTCTAAATAGAATTGCGTTTGGTACCGTGCTCAAAATTTCTACTCCAAATCATTTTATTTTAATTTTTAAATATATATATTTTTTACTTTTTTACTTTTTTTTTCCTTTTCTTTTTTTCCTTTCTCTCTTCTTCAAGTGTCTGGCGACCTCATCGGAGCGTCGCCAGCTCTCGCTGAGGTCGGCCCTCCTCGGTTGAGCCTCGCCTTGCCTCGCCCAGCCTCGCTGAGGCTCGGCCTCATAGGTGGCCAAGCAGGCCTTGCCGGGGCTGGGCGAGGCCCACCTGGCCACTAGCGAGCTCGTTGGACCGGTTGTCGGCGATGGGCGGCGGACGGCGGCGAACGGCAATCGTGGCGGTGGTGGTAGATGAAGAAAAAGAAAAGGGAAGAAGAAGAAAAAATGGTTTGATTCTTAAATTTGTTCCTGGGAACAAGAATCAACTTTTTTTTTATTCTTGATTTTGTTCCAAATCTACTTCCGGGAACAAAATTTTTACTAAACACGATTTTGTTCCAAAACTACTCCCGGGAGCAGAAAATCGAAATCGAATATTGTTTGATAGTTCTAAAAAGGTCCTTAGTTGATTTTTGGAACTTTTTTTTTTCCTTTAAAGTGGGTCCCACCACCTTATTTTTCGACCTTATCAAGATCTCAAATGTTATGCAAACACTGTGATTGGTTGCTTTTAAAACATCTGCAAAATGATTCCTCATCTTCCCACTACAAGACTCCATGGAAGATGTACGGATGCGATTTGCGTGGCGTGCTGATGCCAGCGCGTCTCTTCCGGGATAAAAGAAAGACTTAGAAAGAGTCAAAGCCAATGACTGGGCTAAAATAATTTCCCGTTGACTGAGCTGAATGAAAGCACGTTTGCCCGCCCATAAAAACTGTAGAAGCCTTGCCAGTCATGTTCAACCATGAAAACTCTGCCCACTTCTCCTCGTTAAGTTCCCAGTTTTCTTCCAAGTTTAAACCGTTTTGGCTACACCCATCATCGGAGTTCTAAAACTCTCACGTCTCTCTACAAACGCAAGGAATCATATTCTGAATCACCATCGTCTCATCGAGAGGCGTCGACTTCAACTTGTTTTATTGACACCCGTTTCTTTCCAATGGCGGTGGCCAAAGCAAAAAAGGGTCGATACGGTCCCGGCTTCTCTGCACTGCCCGAAGGGTGCATCGCAAGCGTGGTGTCCTTCACGAGCCCCCCCGACGCATGCAGGCTTGCATCCGTCTCGTCGATCTTCAAGTTGGCGTGCGATTCCGACGTGGTCTGGGCCTCATTCTTGCCACCGGACTGCTTCTCGATGGTCCACCGGAGCGCTCCATCGCTGAAGGAGCTCTTCTTCAGCCTCTGCGACGACCCGGTCCTCGTTGGGGATGGCAAAATGGTAAGTCTCCCCACCGTCTTCCCACCTCAAGCCGCCTCTTCCTATTCTTTTTGTATTGCCATTCTCTTTTCGAATTGAGGGGGTGATATGCTGTAACTGTTCTTCATGTTAGACGTAATAGAATATCGAGATGTGATTCATGTGATGTACCGTCGCCTGCATGTTTCGAAGCACTGCGAATTTGGCTGGCAAAAAAAAAAAAAAATCGTTCTTTCTTTGTCGAGTAGTCGAATTGAAAGGCGGTGTCATCGGTCATGCTTCTTGGCCTCTTCCCGCCTGAACCCATCGAGTGCATCTTGTTTCTTCAAGGAGAAGCCATTGTCATGTAATAATCATGCTGCGGCTTCCACGGGACTTTTTTATTTTTGCACACAGCCACAATTTGAATGTGAAAGGTTGATTGAATTGTATGAACCAACTCTTGGTTCGCGTCCACAATATAAAGAATGATAAGTGAAGGGTGAAGAAGAAAGAAAGGTTATTTCATCATCTGGAATCGACAAGATTCAAATGGGTTGGAGCAAGGAATTGATAGAAAAATTGACCAACTCAATATACTGTTGATATGGTACTTTGATGACCACTAATGTAGTGCATCTTTAGAGGTGATCTGTATCTGGCTTTAAGATTGTCAACTACCTTTTGATCGATTCGGAGTTCGGAGAGAGTCTGCTTTTCATTTCCGTTAATTGCTCTAAATCCTTCGAACTTTGTTAGCATTTCTCATTAGCCCCTGAACTTTAAATTGGCACCGTTGAATAGTGGCCATGCCACTTTGAAAAGTTAGAGATTACACCCGAATCTTGATTTTTCCGTTGCCATGGTTAGTTTTCCACCTACAAAGCCGGTAAGTGTTACCTATAAATGGATTAACTCAATTCTTTTGACCAAAATAGCCTTTGCTGAATTTTCTTGACTTCATCAATTATGTATCTTCTCTATTTTATTGACTTTATTAACCATGTGATAGAGATCTTTTGGTATAAAACAAATAATAATAAGGAAGTGTATTTTCATGTGACATTTAATGCCTATATAGATAGAATGGGAGAATTACCAAAAAAGTCCTAATCCTATTGCAATTGTGCCAATTCAATCCTAAACCTTTTTTTTTGCTCCAATTTAGTCATAAAGCTTTTACAATTGTGTCAATTTAGTCTATCCGGCCAAAATTGACCGGTTGGCGCCGACGTGGACGCCGCCAAGCGGGCGAACGATTTTTAATATTTTTTTGAATTTTTTTCCACCTTCTTCTTCCTGCGGCCGGCGAGGTCGCCCCGCCGGCCTCACCGGCGCGGCTCGGCCCGCCAGCCATGGTGAGGTCGAGCCTCGCCGGATCGCGGCAACGGTAGCCTCGTCGTCGGCGGGCGAGGCTTGCCTTCGCTAGTGGCCGGCGAGGCTAAGCCTTGCCCAACGACGGCGAGGCCGCCGTCGCCCGGCCAAGGCGAGGCTCGGCCTCACCCCGCCATGGCGAGGTCGAGCCTTGCTAGTGGCTAGCGAGGCTGCCGTCGCCGGGCGAGGCTCGCCCCCGTTGGCCACTCGGCGAAGGCGAGTCTCACCGGTGATGGTGAGGCCGCCATTGCTAGATCCGGCGAGGCTCTACCTCGCCATGGCCGGGCGAGGCCAAGCCTTGCCGTTCTTTGGGCGAGGCTCGCCTTCGCCGGTGGCCAGGCGGGGTGAGCCTCGCCGGTGGCGGCGAGGCTGACCTCGTCGGCTAGAGGAAGAAGAAGGTGGAAAAAAAAAGAAAAAGAAAAAGAAAAAATTCAAAAAAAGAAGAAAAATTCGAAAAAATATCTTAAAAAATATTAAAAAATTGTTCGCGGCCGGCCAATTTTGGCCGGATGGATTGAATTGGCATAATTGTAAAAGGTTTATGACTAAATTTGCAAAAAAAAAAAATGTTTAGGACTGAATTGGCACAATTGCAATATGTTTAGGACTTTTTTGGTAATTCTCCCTAGATAGAATAACTAGCGATTGCAACAAAACATCAAAGTTTATGGGGAAATTTGTACCAGGGGTCACCATGCAATGGTTCTGAAGTTAAGGTGGTCTTGAACAATTATCCCTTTTATTTTCTTTTGATCAAATATCTTGGTTATTGCTTTTATTTAACGTTAAACACGTTTTCCTACTTCAAATTTTGGCGAAAAAGTCACATAAACAACTTTTGCATAAAAAGGCGAAGACAAACGCTCTCACTATTTTATTGGAAAGGGGACAGCACAAATGGTGGAATAAGTGCTAAGCTTTATTGTTTTGTGCATACTATATTTGCTAAAACAGTGAATTGTTTTCTCTAGATGACGTCGGTCCCGCTTCTTGTTACTTATGTGAATCCAACACGCTTTGCAGAGCTATTCGCTGGACAGGCATAGTGGGAAGATATGTATTATGGTATCTGCAAGGGCCCTATCTATAACATGGGGTGATACTCCGATTCACTGGTCATGGGCTTGCTTGCCCAACTCCAGGTAATACATTATTTCGTCCACTCTCAATTTCAAGAAGAAAATGTAAGTAGCATTCATTTGTTTGTCCCTAAATAAATCCTCTGTTGTTTCACCTTCAAGGTGATGATATTATGGAATATCCTTGTGAATGAACAGATTTGCAGTAAGTGGCTGAGCTCATCGATGTATGTTGGCTCGAAATTAGAGGCACGATTAGTTCTGGCATGTTGTTGCCCGGAACCCATTATGCAGCATACTTGGTATTCAAAATTACCCCAACATCTTATGGATTTGAATTCCAGCCTATTGAGGTGGAAGCTAGATTTGCTGGTGATGAAGCGGGCAAGCATGAGCACTCAATTTACTTATCTGCAAAGAAAAACATGCGTGTATGGCAATCCAGGTGGAGATTCAGGCGTGCTGGCGGGTCACTGATGCTTGCACCTGCCGAGGGGAGTGGGAACTATCCTAAAGAGAGACGAGATGGGTGGTCAGAGATAGAGTTAGGTGAGTTCTTGACGAAGGAAGGACAAGATGGAGAGGTTGAAATGAGCGTCATGGAGACAAAGGGGGGTAATTGGAAGGCCGGGCTGGTTGTGGAAGGGATCGAAATTAGGCCCAAGGATGGGAAATAAAAGTGCCTTTATGTAGGACATGTGTAAGTTTGTATGTACTATCCCTTGATTAAGGGCTTTTTCACTTTGTTTTCCTCTTTTTCTTTCCATGTTCCTTTATCAATATTTAGTAGCTTTCCACCTAATCAGAAAGCGTGCCTGTGATCAATATCAACTTTTATCAATATTTAGTAGCTTTCCACCTCATATTTTTGATCTGGGAATGCCTTCTGCAGAAATGATGGAACTTAGATGTACACTTCAACAAAGTCAACACAGACGCTTAAACACTATGATTGGTTTCTTTTATAACATCCGCAAATGATTCATCATCTTCCCACTTCAACCATCTCTTTTGGTATTTACCGGAATATAAGAATCCATTGAAAATATATGAATGAAATTTGGGTTGTGCGCTGGTGCTGGCGCCTCTTTCGGGATAAAGGAAAGACTTAGAAAAGCAAACTCAAAGCCAATGACTAGCTGTTTAATAACATATCCTACTGTCAACATCCATACGTAGACAATAAAAACGATTACAAAATTTTATACTCATTCACATTAATCTAGACTGAAAGGTTACCACTGCAATGTCCCTCAAACTCAACGCCAGTCCTTCGTGACCTTTCGATCCACATCACTATACAACTCACTGGTCATCATCGCTCTGCTGCTTGGCTCAGATGCCTTGGATATCGACACCATCAACAATGTCAAATCCACTACCAAAATGATAAGTTATGGCAACTGTGAGATTTTGTGAGATCATTGTTAACTGTTCTAAAAGTTTAAGCTGTTAGATGAATGCGTGGTTTAATATTTAAATTATTATAACACTCCTCCTCACCCTTAGTTGGGTCTTTTTTTTGCCTAGTACTAAGCTTGGACATATCTAATTAGGGAGATAAATAGGAGTCTAGAAAGATTCGAAATTAGAACCTCAAGCTCTCATATCATGTGATATTTTTTTGTGAGACCACTGCCAACTGTTATAAAATCTTAAGTTATTAGATGAAAGCGTGGTTTAATAGTTGAATTATTCTAATAGTAACTTGGTCGTGGTTCTAGTTTATTGCTATTGCATTGGAAGAATTTGCTTGCATCAGGCCTCTTACACTATGGCCAAGGGTGACACCTATTCCCCCATAACCAATGATACATTCCAAGGCCTGTCCTCTTGCCAGGCTCTACTTGATCAGAACTACCATACAAATGAGGATTTTGTCGTAGGTGCATAGCTGATGATGCCACTAAGAGCATGCCCAAGTACCGACGAGACGGCTAATGGGGCTAAATCCTTGCTTACATATTTGGTGACCCTGGGCGATTCTGTGAATTCAATTACAGAAAGGTGTCACTGTGCAAAGTGTTATGGAGCAAATATGATGATGGAACCCTCTCTAATATAACCTTTAACAAACATTGTCATTCCCCTTACTTGTGCAGAAGATTCCAAGAGTAACTTCTGCTGCTGTCCCAATAAATATGCCGAAGGTAGGCCAGGAAATGACCTCAATTGCATGTCTGACTGGAAGAAGTTTCCTTTCAAGCTGGTCCTCACTATAGGTAGTCATCAAATCTATCTTCTAATTCTGTCCAGCAACACTTCATGCCTGATTGGAAGAGGCAGTTAGAAAAGCAACGCATCCAATACTAAAGAAAAAAACTCAAGTGAGAAAATTCCATTTTCTTACACGCATTTCGCACATTTGCACACTACACTTAGGACTGTTGCACTTTTTTTACACTCATGAACACCTAGCCTTTTTGTTCTCCGCATTTTATCTGTTTGGCACCTTCCTATCTAGCTCCAATGCTCCATTTGACGCACTTGAACTCTCTGATTTTTCCTAGCTTATAGATTGAAATACAACCTGTGAATCTCATTTGCTGTCTATTTGTTTTGTGACTTCATGTACTTCTTCAATCGCGACATGACATTTTTAAGTCCATGGTTTATTCTCTCCTAAGCTAAGTTTTGTGATTGAACACTGTCACGACTAGCGATGTTGCATTGATGTGACGGTACAGCTTTAGGATTGGCAAAGTGACCGAGCAGGCAGCAAATTTTAAATAAAGATGGCTTCTTGTGAATTTTCTTCTAGGGAAAAGTGATGTAGAAGAGAGTTATTATCTACTTCAAAAATACATAGGCTGACTTGGGAGAGTTTGTAGCATTCTGACATGCTTCATATTTAGGAATTGTGAAATCAGACAGGTCATGTCAGACGAATTATTTTGAGAATTTTGACTAGAGGAAACTAGAACGTGTTAACTCACAGTCTCACAGTTTCCTTATAGACTTATTGTTCACTTTAGGTGCGAGCATTGGCAGTGAGTTCGTGTCTTTCGCTTTTCAGCTATTGCCTATACAGGTATCTAAGGAGGTGAAGAGACAGAATTGTCAAGGAGAAACCGTTCAAGCAAAATGGTGGTTTGCTGTTGCAACAAAAGTTCTCAGCCTATGGAAGAGCAACAATATTTTCCGAAGAAGATCTGCAAAGCACGAGAAGTAACTACAGCTGGAGCCGGTTTCTTGGTCAAGAAGGGTTAGGCATGGTTAAAAAAGGGATGCTACCAGATGGTACCATAGTTGCTGTGAAGAAGTCAAAGATCATCAGCGGGGGCCAAATTGAGCAATTTATTAATGAAGTGGTTGTTCTATCACAGGTTAATCATCGGTACATTGTAAAATTGATAGGATGTTTTTTTGAAGACTAAGCTTCCTCTACTAGTATATGAATTCATCCCTAATGCCACCCTGTCATCAGCAGTATAAACATTGTTCCCTTTCTAGGGAAGAGTGGTATCGAATCGCATGCGAAGTCGCTGGTGCAGTAGCATACGTGCTTTCAGCAGCATCAATTCCCATTTAACATCAAGACATAAAGCCGTCTAACATTCTACTGGAGGACAGGTACACTGCAAAAGTCTCTATTTTGGTACTCAAGGCAGGTCCAATTTGAAAAAACTCACCTGACAAGGCTGTGCAAGGCACCTTTGGATACTTGGACCCGAAATATATCCAATCTACTCAGGTCACAGGTAAAAGTGGTGAGTACAGCTTCAAAGTTGTGCTAGTTGAGTGCAGAAGCCAACATCCTTCTCAGGAGATGATGAAGGGCGACATCTAGTTGCTAGCTTTATCTTGCTAATGAAGGAACACCGTTTGTTAGACATCATAGATCCTGTTGTGGCCAATGAAGCAAAGGCAGATGAAGTTTCTGCAGTAGCAATGCTTGCCATGAGGTGTTTGTGATTGAATGGGAGAAAGAGGCCCACCATGAGAGAGGTTGCCATGGAGCTTGAAGGACTACGGAAATCACAAAGTTTCTCTCTGACCACCCAAAGTACCTATACGAAGATGGACTGCCCCCCGATGACAGTGAAGAATTGATAGATAGCACATCCATGTCACTTAAGATTGAATCAATCTCTATATAGACTCAAGCTACAACATTTGGCATTCGTTCTATACCGTTTGTTTATCCCTGACAGGTTTCGTATATAGCATGAGTCGCATCCAGTGAGCAGTTCCATGCAGTTTGGCAACATTAATATCTTTTATGGATTGCATGTCTTTATTCTTCTTTGTTGATAAGAAACTCTTTTTTCTGTTAGTTTCGAGCAAGTAATAGATGCGTTCTTATTTGATTTGCTGGTTGATGCCCAGTGCGTTTCTTCTGGGATAAACTGAAAGGCAAATAAGAAAGATCAAAATTAACCAGCGCGTTTTTTGTGGGATAAAATGAAAGACTAAAAAAGTAAAGTCAACGCAATGACTGGAAAAATGGATTCCTTAGGTAGTAGATGAATCGAAAAACAGTGCTTCTTAGTCAGATTACTTTTGTCGACAACTTCCCACACGGGCCAAGTTAGTGCACTTGTTGCTCAGATTTCCTTGGTTTATGTGCACAGGATGGGTGCCAAAACAGATACTATCAACCCAAACTTTCGAGCTGTCCTTTCTTCTCATAATAAGCTCACTTTTCCTTCTGTGTAACTGAATTTCCCACCGTCAACCAAATGTAGGTGCGGGGCAAGAAATCCCGCTCCTCTGCTTCCACACTGAGAGTTCACACCTCTGCGATGGCCCTCAGGCCCGTGCTAGTCCTTCGTGACATTTTGAGCAACCCCGGGATACGACTTGCATCTTGTTAAATTATGTCTCAAGTTTGAATCCATATATAATACCCGATACGTGCAAAACATTTTCACGCTGAAACGAGGAAGAACGTCCGCGAAGCATTTAATTAAAATTAAGGAGCGCGCGATAGGAGCCGAAAAAGATTCAACCCTTGGCGTTGGAAACGAAGGCTACTATCCATAGGATTCTTCTCATTTGTCAGCATGAAATAAGGCTGAAGGGGTGATCGTCCAATTCTTCTACGTCATTAAATGCATGCACATGGCCATGTGCATGCATGCTTGTAGAAAAATAAAGTTGGTCAGCACTTGTAGGCGCCGAATTCCCTCTTTCACGGTTTCTCTTTTTGTGGGCTTCTCTTGTTTTTATTGATAAAGAAAGAGGGATGGCAGAATAAAGAAAGAGACATGGCAGAGGCTATTCTGCTTCGCATGGTCACACGCGCACACATCTCATTAATTGCATGGAGGCGCATGCTTGCAGATCGGCGCCGTTCTGACAACTCTGGAGTATAATATTGATTTGTTTTCTTCCTGCCACCGATAAAAAAAGCGAGAGAGCTTCGGAGGACGAAGCAAGCTGCGAAAGAAAGAGCTTGGCAGTGAGCGAGAGAAAAGAGCTCGAGAGAGTGAGAGACGAGAGCTCATAGAGAGGTTTTGTGCTTAGTCGAGTCCATTGAGTGTGAGTTGTTAAACACCGTGGGTATCGGATATAAAGTAAGACGGGGAAATACTTGAGTGCATGTGTGATTGTAATTCTGTAATTCTTCGATTTATAGTGAATTATTTTGCTGGCTCTCCCCGTGGACGTAGGTTCTGACATTCGGACCGAATCACATAAATTTCTGGTGTCCTTTATTGTTCCTCGTTTTATTTCTGTCAATTTCTATAGCTCTCGACATAATTGCAAAGCTAAAATCCGCTTCCGCTGCGCTGCCGATTTACAACAATTGGTATCAGAGTTAAGACTTTGCAATTATGTTTGGAGCAAAAGTAGAAATTGAGAAATTTAACGACAAGAACAACTTTGGGTTATGGAGCGTCAAGATGAAGGCGCTATTAACAACTCAATGATTAGCCAAGGCATTGGAGGGCAAGGCTAGGTTGCCCGAAACAATGCGAGATGCCGAAAAGGACGAGCTAATGGAGAAGGCCATGAGTATCATCTGTTGAACCTATCGGATGAAGTGCTAATAGAGGTGGCCGAAGAGGAGGATGCCGCGGCGTTATGGGCTAAAACTTCAGGCCCTCTATGTCACGAAGGGTTTGAACAATCGTTTATATATGCTTTGAAGAGAATGTTCCGGTTTCGATACACTGAAGGTACGTCCATTAGATCCCACCTAGATGAGTTTAATAAACTCATGATGGACTTGAAGAATGTTAGCAAGATTTTAGATGATGAAGAACAAGGCATGATGTTGTTGGCGTCTCTACCGGAGTCATGGGAGCACTTTACTGACTCCTTGTTACAGGGGCGTACCACGATTACCTCAGAAGAGGTAAAATTTGCCCTATTCTCAAAGGAGTGGCAGAGAAAGTTGCGTGATGACAGTCTAGCGCAAGATGTAGCGCGCGGATTGATGATTCGAGGTAGAGACCAACATCGAAGGCCCAGCAACAGAAGCAAAAGCAAGAGCAGGTCGAAGTCGCGACATAGAAAATCAAAAGGTCGTGTGAAGTGCTTTGAATGTCACGAGGAGGGGCACATAAGGAGAGATTGTCCAAAGCTAAGAAATAAAGGCGGTTGGCAAAATGCCACAAGTAGTGTGGCGAATGTTGCCGAGGAGAGTACCAGTGATGCCGAGGCTGTCCTATGTGTATCTATGAGTTCGTCAGGAGACGAATGGGTGCTAGATTCTGGATGTTCCTATCACATGACTCCTCATAAGAACCGGTTCACTACCTACCAAATTGCGAGATGGTGGTAGGGTTCTTTTGGGGAATAATGCAGCTCCTCGCAAGGTTGTAGGGATAGGAACTTGTTCGGATCCGAATGCACGATGGCGTAGAACGAACGTTGACAGACGTAAGGCACGTACCAAAGCTCAAGAAGAGCCTTATTTCTCTGGGTACACTCGATGGGTGCAAATACACAGCTGAAGGTGGAGTACTGAAAATCTCTTGAGGTGCCTTGACAGTGATGAAAGGGAAGAAAGTGAATTCTCTCTATCATTTACTAGGAGAAACCGTGACCGAAGTTGCTGCAGTTTCATCAGGTGAGTCAGACTCAAATTTGACTCAGTTATGGCATATGCGATTGGGACACATGAGTGAGGCAGGTATGACGATGCTGAGTGAGAAAGGGTTGCTGAAAGGTCAGAAGACAGGAAAGTTGGACCTATGTGAGCACTGCATCTTCGGGAAGCAACGTCGTGTTAAGTTTGGTACAGCTCTTCATTCAACCAAGCAACCGGTCGAATACATTCATTCAGATGTTTGGGGACCGTCTCCAGTTCCATCGAAAGGAGGTGCCAGATATATGCTAACATTAATCGATGATTACTCAAGGAAGGTATGGGTGTACTTCTGAAGCACAAATCGAGGTATTTGATCGGTTCAAGAATTTTAAGGCATTGATTGAGAAAGCGAGTCAAGTAAACAAATCAAGTGCCTGAGAACTGATAATGGCATGGAGTTCTGTGGTAAGGACTTTACCGAGTTCTGCCAAAAGGAAGGGATTGTGAGACACCGCATAGTTCCCGGGACACCACATCTAAATGGCGTAGCAGAACGGAAGAACAGAACTCTACTTGAGCGAGCTTGGTGCATGCTTTCGCATGCAGGATTGGGCAAGGAATTTTGGGCCAAAGCAATAAATATTGTATGTTACCTGGTTAATCGATCTCCATCTTCTACTATCGAGTGGAAGACTCCTGAGGAAGTATGGTCGGGGAAACTTGTTGATTTCTCCGGATTACGAATATTCGGATGTCCTGCGTATGCTCATGCAAGAGATGGTAAGCTTGAGCCAAGGGCGAAGAAGTGCATATTTCTGGGTTATGCACAAGGGGTGAAAGGCTACCGGTTGTGGTGCACTGATCCTAGATCACCCGGTTTTCTAATCAGCAGAGACGTGATCTTCAACGAGATTGCAATGCTTCAAAAGAGGAGTCTTGAGACTCAACCAGCAGAGCAAACAGATCATGGTGTCAGAAGTGAGGTGGAGATTCAAGCGGAGTCTCCAAAGACCTCAGAGGTAACAGAGGAAGAGATTGTTGATGAGGCCACAATTTCTGAAGACGATGTTATTGAACAACCAGTAGAGCCACAACACAACATAGCCACGGGCAGACAAAGAAGGCAAATTAAACCACCGGTACATTATGGTTATTCTGATATTGCCTATGCATTAACTGTAGGTGATGAGGTGGAGATGGATGAGCCTTCATCCTATTATGAGGCGATGGCTAGTGCTGAGTCATCACAGTGGCTAGAGGCTATGAGTGAAGAAATAGAATCACTCTATCAGAATCAGACATGAGAGTTGGTCAAAGTACCCAAAAGTCAGAAAATTGTCGGATGCAAATGGGTCTACAAACGGAAGGGGCATTCCGGTGTAGAGGCGGCCGGGTTCAAGGCGAGACTTGTTGCGAGGGGGTATACTCAACGAGAGGGCATCGACTACAATGAAGTGTTCTCTCCTGTGGTAAGGCATACCTCTATTCGTGTATTACTTGCCTTAGTTGTTGCACAGGATCTTGAGCTGGAGCAACTAGATGTGAAAACGGCATTTCTTCATGGTGAATTGGAGGAACGAATTTACATGAAGCGGCTGAGGATTTGCTATTCTAGGTAAGGAAGACCATGTTTGCTTATTGAAGAAATCTTTGTATGGACTGAAACAATCTCCTAGACAGTGGTATAAGCGTTTTGATGCTTTCATGACTAGTCAAGATTATTCGAAAAGTCAGTTTGATAGTTGTGTTTACTTTAGGAGATTGGAGGATGGGTCTTTGATTTATTTGCAATTATATGTTGATGATATGTTGATAGCGGCTAAACATATGTCGATATTGATGTGTTGAAGCGGCGGTTGAGTGCGAGTTTGAAATGAAAGAATTAGGTGCTTTGCTAAGAAAATATTGGGTATGGAGATTTTGCGTGACGAGGGGCTGCGAGAACGTTGCGTTTGTCTCAAAAGAAATATATTGAGAAGATTGGGGCACGTTTTAATATGCAGTCAGCAAAATCTGTAAGTACTCCTTTAGCCGCACATTTTAAACTTTCTGACAAGTTATCACCGCAAACTGAGGAGGAGGAGGAACATATGTCCTGTGTTCCTTATTTTAGTGCAGTGGGTAGTATTATGTATGCCATGGTATGTACTAGACCTGACATTTCACAGGCTGTAAGTGTTGTCAACCGTTACATGAAGCACCCAGGAAAGACTCATTGGGAAGCCATGAAATGGATCCTCAGATATCTAAAGGGGACAACAGACGTTGGCATTATGTATCGGAGGAACGTTAATGGCAAAGAGACCACAAGGTACGTGGATTCGGATCACGCCGGTAACTTGGATGATCGCAGATCGCTAGCAGGGTATGTGTTTACACTAGCAGGTGGTGCAATAAGTTGGAAAGCGTCTTTACAAGACGATGTTGCGTTGTCTTCAACTGAGGCGGAGTACATGGCACTAACCTTTGTTGCAAAGGAGTCAATATGGCTAAGGGGTTTGCTCTCGGACCTTGGACTGGAGCAGAAAAGTGTCACCATACACTGTGACAATCAAGGTGTGATATATTTGGCTTATAATCCAATATATTACGAGTGAACGAAACATATTGACATTAGGTACCATTTCATCCGAAATGTCATAACGAAGGGTAAAATTGTTGTGAAGAAAATAGCAATAGCGGAGAACCCAGCAGATATGATGACGAAGCCTGTTCCTTGACAAAGCTCGAGCTCTGTATGAGCTCGATTGGCGTCTGTAGAGTATGATCGCCTATTGGGGCGTTGGGAGAGCCGAGCATGAAATATAAGCACTATAACTTGGCTTCAAACATCGAGCTAATGTGAAGAATTATTAAATTATTTCTCAAGTTTGAATCCATATATGATACCCAATACGCGCAAAACATTTTCACGCTGAAACGAGGAAGAACGTCCGCGAAGCATTTAATTAAAATTAAGGAGCGCGCGATAGGAGCCGAAAAAGATTCAACCCTTGGCGTTGGAAACGAAGGCTACAATCCATGGGATTCTTCTCATTTGTCAGCATGAAATAAGGCCGAAGGGTGATCGTCCAATTCTTCTACGTCATTAAATGCATGCACATGGCCATGTGCATGCATGCTTGTAGAAAAATAAAGTTGGTCAGCACTTGTAGGCGCCGAATTCCCTCTTTCACGGTTTCTCTTTTGTGGGCTTCTCTTGTTTTTTATTGATAAAGAAAGAGGGATGGCAGAATAAAGAAAGAGACATGGCAGAGGCTATTCTCCTTCGCATGGTCACACGCGCACACATCTCATTAATTGCATGGAGGTGCATGCTTTGCAGATCGGCGCTGTTCTGACAACTCTGGAGTATAATATTGATTTGTTTTCTTCCTGCCACCGATAAAAAAAGCGAGAGAGCTTCGGAGGACGAAGCAAGCTGCGAAAGAAAGAGCTTGGCAGTGAGCGAGAGAAAAGAGCTCGAGAGAGTGAGAGACGATAGCTCGTAGAGAGGTTTTGTGCTGAGTCGAGTCCATTGAGTGTGAGTTGTTAAATACCGTGGGTATCGGGTATAAAGTAGGACTGAGAAATACTTGAGTGTATGTGTGATTGTAATCCTGTAATTTTTCGATTTATAGTGAATTATTTTGCTGGCTCTCCCCGTGGACGTAGGTTATGATATTTGGACCGAACCACGCAAATTTCTGGTGTCCTTTATTGTTCCTCGTTTTATTTCAGTCAATTTCTATAACTCCCGACATAATTGCAAAACTACGATCTGCTTCCGCTACGCCGCCGATTTACAACACATCTCACCATCCGTTCTCTACTCAGACTCTTCAGCTGAAGCAGCCATCGACAACATTCCATCCACCACTAACAAAACACCGCCCTGAAAAGCTTGGTCATTGTTCCACTTTCATGCAATTGCTTCGGACGGGTCTACTTGCTTCAGGTTTTTTATACTGTAGCCAGCGGCAACACATATTCGTCACTTGCCAATCTTACTTACCAAGGTCTGGCCTCTTGCCAGGCAATAGCTGATCAGAGCTACATGAGTAATGGTAATTTTATACTTGATGGAAAGCGGATGATTCTGCTAAAATGAGTGTTGCGACCCTCTTTTGCATCAGGGGAAAAAGGACAAGGTTTATTAGCGACACAGAGTTGGATGAACAGTACTCAATCGGTGCGGGTTCTCTCATACCCCTACCTCTTGGGAATTTTTCATGTAGATTTGATTAGTCCTATGAGAATTTAATACAAGGTCTTGCCACTAAAAGTGAGGTATGAGAGTATATCTCACTTAACCATAGATCAAGGGCCAAGACTTGATTACACTAGTTATCTAACTAGTGACCTTTCGGTACTTAAAATTGATCATTTGTCAGCTAAGGTTTTTAGACAGTCGTTATGAATCCTAAGGTTCTTGTCCGCTAAATGTCCATGCAAGTGCCGTTTGTATTTATTATGATCCTAGTGTGTGGCCTAACCATCAAACTAGGCTAAACAAAATAAGACAAACTTAAATTAGGAAACGATGAAATCAAACACATCAAAAACGATAATAAGATGAGAGTAAAAGGTGAAGTAAAGTAACCCAATATAAGTTCTTCAATGAATATAACATGGCCTAGTTATTAAGCCCCAAGACATCATTCCCATGACTTTATTTTTCGATGTTACTCTCCAAGGAGAAGCGGTATGGTCACCCTATCATTTTCTTAACCCTTTTAATTTCCTTTTGGTTAAATATCACGGTTATCGTAAGTTGGCTTTTATCTAACGTCTCTTCTCTTCCTTTAAATTTTTGAAGTGTATATAATTGAGACTTACTTGAAATTTTGGCGAAAATGTCAATAAAATGCCACAGTAAATGCCCCTACTATTCTACTTGGAAGTTAGAGAAGAGCAAGGACGGTGGAATGAGTGCTAAGCTCTATTGCTTTGCGCATACCATATTTGCTGAAACAATGAATTTCATTTTCTCAAGACGACGTTGGTCGGGCTTCTTGTTGCTTATGTGGATCTACCATGCTTTGCAAAGCTTAAATGTATCTTGCTATACGCGAGGGCTGGTGGTGGAAGGGATCGAAATCAGGCCCGGGGATGGGAAATAAAAATGCCTTAGTGAAGGGCGTGGGTAAGTTTTTGTACAGTCCAATGATTAATAGTTTTTTTTCTTATCTATGTTGTTATTTCAATGTTCCATTGTCAATTTTCAGCAGCTTTCTACAAAATCAGAAAAGTGTGCTTGTAAACCATATTTTCAATCTTCAAGTGGTGAAAGCATATGTCATGAAGCAAATGGTTCTTGATCCTGTGACCGTGCACTGGATGCCTAATTTGAAATATGCAAAGAGTTTCTTTCCTTAGCGTTTTACCAAAAAGTGATTAAATTATGTTTCGGATTTGAATCGTTTATGAAACTCAACTCGATTAGAGAACGTAGACTGATTCACGTTGACAAGGACAATTAGGCAGGCAGCTTCTTAGGTGGTGAAATAATTCTTAGGAGATAATACTAAAGATCGGCCACATATTTATTTGTTATTAAAATTGACCAAGACCAAGTCCTGCACACTCCAGCTTGGTCGACGTCCCCCTTTGGCCAATGAACTCTTCTCTTTCTTTAACTAGTACAAAAAAGGGCCCACGAGTAGGGTAAAGCCAGAGGAAAGAAAAGCAAAGAAAAGAACGGGGTTTTCTTTGGCTCTAGCCTTCAGGTTGTCATTTTCTGTCCATCGTTTATTTCATCGATGCTTCTGCATTGACTTAATTTGCAAGAGCCCGATTAGTTTTCTCGTTAATATTTCAACAAAAGTTGTTGAAATTCAAGTTCCTTGTGAGTTGTTCAAGATACTGATTTTCATTTCATGAAGGAAATGAAAGGGCCTAGTGCTGTTTATTGAGCCATGGAGTGCTCTCAAATTCGAGACAACCACACTTTATCCATTTACGGCCCTGCTGATAATGTAAACCTTCCGATGGACTAAGGGCGCAAATTGTTCTCTTTGGATCTTAATGAGTATCCCACGGGTAACTAAAGGGAAGGAAGTCTTACTTCAGCAAAAGAAGGATGACCACGGAAGAGCACATAATAAATTAATTAACAATCATACGAAACCTGTTTCAGAGCAATGCTGGACAGTTCTTCAGGTTTGCTATTTCGTAGAAAAAAATGGCAGCCACCGTCGACAGTCAACGGTCAAATCCGGAAGTCTACCTCTACGGTCAGTTCTGGATGACGGTCAACAGTCTTGATTTCTACGGCGTGTCGGCCTTGGCTACTTTCCGTTTGGTGTTTTCATCAATATAGGTGTTGGTTCTTTGCATACAAGAGTTGCAGCTACGTGCAAGCCAAATCTCAGTTATTTCAAAACCATGGATCTGTCCTCCCTCTCAATCTTATCACCGATCCTATTACTCTCACCTCTGTTTAATCACATATCCTATTGCCAACAGCCATATAGTTACAACCAGCAGCTCAACTGCTCATCCACGACATCTGGAGTGAAAGGTTACCTCTGCAATGGCCCTCAAACCGAATGCCAGTCCTTCCTGACCTTTCGTTCGACCTCCCTATACAACTCACCATTTGCAATCGCTTCGCTGCTCGGCTCAGATGCATTGGACATAGCCACCATCAACAACATCAAATCCGTTGCCGAAGAGATCCCTTTTGGTAACTTGGTCATAGTTCCAGTTGATTGCTATTGCAGTGGAAGCGTGTACTTGTACCTGGCCACTTACCGTGTGGCCGAGGGAGACACCTATTTCACCATAGCCAATGATACATTCCAGGGCCTGTCCTATTGCCAGGCTCTAATGGACCCTCAATGCACAGATGATGGTTCCACTAAGATGCGCATGCCCAAGTACCAATGAGACAGCTAATGGGGTTAAATCCATGCTTACATATTTGGGGACATCGAAAGAAACTCTGGCCACAATTGGGGAAAGCTTTGGGGTCACTTCGCAAAGCATTATGGAGGCAAATATGATGACGGATACCTCTGTATTATACCCTTTTACTTCCATCCTCATTCCCCTTAATTGTTCAAAGATTTCCAAGAGTTCCTTCTGTTATTGTCCCAATGGATTTGCCAAAGGTGGGGAACAAAATGGCCTCAATTGCATGCCTGACCGGAAGAAGTTTCCTTTCAAGCAGGTTATCGTGATAGGTAGCCATCAATCTCTCTGCTAATTCTGTCCAGCAACACTGCGTGCCTGATTGGAAGAGATTACCCTTTTCCTGTATTTATTTTGGCTGTGACGATGGCAGTTAGAAAATCTTTGACTAATGCACGGAGAGATACATTCGTTAATTTAAAATTATGCATCCAATACTTGAGGAAAAACTCGAGTGCGAAATTATTGCTTTTTCTTACGCATGCCATTTTGCATACTACACATCGGACCATTGCGCTTTCTTTACACTCGTGTACACTAAGCCTTTTTTCTCTTCGCATCTTATCTATTTGGCACTTTCCGGTCTTGTTCAAATGCTCCAGTTGACGCACTTGATCTCTCTGATGATTCTTCCTTGTTTATAGATTGAAATACAACACATGAATCTCATTTGCTGTTTCTTTATATTGTGGCTTCATGCAAATATTCATCATTTACTTTTTCTTCATTTCATTTGAGACATGACATTTTAAGTCCATGGTTTGTTCACTCCTAAGCTTTGTGATTGAACGCTGTCACAACTAGGGATGTTGCAGTGATGTGAAAGTACTCCCTTAGGATTTGCAAAATAAACAAGAAATTGCAGGCAGAAAATTGGAATACTTTAGATGGCTTCGTTGTGAATTTACTTTAGAGAAAAGTGATGTAGGAGGAAGTTTTATTACCTACTTCAGCAACCTATACATAGGCTGACTTGGGAAAGCGTGAAAGTTAGCATTCTGACATGCTCCATACTTAGGAATAGTAAAATTTAATTGGTCATGTCAGGCAAATTATTAGGAGCATTTTCAATAGACGGAGCTAGAATTTGTTATCTCCCAGTTTCCTTAAAGACTTCATGTTTTATTTAGGTGCTGGCATTGGTATGGGATTCTTGTGTCTTTCGCTTTTCAGCTATTGGCTTTACATATATGTAAGGAAGCGGAGAGATAGAATGGTCAAGGAGAAACTGTTCAAGCAAAATGGTGGTTTTCTGTTGCAACAAAAGTTTGCACCTTTTGGAAGAGATGGAAGAGCAGCAATATTCTCTGAAGAAGATCTGCAGAGAGCAACAGATAACTACAGCCAAAGTCGGTTTCTTGGTGAAGGAGGGTTTGGCACGGTTTACAAAGGGATGCTGCCAGATGGTACCATAGTTGCCGTGAAGAAATCGAAGATCATCGACAGGGGCCAAACTGAGCATTTTATCAATGAAGTGGTTGTTCTATCCCAAGTTAATCATCGGAACATTGTAAAATTGATAGGATGTTGTTTGGAGACCAAGCTTCCTTTACTAGTGTATGAGTTCGTCCCTAATGGCACCTTGTCACAGCATATTCATCAGCAGGACAAAGATTGTTCCCTTTCATGGGAAGACCGGTATAGAATTGCATGTGAAGTCGCTCAAGCAGTAGCGTACATGCATTCTGCAGCTTCAATTCCCATTTATCATCGAGACATAAAGCCGTCTAACATTCTGCTGGATGACAAGTACACTGCAAAAGTCCCTGATTTTGGTACCTCAAGGCCCGTTCCGTTAGAAAAAACTCACCTGACAACGGCTGTGCAAGGGACCTTCGGATACTTGGACCCGGAATACTTCCGATCTAGTCAGTTCACAGATAAAAGTGATGTGTACAGTTTCGGAGTTGTGCTTGTTGAGTTACTTACGGGGCATAAGCCAACATCCTTCCCAGGAGATGAGGACGGAAGACATCTAGTTGCTAGCTTTGTCATGCTAATGAAGGAGAACCGTTTGTCAAAGATCCTAGATCCTGTTGTGGCCAATGAAGCGAAGGCGGAGGAGGTTCTTGCAGTAGCAATGCTTGCCATGAGGTGTTTGAAAATGAATGGGAGAAAGAGGCCCACCATGAGAGAGGTTGCCATGGAGCTTGAAGGACTAAGGAAATCTCAAAGTTTCTCTCAGACCAGCCAAAATCCTTGTGCATTTGAAGATGGACTACCTGATGAAGCCAATGAAGAATCGATAGATAGCACATCCATGTCACTTGAAGTTGTATCAATCTCAGTAGAGACATTGAGCTAGAACATTCGGTGTTCATACTGAACTTGATGTTTCTTTATCCTAGACAGCTTTGGGGGTAGGGCATGTCCCATGCAGTTAGCAGCAGCAATTATTAAAATCACCAGAAGATACCTTTCACTCAAATGATTCTCTTTTACTTTACTTCAGCTTGATGTTTTTCTTAAGCACTGGATACCTAATTAAACTTTATTCAAAATATTTGCTGTCAATTAAGGTGGGGAGTTCATTTCCACGGATCAATAATAATGGTTAATTCTCTTTGCATTATGTGATTGATTCAGTTCTCTTTTTCCCAATCAATAATGCATGATGCTTTGGATTTTTTTTACACCGGCTACATCATATACTATTGTTTCTGATTCCTACTACAGACTTTTCATATGCACACCCCAACTTTGTGAGTAACTTGCTGGAAAATATCTAGCGAATATGTTGAAGCTGCTCACATTCCTCAATCTCCTTTGAATAACAGGTGATGTTGGTATTGAAGCCTTGTGCTTTTATCTATCAAGTTCTATAACATTGTTTATGTCCTATGGAATAGCCAGACTTCGCCTCAAGTTGCAACTTCCACATTTCCGAATTGCTTCTTGACAAAATCCATAGCATAAGCAGGATAGAATTATTCACAACTCCATACTAAAAGCAACAGCACTTTCATAGCCTGACACAGCTATCATGAGATACGGTTTCTTCAGAAGATGCATCACTGTTTGATAACAATCAAGTTGTCCTGTTTAGTGACATGATCCTCAGAATCCCTGTGATACTTGGCCACTCCGTGCCTCGTTTGCAATGAGAATTCTGTATTCTCGAGTTAAGACAGTCAATTGAAGATGATTGAATGAAGGGGGTAGAGATTAATGGTGTGATTTGAGAGAAAATTAAACCAAGCTCAGTTTGGTACATATAAACTTAATCTTTTATATTGAAATCAAAAGACACTGGCGAATCCCCTGCCATACTCGGTATCCAAATACATCTCGACAGCAAATGAATTCCAATCAATAGCTCTGTGCAGGGAAGGAGCAAGTTTGTCTGTAATCTGTACTTTCCTTTTCTGTTGTTGTTCATTCAATGTTCCTTTGTCAATTTTTAGCAGCTTTCTACAAAATCGGAAAGCATGCTTGTGATCTATATCGACTTCAATCTCAAGTGGGCTAAGCATATGTCCAGGAACGAACAGTTTTTGATCCGTTGAGCCAACGCCCGACACCTAATTCAAAATGTGAATGAACGTTTGTTTAATTTGTGTTATACTGGAGCCGTTGACGTTCAAGTTCCTCATGAGCTGTTCAAGATCATTTGGAGGATTGCTTGAGGCCAACCGAATTCTCTTTCCATTTTCTACAGCTGCGACATACTCGATCTGATCAGATTGAGTGTGCCTATTTCGCTTCTCATGCATCTTGAAAGCCGAGGAGCTCAACCTTGAATACTGTGTTAGGTGATTGTTCATTTTACTCGAATCAAGTTAAAAGTAGAGTTGGAGGAAATGAGAAGCTCTACGCAGCTGATCTCGATCTCCATCTCTTTTGAATCCAGATGTTTGGTCATCGATTAATATCAGGGTCGAGTCAATCATGTACTCCTTGGAGCTCAAACCGCTTGATCATCAGTCGTTCTGAAACTTCGAACTTGCTCCTTGTCCGAACAACTGATTGCTAACTGTATCAACGGTACTTCATGAAAAAAAGAAGGGCCCCAATGGGGGTCGACATTTCTGAGCAACCACGGATCTGTCACTGGCACAACCCAACTTGCCAAGTAACTCCATTAATTTGTTGTCATGGAATTGTATGTAATTTTTATGTTGGCTTCAAGAACTTGTATGGATGCAATTCGGGGAAAACCATCTAACAAGTTTTGAATTTATTATTGCACTTTAGCCGGTTCAGACATAAACATTTCAATTTTGTCAATTGAGTCCTAAATATTTTTATTTTTTGCCAATTAAGTCCTCTAGCCAATTTTAAATGGAAATCACTGATATAGGGTGGTCGTTGCAGATATAGACAATTTTTTTATTTAAAAAATTGAATAAATTTTAATATATTCCATGTTATTTCTTTTCTTCTTTCTTTTTCTTTCTATTTTTTTTTTCTCCACCAAGTTTGGCAAGGGTCACGGTTATAGCCCGGTAAGGGCCGGCTAACCCTTGTCGGTCACGAGTGAAGGTCTTGACCCTCACCTAGATTTGGTGAGGGCTCGTGACTAGTGAGCGCTTCGCCGCCCTTATCAAGCGTGGAAGGAAAAGAAAAGGAAAAGAAAGGAAAAAGAGAGAGAGAGAGAGAGAGAGAGAGAGAGAAAAAGAGAAAAGAAGAAAAATTGAAATTAAAAAAATTTGTTCATGTTAGCCATGTCACATAAAATAGTTGTCATCCATGTCAACAATTACTAACTAAATTGACCAAATGAAATTAATTGGTAAAATATGAAAATGTTCAGAACTCAACTCATAAAATTGAAATGTTTATAACTAAATTGGCAAATGTTCAATAAATTAAAAAAAAAATTAGATAATTTTCCTACGCAATTTGTGGTTGCGATGATGGCGGCGAGGATGTCGAGATGATCAGGTCAAAATTGGGGAGGGAGCGAGGGAGGAACTTGTGCCGAACGGTGTCAGATTCGGAGCGAAAGGTGCAGGAGACGGTAGAGAAGCGGGCGGCATCGCGAGGGGGTGGTGAGAGAGAGTACATGTTCGATGCACCCCTCAGGAATCCGCCCATCTCCACCATCTTTTGGAATTGATCACGTTCGAAGCTCGGTCCAATGTTCTTGGTTCAACTCGACAGTGAATTGCCTGTCCGAGGCTGCTGACCACCACCATACACACGAAGCAGATGCTCACAGTCGCAGTTTTCCATTCTCTTTTCTCGTCTTCCTCGGGTCACGGGCTCGAACGTCACTTCCCAGTGCGGCCGAGAGGTCCGAACCGGAATAAGATGGGTTTTTGTTTTGAGATGGATATCTTTCAAAGCTTCTAGTGGAGTGCTAGTAACAAGCTTTGCCGAGGACATGACTCAAATTTATGATAGGCTGACGAAAACGTTAATTTTTCGTGCTTTCTTCACTATTAGTGAACAATTGCTCCTTTTTTTTTTCTTTTATGTAGTAGGCTAGGAAGCATTGATACTTTTCGAGCCTTCATGTCGTGTCAGACTCTCTAACACGTGTCTAACACTCTCCGACACTCGATTAATAAATGTTGGATTTCCGACACCTGATTAATTATACCGACACCTGATTAATTATGTTGGGATTCAAGTGGGCGGAAGACGACTTACCTGATTCCGATGCGCAAACAACATTAACCCCGGAACGAACGTTGAATTGCGGATGAATCACGAACGAAATTACTCCACGTTGGTTTGGATGCGATCACGAGGAAAGCACCCGATTTCCACGGCGTAAATGCAAACCGTTCTCATAAATATGAAATGGAACGCCTTGATGGAAAAGGGGAGAGAAAGGAGCGTACGTTCTCTCTAAGCGTACGTTCTGCCAACAACCACCATTAGCGGTTGTCTTCTA
This sequence comes from Eucalyptus tenuipes, assembly GCA_014182365.1. Lineage (NCBI taxonomy): Eukaryota > Viridiplantae > Streptophyta > Magnoliopsida > Myrtales > Myrtaceae > Eucalyptus > Eucalyptus tenuipes. The sequence goes on along the minus strand of CM024544.1, from coordinate 12,417,902 downwards.
CGAGGCTTTTATACCTCTCACTTCATACCCTTTCAATAGTGTCTCGCACCCCATCATGGACGTATTAATAAATAAAATACTACATCTCCCACTCGGACATGATGGGCTTGATAGCTCTCTTTCAAGAATACAAGGCGTTCTACATTTATCAACTTTACAAAACAATTCATACTGGCAAGTAAGCCGTGCGACCAGTGAGTACACCTGCACTTGAGAGCTCAAATTATGCACCTGTTAGGAATGACATAATGGCTACAACCCCGAAAAGAAATAAACAATCGATGTCTCACAGTGCTCCAGACATATTTTGTTACATCAATCCAAATATACCTATCCCTTAAAAGTTATACTTGACTATCCTAAAAAAAAAACACACAATGTATTTACAATTATATCCGCAACCACATAAGGCGATATAATTGGTTGACCAGTAAATACATGTGATAGATGTAAAACAACAATAGTCTTCCTTCGCACTCATGTCTCTCTCCATTTCAGAACAACTGCTTTCCTAGACACGTCTCATAAAGCCATATCTATTCATGACCGCCGATAACATGCTAAAGTAGCAACATTGATCTTTCACTTCAAAAACATAGTCAGAAGTAACATAGGACACATAATGAGGTAAATTATAAATTACCTCAAGGGCTCACACGATGAGTAAATAGGGATAATTTTACTCATCTTCCCTTATTGGTCGTACAATGCACATGTAGTATGAATTACATGCTATAGTGGATTTCTCTTTTTATAAGAGCGTATGTCATTTATTAAATATATCCACTATACGGATCTTAGCTTAAACATAATCACGTGCTCCTCACGTACTCATGTTTAGCTCGAGTGCTATATCAGCTCGCTTTCTATAGTGCCCAATTAAGTACTCGCATCCGGCATATTTCAGACATACATGATTGTGGGACTATCATGTTCGGTCTTATTATTAACAAATCACATACCTCATCTTGACTCCAATCAAGGCGACATATAATTTTATGTACTAAACTTGCTTTTCAGCATTTACTTGTACATAATGTCTCATCTCAACATGCTAGCTATAGCACTTGAGGTGATTGCTCGTGTGAGTGAGCCAATCAATGCCTGCTGACATACTTTTCAATAATATATATGTGTATGTGCTAGTCTCATGGTGGATTTGTACTAATTGATAAAATATCAAATCACTAATAAACAAACAAGTACAATACATATGTCCACATATACATAAACCAGTAATCCTCTACAATAACACATATCACATTCTACGCAGTCCTAGTGACATCCTATGGGTCAAGAATATGTCTCTAGGAATAGCCTTCGTAAATGGATCAGCAACCATTCTATTGGTTGAAATATATTGTAGGATCACTTCTTTCTGCGCTATAATATCTCTGATGAAGTTGTTCTTTATGTCAATGTGCTTTGTCCTTCCATGATACTTGGGATTCTTCACATAGGCAATGGCTGCTTGACTATCGCAATAAACTGTCACCGGTCTTGGAACCTCAGTGACAGTGGCTAAATTTTCCAAGAACCGTTTTAGCTATACTGCTTCTTGCACTGCGACAGAACATGCAATAAATTCTGCCTCCATAGTAAACAAGGCCGTGCATGTCTGTTTCTTGCTATTCCAAGAAATTGCACCTCCATTGAGCAAAAACGCATATCCAGAAGTCGATTTACGCTCATCTAGGTCTCCACCCCAATCGACATCCGAATAACCCAATAGGCGTAAATCATTCCCTTGGTAACAAAGTCGATAGTCCATAGTGCCTTTCAAGTATCTCAGGATCCTCTTCACCGCTTTCCAGTGTGCTTGACCAGGATTTGATTGATATCGGCTCACCAATCCCACAGCATAACATATGTCGGGTCGAGTACACATCATAACATACATCAAACTTCCGACCGCACTAGCGTAAGGAACGATTTCCATTACTTTAATTTCTTCTAGAGTCTTAGGACACATCTCGGTACTTAGGCCTTCACCTTGCATGACAGGGGTATTAATGGGATTACAGTGCTGCATATTGAAACGTTCAAGAATCTTCATAATATAAGATTCTTGTGATAAAGTAAGGAGTTTCCTTAATCGATCTCTTTCGATCTTAACTCCTAATATATAAGCAGCTTCTCTCATGTCCTTCATTTCAAAATTGGAGGACAACCATTCTTTTATAGTGATAACCAAAACCTTGTCATTTCCAGCCAACAGAATATTGTCCACATAAAGTGATAAAATCACAAATTTATCTTCGAACCGCTTGACATATACACAGTGATCTTCTTCAATCATCGTGAAACCAAAAGTTGTTATGGTTCGATGAAAACGAAGATACCACTGTCTAGATGATTGCTTAAGGCCATATATTGAGCGATGAAGTTTGCAAACTTTATGCTCTTGACCTTTAGCTATGAAACCTATTGGTTGTTTCATATAAATTTCCTCATCTAGTTCTCCATTGAGAAATACCGTCTTTACATCCATTTGATGTAATTCGAGGTCCAAATGTGCAACGATGGCTAGAATAAGGCGTATTGAGGCAAACCTTACAACTGGTGAAAAGGTTTCCTCATAGTCTATACCCTCTTGTTGAGTATAACATTTTGCCACAAGATGAGCCTTATACTTTTCAATGGATCCATCTGCCCTTCGCTTAATCTTAAAGACCCATTTGTTTCCGATGGCCTTATGATTGGGTGGTAGATCAATCAAGTCCCAAACATGATTTGCCCTCATTGACTCCATTTCATCTTCCAAAGATTTTCATCATTCTTCCTTATCAGAGGATGAGAGAGCCTCTTGAACAGTCTTAGGCTTGGCATCGTCTTTTTGAGCAATCATAAATGCTTCCCCTTCAATCTCAAAACGACGACGGGGAATACTTTTACGATTACTTTTATGCAATTGAATTTCTCTTAAATTCAATTCGTCAGGCGATGCAACATCCCACTAGGTCTTGTGTGTTGAGGTAAATCTTCATTTCCCTCTACAACATTACTGGGTGTGTTATTAGGATCTTCCATCTCATATAATTGGAAGTCTTTATCAGTCTCACCTCTACTAGGAAAATCGTTCCCCAAGAACGTGACATTTCGTGATTCCATTTCGGTCACACTCTCATCAGTTTGTTCACCTATGAACACGTACCATTTGGAGTGTTCAGAATATCTTATAAAGATACATTTCTTCCCTCTTGGACCTAATTTGCCATACTTATGAGAAGAATCATGAACATAAGCTGCACATCCCCATGGACGTAGACTACTTAAGTCTGGTTTCCTGCTAATCCATAATTCATAAGGGGTGGAAGTGACCGATTTTGAGGGCACTCGGTTAAGTACATAGGTAGTAGTCAATAATGCATCTTCCCAATAGGAGATAGGTAAATTTGCTTGCGCCATCATAGACCTAATCATTTCCATTAGGGTTCTATTCCTTCTCTCGGCTACCCCATTTTGTTGTGGAATACCGGGAATAGTCAATTGTCGTACAATTCCTTTTCATCACAAAGAGCCTTGAATTGCTCCGATAGATACTCACGTCTGCGATCGGTTCTCAATGCCTTTATTATTTTGTTCAACTGATTCTCTACCATCATTATATATTATCTAAAGCAGTCTAATGCTTCTGACTTATGGGAGATCAGAAAGACATAACCAAAACGCGTGAAGTCATCTATGAAAGTGATGAAATATGAGGCTCCATGCCTCGCCCTCACGTTCAAAGGACCACAAATGTCAGAATGTATGAGTTGCAATGGAAATTTGGCTCTAGTCCCTTTACCAAATGGTTTTCTAGTTGCTTTTCCCGCTAGACAATGTTCACATACGGGTAGATCAACATTAGTGAGTGACCCTAAAAGGCCTTCTCTAGCTAATCTTTGCATTCTTTGCAACCCAATATGACCTAATCTAGCATGCCAAGTATTTGCATCAATCTCAACATTACTAGAAGATGCAATTAAAGAAAAACAACCATCGACATTAATATTGTACTGATCATAGTCAATGTCTAACACCATAAAACCATTCGATACATGACATGAACCATAATAAACTGTTCCATACAAAATGTCAACACAATCACTATGAAAATTCAATACATAACCTAAGCTAAGAAGAACAACTACGGAGACCAAGTTTCGTCGAATATCCGAAGCATATAGGATATCATGTAGGAATAGACTTTGACCACCACGTAAAATTAATTTACATGTGCCGATACCCTTCACTTCAACTCTTGAGTTATTCCCAACATATATCCATCTTCTTCCAGGCAGTATCCTACGATACTCCACAAATGCTTCTCGGTCTCTAGCTACATGGTCTGTTGCTCCACGAGTCTCTGACAGTCCACATAGGATGTGATTCAGCAAGCATTACAGTACTAGAAACAAAAGCATTACTTAAAGTAATGGAGTAATAGGGTACCTCTTTCGGCTCAGTGCATTCACGAGCAAAGTGACCCATCTTGCCACAATTGTAGCACTTCATCTTGGCCTTGTCCTTCTTCCCACCACGCTTCTTGTGTTGGAAGGTCTTAGTCCTCTTAGGTGCCTGATCAGTCTTCTTCCCTTTGTTGTTCAATTGAGAATTCCTTTTGCGCTTTAAGCCCGAAACTTTGCGCGAACTCGATTTAGCAACATAAGCATGAGTAGAGGATCTCGCAGCCTCTAGGCGCTCATCCTCTAATTCCAAATGACGCGCAATATCATTAAAAGTGACAATATTCTCATTATGCGTCATATTGATTTTCATATGCTCCCAATTGTCAGGAAGAGACCTTATAATAGCCTGAACTTGCTGTTCATCAGTAAGGGAGTGACCTGCTGACTTCAGCTCACAAATCATATTTGACATCTCCCAAAGATGCTGCCTCATCGTTACATTTGGGCACTTTCGGTATGTGTCAAACTTGATGGTGAGTCTCCTCAGTTTAGTGGCAGATGTTCCCCCAAACTTATCTTTTAAGGCAACTCACATAGCTTGATTCTTATCATAACTTTCAAACTCACACATGAGATCATCTTGCATACAGCTCAGCAACGTAATGCGAGCAATGCTATTCTTCTTTTTCCAAGCTTGATAAGCTTCTAGATCTCTCCTGTGTTGAGCTGAAGTTCCATGCTCAGGTTCATCCATGGTGTGGTTGAGTGTTTCCAAAACCTCTTGCTCCTCAAGGAGGTACTGAACCTTTCCGTGCCAGATATCATAATTGTCACCATTCAACTTCTCACCCTTATTGAGGTCAGCCACAATGGTCTTGGATGGCGAAGCCATAATCAATTGCTATAACACATTGACATAATAAACGCAGAATCGCAATTCAACATGTAATGGATTTCCTACCATTGTTTGAATTTTCTAGCAACTAGAAAATTGCAAGTATATTAGACTATATACATGATATCACAACCAAGCTCTACACAGCATATATGACATCATTTGCACACAAGCTAGCTACTGTATTTCCTAAACCACAAGAAAATACAAGCTACAAAAGAATAAACTATGCATTAAACCCCAAAAAATACGCGTACTTAGGGTTTCCTTCGCATTTTCATACATTTATAAAATTCAAAAGTATAAAATAATTATATCACAGTGTAGACAACATTCATACGAACCAAACGCCGCTGACCACGTTCCAATCGGAGCTTCCACGCGCCCACACGTGCCGCCTGAGTGCGCGGTGCGTGTGACGCACGCGCCAGCGAACCTAAAGGCTCCTAGCGGGTCCGGCCGGTCCGGCGGTCCAAGCGAGTGACCGGTCCGGCTGGTCCGGCCCGGTGACCAATCCGACCGGTTTGACCGCCGGACCGGTTGACCGGTCAACGGTCGGGTCGGGTCGGGTCACGGGTCGGTTGCCGGCCGATGATCGGCTGGCCAACTTCGCCGGCGGTGACGTCATCGATGACGTCATCCAAACGGTTACCAATCGTTGGGTGACGTCACGGTGACGTCATCACGCGCCGGTTTGCCGACCAGCGCGTGTCCCGTAGGTGCCGGTTCGCCGGCCGGCGCGCGTCGCGCACGTGCCGGTTCGCCGACCGACGTGTGTTGTGCACGCGCTGGCTTTCTCAACCCTTCAGGCGCGTGACGCCCATGCATAGCGGCTTCTAGCCGCGCGTGTGGGCCCGTGCGGCGTCCTCCAGCGCGCTCGACCCATCGCCGAACTCGTCTCGACGAGTACTTGCACCCTGTATATTTAAAAATTGATTTTGGCCGAAAAATTATTTCGAAAATTGGCCAAAATCGTACGGATGCACGCGACCCGAACCCGTTCTTCGCTTCGGTTCGATTTCGAGTTTTCAGATTGTAATTCCGACCAATAAATATCAAAATAGTGCAGAATACAATCTCTTTATCTGATATCAAATGGTAAATGAGAAAACTCAATGAAAAAATAAGGCAGAAATCACGACCGGGCTCGATACCAACGTTGGGATTCAAGTGGGCGGAAGACAACTTACCTGATTCCGATGCCCAAACAACAATTAACCCCGGAACGAACGTTGAATCGCGGATGAATCACGAACGAAATTACTCCACGTTGATCTGGATGCGATCACGAGGAAAGCACCCGATTTCCACGGCATAAATGCAAACCGTTCTCGTAAAGATGAAATGGAACGCCTTGATGGAAAAGGGGAGAGAAAGGAGCGTACGTTCTCTCTAAGCGTACGTTCTGCCAACAACCACCATCAACGGTTGTCTTCTAAGAGGCTTTTATACCTCGCACTTCATACCCTTTCAATAGTGTCTCGCACCCCATCATAGACGTATTAATAAATAAAATACTACAAATTCTACTGACACTCTTCGACATGCAAGTACATGCAAGTTTAGAATTCCAACACATGCATAATCAATTTTAATTTTTTTAATAAATAATGGGTCAAAATGTAAATATGTAAAAAAATAATATATGAGGAAAGAAGAAAAACATAATTTTTTTTTTTACTCTTCACTTCAATCATCAAAATTATCATTTATCATATATATATATATATATATATGTATATATACAACGTATTTGAATTATTTATGTTTTGAGAAATGACTTATCTACATATCGTGTCATTATCCCTTACCAAAAAAAAAAAATATTTTTTTTCCTGACAAAAAAAAAATATCATGTTGTATCACATGTCGCGAATTGACGTCATGCTACTTAGGTAGTAGATTTGGTAGTTTTCGAGCCAACTTCCATGTAACTCAACTTGGTCCACCTCTCTAAGGAAGGATTGCAATTTGCCATGCTCGGCCTCTCTCGAGTTATATGTAATCACAACATTTTATTGCCAAGTATATTTAACCAGTACCTTGGATATTCGTTAACAAGGCCGGCTTTTATTAGCAAGAATTTCATTCGTATTGTTGAGCCCATCGAAGCGTGGAGTTAGCCTTTGGTTTAGAAGGGCATTCATGCAAAATCCAATATACTTATCCCTTTTTTTAATGTTTTTCCTATTTACTCTGTCTTTTGAAAAGATTCTTTTCCCCTTTCAGGCTGTCCTTTGCTAGCGTGTTGCTGATGCAGAGACTTCTCCCTCCATGGACACGCCACCTTCTCTCTCTCTCTCTCTCTCTATATATATGAACACAACGAATAGCACAGAATCACATTCCTCTCTTCGAAAGGCGTCGATTTTAAGCGGTTTTAGCCGCACTTAATTCTTGGAGCTCTTCCAATGGCGGCGATCGAAGAAGCAAAGGGTCCCGACTTCTCTGCCCTGCCTGAAGGGTGCATCGCGAGAGTCGTCTCCCTCACGAGCCCCGCCGACGCGTGCAGGCTCGCAACCCTGTCGCCGGATTTCAAGTCGGCATGCGATTCCGACGTGGTCTGGGCCTCGTTCTTGCCACCGGAGTGTCCCCAGACGGTCTCCCGGAGCGTTTCGTCGCTGAAGGAGCTCTATTTCAGCCTCTGCAACCACCCGGTTCTCGTCCGCGATGGCAAAATGGTAAGTCAACCCACCGTCTTCCCACCTTAAACCGCCTCTTCCTATTCATTTTGTATTATCCTTTTTTTTTTTTTGCGGATTGAGGGGGTGATGTGCGATGATAACTGTTCTTCATGTTAGACTTGATAGAATATTGAAATGAGATTCATGTGATGTTCCGTCACCTCCACGTTTCGAAACACTGCAAATTTGGCTGGCCAAAACAAAAAAAATTGTTCTTTCATTGTTGAGTAGTTGACTTGAAAGGCGGTGTCATCGGCACATGTTTCTTTGTCTCTTCCCGCCTGAACCGAGCTAGAGCATTTTGTTTCTTCGAGGAGAAGCCATTGTCATATTGTAATCATGTTGCGGCTTCCACTGGACATTCTTCTTTTGCACATAGGCTCTCCATTTGAACGTGAAAGTTCGATTGAACTGTATGGACCAACTCTTTGTTCACGTCCACGAGATAAAGAATGATAAAATGGAGGGTGAAGAAGAAAGAAAGAAAAGATCTGTCATCTGAAAATGACATGATTCAAATGGGTTGGAGTAAAGAGTGGATAGATATATTGAATCACTCCAATATACAGTGCTAAGAGCATGAGGATTAAATTGGCACCATTGAATGATGGCCATGTAACTTTGAAGAGTTACAGAGTACACCTGAATTTTGATTCCTTTGTTGCTGTGGTTAGTTTTCTGTCTGCACAGTCGGTAAGTGTTATCTAACGATGGATTAACTCAGTTCCTTTGTTAGCTCTATTAACCATGTGATAGAGATCTTTTGGTAGAAGGAACAAAACATAATAATGATGAAGTGTAATTTCATGTGACATTTAACGCCTATATAGATAGAATAACTAGCGACTGCAACAAAATATCAAAGTTTTATGGAGAAATTTATAGCTTCACAAATTTTTCTGCGGTCATTTGGCAATGGTTCTGAAGTTGAGGTGGTATTGAACAATTATCCCTTTTATTTTTCTTTTGGTTCAAATCTCATGGTTATTGCTTTTATTTAACGTGAAATGTGTTTTCCTACTTCAAATTATGGTGAAAAGGCTCACTATTTTATTGGAAAGGGGACAGCACAGATGGTTAAAAAAGTGAATCTCATTTTCTCAAAACGCTGTCAGTTTGGCTTCTTGTTACTTATGTGAATCCAACACGCTTTGCAGAGCTATTCGCTGGACAGGCATAGTGGGAAGAAATGTATCATGCTATCTGCAAGGGCCCTGTCTATAACATGGGGTGATACTCCAATTTACTTGTCATGGACTTGCTTGCCCAACTCCAGGTAATACATTATTTCGTCCACTCTTAGTTTCATGAAGAAAATGTAAGTAGCATTCATTTGTTCGTCCCTAAATAAATCCTCTGTTGTTTCACCTTCGAGGTGTTGATCTTATGGAATGTCCTTGTGAATGAACAGGTTCGTAGAAGTGGCTGAGCTCATCGATGTATGCTGGCTCGAAATTAGAGGCATGATTAGTTCTGGCATGCTGTCGCCTGGAACCCATTATGCAGCATACTTGGTATTCAAAATTACCCCAGCATCTTATGGATTTGAATTCCAGCCTGTTGAGGTGGAAGCTAGATTTGCTGGTGATGAAGCGGGCAAGCGTGAGCACTCAGTTTACTTATCCAGAGAGAACAACACGTGCGGATGGCAGTCCAGGCAGAGATTCAGGCATGCTGGCGGGTCACTGATGCTTGCACCTGCCGAGGGGAGTGGGAACTATTCTAAAGAGAGACGAGATGGGTGGTCAGAGATAGAGTTAGGTGAGTTCTTGACGAAGGAAGGACAAGATGGGGAGGTTGAAATGAGTGTCATGGAGACGAAGGGGGGTAACTGGAAGGCCGGGCTGGTTGTGGAAGGGATCGAAATTAGGCCCAAGGATGGGAAATAAAAGCGCCTTTATGTAGGGCATGTGTAAGTTTGTAAGTACTGTCCCATGATTAAGAGATTTTTCTCTCTGTTTTGCTGTTGTTCTTTCCATGTTCCTTTATCAATATTTAGTAGCTTTCCACCTAATCAAAAAGCGTGCCTGTGATCAATATCGACTTTTATCAATCTTTCGTAGATTTCTACCAATTCATGAAGCGTATGTTTTTGATCTGGTAATGCCTTCTGCAGAAATAATGGAACTTAGATGTAGACTTCAGTAAAGTCAACACAGACATGCTCAAATAGTCTGATTGGTTTCTTTTAAAACATCTGCAAAATTATTCCTCATCTTCCCACTCCAACCATCTCTTTAGGTATTGATGGGAATGTAAGACTCCATTGAAAATATATGAATGCAATTTATGTGATGTGCTGGTGCTGGGGCCTCTTTCAAGATAAAGGAAAGACTTAGAAAAGCAGAGTCAAAGCCAATGACTGGCTTTTTAATCACATGTCCTACTGTCAACATCCATACGTTGACAATAAGCAGTTACAACTGCTCATTCACATTAATCTAGACTGAAAGGTTACCACTGCAATGTCCCTGAAACTCAATGCCAGTCCTTCGTGACCTTTCGATCCACCTCACTGTACAACTCATTGGTCATCATCACTCTGCTGCTTGGCTCAGACGCCTTGGACATAGCCACCATCAACAACGTCAAATCCACTGCCAAAAAGATAAGTTATGGTAACTGTGAGATTTTATGGGACCGCTGGTTACTATTTTAAAAGTTTAAGCTGTTAAATAAAGGCGTGATTTAATATTTAAATTATTCTAGCACTCCCCCTCATGCTTACTTGGGTCTTTTTTTTTTGGCCGAGTACTAAGCATGGACATAATTAATTAGGGAGATAAAGAGGAGTCTAGAAAGATTCAAACTTAAAATCTCATACTATATCAAGTGAGATTTTGTGGGACCACTGCAACTGTTCTAATATCTTAGACTATTAGATGAAACCGTGGTTTAATATTTAAATTATTCTAATGGTAACTTGGTCATGGTTCCAGTTGCTTGCTATTGCACTGGAAAACTTTGCTTGCGTCAGGCCTCTTACACTGTGGCCAAGGGTGAAACCTATTCTCCCACAGTCAATGATACATTCCAAGGCCTGTCCTCTTGCCAGGCTCTACTTGATCAGAACTACCATACAAATGAGGATTTTGCTGTAGGTGCACAGCTGATGGTTCTACTAAGATGCGCATGCCCAAGTACTAACGAGAGAGCTAATGGGGTTAAATCCTTGCTTACATATTTGGTGACACTGGGCGATTCTGGGATTTCAATTATAGAAAGCTTTGGTGTCACTGTGCAAAGTATTATGGAGCAAATATGATGACGGAACTGATCTAATATAACCTTTATCAAACATTCTCATTCCCCTCACTTGTGTAGAAGATTCCAAGAGTAACTTCTGCTATGTCCCAGTGGATATGCCGAAGGTAGGCCAGGAAATGACCTCAATTGCATGCCTGACTGGAAGAAGTTCCCTTTCAAGCTGGTTCTCGCGATAGGTAGTCATCAAATCTATCTTCTAATTCTGTCCAGCAACACTTCCTGTTTGATTGGAAGAGGCAGTTAGAAAAACAATGCATCCAATACTAAAGAAAAGCTCGAGCAAGAAATTATTCCATTTGCTTACATGCGTTTTGCACATTTGCACACCACTCTTAGGACTGTTGCACTATCTTTACACTCATGTACATCAAGCCTTTTTGGCACCTTCTTGTCTAGCTCCAATCCTCCATTTGACGCACTTGATCTCTCTGATTCTTCCTAGCTTATAGATTGAAATACAGCACGTGAATCTCATTTGCTGTCTATTTGTGTTGTGACTTCATGCACTTCTTCAATTGCAACATGACATTATTAAGTCCATGGTTTATTCTCTCCTTACCTATGTTTTGTGATTGAATGCTGTCACGACTAGCGATGTTCCATTGATGTGACAGTACAGCTTTTGGATTGGCAAGGTGACCAAGGAGGCAGCAAATTTTAAATACAGATGGCTTCTTTGTGAATTTTCTTCCAGAGAAAAGTGATGTAGAAGAGAGTTATTATCTACTTCAAAATATATAGGTTGACTTGGGAAAGTATGTAGCATTCTGACATGCTCCATATCTAGGAATTGTGAAATTGGATTGGTCATGTCGGGCAAATTATTTGGAGAATTTTGGCTAGACGAAACTAGAATGTGTTAACTCACAGTTTTCTTGTAGACTTATTGTTTGCTTTAGGTGCTGCCATTGGTATTGGATTCTTGTGTCTTTCGCAGTTCAGCTATTGCCTATACAGATATCTAAGGAAGCGAAGAGACAGAATTGTCAAGGAGAAACTGTTCAAGCAAAATGGTGGTTTGCTGTTGCAACAAAATTTCTCACTTAATGGAAGAGACAGAAGAGCAACAATATTTTCCGAAGAAGATCTGCAAAGCACGACAAATAACTACAGCCAGAGCCAGTTTCTTGGTCAAGGAGGGTTCAGGGATGCTACCAGATGGTACCATAGTTGCTGTGAAGAACTCAAAAACCATCAGCAGGGGCCAAACTGAGCATTTTATTAATGAAGTGGTTGTTCTGTCACAGGTTAATCATTGGTACATTGTAAAATTGATAGGATGTTGTTTGAAGACTAAGTTTCCTCTACTGGTATATGAATTCATACCTAATGGTGCCCTGTCATCAGCAGGATAAACATTGTTCCCTTTCTTGGGAAGACTGGTGTTGAATCGCGTGCAAAATCACTGGAGCAGTAGCATATTCCCATTTAACATCGAGACATAAAGCTGTCTAGCATTCTGCTGGAGGACAAGTACACCGTGAAAGTCTCTATTTTGGTAACTCATGGCCGGTTCAATTTGGCAAAACTCACCTGACAAGGCTGTGCAAGGCACCTTTGGATACTTGGACCCGGAATATATCCAATCTAGTCAGTTCACAGGTAAAAGTGACACGTACAGTTTCGAAGACGTTCTACTTGAGTGCAGAAGCCGACATCCTTCTCAGGAGATGATGAAGGGTGACATCTAGTTGCTACCTTTATTTTGCTTATGAAGGAGCACCGTTTGTCAGACATCGTAGATCCTGTTGTGGCCAATGAAGCAAAGGCAGCGGAAGTTGTTGCAATAGCAATGCTTGCCATGAGGTGTTTGAGATTGACTGGGAGAAAGAGACCTACCATGAGAGAGGTTGCCAAGGAGAGGAAATCTTAAAGTTTCTCTCAGACCAGCCAAAATCCTTGTGCATTTGAAGACGGACTACCTGCTGAAGCCAATGAAGAATCAATAGATAGCACATCCCTGTTGCTAGAACTGGTACCAATCTCATTATAAGCTAGAACATTTGGTGTTCATACTGAACTTAACGTTTGTTCATCCTAGACAGTTTTGGAGATAGCATACGTAGCATGCAGTTAGCAGCAGCAATTATCAAAATCACCAGAAGATACCTTTCAGTCAAGTGATTCCTTTTTACTTCACTTCAGTTTGATGTTTTTCTCAAGTGCCGAATACCTAACCAAACTTCATTCTCAAGGTTTGCTGTAAATTCAAGTGGGAGAGCCTATTTTCATGGGTCAATATTAATGGTTGACTCTCTTTGCATTAGGTGATTGATTCAGTTCTCTTTTTCCCAATCACTGATGAGTAGTGCTTTGGATATCTTTCACACCAGCTGCATCATAAACTATCCTTTCTGATTCCTAGTATAGACTTTTAGATGCGCACATCAACTTTAGAGCAACATGCTGGACAATATCTAGCAAATACGTTGAAGCTGCTCACTTTCTTCATCTCCTCTGAGTAATCCTTCAGGTGAGGATGGTACTGAAGCCTGTGCTTCTATCTATTAGGTTCCAGACTTCGCCTCAACTTGCAACTTCTGTTCCGAATTGCTTCTTGACAAAATCCATAGCATAATAGGATAAAATTATTTAATAAGTTCATACGAAAAACATCAGGACTTTTATAGCCTGACACAGCTATCATCACTCATCAGATATGGTTTCTTCAGAAGATGCATCACTGTTGTCCTGTTTACTGATATGATCCTCAAAATCCCTGGGAAACGTGGCTGCTTCATGCTGCGTTTGCAATGAGCATTTTGCACCCTCAAGTTAAGACCGAGTTGACTGAAGATGATTGAACAAGCTCAATTTTTTTAACCAAGCTCAGTCTGGTACATTTGAACTTAATTTATTATTCAAAATACACTGATGGTCAAAGCATATACTTTGCTGCTGAATACATACAGCGCATGCTTCTTGATTGCAAATTTCTCTGCCCCTCAATCTATTAAGAACAGAGAAGCCGCTTCTGCATCAGGCAATATCAATTTCACAAGAGAAGTGAAGCAGCGGTCAATGAGAACTTCAGTATGGCTTGTCTTCATGACCATGTAATCCAATTTCTTTGGCACACATGACCCACGTGATATTGCCTCGACCTTAGTAGCAATTATTAGCGAATTGGGCCAAAGCAAAGAAAGGACCAAAGGAGCATGAAAGTTGATGTTTGGGCTTTCTGTCGTGTCATTTCTAGTCCTCCACGAACATTCCCTCTTTTCTATTTTTAGGCGCTGCCCCCCTCCTATAAAATCCCCACTCATTAAGGAAAAAAAAAAAATTGCCAGCAAAATTTGCAGTGTTTCGAAATGTGCAGGCGATGGCACATCACATGAATCACATTTCTAAATTCTATCAAATCTTATGTGAAGAACAGTAACCAAGTATCACCACCTCAATCCATAAAAAGAAAATAAAAAAAAGAAGAAAAAAACCGTTTTCTTTTAGCTTCTAGAAAAGATCAATATGTGATTTATGTGATGCAGGCACTTCTGGGGTAGAAAGACCTAAAGAGCAGAGTCAAAAGCATTGAAAAACTAGCACATTGTTCTTTGCCTCTTTCTATGCGAACCGAGCATGTGCATATGCCGTAGCACTTATAAAATTTGAAGTGCTCCAATATCTTGCAGGACGGGTGATTCTTTGTCGTCTGCCAGGGAACCGTGACAATTCTTAGCTCCTTTTCCTGGTCGTTGAGGAGGGTGGAGTGATAGCAGGCTTGGTAAAACACTCAGAGCATGAGTCATGCATGACGTCTTGAAGGCGGAATTCTATGGCCAGTCAACCCCGGCAACTTAGCTCTTGCGTTTACGACTTAGCTACACGCATCAACAGGTTGGTTCTTCGCATAACAACTGCAACAGACGTTTATGCCAAATCTCACTTATTCCAAATCCATGGATGTGTCCTCGCTCTCAATGTCAATATCAAGCCTATTCCTCTTGCCTCTGTTTTATCACATATGCCACTGTCAAAATCCATATGCTGTTGGGGACCAGTTCAACTGCTCATCCCCATCATCTGAGCTGAAAGATTACCTCTGCAACAGCCCTCAAGCATGCCGGTCCTTCGTGAACTTTTGGTCTACCTCACCATACAACTCACCGCTCACCATTGCTTTGCTCCATGGCTCAGATGCCTTGGACATAGCTACTGTCAACAACCTCAGATCCACCACCGGAAAGATACGTGGTGGTAACTTGGTCATGGTTCCAGTTTCCTGCCATTATACCAGCATCAGGCCTCTTATATTGTGGCCAACTCTGAGACATAATTCACCATAGCGAACAATACATACCAAGGCCTTTCCTCTTGCCGGGCTCTACTTGATCAGAACTACTATGCGGTAGCTGATCTTGCTGTGAATGCATGCTTGCTGGTTCCACAGAAATGCGCATGCCCGAACAGTCAATGGGGTTAAAACCTTGCTTACATACATTGCGACAACAGGCGACAGTTTAAGATCAATTGCAGAAAGATATGGCATCACTGTACAACATGTCATGGAGGCAAATATGCTCACAGAGAGCTCTATGATATATGCTTTTACTCCCATCCTCGTTCCCCTTAATTGTGCAAAGAATTCCAAGAGTTCCTTCTGTTATTGTCCCAATGGTTATGCCGAAGGTGGGAGCCGAGATGGCCTCAATTGCATGCCTGACCAGAAGAAGTTTCCTTTCAAGTTGGTACTCGTGATAGGTAGTCATCAAATCTCTGCTAATTCCGTCCAGCAACACTTCATGCCTGATCGGAATAAGTTACCCTCTGTACGATTATTGTCTGGATAGCCCTTTCTCTCTTCTCTGTTGTTATTTCAATGTTCCGTTGTCAATTTTTAGCAGCTTTCTACAAAATCAGAAAAGCATGCTTGTTAACCATATTTTCATTCTTTAAGTGGTGAAAGCATATGCCATGAAGCAAATCGTTCTTGATCTGGTGACTGAACGCTCGATGCCTAGTTTGAAATATGCAGAGTTTCCTTTCTTTAGTGTTCTACAAAAAAAAAATGACTAAATTGTGTCTCGAGTTTGAATCGTTTATGATATCCAACTCAATCGGAGAACGTAGACGGATTTACGTTGACAAATTAGGCGTGCAGCTTCTTAGGCGGTGAAATAATTCTCGGGATATAATACTAAAGATCGGCCACATATGTATTTGTTATTAAAATTGACCAAGATCCTGCTCACGCCAGCTTGGTCGACGTCCCCCTTTGGCCAATGAACTCCTCTCTTTCTTTAACCGGTACAAGATAGGGCCCACACCAGAGGAAAGAAAACCAAAGAAAAGTATGGGGTTTTCTTTAGCTCTAGCCTTTAGGTTGTCATTTTCTGTTCATAGTTTATTTCTTGGATGCTTCTGCATTGACTTAATTTGCCAGATTCCGATTAGTCTCGGCGTTAATATTTCAACAAAAGCTGTTGACATTCAAGTTCCTTGTGAATTGTTCAAGATACTGATTTTCATTTCATGTTGGAAATGAAAGGGCCTAGTGCTGTTTACTGAGCCATGGAGTGTGTTCAGATTTGGGACAACCATACGTTATCCATTTACAGCCCCGCCGATAATGTAAACCTTCCGATGGACTTAGGAGCAAATTGTTCTCTTTGGATCCGGTAACTAAAGGGAAGGAAGTCGTACTTAGGGATAAGCATCGGTTTAGGGTCAACTCTAGACCGACCCTAGACTCGGCCCAACCTTGCCGATCGTAGTCCAGTTCCCAGAGAGACTAGGTCGGTCTTTCGTCCCGAGCTGGACTAGCACTATGTGGATTGATCTTCGGTCCTGAAAGTTTGAGGTCGGTTCAATTCGGATCAACCTTAACTCTACATATATTATATATCTAATATATTATTTATAATTTTTTATATAGCAAAAACCATAAAATAAACGGCATCAATAACATTAAACAGCTCCTTAGTAAGGAGTTCAAGTAATTTTACACTATTCTTTAATAACTTAGATTTTTAATATCTTTTACGGCGTCAATGGTCATAATTTACAAAGGAGAAAAATGTTTTTGTGAGGACTTCTCACGGTGTCCAAATGGCATAAACAACTTCTCAGGGTATTTTCCTCGAATACTCATTCTCTTTTGTCTTATTTGTTCTCTTAGTCTTCGATTTGCCAAAATTGAAAGAAATAACTTCTCCACTTGCCACTTGGCACTCGCCTTGCTCACTTTGGGTCACTCATGCCGCTCGCATGCTCGCCTGACTTGTTGCTCCCCGCTGGACACTCGACGCTTGATGCTCACTCCACTCGACACTCAATACTCGTCGCTCGTCTCTCTTTGCTAACCTCGCTCGTCACCAAACCCATTATGTCACTTTAGTTCTCGTTTGTCTTTTCAAGGAATACAAAAAATAAAATAAAAAATTATCGGTTTGTCTTGAGTTGATACTGAAACCGGATTGATTCCAATAAGTAGGTTCGGTCCTCAGTTGCATTTTCAGGAAGTACAAAAAAAAAAAAAATTATCAGCTGGTCGGAATTGATCCTAGAACCGGACCGAACCCACTGGGTCCATCCGGTGCTCAATCCCAAGTTCAATAGGATCAATAATCGGTCCCAAAAATTAAGGACCAACACTATATTGATTGATTTCTAGGGTTAGGGGGTGGACCAACTCAATCCGGATCATACTCATCCCTAGTTGTACTTTAGCAAAAGAATAATAACCACAAAAGAGCACATAAAAAATTAATTAACAATCACACGGAACCTGTTTCAGAGCAATGCTGAACAGTTCTTCAGGTTTGCTATTTCGTCAAAAATGGCAGTCACCGTCAACAGTCAACTCCACATGTCTACCTGTACGGTCAGCGCTGGATGCCGGTCAACAGTCTTGATTCTGCAAATATTGGTCTTGAAGGTGATTTTCTACGGCGTGTCGGCCACGGCCACTTTGCGGTTGGTGTTTTCATCAATATAACTGTTGGTTCTTTGCATACAAGAGTTGCAGCTACGTGCAAGCCAGATATCAGTTATTCCAAAACCATGGATCTGTCCTCCCTCTCAATCTTATTACCGATCCTATTACTCTTATCTTTGTTTGACTGCATATCCTACTGTCAACAGCGACATGTTGACAATAACCAGCTTAACTGCTCTAACCGAGTAACTGAAGGGAAAGGTTACCCCTGCAATGACCCTCAAACTCAATGCCAGGCCTTCCTGACCTTTCGATCTGCCTTCCGATACAACTCACTGCTCGCCATCGCATCGCTGCTCCACTCAGATGCATCGGACATAGCCAAAATTGACAACATCAAATCCGCTGACGAAGAGATGCCTTCTGATAACTTGGTCATAGTTCCAGTTCCTTGTGATTGTACTGGAACCATTTACTTGCATCGGGTCAATTACACTGAGGGCCCGGGTGACAGCTATTTCTTCGTAGCCAATGATATATTCCAGGGCCTGTGCTCTTACCAGGCTATAGAAGGTCAGAACTACTATACTGCCGTGCTAAGTCTTATAGGTGAACAGTTGATGATTCCACTAAAATGCGCATGCCCAAGTGCGGAAGAGACAGCTAATGGGGTTAAATCTTTGCTTACATATTTGGTGACACACAACGATTCTGTGGATTCAATTTCGGAAAGCTTCAGTGTCACTACACGAACCATTATGGAGGCAAATCCAATGATGCACACCTCTGCACTATGCCCTTCTACTCCCATCCTCATTCCCCTTAATTGTGCAAAAAATTCCAAGAGTTCCTTCTGTTATTGTCGCAATGGATATGCCGAAGGTGGGCTACGAAACGGCCTCAATTGCATGCCTGACCAGAAGAAGTTTCCTTTCAAGCTGGTTCTCGTTGTAGGTAGCCATCAATCTCTCTGCTAATTCTGTCCAGCAACTCTGCATGCGCGATCAGAAAAGATTACCCTTTTCCTGTATTTATATTGGCTGCGATGATGGCTGTTAGAAAAATCTTTGACCATTGCACGGAGAGATACATTTGTTAATGCAAAATTATGCATCCAACACTTGAGAAAAAACTCGAGTGTGAAATTACTGCATTTTCTTACGCATGCCATTTTGCATACTACACTTTGGACCGTTGTAGTTGCCTGATACCCATATACACTAAGCCTTTTGTGTCTCTGCATCTTATCTATTCGGCAACTTCCGGTCTTTGCTCAATTCCAGTTGACGCACTTGACTATCTGATGATTCTTCCTTGCTTATAGATTGATATACGACACATTAATCTCATTTGCTGTGTCTTTGTATTGTGGCATCATGCAAATATTCATCATTTACTTTTTCTTCATTTCATTTGAGACATGACATTTTAAGTCCATGGTTTGTTCACTCCTAAGCTTTGTGATTGAACGCTGTCACAACTTGGGATGTTGCAGTGATGTAACAGTACTCCCTCAGGATTTGCGAAATAAACAAGAAATTGCAGGCAGCAAATTGGAATTTTTCAGATGGCTTCGTTGTGAATTTACTTTAGAGAAAAGTGATGTAGAAGGGAGTTTTATTACCTACTTCAGCAACCTATACATAGGCTGACTTGGGAGAGCGTGAAAGTTAGCATTCTGACATGCTCCATTCTTAGGAACGGTAAAATTTAATTGGTCATGTCAGGCAAATTATTAGGAGCATTTTCAATGGACGGAACTAGAATTTGTTATCTCCCAGTTTCCTTATAGACTTAATATTTTCTTTAGGTGCTGGCATTGGTATGGGATTCTTGTGTCTTTCGCTTTTCAGCTATTGGCTATACAGATATGCAAGGAAGCGGAGGGATAGAATTATCAAGGAGAAACTGTTCAAGCAAAATGGTGGTTTGCTGTTGCAACAAAAGTTTGCACCTTTTAAAAGAGATGGAAAAGCAGCAATATTCTCTGAAGAAGATCTGCAAAGAGCAACAGATAACTACAGCCAAAGCCGCTTTCTTGGTGAAGGAGGGTTTGGCACGTTTTACAAAGGGATGCTGCCAGATGGTACCATAGTTGCTGTGAAGAAGTCGAAGATCATCGACAGGGGCCAAATTGAGCACTTTATCAATGAAGTGGTTGTTCTATCACAGGTTAATCATCGGAACATTGTAAAATTGATAGGATGTTGTTTGGAGACCAAGCTTCCTTTACTAGTGTATGAGTTCATCCCTAATGGCACCCTGTCCCAGCATATTCATCAGCAGGACAAAGATAGATCTCTTTCATGGGAAGATCGGTATCAAATCGCGTGTGAAGTTGCCGGAGCAGTAGCATACATGCATTCTGCAGCTTCAATTCCCATTTATCACCAAGACATAAAACCTTCGAACATTCTGTTAGATGACGATTATACTGCAAAAGTCTCTGATTTTGGCACCTCAAGGCCGGTTCCATTTGACAAGACTCACCTGACAACGGCTGTGCAAGGGACCTTGGGATACTTGGACCCGGAATACTTCTAGTCTAGTCAGTTCACAGATAAAAGTGATGTGTACAGTTTCGGAGTTGTGCTAGTTGAGTTACTTACAGGGCATAAGCCAACATCCTTCTCAGGAGATGAGGAAGGGAGACATCTAGTTGCTAGCTTTATCTTGCTAATGAAGGAACGCCGTTTGTCAAAGATCCTAGATCCTGTTGTGGCCAATGAAGCCAAGGCGGAGGAGGTTCTTGCAGTAGCAATGCTTGCCATGAGGTGTTTGAGATTGAATGGGAGAAAGAGGCCCCCCATGAGAGAGGTTGCCATGGAGCTTGAAGGACTAAGGAAATCTCAAAGTTTCTCTCAGACCAGCCAGAATCGTTATGTATTTGAAGATGGACTACCCGACGAAGCCAATGAAGAATCGATAGATAGCACATCCATGTCACTTGAAGTTGTATCGATCTCAGTAGAGACATCGAGCTAGAACATTTGGTGTTCATACCGAACTTCATGTTTCTTTCTCCTAGACATGTCAAAGTTTCTTTATCCTAGACAGCTTTGGGGGTAGCGCATCTCGCATGCAGTTAGCAGCAGCAATTATTAAAATCATCAGAAGATGACTTTCAGTTAAATGATTCTCTTTTACTTCACTTCAGCTTGAAGTTTTTCTTAAGCACCGGATACCTGACCAAACTTTATTCAAAAAGTTTGCTGTCAATTAAGGTGGGAGAGTTCGTTTCCATGGATCAATATTTATGGTCAATTATGTTTGCATTAGGCGATTGATTCAGTTCTCTTTTTGCCAATCACTGATGCTTGATGCTTTGCGTATTTTTCACACCGGTTGCATCATAAACTATTTCTGATTCCTACAATAGACTTTTCATATACACACATCCACTTTGTGAGTAACTTGATGGAAAATATCTAGCGAATATGTTGAAGCTGCTCACATTCCTCAATCTCCTACGAATAACAGGCGATGTTGGTATTGAAGCCTTGTGCTTTTATCTATCAAGTTATATAACATTGTCTATGTCCTATGGGATAGCCAGACTTAGCCTCAAGTTGGAACTTCCACATTTCCGAATTGCTTCTTGACAAAATCCATAGCATAAGTAGGATAGAATTATTCACAAGTCCATACTAAAAACATCAACACTTTTATAGCCTAACACAGCTATCATGAGATATGGTTTCTTCAGAAGATGCATCACCGTTCAATAACAATCAAGTTGTCCTGTTTAGCGACATGATCCTCAGAATTCCTGCAAAACTTGGCTGCTCCGTGCCGCGTTTGCAATGAGAATTTTGTGTCCTGGAGTTAAGACAGTCAATTGAAGATGATTGAATGTAGGGGCTAGAGATTAATGGTGCAACTCGAGAGAAAATGAGACCAAGCTCAGTTTGGTACATTCAAGCTTAATCTTTTATATTGAAATCAAAGACACTGGCGAGTCCCCTGCCATACTTGGTATTCAAATACACGTCGACAGCATATGAATTCCAATTAATAGCTCTGTGCAGGGCAGGAGCAAGTTTGTCTGTACTTTCCCTTGATTACTAGCTCTCTCTCTCTCCGGTTGTTGTTCTTTCAATGTTCCTTTGTCAATTTTTAGCAGCTTTCTACAAAAATTGGAAAGCGTGCTTGTGATCTATATCGACCTCAATCTCAAGTGGGCTAAGCATATGTCCAGGAGCGAATGGTTTTCCATCTGTTGAGCGAACGCCCGATGCCTAATTCAAAATGTGCATGAACGTTTGTTTTATTTGTGTTATACTGGAGCTGTTGACGTTCGAGTTCCTCGTGCTCTGTTCGAGTTCATTTGAAGGATTCTTTGAGGGCAATTGAATTCTCTTTCCATTTTCTACAGCTGCTACACGCTCGATCAGATCGGATTGGACTTGTGTGCTCATTTCGCTTCTCATGCATCTCGAAAGCCGGGGAGCTTGACCTTGAATACCGTGTTAGGTGATTGTTCTATTTACTCGAATGGAGTTAAAGTAGAGTTGGAGGAAATGACTCCATCTCTTTTGAATCCAGGTGTTCGGTCATCAATTAATATCAGGGTCGAGCCAATCATGTTCTCCATGGAGCTCAAACCGCTTGATCATCAGGCCTTTTGAAACTTCGAGCTTGCTCCTTGTCCGAACAACTGACTGCTAACTGTATTAACGGTACTTCATTAAAAACAAGGGCCCCAATGGGGGTTGACATTTCTGAGCAGCCACGGATCTGTCACTGACTCACTGGCACAACCCAACTTACCAAGTAACTCCATTAATCTGTTGTCATGGAATTGTACGTAATTTTTATGTCGGTTTCAAGAACTCGTATGGATGCAATTAGGGGAAAACTATCTAAAAAATTTTAAACTTATTATTGCACTTTCGTCAATTCAGACATAAATATTTCAATTTTGTCAATTGAATTCTAAATATTTTCACATTTTGCCAATTGAGTCATTTAGCCAATTTTAAATGGAAATCGCTAACATAGGACGGTCACTGTAGATGTAGACAATTTAAAAAAAAAAATATTTTTATTATATTACATGTTATTTCTTTTCTTCTTTCTTTTTCTTTCTATTTTTTTTCTCCACCAAGTTTGGCAAGGGTCAGTGGTCATAGCTAGGTAAGGGCCGACCGACCCTCGTTGACCATTGGGCAAGGGCCACAAAGCCCTTGTTGGTCGCAAGTGAGGGTCTCAACCCTCACCCAGATCAAGTGAGGGCTTGTGACCAACGAGGGCTTCGCCACCCTTACTGAGCTTGGAAGGAAAGAAAAAAAAAAGAGAAAAGAAGAAAAATTTTAATTAAAAAAAATTGTTCATGTCGGCCATGTCACGTATGATAATTGGTATCCAAGTCAATAATTTCTGACTAAAATTGACCGATTGAACTTAATTGGTAAAATATGAAAATGTTTATATTGACAAAATCGAAATGTTTATAACTGAATTGATAAATCTTCAATAAATTAAAGACTTTTTGGATAATTTTCCTACGCAATTTGTGGTTGCGGGGGTGGCGGTGAGGATGTCGAGATGATCAGGTCAAAATTGGGGAGGGAGTGGGGGAGGGACTTGTGCCAGACGGTATCAGAATCAGAGCGGTGGGTGCAGGAGACGGTAGAGAAGCGGGCGGCGTCGCGAGGGGTGGTGAGAGAGAGTACATGTTCGGTGCACTCCTCAGGAATCCGCCCATCTCCACCATCTTTTGGAGTCGATCACGTTCGAAGCTCGGTCCAATGTTCTTGGTTCGATTCGACAGTGAATTGTCTGTCTGAGGCTGCTGACCACCACCATACACACTAAGCAGATGCTCACAGTCGCAGTTTTCCGAACTCTTTCTTCGTCTTCCTCGGGTCACGGGCTCGAGCGCCACTTCCCGGTGCCGCCCAAGGTCCGAACCGGAGCACGATGGGTTTTTGTTTTGAGATGGATATCCTTCAAAGCTTCTATTGGAGTGCTAGTAACAAGCTTTGCTTAGGACATGACTCGAAATTATGATAGGCTGACAAAAACGTTAATATCTCGTGATTTCTTCACCATTAGTGAACAATTGCTCCCTTTCTTTTTTACGTGTAATAGGTTAGGAAGCACCGACACTTTCTGAGTCTTCGTGTCGTGTTAGACACTCTGACACGTGTCTGACACTTTCGGACACTTGATCAACAAGTGATGGATTTCCGACGCCTGATCAACTCTATCAACATTTTTCAACATGCGAATTCGAAATTTTGACATGTGATTTTGACACACACAAAGTTAATTTTAAAATTTTTCAATAAATGAAGGGTCAAAATAAATATGTAAAAAAATAAAAATAATAAATGAGGAAAAAAGAAAAATCTAATCTTCAATTTTCTTCCGACTCTCCACTTCTAGTGTGTTGACACTTAAATTTTGGCGACCCATTTAGAACATTAGGGGTTAATTTTATCCCTAAAAAAAATTAATTGCATAGCATATAGGTTTAGATGCATTTATTTTTAATTTGCATTTTTTGGACCGGGGGTGGATGGGTCGGATTAATTGTTTTTGAGTTTTAAATTAACAGGTCCGACTAAGCCCATAAAACAAGAAAATTGGCCCGAGCTCATTTCTTTTTAATGACAAAAATTATTTAAATTGAGATTTGATGCGATATTATGATGATTTTGGAAATTAAGAAAATCGCATTGTAATCTTATCTTTATCAATAGATGATGAAATCGGGGAGAATATCCATGAGATAAAAGGATTTTGTGATTCGGAGGTTATAGGTAATTTTTGAAATATTCTACGAAGATCACATTGTGTTTGTCTATAAAAGGAGAGTGTACGGCAGAGGAAGGGGGATTTTTCGGTTCTTTGGAAGAAAAAGAAAAGCAAAAACAGCAAAAAGCAAAAAGAAAGCAAAAGGAGGCAGAGGAGAAAAGTACAAGCGGCAGAGGGACGACTGTTCATCGTCTCCTCGCCGCTCGCACCCCCTGCAACTTCCATCCGCGAAGACCCCCGCGCCCACCGCCGCTCCGCCAGCATCCCGACCGGCCACCGACGTTGCCCGCCGGACGCCGCCGTCTCGCCACGCCGACGCCGCTTGGAAGCCGAGGCCAGCCGCGACCACCTCGCTCGAAGCCCCGCCGGTGTCCGCCCGAGCTCTCCCGTTCGTGCCGCGCCGACCCACGATTCCGGTGACCCGTTGCCGCCCAACGCCTCCCCGTGCCGCGCCGACCCAAGATCCTGCTGTTCGTTGCCGCCGGAGCCCGTCTTCGCCGCCGCCGCGACCCAAAGCCCGCTGCAGCCAAGCCTGACGCCCCCGCTCGCCTGAGTCGGTCCCGCACCAGCAACCGAACGCTGCTCCCCGGCCTCGCCTGAATCGCGACACCTGCTGCTCGGAGCCAAAGACCCGCGATCCACCTGCTGTTCGGAGCCGAAGACCTGTGCGTCGCCCGTCGCCCAGCCTCCAAAGTCCGAGCCCTCGCCTCGCCTCGGTTGATCCCGAGCTCACTCGACACCTCTGCTGTCCATACCGACGCGTACACACCCCTGCAGCCGTCTGGGTTCTATTCGCCGGTCCGAGGCCTGCCGATCGATTACCTCGTCGCCCTCTGAGTGACCACCCGAACCGGATCTGGAGCCCTACGCCTGCGACACACGCCCCGGAGTTCTCTGCCGTTCCTGCAGCTAGACCCGCGTTCGCAATCACCGTGATTTTCAGATCTCGCGTCCCTTTCGCCGGTGCCCGAGCATTGGTCGCTTCACCCGTGCTTCGTCGTTGTCCCTGCTGAAGTTTTGGCGCCGATCAGCAACGGTTGTTGCGCCCATACCCATCGTGCTGCCTTTGGTTCTCTACCTTAGGTAGTTTTATTTTTTTTTATCAAATTTACTTGTTATTATGTAATTTAGAGATTGGGTGTTATTTTTTGGAATATTGTAGGCATTATCGGCAGGAGTTATCCCTAAAATTATTGTAATTATTAATTTGACCAGTAAGATGTAGGGTCATTTTTTTAATTATATTAATTATTGGGGTTTGTTGATAGTATTTTAATTGCTGAATCAATATGATTATTAATTTGATTTATAAGATTTCGGATCAGATTTTTAATTATTTTGAACCCATTGTCGTGATGTTTAGGGTTAGATAATCGTTAATTTGACCTGTGAGACAACAGGTTATTTTTTCGATTATTTTAATCCTTTATTTGGTTGAATGTTCTTGATTAGTTTAAATACAATGTTTATTTGATAATTGATTGTTTTAGAAAATCACTAAAAAAATCCAAAAATATTTGAATTAGGATTCAGTTTGTTTTGGAAATATTTCTTGTTATCTTGCATATCTAGAATAGGGATTTTATTTCGAATTTAGAAAAATATAAAAACAAAAAAGAGCATTCATTTATGTTTTTATTTTGAATTGCATGTTTAGTTATGTGTTAGTTTTAATTTCGAATTTCATAAAGAAAAACAAAAAAAAAAAAAAAAATCATTTTGCATATTAGATAAAATTGCATGCTTAATTTTAGGTCTAGATAGATCTTTAGATGAATTGCATGATAGGTTACTTTTTTTTTAATGCATGTTTAGAAAGCATTTAGAATAAATAGTATTTCACTTTAGTTTGATTTTCATTTTTAGTGATTTTAATTATGAATTTTCGTTAAATAAAAAATAAAAAAAATCATGTGCACGTCATATAGAATTAGGTTCATGAAAAGCATGTCATATAGAATTAGGTTCATGAAATGCACGTCATTTAGGATTATTACTAGAGTCATTTGATTAAAAATTGTCCGTCATTAGAATTAGGTCATTTTAGTTAATTTAGATTGCATATTTAATTATTGCATGTTCATCAAGAAATCACATTTTGACATGTCATATTATTTCATATTAGATTAGAAGCATTGCATTGCATATGGACTATATTCTCGTTAAAAAGTGAAAGCAAAAATTGAGTGATTGTTTGTTAATTAGAAATCATATCTAGGATTGCTGATGTGAATTCTGATTTAACAATGCAGATGCTTTCGTTGCTTTGAGGTAGGTTTTGCATTATTTAATTGCTTTCTTGAGTGTTAAATTGGTGGTACGCGCACCTGCATGATCGCCTCACATGTTAGGAAAGTGAATTAAAATCAATTTAAGCTACTTGCAAAATATTTTTTCGAAATAAAAAGAGAAAGGTACCGAAAGGGCATTAGGATAGTCTAGTGTAACCAAGTCCCCATACCTTTAGTCTCTGGTTCGTAGGAGTAAAATAATTCTCCCATTATTTTACTTAGGTGTCTAATCGACCTACCGTAAACCGATTAGTGGCGACTCCTAGATAATAATCTTTTGCATGTTAAAACTTTAAGTCGCGATTTGGTATGGGCATGGGAGAGCCCGAGCTAAGCTTAAAGACTTAGTAATCCATTAACCTAGTTTTAGGTGGTGCACCCGAAAAATTAGGTCGCGACAGCTTGACGACTCCACTGGGGACTTGTGTTTAAACACTTAGTGGACTTAAGCCAATTTTTCTTTTCTTTTGAAAAATGTTTTTGTTTGGCAGCAAGGATCCCGGGTATGTCCCTAACATTTTCAAGGTGTTAAATGTTCTTGCAGATGGGAGGTATAAGGGGAGTAGTCTTTGCTAACCTTTGTCTTGCAGGTTGAAGTGTGGGATGAATGATTTATTTTTCCCTAATTAGAAGTGTTGCTTGCATTTAAACTGTTGTGCATGTTTTATTGCATTTAGCACTACACTATTGCACACACAACCTGTGGCCGGACCTGGGCTGCGATAGGATTTCTAGGATGGTGTTGAGAAGGATACTTCCTCCAAAGCGAGACTGCTATGCAGAGGTTGACATTCTCTTCCTCGAAATTTCTTTCATGGTGTCGAATGTGTTTGTCCATATCCGCGAGACTGCGTGATTATTGGGCATTCCATTCGACTGAGCCGAAGTTAGGAGGACCTGACACGTTAATGCGAGACTGCAACGGTTAGATCATCCTTTTAACCCCACTTTGTTAAGCCATCTAGCTAGAAATTGAGCCTCACTTACCATGCGCATGTCTATGTGATTGCCATTAATTTTCCTTGGTGAAGTAAGTCTTCTATCCTCATACCATGCCATTTATTTTGTGGCGCTTTTGGTCGGTCCATGACAATTTAGGTCAATCATTGATTTAATTCCTTTGTCAATTAGGAATGAAATGAGGAAATTGCCATGCAATTAGACATTCGAAAAATAAAAAATTTTGGAAAATTGTTTTCAAGTCATGCCTTGGCTCTTCCTAGTTCATGTTTAGGAAATTTCGTCCTTACTGGAGCATCTCATGTCTTTGTTTTCCTAGTCCATTTCTAGGAAATCCTCTTCATGTGTGGACTTTTCTTGACTAAAAAATAGATTGTTGTCATGGATTGGCTATCTATTTACACCTTCTACTTACATATTTTCTTTCATTTAAATTAGGTGACAACGGATCCTTCACGTTCGCCCATTATTACGCGATCAAGAGCTAGAATGGCTGATCAAACTGAAATGCGTGATCATATGTCTGCTATGGAAGACCAACTTCAACAGTTGCTCGCCTCTATGCAACTTATGACGGCTCAAATCCAATTTCTCCGAGCAAATTCAACTCCTTCACTTGCTCTTCCCGAGATAGTGGTTCCAAAGCAAGTAAACGAGGCCCAAATAGGTGATGACGGCATGCCTGAGCTGAGGGATAACCCATTATTCGTCACTGCCGAAAAGGCTAAGCCTGACAATGTCCCTAAGGCAGAACAAGATGAACGCTTTGCCAAACTTGAGGAGAAAGTGAAGCAATTACAAGGATCACAGAGTTCACTTCTGATCGACTTGTCCGTGTATGAGAAGGTCAAAATGCCAAAGAAGTTCAAAATGCCAGAGTTCGAGAAATACGATGGTACTTCCTATTCAAAAGCTCATTTGCAGATGTACCACGTACGTATGGCCCAATATGTCAAGAATGAGCCCCTCATGATCCAATCATTTCATGCGAGTTTGACCGGGCTCGCACTGAGCTGGTACGTGATGAAGAATGTCAATCTCCTCGACACCTGGAATGAAGTTGCTGACGCGTTTCTTAAGCAGTATAAATTCAACATGGACATTGCACCTTCCCGAGAAGATCTTGAGAGGATGGAGAAGAAGCGGAGTGAATCATTCAAAGAGTATGCCGTGAGATGGCGAAATCTTGCAGTTCAAATCACTCCTAAGCCTACCAACAAGGAATTGATGAAGTTGTTCGTCAAGACTCTCCCGTCTGAGTTCCGTAACCGGATGGCTAGCACATACGTCGAAGACTTCAACCAACTTGTTCCCGTAGGAGAACAAATTGAGATGGGGATAAGAGAAGGGTGGTTCACTGAGCCATTTAACAAGAGGTTTTCTACTAAGAAGGAGAAGGACCTTGAAGCTGAGATTAATGTGACCTATTCTCAACCGAATCGTGGTCACACTCCAGCAATTAAGATTCCTACTATGCAACAAGGTGGAGAATATCAGCTCCCTAGTTGACGACGTAATGTTAGAAGACAGTTCACACCTCTTCCTAGACCCCTATCCAAAGTTTTACCTGTCCTCCAAAAGAAAGGATTACTCTCTAATGAGCCGAAGCGACCAAATCCCGAGCATCATCCTGCATATAATCCCTCCGAAAAGTGTGACTATCACATGGGAGAGGTTGGTCACTCCACTGATGATTGTTATGTTTTGAAGCATAAGGTCCAAGACCTCTTAGATACAAAGGCGTTCTCTTTTGGTAGTAATCAGAAAAATCCTCCACCCAACCATGATGAAGGCGCAAACGCTGTCACTCCTTTGAATGAAGAAGTTCTTATCTTCTAGGATTTCAAGTTTTGCTTAGGATTTCCTGCTTTCTGAAATTTCAATTATCGCTTTCACTTCTAGGGTTTGGCTTATTTGCATTTTTCATTTCAATAATGTAATTCATTTGATTCTATTTAATGAAATTACAATTTTATTTCCAATTTTGAGGACATGATGGGGTACACCAAACCAGCCCAGTGACAATATCCAACAATGAAAAGAAAATATCATCCATGGAGAAATTCTGAAGACTGGGCTCCTTCATGCTTCCTCATCCAAAAATTCCCAAAAAAATAAAAAAAAAAATCATTTTTCAAGCTATTTCCAAAAGCATGCATTAGGTTAGCCCTGTTCAATTTTCTGACTTATTTACTTTATGTTTCAGAGAATTATTTTCTTAGCTTGAAGAAAAAGAATCTGAAAAAGGCACATCAGGGGCAAAAGCAAGAATGGAGCGTCTATCAAACCGAATATCATATTTTCAGTCTCGATTGATTAATTAGTGTGTGTTCCCTTTTGATAGGGGCAATCCAAGAACACCCACTACTAAGATGATGCCTTCGTTGGACAATTCTTTGAATGAATGGCCAAAATCGTGGTTATGAAAACATTTTTTTTAGTGTGATGCTTTGTTTGTTCTGAAGTCATAGAAGCTTCTCACGCTTAAATTGTCGACTCTTCTCAAAAGAGAATTTTGATAGTGATTTTGCCTATTTAATTTACCAATTTCATGTGGAGATTTGTCAAGATAGACAACTCATGGAGTGACATCAATACTTAAGAATGCGAAATGAGATGTGTCAGGATGATGAAAGGCAAGCCCTATCCTATACACGGTCCCCTACTTATACACTTGTGAGATGAGTGTAGGAAAGTTCCATCTCCGCAAGGTGAAGAGTTTTCTCGCAAAAGGTACGATGACCGAAATGATGAGGGGCATTTTATTTCTCTATCCCAAACACTACAAGTGATCAATTGCTTAACCCTTTTAAGCCTATACACTTATGGATATTCTTTTTAAATTACCCCTGTCAAGAACCACCCCACATTGGGGTAAATTGGAAAATAAGACAGCATCATAAGGTGAAAAAAATGAATTGAAATTTTCTTGCTCTCACTTGCATCAATCTTCAACGTGCTATTACATTGAATTAATGCGTTAATTTAAGTGCCTTAGGATGACGGAGAGCATTTCTTTCTCTATCCTACATACTTATACCCTTTGCATAGCCCACTTGAGCCTGCAATTTCATTTCTTTAAACCCAGTTGGTGATCATCCCCCACACTGGGGCAAGGCAAAAGATAGATGAAGACTTTTGAAAGTTCAAGTGTCATTCAGAGTGTAATTCCTTGATGCATGCACTGTGCGCAAGAATTGAAATCAAAATAGAACTAATGGGGCATGAAAAAGCAGTGTGCCTGGTAAAAGCAAGGCCAATGCCCATGAAAAAGAAGTGAAGTAAAAATGCATGAAAACTAGGGGCAAGAAAAAGTGACGTGCCTATTAGAAGCAAGGCCAATGAAAATGAAAAAATAAAGAGTTATGACGGGTGATTATTAGTTGCAAAAGGTTGTATCTCAATGGAGCAGTACTCAAAGAACCAAGATCAATGGCGTATTCCTGGCAAAAGAGAAGACCAGCGACCATGCCTAAATGATCACCAACTTTGATCCCCCTAAACACTTTTTGAGCCTAATGATCCTTTCATTTCTCAACCCATGAACCCAGCCTATGTTACGTCTCTTACAAAGTCTCTTCAGATTAGGGCACTTGAATTAACATGAGAGTTCACATGTTTATAAGCATCGCTCGAAGAAGTGCAAGCAAGATTATTTTTTTTCTCATTTTGCAGGGTTCTTGACTTGTAAACCCGGAGATAATTGCGAAGCTGTTCTTTCAATAGCCTTGACTCAAAGAGTCCATTTGTTAAGCCGTTGACCAAGCCCACATTATGGTCCCTGTTAAAGACTTCTCAGATTGGTGAGATTGTACCGCTTGCGAGAATACTCGGACCCATATCGATATGATGAAATTGAGTGATTCTCATAAAATAGCCATTCTAAATGAGAATGAGTGAAAGTCCTTTCTAACCGAAAGTCTCTCATTTAGTATTCTTAAGAAATCCATGTCACGAGTGAAAATTGTCTTGAACAATAATTCTCTCTAGTGAAAATTTGGATGATGCAAAAGTCATTATGCATGAACCTTGATTGAATTGATAAAAGCTTCAGTAGATTTTGAAGTATGCATTCCAGAATAGCCTTAATTGCTTATTTCTTTGGTGAATGCATTTTTGTTCTAATCATGTCTGATAGATAATGTTTTCTCAAAGACCCAAGAGCTCCTGACATTCAGGTTCCTTTCAAAATGCCTCATGATATTAGGAGATGAGAAACCATCATGAACATTCAAGGTGCATCCTTGATGTTCCAAAATTTATTTCTACCAGGAGGTGAGAGGCCTCCACAGGATATCTAAGTTCCAGAAAACATATCCCTAAGAATCAGAGATATCATCAGGTAAGTATATCTCTACCCATTCTCGACACTTGACTCGGTCAAGCTGTCCTTCTAAATTGACCTGGTGTGCTTTCGTAGCCCAGAGTCTCTTTCATCGACTTGGCGTGCTTTTGTAGCCCGATGTCCCTTTATATTGACCTGGTGTGCTTTCGTAGGCCAGTGTCCATTGACTCGGCGTGCTTCTGTAGCCCGATGTCCCTTTTAATAGACCCGGCGTGCTTTCGTAGCCCGGAGTTCTTGACCTGGCGTGCTTTCGTAGCCCAGAGTCATTTTCATCGACTCGGCGTGCTTATGTAGCCCGATGTCCCTTTTAATAGACCCGGCGTGCTTTCGTAGCCCGGAGTTCCTGACCTAGCATGCTTTCGTAGCCCAGAGTCATTTTCATCGACTCGGCGTGCTTCTGTAGCCCGATGTCCCTTTCAATAGACCCGCGTGCTTTCGTAGCCCGGAGTTCCCGACCTGCGTGCTTTCATAGCCCGAGTCATTTTCATCGACTCGGCGTGCTTCAAGAGTCCCGATATCCCTTTTAATAGACCCGACGTGCTTTCGTAGCCCGAAGTTCCTGACCTGGCGTGCTTTCGTAGCCCAAAATCATTTTCATCGACTAGGCATGCTTCCGCAGCCCGATATCCCTTTTAATAGACCCGACGTGCTTCTGTAGCTCAGAGTTCCTGACCTAGCGTGCTTTCGTAGCCCAGGGCCCATCTTCATCGACTTGGCGTGCTTTCGTAGCCTGATGTCCATTTATATTGACCTGGCGTGCTTTCGTAGCCTAGAGTCCTTTAATCTGACACTCGATTGAGTTGTCCCCCAAATATTTTTCTCCAAATTCAGTCCGTTTAGGCGACCGTAGAATGGTACGGGTCCTAGGCAATATTTATTTCCCTATTCAGGCGATCGTAGAATGGTACGGGTCCCTAAGGTAAATCCCGTTTAGGCGGCCGTAGAATGGTACGGGTCCTAGACAACACCTATTTCCTTATTCAGGCGACCGTAGAATGGTACGGGTCCTAGACACAACCAAACACTGCCATACTAGGCGACCGCAGAACGGTACGAGTCTTGGGAAAGTAGTCTCTTTACAAAGCCATGTTACTATTTTGGGCGACCGTAGAATGGTACGGGTCCTAGACATGTAACACAAATTATTTCGAATTACTCTATCCTCCTTGATGGTAAGTTATTCCGGGTAGAGTCATTTATTATTATTTTTTTGGTAAAAGTAGAGTCATTTATTATTTGCGTTTTCATGCATCATATAAATTGCATTCAAAAATGGAATTCATTTTCCAACAAAATCAAATCATTCATGTGCATGTGCATGTGCATGGTCAAAATTTAGGTTTCAATTTGTTTTTGAAGGTAACCTTTACGAGCTCACCTTCAAAGAGGGGCAGCTGTTGTCACCTAAATTTTGGCGACCAATTTAGAAAATTAGGGGTTAATTTTATCCCTAAAAAAAAAAAATTAATTGCATAGCATATAGGTTTAGATGCATTTATTTTTAATTTGCATTTTTGGACCAGGGGTGGATGGGTCGGATTAATTGTTTTTGAGTTTTAAATTAACAGGCCCGACTAAACCCATAAAACAAGAAAATTGGCCCGAGCCCATTTCTTTTTAATGACAAAAATTATTTAAATTGAGATTTGATGCGATATTATGATGATTTTTGGAAATTAAGAAAATCGCATTGTAATCTTATCTTTATCAATAGATGATGAAATCGGGGGAGAATATCCATGAGATAAAAGGATTTTGTGATTCGGAGGTTATAGGTAATTTTTGAAATATTCTACGAAGATCACATTGTGTTTGTCTATAAAAGGAGACAGTGTACGGCAGAGGAAGGGGGGATTTTTCGGTTCTTTGGAAGAAAAAGAAAAGCAAAAACAGCAAAAAGCAAAAAGAAAGCAAAAGGAGGCAGAGGAGAAAAGTACAAGCAGCAGAGGGATGACTGTTTATCGTCTCCCTCGCCGCTCGCACCCCCTGCAACTTCCATCCGCGAAGACCCCCGCGCCCACCGCCGCTCCGCCAGCATCCCGACCGGCCACCGACGTTGCCCGCCGGACGCCGCCGTCTCGCCACGCCGACGCCGCCTGGAAGCCGAGGCCAGCCGCGACCACCTCGCTCGAAGCCCCGCCGGTGTCCGCCCGAGCTCTCCCGTTCGTGCCGCGCCGACCCACGATTCCGGTGACCTGTTGCCGCCCAACGCATCCCCGTGCCGCGCCGACCCAAGATCTTGCTGTTCGTTGCCGCCGGAGCCCGTCTTCGCCGCCGCCGCGACCCAAAGCCCGCTGCAGCCAAGCCTGACGCCCCCGCTCGCCTGAGTCGGTCCCGCACCAGCAACCGAACGCTGCTCCCCGGCCTCGCATGAATCGCGACACCTGCTGCTCGGAGCCAAAGACCCGCGATCCACCTGCTGTTCGGAGCCGAAGACCTGTGCGTCGCCCGTCGCCCAGCCTCCAAAGTCCGAGCCCTCGCCTCGCCCCGGTTGATCCCGAGCTCACTCGACACCTCTGTTGTCCATACCGACGCGTACACACCCCTACAGCCGTCTGGGTTCTACTCGCCGGTCCGAGGCCTACCGATCGATTACCTCGTCGCCCTCTGAGTGACCACCCGAACCGGATCTGGAGCCCTACGCCTGCGACACACGCCCTGGAGTTCTCTGCCGTTCCTGCAGCTAGACCCGCGTTCGCAATCATCGTGATTTTCAGATCTCGCGTCCCTCTTGCCGGTGCCCGAGCATTGGTCGCTTCACCCGTGCTTCGTCGTTGTCCCTGCTGAAGTTTTGGCGCCGATCAGCAACGGTTGTTGCGCCCATACCCATCGTGCTGCCTTTGGTTCTCTACCTTAGGTAGTTTTATTTATTTATTTTTTATCAAATTTACTTGTTATTATGTATGTAATTTAGAGATTGGGTGTTATTTTTTGGAATATTGTAGGCATTATCGGCAGGAGTTATCCCTAAAATTATTGTAATTATTAATTTGACCCGTAAGATGTCGGGTCATTTTTTTTAATTATATTAATTATTGGGGTTTGTTGATAGTATTTTAATTGCTGAATCAATATGATTATTAATTTGATCCATAAGATTTCGGATCAGATTTTTAATTATTTTGAACCCTTTTTCGTGATTGTTAGGGTTAGATAATCGTTCATTTGACCTGTTAGACAACAGGTTATTTTTTCGAAAATTTTAATCCTTTATTTGGTTGAATGTTCTTGATTAGTTTAAATACAATGTTTATTTGATAATTGATTGTTTTAGAAAATCACTAAAAAAAAATCCAAAAAATATTTGAATTAGGATTCAGTTTGTTTTGGAAATATTTCTTGTTATCTTGCATATCTAGAATAGGGATTTTATTTCGAATTTAGAAAAATATAAAACCAAAAAAAGCATTCATTTAGGTTTTTATTTTGAATTGCATGTTTAGTTATGTGTTAGCTTTAATTTCGAATTTCATAAAGAAAAACACAAAAAAAATCATTTTGCATATTAGATGAAATTGCATGTTTAATTTTAGGTCTAGATAGATCTTTAGATGAATTGCATGATAGGTTATTTTTTTTTTTTTTTTAAAATGCATGTTTAGAAAGCATTTAGAATAAATAGTATTTCACTATAGTTTGATTTTCAGTTTTAGTGATTTTAATTATGAATTTTCGTTAAATAAAAAATAAAAATTATGTGCACGTCATATAGAATTAGATTCATGAAAAGCACGTCATATAGAATTAGGTTCATGAAATGCACGTCATTTAGGGATTATTACTAGAGTCATTTAATTAAAAATTGCCCGTCATTAGAATTAGGTCATTTTAGTTAATTTAGATTGCATATTTAATTATTGCATGTTCATCAAGAAATCACATTTTGACATGCCATATTATTTCATATTAGATTAGAAGCATTGCATTGCATATGGACTATATTCTCGTTAAAAAGTGAAAGCAAAAATTAAGTGATTGCTTGTTAATTAGAAATCATATCTAGGATTGCTGATGTGAATTTTGATTTAACAATGCAGATGCTTTCGTTGTTTTGAGGTAGGTTTTGCATTATTTAATTGCTTTCTTGAGTGTTAAATTGGTGGTATGCGCACCCGCATGATCGCTTCACATGTTAGGAAAGCGAATTAAAATCAATTTAAGCTGCTTGCAAAATATTTTTTCGAAATAAAAAGAGAAAGGTACGGAAAGGGCACTAGGATAGTCTAGTGTAACCAAGTCCCCATACCCTTAGTCTCTGGTTCATAGGAGTAAAATAATTATCTCATTATTTTACTTAGGTGTCTAATCGACCTACCGTAAACCGATTAGTGGCGACTCCTAGATAATAATTTTTTGCATGTTAAAACTTTAAGTCGCGATTTGGTATGGGCTTGGGAGAGCCCGAGCTAAGCTTAAAGACCATTAACTTAGTTTTAGGTGGTGCACCCGAAAAATTAGGTCGTGACATAGTGACACACAATTCATTACCCAAGTTTTTTTTTTCTCCTCTTCTGACACACAAATCCAGAATGTAGATTAGTTGTTTTTTTTTTCCTCCAAGTTTTATGAACTATTGGAATGGAACCACCGCCTGCGGTGGCCTAGCTGGATAAGAGCTCTCATGAAGTCTACCCAGGACGGAGGGGTTCAAATCCCGCAGGACGCACGGGATCTTAAGCGCGACGTCGGGGTGGTGGGTCCTCCGCTAGCGTCGCCCCAGGGTTTGTCCACCGGCTGCCGGCTGTACGGGGTTCCCGGGTCATCAAAAAAAACTAAACTATTGGAATGGAGTACCACCACCCGCGGTGGCTGCGATGGTTAGTGCTTTCTCCCCTCACCGAGAGAGAAGGAGTTCAAAATCCCGCGTCCCCATTGCGCGACTCACCTGCGGCCGGGTGCGTGGCGGCGGCTCGCCCGCCCGGGTTTTACCTCGCCGCCAGCCGTTTGGGTGTTCCCGAATCACAAAAAAAAAAAAACTATTGGAATGGAGTTAATTTTGTCAAATTAGAACAATGAATGATATTAACATATAGGTTTTTAGTGTAAATTCATTCTAGATTCTTTTTTATTATTTATTTATATGTAAATTTGAATAAAATTAATTTCATTCATAAAAATGATAATTTATCATGTATATATAAAAATATACATTTAATATACAACGTATAGGAATTTTGTTTTTTTTTTGGAAACGATTTATTCACGTATCGTGTTGTGTCGTATCGCATCATGTGTCGCGAGTCGATATCGATGCTATTTTTGAAGCGGATTTGGTAGTTTTCGAGCCAGCTTCCACGTAATTCGAGTTGTCCACCTCTTTAAGTTGGCCTCTCTCGAGTTATATGTAATCACAACATTTTATTGTCAAGTATAGTTAACCAGTACCTTGGATATTCGTTAACAAGGCCCGCTTTTATTAGCAAGAATTTCATTCGTATTGTTCATGCAAAATCCAATATACTTATCCCTTTTTTTAATGTTTTTCCTATTTACTCTGTCTTTTGAAAAGATTCTTTTCCACTTTCAGGACGTCCTTTGCTAGCGTGTTGCTGATGCAGAGACTTCTCCCTCCATTGACACGCTACCTTTTCTCTCTCTCTCTCTCTCTATATATATATATATATATATATGAACACAACGAATCGCACAGAATCACATTCCTCTCTTCGAAAGGCGTCGATTTTAAGCGGTTTTAGCCGCACTTAATTCTTGGAGCTTTTCCAATGGCGGCGATCGAAGAAGCAAAGGGTCCCGACTTCTCTGCGCTGCCTGAAGGGTGCATCGCGAGAGTCGTCTCCCTCACGAGCCCCGCCGACGCGTGCAGGCTCGCAACCCTGTCGCCGGATTTCAAGTCGGCATGCGATTCCGACGTGGTCTGGGCCTCGTTCTTGCCGCCGGAGCGCCCCCAGACGGTCTCCCGAAGCGTTTCGTCGCTGAAGGAGCTCTACTTCAGCCTCTGCAACCACCCAGTTCTCGTCCGCGATGGCAAAATGGTAAGTCGACCACCGTCTTCCCACCTTAAACCGCCTCTTCATATTCTTTCTGTATCATCATTTTTTTTTTTTGCGGATTGAGGGGGTGATATCCGATGATAACAGTTCTTTATGTTAGACTTAATAGAATATTGAAATGAGATTCATGTGATGTTCCATAGCCTGCACGTTTCGAAACACTGCAAATTTGGCTGGCCAAAACGGAAAAATTGTTCTTTCATTGTCGAGTAGTGGACTTGAAAGGCGGTGTCATCAGCACATGTTTCTTTGTCTCTTCCCGCCTGAACCGAGCGAGAGCATTTTGTTTCTTCGAGGAGAAGCCATTGTCATATTGTAATCATGCTGCGGCTTCCACTGGACATTCTTCTTTTGCACACAGGCTCTCCAATTGAACGTGAAAGGCGGATTGAACTGTGTGGACCAACTCTTTGTTCACGTCCACAAGATAAAGAATGATAGAATGGAGGGTGAAGAAGAAAGAAAGAAAAGATCTGTCATCTGAAAATAACGAGATTCAAATGGATTGGAGTAAAGAGTGGATAGATATATTGAATCACTCCAATATACAGTGCTAAAAGCATGAAAAAAAAAATCGGCTCCGTTCAATAATGGCCATGTAACTTTGAAGAGTTACAGATTACACCTGAATTTTGATTCTTTTGTTGCCGTGGTTAGTTTTCCGTCTACATGGTCGGTAAGTGTTATCTAACGATGGATTAACTCAGTTCTTTTGTTAGCTTTATTAACCATGTAATAGAGATCTTTAGGTATAAGGAAAATAAATAATAATGATGAAGTGTATTTTCATGTGATATTTAACACCTATATAGATAAAATAACTAGCGACTGCAACAAAATATCAAAGTTTTATGGAGAAATTTAGCTTCACCAATTTTTCTGGGGTCATCAGGCAATGGTTCTGAAGTTGAGGTGGTATTGAAAAATTATCCCTTTTATTTTTCTTTTGGTTCAAATCTCATGGTTATTGCTTTTATTTAACGTGAAATGTGTGTTGTCCTACTTCAAATTATGGCGAAAAGGCTCACTATTTTATTGGAAAGGGGACAGCACAGATAGTTAAAAAAGTGAATCTCGTTTTCTCAAAACGTTGTCAGTTCGGCGTCTTCTTACTTATGTGAATCCAACATGCTTTGCAGAGCTATTCACTGGACAAG
Organism: Eucalyptus tenuipes; assembly: GCA_014182365.1. NCBI lineage: Eukaryota > Viridiplantae > Streptophyta > Magnoliopsida > Myrtales > Myrtaceae > Eucalyptus > Eucalyptus tenuipes. Next base: position 12,378,259 of record CM024544.1, on the reverse strand, counting down.
CACAGTGGGAAGAAATGTATCATGCTATCTGCAAGGGCCCTATCTATAACATGGGGTGATACTCCGATTTACTGGTCATGGACTTACTTGCCCAACTCCAGGTAATACATTATTTCGTCCACTCTCAGTTTCATGAAGAAAATGTAAGTAGCATTCATTTGTTCGTCCCTAAATAAATCCTCTGTTGTTTCACCTTCGAGGTAATGAGAGGCATAATTAGTTACGGCATGCTTTGTCGCCGGAACCCATTATGCAAAGCATACTTGGTATTCAAAATTACCCCAAATCTTATGGATTTGAATTCCAGCCTGTTGAGGTGGAAGCTAGATTTGCTGGTGATGAAACGGGCAAGCGTGAGCACTCGGTTTACTTATCCGAAAGAAAAACATGCTTGTATGGCAATCCGTAGAGATAGAGATTCGTGCGTCTTTGGCGGGTCACCGATGCTCACACTGCCGAGGGGAGTGGGAACTATCCTAAAGAGAGACGAGATGGGTGGTCGAGATAGAGTTAGGTGAGTTCTTGACGAAGGAAGGACAAGATGGGGAGGTTCAAATGAGTGTCATGGAGACGAATGGGGGTGACTGGAAGGCCGGCCTGGTTGTGGAAGGGATCGAAATTAGGCCCAAGGATGGAAAATAAAAGCGCCTTTATGCAGGGCATGTGTAAGTTTGTATGTACCGTCCCTTGATTAAGAGCTTTTTCTCTGTTTTGACATTGTTCTTTCCATGTTCCTTTATCAATATTTAGTAGTCAGAAAGCGTGCCTGTGATCAATATCAACTTTTATCAATTTTTCGTAGATTTCTACCAATTCATGAAGCGTATGTTTTTGATTTGGTAATGCCTTCTGCAGAAATGATGGAACCTTAGATGTAGACTTCAGTAAAGTCAGCATAGACACGCTCAAACACTATGATTGGTTTCTTTTAAAACATCTGCAAAATTATTCCTCATCTTCCCACTCCAACCATCTCTTTTGGTATTGACGGGAATGTAAGACTCCATTGAAAATATATGAATGCAATTTGTGTGATGCGTTGGTGTTGGCGCCTCTTCCAGGATACAGGAAAGACTTAGAAAAACAGAGTCAAAGCCAATGACTGGCTGTTTTATCACATATCCTACTGTCAACATCCATACGTTGACAATAAGCAGTTACGACTGCTCATTCACATTAATCTAGACTGAAAGGTTACCACTGCAATGTTCCTCAAACTCAACGCCAGTCCTTCGTGACCTTTCGATCCACCTCACTGTACAACTCACTGGTCACCATCGCTCCGCTGCTTGGCTCAAACGCCTTGGACATAGCCACCAACAACAACGTCAAATCCACTGCCCAAAACATAAGTTAAAGTAACTATGAGAATTTATGGGACCACTGTTTATTGTTTTAAAAGTTTAAGCTGTTAAATAAAGGCGTAATTTAATATTTAAATTATTCTAGCACTTCCCCTCATGCTTACTTGGGTCTTTTTTTTTTGCCTAGTACTTAGCATGGACATATTTAATTAGGGAGATAAATAGGAGTCTAGAAAGATTCAAACTTAGAATCTCATGCTCTAATATCATGTGAAATTTTGTGGGACCACTGCCAACTGTTCTAAAATCTTAAGCTATTAGATGAAAGCGTGGTTTAATATTCTAATGGTAACCTGGTCACGATTCCAGTTTCTTGCTATTGCACTGGAAGAATTTCCTTGCATCAGGCCTCTTACGCTATGGCCAAGGGTGACACCTATTCCCCCACAGTCAATGATACATTCCAAGGCATGTCCTCTTGCCGGGCTCTACTTGATCAAAACTACCATACAAATGAGGATTTTGTTGTAGGTGCACAGCTGACGGTTCCACTAAGATGCGCATGCCCATGTACCAATGAGAGAGCTAATGGGGTTAAATCCTTGCTTACATATTTGGTGATGCTAGGCGATTCAGGGAATTCAATTACAGAAAGCTTTGGTGTCACTGTGCAAAGTGTTATGGAGCAAATATGAAGATGGAACCCGATCTAATATAAGCTTTAACAAACATTCTTATTCCCCTTACTTGTGCAGAAGATTCCAATGGTACCTTCTGCTATTGTCCCAGTGGATATGCCCAAGGTAGGCCAGGAAATGACCTCAATTGCATGCCTGACTGGAAGAAGTTCCCTTTCAAGCTGGTTCTCGTGATAGGTAGTCATCAAATCTATCTTCTAATTCTGTCCAGCAACGCTTCCTGTCTGATTGGAAGAGGCAGTTAAAAAAACAACGCATCCAATACTAGAAAAAACTCAAGCGAGAAATTGTTCCATTTGCTTACACACGTTTTGCACGTTTGCACGCCATACTTAGGCCTGTTGCACTATCTTTACACTCATGAACACCAAGACTTTTTGCTTTCCGCATCTGATCTGTTTGGCACCTTCTTGTCTAGCTCCAATGCTCCATTTGACGCACTTGATCTCTCTGATTTTTCTTAGCTTGTAGATTGAAATACAACACGTGAATCTCATTTTCTGTCTATTTGTGTTGTGACTTCATACACTTCTTCAATTGCAACATGACATTATTACGTCCATGGTTTATTCTCTCCTAAGCTATGTTTTGTGATTGAATGCTGTCACGACTAGCGATGTTGCATTGATGTGACAGTACAGCTTTAGGATTGGCAAAGTGACCAAGCAGGCAGCAAATTTTAAATACAGATGGCTTCTTTGTGAATTTTCTTCCAGAGTAAAGTGATGTAGAAGAGAGTTATTATCTACTTCAAAAATACATAGGTTGACTTGGGAGAGTATGTAGCATTCTGACGTGCTCCATGTTTAGGAATTGTGAAATTGGATTGGTCATGTCAGGCAAATTATTTGGAGAATTTTGACTAGACGAAACTCGAATGTGTTAACTCACAGTTTTCTTATAGACTTATTGTTTGCTTTAGGAGCTGCCATTGGTATTGGATTCTTGTGTCTTTCACATTTCAGCTATTGCCTATACAGATATCTAAGGAAGCGAAGAGACATAATTGTCAAGGAGAAACTGTTCAAGCAAAATGGTGGTTTGCTGTTGCAAAAAAATTTCTCATTTTATGGAAGAGACAGAAGAACAAAAATATTTTCCGAAGAAGATCTGCAAAGCGCGACAAAAAACTACAGCCGGAGCCAGTTTCTTGGTCAAGGAGGTTTCAACACAGTTTACAAAGGGATGCTACCAGATGGTACCATAGTTGCTGTGAAGAAGTCAAAGACCATCAGCAGGGGCCAAACTGAGCATTTTATTAATGAAGTGGTCTTTCTGTCACAGGTTATCATTGGTAAATTGTAAAATTGATAGGATGTTGTTTGAAGACTAAGTTTTCTCTACTAGTATATGAATTCATCCCTAATGGTGCCCTGTCATCAGCGGGATAAACATTGTTCCCTTTCTAGGAAAGACTGGTATCGAATCGCATGCAAAGTCGCTGGAGCAGTAGCATACATGCATTCTGCAGCATCAATTCCCATTTAACATCGAGACATAAAGCCGGCTAGCATTCTGCTGGAGGACAAGTACACTGTGAAAGTCTCTATTTTGGTAACTCAAGGCCGGTTCAATTTGACGAAACTCACCTGACAAGGCTGTGCAAGGCACCTTTGGATACTCGGACCTGGAATATATCCAATCTAGTCCGTTCACAGGTAAAAGTGATGCATACAGTTTCGGAGATGTGCTAATTGAGTGCAGAAGCCGACATCCTTCTCAGGAGATAATGAAGAGTGACATCTACTTGCTACCCTAATGAAGGGACACCGTTTGCCAGACATAGAAGATCCTGTTGTGGCCAATGAAGCAAAGGCAGAGGAAGTTATTGTAGCTCCCTCACCAACACCTCCTTCAACTATTGTATAATCATCTTTATAAGTTAGTGAAACTATCTTTGTCCCATAAACCTTCTCAAAATATCCTATCCTTCTCCATCCTCTATCAAATATAAACTATACCATGCTTCCGCACACATTTAAATTCTAACACAATAGCAATGCTTGCCATGAGGTGTTTGAGATTGACTAGGAGAAAGAGGCCCACCATGAGAGAGGTTGCCACGGAGAGGAAATCTTAAGGTTTCTCCCAACCCAGCCAAAATCCTTACGCATTTGAAGACGGACTACCTGCTGAAGCCAACGAAGAATCAAAGATAGCACATCCCTATCACTAGAACTGGTACCAATCTCAGTATAGACGTCGGGCTAGAACATTCGGCGTTCATACTGAACTTATTGTTCATTCATCCTAGACAGTTTTGGAGATAGCATCTGTAGCATGCAGTTAGCAGCAGCAATTATCAAAATCACCAGAAGATACCTTTCAGTCAAGTGATTCTTTTTTACTTCACTTCAGCTTGATGTTTTTCTCAAGCGCCAAATACCTAACCAAACTTATTCTCAAGATTTGCTGTAAATTAAAGTAGGAGAGCTTATTTTCATGGATCAGTATCAATGGTTGACTCTCTTTGCATTAGGTGATTGATTCAGTTCTCTTTTTCCTGATCACTGATGAATAGTGCTTTGGATATCTTTCACACCAGCTGCATCATAAACCATCGTTTCTGATTCCTACTATAGACTTTTCAGATGCACACATCAACTCTGGAGCAACATGCTTGAAAATTTCTAGCAAATACGTTGAAGCTGCTCCCTTTTCTCATCTCCTTTGAGTAATCCTTCAGGTGATGATGGTACTGAAGCCCTGTGCTTCTATCTATCAGGTTCCAGACTTAGCCTTAACTTGCAACTTTTGCATTTCCAAATTGCTTCTTGACAAAATCCATAGCATAAGTAGGGTAAAATTATCTACTAAGTTCATACTAAAAACATAAGGACTTTTCTAGCCTACCACAGCTATTATCAGATATGCTATTATCAGATATGGTTTCTTCAGAAGATGCATTACTGTTGTCCTCTTTACTGACATGATCCACAAAATCCCTGTGAAACTTGGCTGCTTCATGCCGCGTTTGCAGTGAGCTTTTTGCATTCTCGAGTTAAGACTGAGCTTGACTGAAGATGACTGAACACGCTCAATTTTTTAAACCAAGCTTAGTCTGGTATATTTGAACTTAATTTATTAATGAAAATACACTGATGATCACAGCATCTACATTGCCGCTGAATACATACGGTACACAATACCTTAAACTATCATTTCTATAAAAATACATGGCTTAACGACTCAAAAAATCGGACTTCGCCGCTCAATTTTCTCAAAATTCCGAATTTGAGCCCTAAATCCATAAATTATTTCGATTGGATGAACGATGGGCTTAATTTCTTACCAGTCGTTGCGTTATAGAGTCGAGTTAGCTTGGTGAGGCATCCATAACGTGCACACGCCAAAACACCTTTATTTTCTCCCCTTGTCTTTTCTTCTTCTTCTTTCATTTATTCCCTTCTTTAGATTATTACTCTGAAAAACCCCAAACTGGTACATTTATGACAAATTTATCATAAACTATTTTTTTGAACTCCAAACAGGTATTCCTTTGACAAATTTACTCCAAACTGGTACATTTGTGACAAATGTACCTTCTGTTAGTTTTCGTTAAATTTTACTGTTAAATTATTAAGTTAAATGACACGTGACAATTGACTAGTATACAAATTTGAGATTTTAAGCTCCGTTTGGCACATTTTACAATTTTTGTAATTTTTTGTGGTATTTATCCAATTTAGCGGAGGGTATATTTATCACAAATTTACCGGTTTGAGATTTTTTTTTATCGAATAAATTAGTTTGGGGTAAATTTATCATAAATATACTTGTTTGTGGTTTTTTATGATCGGTTGGGGTAAATTTATTACAAGTGTCCAGGTTTGGAGTTTTTCATGATCAAAAAAATAATTTAAGATAAATTTATCACATATGTACCAATTTGAAGTTTTTCAGGTATTAACCTTCTTTTTTCCCTGTCCGCCGAAGTGGTTCCCGCTCTTAAAAGTGACTGATCACTCTTCACCCTTTTTCTCTTTCTGTTTTCTTCTCTCTTTTTTTTGACTTTTCAAACCTTCTGTTTCCTATTTAAAAACAAAGTGGACCCCACCACTAAGGGAAAAGAGTCCAACTATTACACACACGAAACCTGTTTCAGAGCAATGCTGGACAGTTCTTCAGGTTTGCTATTTCGTCGAAAAATGGCTGTCAGCAGTCAACTCCGCAAGTCTACCTGTATGTTCGGCGCTGGATGACAGTCAACACTCTTAATTCTGCAATTTTTAGTCTTGAAGGTGATTTTCTACGCCGTGTCGGCCGCGGCGACTTTGCGCTTGGTGTTTTCATCAATATAGGTGTTGGTTCTTTGCATGCAAGAGTTGCACCTATGCGCAAGCCAAATCTCATTTATTCCAAAACCATGGATCTGTCCTGCCTCTCAATCTTATCACCGATCCTATTACTCTTACCTCTGTTTAATCACGTATCCCACAGTCAACAGCCATATAATCACGCCGAGCCGTTCGGCTGCAACTCCACATCTAAAGTGAAAGGTTACGTCTGCAATGGTCCCCAAACTCAATGCCAGTCCTTCCTGACCTTTCGTTCGACCTCCCAACGCAACTCACCGCTCACCATCGCTTCGCTGCTCAGCTCAGATGCATTGGACATAGCCACCATCAACAACATTAAATCCATCGCCGAAGAGATGCCTTTAGATAAATTGGTCATAGTTCCAGTTCCTTGCTCTTGCACTCGAAGCAGGTACTTGCACCTGGCCAATTACACTCTGGCCATGGGTGACGACTATTTCACCATAGCTAATGCTACATTCCAGGGCCTGACCGCTTGCCGGGCTCTAGCTGATCAGAACAACAATGATGTTTTTCTTGTTGATGGTGTACAGCTGCTGGTTCCACTAAGATGCGCATGCCCAAGTACTGGTGAGACAACTAATGGGGTTAAATCCATGCTTTCATATTTAGTGACATGGGGCGACTCGGTATCATCAATTGGGGAAATATTTGGTGTCACTGAGCAAAGCGTTTTGGAGGCAAATATGATGACGACTGATTCCGTAATTAACCCTTTTACTATCATCCTCATTCCCCTTAATTGTGCAAAGAATTCCAAGAGTTCCTTCTGTTATTGTCCCAATGGATATGCCGAAGATGTGCTACGAAATGGTCTCAATTGCATGCCTGACCGGAAGAAGTTTCCTTTCAAGCAGGTTATCGTGATAGGTAGCCATCAATCTCTCTGCTAATTCTGTCCAGCAACTCTGCATGCCCAATCAGAAAAGACTTCCCTTTTCCTGTATTTATATTGTACATTCGTTAATGCAAAATTATGCATCCAATACTTGAGGAAAAACTCGAGTGTGAAATTATTGCATTTTCTTACGCACGCCATTTTGCATACTACACATCGGACCATTGTACTTGCCTTACACCCATGTACACTAAGCCTTTTTTCTCTTCGCATCTTATCTATTTGGCAACTTCCGGTTTTTGCTCAAATGCTCTAGTTGACGCACTTGATCTCTCTGATGATTCTTCCTTGCTTGCAGATTGATATACAACACATGAATCTCATTTGCTGTTTCTCTGTATTGTGGCTTCATGCAAATATTCGTCATTTCCTTTTTCTTCATTTCATTTGCGACATGACAATTTAAGTCCATGGTTTATTGTCTTCTAAGCTAAGTTTTGTGTTTGAACGCTGTCACCACTAGGGATGTTGCAGTGATGTGACAGTACTCCTTTAGGATTGGCAAAGTACACAAGAAATCGCGGGCAGCAAATTGGAAAATTTTAGATGGCTTCGTTGTGAATTTACTTTAGAGAAAAGTGATGTAGGAAGGAGCTTTATTACCTACTTCAGCAACCTGTACATAGGCTGACTTGGGAGAGCGTGAAAGTTAGCATTCGGACGTGCTCCATACTTAGGAACAGTAAAATTTAATTGGCCATGTCAAGCAAATTATTAGAAGCATTTTCAATAGACGGAACTAGAATTTGTTATCTCCCAGTTTCCTTAAAGACTTCATGTTTTATTTAGGTGCTGGCATTGGTATGGGATTCCTGTGTCTTTCGCTTTTCAGCTATTGGCTTTACAGATATGTAAGGAAGTGGAGCGATCGAATGGTCAAGGAGAAACTGTTCAAGCAAAATGTTGGTTTGCTGTGGCAACAAAAGTTTGCACCTTTTGGAAGAGATGGAAAAGCAGCAATATTCTCTGAAGAAGATCTGTAGAAAGCAACAGTTAACTACAGCCAAAGCCGCTTTCTTGGTGAAGGAGGGTTTGGCACGGTTTACAAAGGGATGCTGCCAGATGGTACCATAGTTGCTGTGAAGAAGTCGAAGATCATCGACAGGGGCCAAACTGAGCATTTTATCAATGAAGTGGTTGTTCTATCACAGGTTAATCATCGGAACATTGTAAAATTGATAGGATGTTGTTTGGAGACCAAGCTTCCTTTACTAGTATATGAGTTCGTCCCTAATGGCACCTTGTCACAGCATATTCATCAGCAGGACAAAGATTGTTCCCTTTCATGGGAAGACCGGTATAGAATTGCATGTGAAGTCGCTCAAGCAGTAGCGTACATGCATTCTGCAGCTTCAATTCCCATTTATCATTGAGACATAAAGCCGTCTAACATTCTGCTGGATTACAAGTACACTGCAAAAGTCTCTGATTTTGGTACCTCAAGGCCGGTTCCGTTAGAAAAAACTCACCTGACAACGGCTGTGCAAGGGACCTTCGGATACTTGGACCCGGAATACTTCCAATCTAGTCAGTTCACAGAAAAAAGCGATGTGTACAGTTTCGGAGTTGTGCTTGTTGAGTTACTTACGGGACATAAGCCAACATCCTTCTCAGGAGATGAGGACGGAAGACATCTAGTTGCTAGCTTTGTCATGCTAATGAAGGAGAGCCGTTTGTCAAAGATCCTAGATCCTGTTGTGGCCAATGAAGCGAAGGCGGAGGAGGTTCTTGCAGTAGCAATGCTTGCCATGAGGTGTTTGAAAATGAATGGGAGAAAGAGGCCCACCATGAGAGAGGTTGCCATGGAGCTTGAAGGACTAAAGAAATCTCAAAGTTTCTCTCAGACCAGCCAAAATCCTTGTGCATTTGAAGATGGACTACCCGATGAAGCCAATGAAGAATCGATAGATAGCACATCCATGTCACTTGAAGTTGTATCAATCTCAGTAGAGACATTGAGCTAGAACATTCGGTGTTCATACTGAACTTGATGTTTCTTCATCCTAGACAGCTTTTGGTGTAGGGCATGTCCCATGCAGTTAGCAGCAGCAATTATTAAAATCACCAGAAGATACCTTTCACTCAAATGATTCTCTTTTACTTTACTTCAGCTTGATGTTTTTCTTAAGCACCAGATACCTAACCAAACTTTATTCAAAAGATTTGCTGTCAATTAAGGTGGGGAGTTCTTTTCCACGGATCAATAATAATGGTGAATTCTCTTTGCATTATGTGATTGATTCAGTTCTCTTTTTCCCAATCAATGATGCATGATGCTTTGGATTTTTTTTTACACCGGCTACATCATAAGCTATTGTTTCTGATTCCTACTACAGACTTTTCATATGCACACCCCAACTTTGAGAGTAACTTGCTGGAAAATATCTAGCGAATATGTTGAAGCTGCTCACATTCCTCAATCTCCTTTGAATAACAGGTGATGCTGGTATTGAAGCCTTGTGCTTTTATCTATCAAGTTCTATAACATTGTTTATGTCTTATGGGATAGCCAGACTTAGCCTCAAGTTGCAACTTCCACATTTCCGAATTGCTTCTTGACAAAATCCATAGCATAAGCAGGATAGAATTATTCACAACTCCATACTAAAAGCAACAGCACTTTCATAGCCTGACACAGCTATCATGAGATACGGTTTCTTCAGAAGATGCATCACTGTTTGATAACAATCAAGTTGTCCTGTTTAGTGACATGATCCTCAGAATCCCTGTGAAACTTGGCCACTCCGTGCCTCATTTGCAATGAGAATTCTGCATTCTCGAGTTAAGACAGTCAATTGAAGATGATTGAATGAAGGGGCTAGAGATTAATGGTGTGATTTGAGAGAAAATTATTCCAAGCTCAGTTTGGTACATATAAACTTAATCTTTTATTTTTGAAATCAAAAGACACTGGCGAATCCCCTGCCATACTCGGTATCCAAATACATCTCGACGGCATATGAATTCCAATCAATAGCTCTGTGCAGGGAAGGAGCAAGTTTGTCTGTAGTCTGTACTTTCCCTTTCTGTTGTTGTTCTTTCAATGTTCCTTTGTCAATTTTTAGCAGCTTTCTACAAAATCGGAAAGTGTGCTTGTGATCTATATCGACTCCAATCTCAAGTGGGCTAAGCATATGTCCAGGAGCGAAGGTTTGTTTAATTTGTGTTATACTGGAGCTGTTGACGTTCAAGTTCCTCACGAGCTGTTCGAGATCATTTGAAGGATTCCTTGAGGGCAACCGAATTCTCTTTCCATTTTCTACGGCTGCTACATGCTCAATCTGATCGGATTGGACTCATGTGCTTATTTCGCTTCTCATGCATCTTTAAAGCCAAGGAGCTCGACCTTGAATACCGTGTTAGGTGATTGTTCTTTTTACTCGAATCAAGTTAGAATAGAGTCGGAGGAAATGAGAAGCTCTAACCAGCCAAGCTCGATCTCCATCTCTTTTGAATCCAGGTGTTCGGTCATCAATCATTGTCAGGGTCGAGTCGGTTATGTACTCCATGGAGCTCAAACCGCTTGATCATCAGTCGTCTTGAAACTCCGAAGTTGTTCCGTGTCTGAACAATTGATTGCTAACTGTATTAACATTGCTTCATGGAAAACAAGGGCTCCATTGGGGCTCGACATTTCTGAGCAGCCACGGATTTGTCACGAGCACAACCCAACTTACCAAGTAACTCCATTAAATTGTTGTCGTGGAATGGTACGCAATTCTTATGCCGGTTTTAGGAACTTGTATGGATGCAATTAGGGGAAAATTATTTAAAAAGTTTTAAACCTATTCTTGCACTTTTGCCAATTCAGTCGTAACTTTTTCAATTTTATTGATTGAGTCCTAAACTTTTTTATATTTTGCTAATTGAATTCTCCGGAGAAGTTTAATCAGAAATTGCTGATGTAGGATGGCCAGCGCAGATGTAGACAATTAAAAAAAAAAAAAAGAAAAGAGAAAAGAAGAAAATTAAAAGATGCGCATGCTGAAGCCGATCTTGTTGCGGGTGCAGACCTGCTGGTTCCACTGAGATGCGCATGCCCGAGTACTAATCAGACAGTTGATGGGGTTAAATCCTTGCTTACATACAGTGTGACGGTGGGTGAAACTATAGTATCAATTGCAGAAAGATATGGCATCACTGTACAACATGTCGCAAAGGCAAATATGCTCACGGACAACTCTGTCATTTACGCTTCTACTCCCATCCTCGTTCCCCTTAATTGTGCAAAGAATTCCAAGAGTTCCTTCTGTTATTGTCCCAATTGTTTTGCCGAAGGTAGTCATCAATTCTCTTTGCTAATTCTGTCTGGCAACACTTACATGCCTGATCGGAAAAAGTTACCCTCATGTACAATTATCGACTCTGATGACGGCAGTTAGTCTGAGAGTATTGCAACAAGAGTTGCATTTGATAATGCAAAATAATGCATCCAATACTCAAGAAAACAATCGACTGTGAAATTATTCTGTCTTCTTACACGCCATTTTGCGTACTACACCTAGGACTGTTGCACTTTCTTTACACTCATGTACACTAAGCCTTCTTGCTCTCCGCATCTTATTTCTTTTTGGCACATTCCTATCTTGCTCGAATGCTCCATTTGACACACTTGAACTCTCTGATGATCCTTACTTGCCTATCGCTTGAAATACAAAACATGAAGCTCATTTGCTGTGGCTTCATGCAAATATTCGTTATTTACTTCGTCATCATTTGCAACATGACCGTTTAAGTCCTTAGTTTATTCTCCCCTTAGCTATGTTTTGTGATTGAACGGTGTCACGACTAGGGTGTTGCAGTGATGTGACAGTACACCTTTAGAATTGGCAAAGTAACTAAGAAATTACGGGCAGAAAATTTTACATATTCTAGATGGCTTCGTTGAGAATTTGCTTCCAGAGAAAAGTGATGCAGAAGAGACTTTTATTATCTAATTCAAAAACCAATACATAAGCTGACTTAGGAGAGCATGCAAGTCAGTATTCTGAAATGCTCCATATTTAGGAATTGCAAAATCGGATTGGTTATGTCAGGTGAGTTATTTGGAGAACTTTGAATAGACGAAACTAGAATGTGTCCTTGCGCAGTTTCCTTACAGCCTTATTATTTGCATTAGGTGCCGGCATTGGTATGGGATTATTGGGCCTTTCGGTCTCCAGCTTTTGCCTATACAGATACCTAAGGAAGCGAAGAGACAAAATCGTCAAGGAGACTCTGTTCAAGCAAAATGGTGGTTTGCTGTTGAAACAAAAGTTCTCACCTTATGGAAGAGATGGTGGAGCAGCAATATTCTCTGAAGCAGATCTGCAAAGAGCAACAGATAACTGCAGCAAGAACCGAATTCTTGGTCAAGGAGGGTTTGGCATGGTTTACAAAGGAATGCTACCAAATGGTTCCATAGTTGCTGTGAAGAAGTCAAAGAACATCAACAGTGGCCAAATCTAAGCAGTTTATTAATGAAGTGGTTGTTCTATTGCAGGTTAATCATCGGAACATTGTACAATTGATAGGATGTTGTTTGGAGACTAACCTTCCTTTACTAGTGTACGAGTACATCCCTAATGGCACCCTATCCCAGCATATTCATCGGCAGGACAAAGATTGTTCTCTTTCATGGGAAGATCGGTATCGAATAGCCTGCGAAGTTGCTGGAGCCGTGGCATACATGCATTCTGCAGCTTCAATTCCCATTTATCACAGAGACATAAAACCTTCAAATATTCTGTTGGATGACAATTATACTGCAAAAGTCTCTGATTTTGGTACCTCAAGGCCAGTTCCATCTGACAAAACTCACCTAACAACGGCCGTGCAAGGTACCTTTGGATATTTGGACCTGGAATACTTCCAATCTAGTCAGTTCACAGATAAAAGTGACGTGTATAGTTTTGGAGTAGTGTTAGTTGAATTGCTTATGGGGCGGAAGCCAACATCTTTCTTAGGAGACGACGAAGGGACACATCTAGTTGCTAGTTTTATCTTGCTAATGAAGGAAAACAAGTTGTCCGAGATCCTAGATCCTGTTTTGGCTAATGAAGCAAATGTGGACTATGTTCTAGCAGTGGCAATGCTTGCCATGAGGTGTTTGAGATTAAATGGGAGAAAGAGACCTACTATGAGGGAGGTTGCCATGGAGCTTGAAGGACGAAGGAAATCACAAAGTTTCTCTCTGACCAGCCAAAGTCGTTACCTCTTCGAAGATGGACTGCCCAGTGATGACAATGAAGAATCGATAGATAGCGCATCCACGTCTCTTAAGATTGAATCAATCTCTCTATAGACATCAAGCTAGAACATTTGGCATGCGTTTTACAACGTTTGTTTATCCCCGATCCGTTTGTAGATAGCATGTGTCGCATCCAGCTAGCAGTTCCATGCAGTTTGGCAACACTAATATCTTTTATGGATTGTCTTTCTTCTTTTTTTGTTGATAAGAAACTCCTTTTTCTTTTGGCTTCAAGCAAGTAATAGATACGTTTTGCTGGTTGATGACCAATGCGTACTGAAAGACAAACAAGAAAGATCAAAATTAGCCAGCGCCTTTTTTGTGGGATAAAATGGAAGACTAAAAAGAGCGAAGTTAATGCAATGACCGGAAAAAATGATTCCTTGGGGAGAAGGTGAATCAAAAAATAGTGTTTCTTAGGTCTATTTGGTAACCATGCGTTTATTTTAACTGAAAGACAAATGAGAAAGATTTTAACTTTCTTTTGTTTCTTTGGAACAATGAGAAAAATATTCGTTGGGGGAAATGAATAAAAAATAATGTTTCCATTTTATTTTTCTATTTGTTTCTCAATTAATTTTTCTTAATTTTTCTATTCCCCGAAATATAATAATAGCTTGAGAATAATTTGGAGTAGAAACAAAAAATAAAAGCAATCTCCTTCTTTATTCCCAAGAGCAGAAATGAAAAAAATTACTTTTGAACAGAAACTGTTCAAGAAAATCTCAAGGTTACCAAACACACCATTAGTTAGCTTGCCTTTCTTGACCCCTTCCCACACGGTCCTAGTTAGTGCACTTGTTGCGGCCTACATTTCCTTGGTTTATGTGCACAAGATGGGTGCCAAAACAGATACTATCAACAAAAACTTTCAAGCTATCCTTAGTTCTCATAATAAACTTACTTTTCCTCTCTGTGTAAGCGAATTTCCCGCAGTCAACAACCAAATGTTGGCACTGGGCAGGAAATCCCGCTCCTCTGCTTCCACACTGGGAGGTCACGCCTCTGCAATGGCCCTCAAGCCTCGTGCCGGTCCTTCGTGACATTTCGAGCAACCCTGGGGTGCGACTCGCCTCTGGACTCTTCTGTCGTAGCAGCCACCGACGAGACACTACACTGAAAGCCTGGTCATCGTTCCAGTCTCGACGATTGACTACTTCACCAGGTCTATTATACTGTGGCCAGCATCGTTCCAGTCTTAGGGGCTGTTCTAAACCTATGGTTCTTTTTTTGTTCCAGAATTTTTGATGAATCCTTTGGTAAAATTTTTGTTCCCGAAACAAGTTTGGATTGGAATCAAGAATAAAAAAAAAATTGATTCTTGTTTTGGGAACAAATTTGAGAATCAAAACCAACTCTTCTTTTATTCCCTTCCAATTTTAATGAAAATGTTCCACCAGTGAAAATAAAAACATCACTAGAAAGAACAAAAAGGATCTTTTTCTATTTTCAAATGAAAAAAATAGGAGAAAAAGGAAAAAAAAAAATTAGAATCAAAAAAAAGGAAAAAGAAAAAGAAAAAAAGAAAAAAGTAAAAAAAGCAAAAATTTATTTAAAAATTAAAAGAATCAAATTTGGAATAAAATCAATGAGAATCTTAAACATCAATTCTATTCCAAAATCAAAAAATTTTGGAGAAGATTATGCAAATGACTTAAAATGTTTAGAATCTATTCTCGGGAACAAAATAAAAAAGAATCATTTCTAATCAGAATCGTTACCAAACGCGCCTTTACTTTCCAAGGCTTGGCCTCTTGCCAGGCAATAGCTGATCAGAGCTACATGGGTAATGGTAATTTTATACTAGATGGGAAGCGGATGATTATGCTAAAATGAGTGTTGCGACCCTCTTTTCCGTTGGGAGGGAAAAAGGACGAGATTTGGAAGTAATACAGAGTTGGACGAACAGTACTCAATCGGCGCTAGTTCTCCCATACCTTACCTTTTGGAAATTTTTCATGTAGATTTGATTAATTCTATGAGAATTTTATATAAGGAGTCGCCCACTAGAAATAAGATATGGGAGTATACCTCACTTTTTACGTAAGCATAGATCCAGGGTCGGGACTTGATTGCACTGGTTTTTTTTTTTTGGGCGAAATAAACGACTACTATTAATTTACTTAGCCAAGTTTGGGGGAAATACATCAAAAGCATCAGCGCATAATAGATCAAATAGAGCAGCCGGAGGGCTAGATAACCAATTTGACGAAAGATAGTTAGATCTATGGGCTTTTGCAAGCCAATCAGCCTGTCTGTTCGAGTCTCTGCTGCAATGGGCCAGAGAAAGGCCCAGAAACTCCTTCAGTTTTGTCTTGGCCTGGTCCACAATGGTCTTCACTTCCCAACACAACTCCGTCGAAGACTTGATGGCTTGCACGAGCACAAGGCAGTTGGAGTGTACTTGCAAAGTTAGATGAGTTTGGTTTGAGTGAAAATCTAGGGTTTTGAGGAGGGCAAGGGCTTCCGCCTGTTCCACCGAGGAAGCCGCCACCAGCTTGGTGAAGCCGTCGACGAGACGACCCCTGAAGTCTCGACAAATGCAGGCACTAGCTGCCTATTTTCGTCTGCTCCCCTGCACTCCCCGAATTCTGGTTACCAGTACTTAAACTTGATCATTTTGTCAACTAAAGTATTCAAACAGTTTTTTTCACAAAGTCATGAATCCTTAGGTTCTTGTCCGCTAAATGCTATGCAACTGCCTTTTGCATTTATTATGATCCTTGTGAGTGGCCTAACGATTCAACTAGGCTAAACAAAATAAGAAAAACTTAATCAAGGAAATGGTGAAATCAAACACATAAAAAATGATAATATGATGAGAGTAAAAGGTGAAGTACAGTAAAGTAACCCGATACAAGTCGTTCAAAGAATATAACATGGCCTTGTTATTAAGCCCCAAGAGAGCATTCCCATGAGTTTATTTTCCAATGTTACTCTCCAAGGAGTAACGGTGTGGTCACCCTAACATTTTTCTTATCCCTTTTATTTCCTTTCGGTCGAATATCATGGTTATCATAGGCTGGCTTTTATCTAACGTCTCTTCTCTTCCCTTAATTTTTTTGAAGTGTATATAACCAGAATTTACTTGAAAATTTTGGCGAAAATGTCAGTAAAAGGCGAAAGAAAATGCTCCTACTATCTATTTGGAAGTTAAGGAGGAGCACAAATGGTGGAATATGTTCTAAGTTTTATTGCTTTGCGCATATTATATTTGCTGAAGCAGAGAATCTTTCTCAAGATGAGGTTGGTCGGGCTTCTTATTGCTTATGTAAATCTAACAAGCTTTACAGAGCTTAAACGTATCATGCTATTGGAGAGAGCCCTGTCTACAACATGGGGGATACTTCGGGGGTTGGTCATGGACTTGCATGCCCAACTCCATGGAAATACATTATTTCCTCCACTCTCTTGCCTTCATGAACAAAATGGATAGTGGCATTAATTTGTTCCGTCGCAAAATAACTTTCTTTTGTTTCTCCCTCAAGGTGATGATCCTATGGAATGGTCCTTGTGATTTGTGAATGAACAGGTTTGCAGAAGTGGGCTGAGCTCATTTGTGTATGTTGGCTTGAAATAAGAGGCACGATTAGTTTTTGTATGCCGTTGCCCGGAACCCTTTATCCAGTGTACTTGATCTTTTGAATCTATGGGGAGGTTGTGGACATGAAGGGTAGGAAGTGAGCCAAAAAAAAAAAGAAAGAGCCGAGATGACATTTAAATGATCGATTTTATTTCGATGTGATACTTAAGTGAGCAAAAAATTATAATACTTAAATAAGTGTCGTACAAAAGTTATGACGCTCTTACTGTACTTATCCCCTAAAAGGTTAGTTTGGTTGTGTAAGGGATCGAAATCAAGCTGAGGGATGGGAAATAGAAAAGCCTTTGTGCAGGGCATGTGTTAGTTTGTCTGTATAGCTTTTTCTCTCTTCTCTATTGTTATTTCAATGTTCTGTTGTCAATTTTTAGCAGCTTTCTACAAAATCAGAAAAGCGTGCTTGTAAACTATATTTTCAGTCTTTAAGTGGTGAAAGCATATGTCATGAGGCAAATGGTTCTTGATCCCATGACTGAACACTCGATGCCTAGTTTGAAATATGCACAGAGTTTCCTTTCTTAATGTCCTACCTAAAAAATGATTAAATTATGTCTCGAATTTAAATCGTTTCTTAAACCCAACTCAATTGGAGAAAGACTGATCCGCATTAACAGGACAATTGGGCGTGCAGTTTCTTAGGCGGTGAAATAATTCTTTGGAGATAATAATAAAGGTCGGCCACGTATGTATTTGTTATTAAAAAATATATATAATATTACTTTCTTTTTTTGGGCCTATTCTTTGACCGGATTGACCAAGGTCAAGTTCTGCACTTGGGCCAATATTGAGCTCCTCTTTCTATAACCGGTACAAAGAAGGGCCCACAAGTAGGGTAAAGCCAGAGGAAAGAAAACCAAAGAAAAGTATAGCCTTTAGGTTGTTATTTTCCGTTCATCGTTTATTTCTTCGATGCTTCCGCATTGACTTAATTTGCAAAAGCTCGATTAGTTTCCACGTTAATATTTTCCACAGTGCGTCAGCCCCTGGAACTTTCCACTTGGTCTTTTCATCAAAGTTGGTTCTTTGCATCCGTCACCGTCAACAGTCCGCAGTCAATTCTGCAAGTCTGCCGTTACGTTCAGCGCTGGATGAGTGGCTTCTATATTTGGTAGAACTCTTGGCGTCTTGATTCCGCAATTATTGGTCTTGAAGGTGATTTTCCACAGCGTGTCAGCCACTGCAACTTTCCAGTTGGTTTTTTCATCAAAGTTGGTTCTTTGCATCCGAAAGTTACAGCTACGTGCAAGCCAAATCTAAGTTATTCCAAAACCATGGCCTAGTCATTAAGCCACAAGAGAGCAGTCCCGTGATATTATTTTCCAATGTTACTCTCCAAGGAGTAACGGTGCGGTCACCCTAACATTTTCCTTATCCCTTTTATTTCCTTTCGGTCAAATATCATGGTTATCATAGGCTGGCTTTTATCTAACGTCTCTTCTCTTCCCTTAATTTTTTTGAAGTGTATATAATTAGAATTTAATCGAAATTTTGGCGAAAATGTCAGTAAAAGGCGAAAGAAAACACTCCTACTATCTATTTGAAAGTTAGGGAGGAGCACAAATGGTGGAATATGTGCTAAGTTTTATTGCTTTGCGCATATTATATTTGCTGAAGCAGAGAATCTTTCTCAAGATGAGGTTGGTCGGGCTTCTTATTGCTTATGTAAGTCCAACAAGCTTTACAGAGCTTAAACGTATCATGCTATTCGAGAGAGCCCTACAACATTGGGAATAAATACTTCGAGGGTTGGCCATGGACTCGCATGCCCAATTCCATGGAAATACATTATTTCCTCCACTCTCTTGCCTTCATGAAGAAAATGGATAGTGGCATTAATTTGTTCCGTCGCAAAATAACTTTCTTTTATTTCTCCCTCAAGGTGAGGATCCTATGGAATGGTCCTTGTGAATGAACAGGTTTGCCGAAGTGGGCTGAGCTCATTTGTGATGTTGGCTTGAAATAAGAGGGACGATTAGTTTTTGTATGCCGTTGCCCGGAACCCTTTATCCACCATACTTGGTCTTTTGAATCTATGGGGAAGTTGTGGACACGAAGGGTAGGAAGTGAGCAAAAATAAAATATAATAAGAGCTGAGATGACATTCAACTGATCAATTTTACTTCGATATGACACTTACGTGATTACAAAAAGTATAATATTTAAGTGAGCGTCGTACGAAAATTATGGCACTCCTGTTGTAGTTATCCCCTTGAAGGCTAGCCTGATTGTGAAAGGGATCAAAATCAGGCTGAGGGATGGAAAATGAAAAAGCCTTTTGTGCAGGGCATGTGTAAGTTTGTCTGTATAGCTTTTTCTACCTTCTCTATTGTTATTTCAATGTTCTGTTGTCAATTTTTAGCAGCTTTCTACAAAATCAGAAAAAGCGTGCTTGTAAACCATATTTGCAATCTTTAAGTGGTGAAAGCATATGTCATGAAGCAAATGGTTCTTGATCCGATAACCGAACGCTCAATGCCTAGTTAGAAATATGCACAAAGACTACTTTTTTAGTGTTCTACCAAAAAAAGTGATTAAATTATGTCTCGGATTTAAATCGTTTATGAAACCCAACTCAATTGGAGAAAAACTAATCCGCGTTAACAGGACAATTGGGTGTGCAGTTTCTTAGGCGGTGAAATAAAGTCGGCCATATATGTTTTTGTTATTAAACAATATATATATATATATATATATATATATATATATATATTACTTTCTTGTTTTGGGGCCTTATCTTTGACCGGATTGACCAAGGCCAAGTTCCGCACACTCCGGCTGGTTGACGTCCCCCTTGGGCCAATATTGAGCTCTTCTCTTTCTATAACCGGCAGAAAGAAGGGCCCACAAGTAGGGTAAAGCCAGAGGAAAGAAAACCAAAGAAAAGTATAGCCTTTTAGGTTGTCATTTTCCGTTTATTTCTTCGATGCTTCCGCATTGACTTAATTTGCAAAAGTTTCCACGTTAATATTTCAACAAAAGTTGTTAACATTCAAGTTCCTTGTGAGTTGTTCAAGATACTGATTTTCATTTCGTGTTGGAAACGAAAGGGTCTAGTGTTGTTTACTGAGCCATGGAGTCTCCTCAAATTTGAGACAACCATACTTTATTCATTTATGGCCCGCCAATAATGTAAACCTTCTGATGGACTAAGGAGCAAGATGTTCTTTTTGGATCTTAATGACCATCCCACGGATGACTAAAGGGAAGGAAGTTGTACTTCAGCAAAAGAAGGATAACCACAGAAGAGCACATAATACATTAATTAATAATCAAATGAAACCTGTTTCAGGGCCATGCTGGACAGTTCTTCAGGTTTGCTATTTGGTCGAAAAATGGCACCGTCACCGTCAACAGTCCGTAGACAACTCTCTAAGTCTACCGCTACGTTCAGCGCCGGATGAGTGGCTTCTAGATTTGGTGGGACTCTTGGCGTCTTTGTTCCGCAATTATGGGTCTCGAAGGTGATTTTCCACAGCGTGTCAGCCGCTGCAACTTTGCGCTTGGTGTTTTCATCAATATAGGTGTTGGTTCTTTGCATGCAAGAGTTGCACCTATGCGCAAGCCAAATCTCATTTATTCCAAAACCATGGATCTGTCCTCCTTCTCAATCTTATCACCGATCCTATTA
The DNA here is from genome assembly GCA_014182365.1 of Eucalyptus tenuipes. Lineage (NCBI taxonomy): Eukaryota > Viridiplantae > Streptophyta > Magnoliopsida > Myrtales > Myrtaceae > Eucalyptus > Eucalyptus tenuipes. Next base: position 12,357,582 of record CM024544.1, on the reverse strand, counting down.
CTCTTACCTCTGTTTAATCACGTATCCCACAGTCAACAGCCATATATTGACAACAAGCAGCTCAACTGCGAATCCACGACATCTAAAGTGAAAGGGTACGTCTGCAATGGCTCTCAAACTCAATGCCAGTCCTTCCTGACCTTTCGTTCGACCTCCCTATACAACTCATCGCTCGCCATCGCTTCGCTGCTCAGCTCAGATGCATTGGACATAGCCACCATCAACAACATCAAATCCATTGCCGAAGAGATGCCTTTAGATAAATTGGTCATAGTTCCAGTTCCTTGCTCTTGCACTGGAAGCATGTACTTGCACCAGGCCAATTACACTCTGGCCAAGGATGACTCCTATTTCACCATAGCTAATGACACATTCCAGGGCCTGACCATAGCTGGTCAGAACTACTGTGATGCTGATGCTGTGGATCTTGCTGAAGGTGCACAGGTGCTGGTTCCACTAAGATGCGCATGCCCAAGTACTAGTGAGACAACTAATGGGGTTAAATCCATGCTTTCATATTTAGTGACATGGAAAGACTCGGTGGAATCAATTGCGGAAATATTTGGTGTCACTAAGCAAAGCGTTTTGGAGGCAAATATGATGACTCATTCCGTAATTTACCCTTTTACTCCCATCCTCATTCCCCTTAATTGTGCAAAGAATTCCAAGAGTTCCTTCTGTTATTGTCCCAATGGATATGCCGAAGATGTGCTACGAAATGGCCTCAATTGCATGCCTGACCGGAAGAAGTTTCCTTTCAAGCAGGTTATCGTGATAGGTAGCCACCAATCTCTCTGCTAATTCTGTCCAGCAACTCTGCATGCCCGATCAGAAAAGATTACCCTTTTCCTGTATATATATTGGCTGTGATGACGGCAGTTAGAAAATCTTTGAGTATTGCACGGAGAGATACATTCGTTAATGCAAAGTTATGCATCCAATACTTGAGGAAAAACTAGAGTGTGAAGTTATTGCATTTTCTTACGCACGCCATTTTGCATACTACACATCGGACCGTTGTACTTGCCTTACACCCATGTACACTAAGGCCCCGTTTGGTAGGTTTTGGAAATGGGCTTTGGGACTCTAAAGTCCCTTGGCCAAATGCAAACGCGTTTGATTCGATTTTTTGGCAACATCTCTAAAGGACTCTAAGGGCCCTTAGTCTAAAGTAGGTCTAGAGGTCATTTGGGAACTTGCATTTTCGGAATGCAAGTTTCGGTTCGGAGGCCGACAATCGTTGGCCAAGGGGTCGCACGCACCGGCGACGCGCTGGTGACCGCCGCCTAAGGGTCGCCCAACCTCGGCGATGTCGCCAAACCTTAGGCGACGCTTGGGTCGTGCGACCCAGGCGACTGATGGTCTGAATCGCGCGACCCAGGCGATCCAAAGTAGGTCTAGAGGTCCTTTTGGGAACTTGCATTTTCAAAATGCAAGTCCCGGTTGCTATTCATCTTCTCCAGTGGAGAAGCCGATTGGAGGCCGACGACTGCCGGCCAAGGGGTTGCGTGCGCTGATGACCACTGCCTGAGGGTCACCCGACCCCGGTGACCATTGCAAGACCTCAAGCGACGCCTTGGGTCGCATGACCCAAGCGACTTATGGCCTGAATTGCGCAACCCAGGCGGTCGCCAGAGGTCGGCGACCCCAGGCGATGGCCGTCGAGGTCGGTGGTCCGGTGGCTGGACTTCAAGAAAAAATATTTTTTTTGTTTTTTTAATTTAATAAAAGTCATTTACAAATACAAATTTTACCAAATGGTATTTTAGCCAAAGTTGTTTCTCAATATAAATTTTACCAAACGTTATTTGTATTTCGGAAAACCCATTCACTCAAAGGTATTTGTATTTTTGTAAATGCATTTTCCAAAAGCCGAACCAAACGGGCCCTAAGCCTTTTTTCTCTTCGCATCTTATCTATATGGCAACTTCCCGTCTTTGCTCAAATGCTCTGGTTGACGCACTTGATCTCTCTGATGATTCTTCCTTGCTTACAGATTGATATACAACACATGATTCTCATTTGCTGTTTCTTTGTATTGTGGCTTCATGCAAATATTCATCATTTCCTTTTTCTTCATTTCATTTGCGACATGACAATTTAAGTCCATGGTTTATTGTCTTCTAAGCTAAGTTTTGTGATTGAACGCTGTCACCACTAGGGATGTTGCAGTGATGTGACAGTACTCCTTTAGGATTGGCAAAGAAAGTACACAAGAAATCGCGGGCCCCAAATTGGAAAATTTTAGATGGCTTCGCTGTGAATTTACTTTAGAGAAAAGTGATGTAAGAGGGAGCTTTATTACCTACTTCAGCAACCTACACATAGGCAGACTTGGGAGAGCGTGAAAGTTAGCATTCTGACATGCTCCATACTTAGGAACACTAAAATTTAATTGGCCATGTCAAGCAAATTAATAGGAGCATTTTTATAGACGGAACTAGAATTTGTTATCTCCCAGTTTCCTTAAAGACTTAATGTTTTATTTAGGTGCTGGCATTGGTATGGGATTCTTGTGTCTTTCGCTTTTCAGCTATTGGCTTTACAGATATGTAAGGAAGCAGAGAGATAGAATTGTCAAGGAGAAACTGTTCAAGCAAAATGGTGGTTTGCTGTTGCAACAAAAGTTTGCACCTTTTGGAAGAGATGGAAGAGCAGCAATATTCTCTGAAGAAGATCTGCAGAGAGCAACAGATAACTACAGCCAAAGCCGGTTTCTTGGTGAAGGAGGGTTTGGCACGGTTTACAAAGGGATGCTGCCAGATGGTACCATAGTTGCTGTGAAGAAGTCGAAGATCATCGACAGGGGCCAAGTTGAGCATTTTATCAATGAAGTAGTTGTTCTTTCACAGGTTAATCATCGGAGCATTGTAAAATTGATAGGATGTTGTTTGGAGACCAAGCTTCCTTTACTAGTGTATGAGTTCGTCCCTAATGGCACGCTGTCCCAGCATATTCAACAGCAGGACAAAGATAGATCTCTTTCATGGGAAGATCGGCATCGAATCGCGTGTGAAGTTGCTGGAGCAGTAGCATACATGCATTCTGCAGCTTCAATTCCCATTTATCACCGAGACATAAAACCTTCGAACATTCTGTTAGATAAAGATTATACTGCAAAAGTCTCTGATTTTGGTACCTCAAGGCCGGTTCCATTAGACAAAACTCACCTGACAACGGCCGTGCAAGGAACCTTTGGATACTTGGACCCGGAATACTTCCAGTCTAGTCAGTTCACAGATAAAAGTGATGTGTACAGTTTCGGAGTTGTGCTAGTTGAGTTACTTACAGGGCATAAGCCAACATCCTTCTCAGGAGATGAGGAAGGGAGACATCTAGTTGCTAGCTTTATCTTGCTACTGAAGGAACGCCGTTTGTCAAAGATCCTAGATCCTGTTGTGGCCAATGAAGCCAAGGCGGAGGAGGTTCTTGCAGTAGCAATGCTTGCCATGAGGTGTTTGAGATTGAATGGGAGAAAGAGGCCCACCATGAGAGAGGTTGCCATGGAGCTTGAAGGACTAAGGAAATCTCAAAGTTTCTCTCAGACCAGCGGAAATCCTTATGCATTTGAAGATGGACTACCCGATGAAGCCAATGAAGAATCGATAGATAGCACTTCCATGCCACTTGAAGTTGTATCAATCTCAGTAGAGACATCGAGCTAAAACATTTGATGTTCATACTTCATGTTTCTTTATCCTAGACAGCTTTGGGGGTGGCGCATGTCACATGCAGTTAGCAGCAGCAATTATCAAAATCACCAGAAGATTACTTTCAGTTAAATGATTCTCTTTTACTTTACTTCAGCTTGAAGTTTTTCTTAAGCACCGGATAATTAACCAAACTTTATTCAAAAGATTTGCTGTCAATTGAGGTGGGAGAGTTCATTTCCAAGAATCAATATTAACGGTTGATTCTCTTTGCATTAGGTGATTGATTCAGTTCTCTTTTTCCCAATTACTGATGCATGATGCTTTGGATATTTTTCACACCGGCTACATCATAAACTATTGTTTCTGATTCCTACTATAGACTTTTCATATGCACACATCAACTTTGTGAGTAACTTGGTGGAAAATATCCAGCGAATATGTTGAAGCTGCTCACATTCCTCAATATCCTTTGAATAACAGGCGATGTCGGTATTGAAGCCTTGTGCTTTTATGTATCAAGTTATATAACATTGTTTATGTCAAAGGACAGCCAGACTTAGCCTATTGGAACTTCCACATTTCCGTTTATTCTTGACAAAATCCATAGCATAAGTAGGATAGAATTATTCACAAGTCCATACTAAAAACATCAACACTTTTATAGCCTAACACAGCTATCATGAGATATGGTTTCTTCAGATGATGCATCACTGTTCGATATCAATCAAGTTGTCCTGATTAGTGACATGATCCTCAAAATCCCTGCGAAACTCAGCCGCTCCGTGCCGCGTTTGCAATGAGAATTTTGTGTTCTCGAGTTAAGACAGTTAATTGAAGATGATTGAATCTAGGGGCTAGAGATTAATGATGTGATTTGAGAGAAAATTAGACCAAGCTCAGTTTGGTACATATAAACTTAATCTTTTATATTGAAATCAAAAGACACTGGCGAGTCCCCTGCTATACTTGGTATTCAAATACACCTCGACAGCATATGAATTCCAATTAATAGCTCTGTGCAGGGCAGGAGCAAGTTTGTCTGTACTTTCCCTTTATTAATAGCTCTCTCTCTCTCTCTCTCTCTCTCTTTCCTGTTGTTGTTCTTTCAATGTTCCTTTGTCAATTTTTAGCAGCTTTCTACAAAATCGGAAAGAATGCTTGTGATCTATATCGACTTCAATCTCAAGTGGGCCAAGCAAATGTCCGGGAGCGAATGGTTTTCGATTTGTTGAGCGAACGCTCGACGCCTGATTCAAAATGTGCATGAACGTTTCTTTTATTTGCGTTATACGGAAGAGCTGTTGATGTTCAAGTTCCTCATGAGCTGTTCGAAATCATTTGGAGGATTGCTTAAGGCCAACCGAATTCTCTTTCCATTTTCTACAGCTGCTACATACTCGATCTGATCGGATTGGACTCGTGTGCTTATTCACTTCTCATGCATCTTGAAAGCCGAGGAGCTCGATCTTGAATACCGCGTTAGGTGATTGTTCTTTTTACTCGAATCAAGTTAAAGTAGAGTTGGAGAAGATGAGAAGCTCTACGCAGCGAGCTCGATCTCCATCTATTTTGAGTCCAGGTGTTTAGTCATCAATTAATATCAGGGTCGAGTCAATCATGTATTCCATTGAGCTCAAACCGCTTGATCATCAGTCGTTCTGAAACTTCGAACTTGCTCCTTGTCCGAACAACTGATTGCTAACTATATTAACCGTTTTTCATGAAAAACAAGGGCCCCAATGGGGGTCGACATTTCTGAGTAGCCACGGATCTGTCACCGACACAACCAACCTTACCAAGTAACTCTATTAATTTTGTTGTCATGGAATTGTACGTAATTTTTATGTCGGTTTCAAGAACTTGTATGGATGCAATTATTATCTAAAAAATTTTAAACTTATTATTGCATTTTCGCCACTTCAAACATAAACACTTCAATTTTGTCAATCGAGTCCTAAACATTTTCATTTTTTTGCCAATTGAGTCCTCTAGCCAAATTTAAATGGAAATCATTGACATAGGACGGCCGTTGCGGAAGTAGACAATTAAAAAAAATTGAATATTTTAATATATTGTATTTTATTTCTTTTCTTCTTTCTTTTTCTTTCTTTTTTTTTTCTCCACCAAATTTGGCAAGGGTCACTGGTCATAGCTAGGTAAGGGCCAGCCGACCCTCGTTGGTCGCAAGTGAGGATCTCGACCCTCACCCAGATTTGGTGAGGGCCCGTGACCAGCGAGGACTTCGCCGCTCTCGCCGAGCTTGGAAGGAAAAAAAAAAGAGAGAAAAGAGAAAAGAAGAAAATTTTGAAATTAAAAAAAAAATCATGTCGGCCATGTCAACTATTTCTGACTAAAATAGACCGAATGAACTTAATTGATAAAATATAAAAATATTTAGGACTCAATTGATAAAATTAAAATGTTTATAACTGAATTAACAAATCTTCAATATATTGAAGACTTTTTTGACAATTTTCCTACGCAATTTGTGGTTGTGGCGGTGGCGGCGAGGATGTTGAGATGATCAGGTCAAAATTGGGGAGGGAGTGAGGGTGGAACTTGTGCTGGACGGTGCCAGAATGGGAGCGGAAGGTGCAGGAGACGGTAGAGAAGCGGGCGGCGTCGCGAGGGGTTAGTGAGAGAGAGTACATGTTCGATGCGCTCCTCAAGCATCCGCCCATCTCTACCATCTTTTGGAATCGATCATGTTGCTCGGTTCAATGTTCTTGGTTCAATTCGACAGTGAATTGTCTGTCCGAGGCTGCTGACCACCACCATGCACACAAAGCAGATGCTCACGGTCGCAGTTTTCCAATTTTTGTCCTTCTCTTTTCTAGTCTTCCTCGGGTCACGGGCTCGAGCGCCACTTCCCGGTGCGGCCCAGAGGTCCGAACCGGAATAAGATGGGTTTTTGTTTTGAGATGGATATCCTTCAAAGCTTCTATTGGAGTGCTAGTAATAAGCTTTGCCGATGACATGATTCAGGTTCGTTTGTTTCGCGGAAAATAATTTCCAGGAAAATGTTTTCCTGATTTTCTAGCGTTCGTTTCACGAAAAATGAATTCTTTGGAGAAAATATTTTCCATGAAAGGAAAAAAATCTTCTAAATTAGGAGAAAATACATTTTTCTCACTTGGTCTCTCTTATCTTACACCTTTACAAATCCTCACTTCCTCCTCCCATTTCTTTTTCTTCTTTTCTTTTTTTATTCGAATTATTTTTTATTTTAATTTTCTTTTTAATTCGAATTGTCTTAATTTCCTTTTTCTTTTCTATTTATTTTCTTTATCTTTTCTTTATCTTTTTTTTCTTTGGGTCCGTTCGTTTCGCGGAAAATGACTTCCGGGAAAATGTTTTCCGGATTTTCCGGTGTTCGTTTCACGGAAAATGAACTAGTCAAGGAAAATGTTTTCCATCATTGGAAAAAACAACCTTTAAAGTGAGGAAAACGTTTTCCACTTTTGAAAAGTGGAAAACGTTTTCCATGACTTCTTCCCTCTTACTTTTTTTTATTAATACATTTTCATTTTATTTTTATGCTTTTTTTTTTTTTAAATTGAGTTTTTAATTTCTTTTCTTTTCTTTTTTTCTTTTCTTTCTTTCCTATTCATCTTCTTCTTTGGCTCGACCGGCCACGGCGGCGGCGGAAGGAGGCGGCGACGGCGAAGGAGGAGGAAGGAGGAGGAGGAAGGAGGTGGCAGCGGAGGAAGGAGGAGGAGGAAGGAGGAAGGAAAAGAAAAAAATAAAAAGAAAGAAAAAAAAAAAAAAAATTTCGATTTTTTAAAAATATAAATAATTAAAAATTCATTTTTTAAAAAAATATAAAAAATAAAATTAATTTTTTGGTCAATTAAAAATATTAAAATTCAATTTTTGATAATTTTTCCCAAGCTAACGAACGGTGGAAAATATTTTCTACTCAAAATTTAGATTTTGACCGAACACCTAGGAAAATCGAGTCATTTTCTGGAAAATGACTTCCGGAAAATGTTTTCCGAAAACACGATATTTTCCGGTGAAACGAACGGATCCTTTATCTTTTATCTTTTTCTTTTCTTTTTATCTTTTTTTTTTTCCCATCTTCTTCTATCTTGGCTAGTCGTCGATCATCGCTAGGTGAACCTCGAGCTTGTCAATCTCAAGCTTACGCTCGTTGATCTAGCGAGCCTCGAGCTCGACGCTCACGCTCGCCAATTTGGGAAGCGGCAAGCCTTGTGCTCGTCGGCAAGCTCAAGGCTCGCCGGTGGCCGGTCGCGGGCCATCGCCATGGCCGGCGACAAGAAAGAAAGAGATGGAAAACAAAGAAAAAAATAAAAATAAAAATGAAAAAATTAATAATAGATCTTAAAAATTAAAAATAATTAAAAATAAATTTTAAAAAATATGAAAAATCCATTTTAAAAAATGAAATAAATGAAAAAGAGTATATGAAGGAAAAGATTTTCCTTACTGAAAAGATTTTCCTTGCGAACAAAGAAAATATTTTCCACTTTATTTTCAGGTTTCATCCGAACATTAGAAAATAATTACATTTTTCTGGAAAATGATTTCCTAGAAAATACTTTCCGGAAACGCCACATTTTCCGTAAAACGAACAGAACCTCAAATTTATGATAAGCTGAAAAAAAAAAAACATTAATCTTTTGTGCTTTCTTCACTATTAGTGAACAATTGCTCCTTTTTTTTTTTCCCCTTTTGTGTAGTAGGCTAGGAAGCACTAACGCTCTCCGAGCCTTCGTGTCGTGTTGAACTCTTTGACATGTGTCCAACACTCTTCGACACTCGATCAACAAGTGTTGGATTTCCGACACCTGGTCAACTCTACCGACACTCTCCGACACTAGAGTCCGAAATTCGGATATGCGAGTTTAGAATTCCAACACGTGATTCCGACACACACATAGTAATTTTAAAAATTTTCAATAATTAAGGGTCAAAACGTAAATATGTAAAAAATAAAAATAATAAAAATAATAAATGAGGAAAGAATAAAAACCTAATCTTTTGTTTTTTTAACTCTCCACTTCTAGTGATACATAATTCATTTCCCAAGTTTTTTTTTTACTCTTCTGTTTCGACACGCAAGTCCAGAATATAAATTGCTTGTTATTTTTTCTCTCCAAGTTTTATAGATTATTGGAATGAAGTTGAATTTGTCAAATTAAAACAAGAAATGATATTAACAAATGGTGGATTTTCACATTTTGTCAATTGAATCCTAAATATTTTCACATTTTGTCAATTGAGTCCTCTAGCCAATTTTAAATGAAAATTGCTGACATAGGACGGGCATTGTAGATGTAGACAATTTGTTTTAAAAAAAATTGAATATTTAAATATATTATATGTTATTTCTTTTTTTTTCTTTTTCTTTTTTCTCCGCCAAGTTTGGCAAGAGTCGCTGGTCATAGCCAAGTAAGGGCCGGCCAACCCTCATCGGCCATTGGGCAAGGGCCACAAAGCCCTTGTCAGTCACGAGTGAGGGTCTCAACCCTCACCCAAATCTGGCGAGGGCTTGCGACCAACGAGGGCTTCACTACCCTTACCGAGCTTGGAAGGAAAAAAAAAAGGAAAAGAAAGGAAAAAAAAAGGAAAAAAAGAAAAGAGAAAAGAAGAAAAAATCAAAATTAAAAAAAAAAATGTTCATGTTGGTCATGTCACTTAGGATAGTTGGCATCCATGTCAACAATTTCTAATTAAAATTGACCGAATGAATTTAATTGGTAAAATATGAAAATGTTTAGGACTCAATTGACAAAATTAAAATGTTTATAACTGATTTGATAAATGTTCAATAAATTAAAGACTTTTTGGACAATTTTCCTACACAATTTGTGATTGCGACGGTGGTGGTGAGGATGTCGAGACGATCAGGTCAAAATTGGGAAGGGAGTGAGGGAGGGACTTGTGCCGGACGGTGTCAGAATCGGAGAGGAAGGTGCAGGAGATGGTAGAGAAGCGGGCGGCGTCGCGAGGGGTGGTGAGAGAGAGAACATGTTCGATGCACACCTCAGGAATCCGCCCATCTCCACCATCTTCTGGAATTGATCACGTTCGAAGCTCGGTCCAATGTTCTTCGTTCAACTCGATAGTGAATTGCTTGTCCGAGGCTGCTGACCACCACCATACACACGAAGCAGATGCTCACAGTCGCAGTCTTCCAAACTCTTTCATCGTCTTCCTCGGGTCACGGGCTCAAGCGCCACTTCCCGGTGAGGCCCAGAGGTCCGAACCGAAGTAAGATGGGTTTTTGTTTTGAGATGGATATCCTTCAAAACTTCTATTGGAGTGCTAGTAACAAGCTTTGCTCAGGACATGACTTGAAATTATGATAGGCTGACAAACTGAAATGTTTCGTGCTTTCTTCACTATTAGTGAATGATTGCTCTTTTTTTTTTATTATTTTTTTTTATGTGTAATAGGTTAGGAAGCACCGACACTTTCCAAGCATTTGTGTCGTGTTGGACACAATGATACATGTCCGACACTCGATCAACAAGTGTTAAATTCCTTACGCCTGATCAACTCTATTGATAATTTCTGACATGTGAATCCAAAATTCTGACATACGAGTTCAAAATTTTGACACGTGATTTCGACACATATGGAGTCAATTTTAAAATTTTCAATAAATGAGGGGTTAAAATGTAAATATGTAAAAAAAATAAATGAGGAAAGAAGAAAATTTTAATCTTCTTTTTTTTTTTTTTTTTTTCCGACCCTCCACTTCTAGTGACACACAATTCATTACCTAAATTATTTTTTTTTTGGCTCTTCTCTTCTAACACGCAAGTCCAAAATGTAGATTCCTTGTTTTTTTTTTTTCCTTCAAGTTTTATGGACTATTGGAATGGAGTTGAATTTGTCAAATTAAAATAATAAATGATATTAACAAATGGGTTTTAGTGTAAATTCATTCTATACTTTTTATTATTTTTATTTATGTGTAAATTTGAATCAAATTAATTTCATTAAAATGATCATAAAAATGATCATTTATCATGTGTATATAAAAATATATATTTAATATACAACATATCATAATTATTTTTTTTAAGAAACGAATTATCGATGTATCGTATCGTGTTGTATGATGTGTCGCGAGTGATATCGATCTTCTTAGAAAGTGGGTTTGGTAGTTTTTGAGCTAGCTTCCACATAATTCGAGTTGTCCACTTCTTTAACTTGGCCTCTCTCGAGTTACATGTAATCACGACATTTTATTGTCAAGTATATTTAACCAGTACCTTGGATATTTGTTAACAAGGCCGGCTTTTATTAGCAAGAATTTCATTCGTATTGTTGAGCCCATTGAAGCGTGGAGTTAGCCTTTGGTTTAGAAGGACATCAATGCAAAATCCAATATACTTATCCCTTTTTTAATGTTTTTCCTATTTACTCTGTCTTTTCCACTTTCAGGCTGTCCTTTGCTGGTGTGCTGATGCAGATTCTTCACCGTCCATTGACAGGTCACCTTCTCTCTCTTCTGATGCTCCAACGTGACAAACAAAAAAAAAAATCCTTCAATTGAGTCACGCATCCGACGTTGGCCTACATTACAAGGCCAATTTCTCCCCACTTTTCTCTCTCCTCTCTCTTCTCTCTCCCTCCTCTGCACGCTCTCTCGCCTGACTTTCTCTCTCCGATCGCTGGTTTTTTTTTTTTTTTTGTGTGTGGATTTCTGTGCGTTTCCAGGCCGACCCATTTTAGGCCGCTTCTGTCTTCACCGGCACCAGGAATCGGGGCTTCTTTGAGGGATGTGGGTTCTCCACCTCGTCATCCAAGTTGCCGGAGACAACGAATCGGGGTGTGAACTCCGGGAGTGCCGGGGTTTCAGATCGAACTCGCGGTGCCCCTGGCTCTGCGCGTGAGCTGACTCTACGCCCTCCGAGACGCTCACCCTGTTAGCAGTCGAGGCGACGGGGGGCGGCGGCGGCGGCGGCGGTGGCCGAGGAGGCAGGAGTGGGCGCCTCATAGTGGCACCTCTTGTGCCCACCAAGAGCTTGGCCGGTGGGGAAGCTTTGTGGCAGATCGAGCACTCGCGCACCTTCCCGGACATACCGGAGGAGGTGGTCGCTGCGGAGGTCGAGGTGGCTGGCTGTTCGTCCGCGCCGGCGAAGAGAACGTGTTTTGGGAGAGAGGAGAGAGGAGAGACAGAAAAGTGGGGCAGATTGGCCTGATAACGATAACGTGGGCCCACGTTGGACACGTGGCGCAATTAGGGTGGTTCCTTATTTCTCACGTCATAGCCAATATTTGCTCATAGACACGACGAATCACGCTCTCAATCACAGTCCTCTCTTCGAAAGCCGTCAATTTTAAGCAGTTCTAGCCACACCCATTTCTTGGAGCTCTTCCAATGGCGGCGATCGAAGAAGCAGAGGGTCGAGACGTTCCCGACTTCTATGCGCTGCCCGAAGGGTGCATCGCCAGCGTCGTCTCCCTCACGAGCCCCGCCGACGCGTGCAGGCTCGCAACCCTGTCGCCGGATTTCAAGTCGGCATGCGATTCCGACGTGGTGTGGGACTCGTTCTTGCCGCCGGAGTGCCGCCAGATGGTCCCCCGGAGAGTCTCGTCGCTGAAGGAGCTATACTTCAGCCTCTGCGACGACCCGGTTCTCATCGGCGATGGCAAAATGGTAAGTCAACCCACCGTCTTCCCACCTTAAACCGCCCCTTCCTATTCTTTTTGTACTATCCATTTTTTTTTTTTTGCGGATTGAGGGGGTGATTTGCGATGATAACTGTTCTTCATGTTAGACTTGAGAGAATATTGAAATGAGATTCATGTGATGTGCCGTCGCCTGCACGTTTCGAAACACTGCAAATTTGGCTGGCCTAAACAAAAAAAATTGTTCTTTCATTGTCGAGCAGTCGACTTGAAAGGCGGTGTCAAATGGGTTGGAGCAAGGAATTGATAGATATATTGACCGACTCAATATACTGTTGATATGGTACTTTGATGACCACTAATGTAGTGCATCTTTAGAGGTGATCTGTATCTGGCTTTATGGCTGTCTGCTACATTTTTGTCGATTCGGAGTTCGGAGAGAGTCTGCTTTTCATTTCCGGTTAATTGCTCTAAATCCTTCTGAACTTTGTTAGCATTTCTCATTAGCCCCTGTACTTTTAAATTGGCACCGTTGAATAGTGGCCATGTCACTTTGAAAAGTTACAGATTACACCCGAATCTTGATTTTTTCGTTGCCATTGTTAGTGTTTCACCTGCAAAGCCGGTAAGTGTTACCTATAAATGGATTGACTCAATTCTTATTGACCAAAATAGCCTTTGCTGAATTTTCTTGACTTCATCAATTATGTATCTCCTCTATTTTATTGACTTTATTAACCATGTGATAGAGATCTTTTGGTATAAAACAAATAATAATAAGGAAGTGTATTTTAATGTGACATTTAATGCCCATATAGATAGAATAACTAGCGATTGCAACAAAACATCAAAGTTTATGGGGAAGTTTGTAACTTTACAAACTTTTCAGGGGTCATCATGCAATGGTTCTGAAGTTGAGGTGGTCTTGAACAATCATCCCTTTTTATTTTCTTTTGATCAAATATCATGGTTATTGGTTTTATTTAATGTTAAACATGTTTTCCTACTTCAAATTTTGGCAAAAAAGTCACATAAACAACTTTTGCATAAAAAGGCCAAGACAAAACGCTCTCACTATTTTATTGGAAAGGGGCAGCACGGATGGTGGAATAAGTGCTAAGCTTTATTGTTTTGTGCATACTATATTTGCTGAAACAGTGAATTGTTTTCTCAAGATGAGGTTGGTCCAACTTATTGTTGCTTATGTGAATCTAACATGCTTTGCAGAGCTTTTCGCTGGATAGGCACAGTGGGAAGAAATGTATCATGCTATCTGCGAGGGCCCTGTCTATAATATGGGGTGATACTCCAATTTACTGGTCATGGACTTGCATGCCCAACTCCAGGTAATACATTATTTTCTCCACTCTCGCCTTCATGAAGAAAATGTACGTAACATTAATTCGTTTTGTCCCTAAATAAATCCTCTCTTGTTTCACCCTCAAGGTGATGATCTTATGGAAGGTCCTTGTGAATGAACAGGTTTGCAGAAGTGGCTGAGCTCATCTATGTATGCTGGCTCGAAATCAGAGGCACAATTAGTTCTTGCATGCTGTCGCCTGGGACCCATTATGCAGCGTACTTGGTATTCAAAATTATCCCAACGTCTGATGGATTTGAATTACTACCTGTTGAGGTGAGAGTTGGATTTGGTGGTGATGATGCGGGCAAGCATGAACGCTCAGTTTACTTTTTCGGAGAGAACAATACACGCAGACGGCGGGCCAGGCGGAGATTGATGCTTGCATCTGCCGAGGGGAGTGGGAACTATCCTAAAGAGAGAGGAGATGGGTGGTCAGAGATAAAGTTAGGTGAGTTCTTGACGAATGAAGGACAAGATGGGGAGGTTGAAATGAGTGTCATGGAGACGAAGCGGCTTAACATGAAGTCCGGGCTGGTTGTGGAAGGGATTGAAATTAGGCCCAACAATGGGAAATAAAAGCGCCTTTATGCAGGGCATGTGTAAGTTTGTATGTACTGTCCCTTGCTTAAGAGCTTTTTCTCTCTGTTTTGCTGTTGTTCTTTCAATGTTCTTTTATCGATTTTTACTAGCTTTCTACCATGTTCATAAAGCGTGCTTATGATCTATGTTGACTTTTATCAATTTTCAGTAGCTTTCTACCAATTCATGAATCAAATGTTTTTTTGATCTGGTTAGCGAACGCCCAATGCCTATTGTGTGTTGAGAAAAATTCCCTAATTGATTTTGAAGATTGAAAAAACTTTTTTTAATCGTTCTTTGATTATGATGGTAAGCTTTTTTATGTGGAAACTCTGATATATATCATGAGACGTTACTCGTTAGACTCAAGGACGTAGTGAAGATCTTATCTTTAATATTCAATCTCAACAAAATAAGGATATTGATCTGACCTTGTGTTATCGGGCAGAAGATTGTTGTGGATTTTTTTACTTTATACGTTGATTGTTCGAAAGGAAAACAATCTCACACATTTGGAATGTCTCAATCCTTCAATGGAATAATCAACCAAAGACGGAATGTTCTCCCAAGGAACGACTCAACTTATGGAAACCTCATTTGCTATGTGGGTGGCAGATCTTACGGGGAACTTCTTTCTCGACAATCTGGAAGCGATTAGATCTTCCTTCAGATTCAAGTCGATGGTTGATCCTCAGAAAGTAAGTCCAACGGTTACCTTGGACACTTAGGAGTATTAAAGGAAGTCAAACAGCTGAAGGACATAAGAAGAGAATACAAAAGTTCCGAATTCCAAAGTTTATGAAAGTCTTATCCTAAATACTTTCATCTTAAGTGAGCTGCTCATTGTAATCTTTTAGAGGTTGTAAGTGTGAGATCAGTGAATCTTTGACACGAGCTTGAGTAATGAATGCTTAGTCCTTGTAACCTTTGATTGATTCATCATAGTGGAATCTAGAAAATTGGTTGTCAGCGCAAGAGAGTAGACGTAAGCTTGTCAAAGCCAAACCATTATAATTCTGTTGTGTGCAATTTATCTACCCTTAAACTCCTGTTTATATTTTGTGATAGCTTATTGCACGCCGGTAAGATTTAAACACTGCACAGTTTGTCACCAGACGTTGTCCTATTGCAATATTATCTTAGCTCCATTTTAATTCTGCATTGTGATAGATTTAGCCCTAATATCGTGGAAATGTTGAAACTTAGATGTAGACTTCAACTAACTCAACACAGACACACTCAAACACAGTGATTTTTTTTTAAAACATCTGCAAAATTATTCCTCATTTTCCCACTCCAACCACCTCTTTTGGTCCCGACGAGAATATATGACTCCACTGAAAATATATGAATGCAATTTGTGTGGTGCGCTGGTGCCTGCGCCTCTTCCGGGATAAAAGAAAGACTTAGAAAAGCAAGAAAAGCAGAGTCCAAGCCAATGTCTGGGCTAAAATAATTTCTTGGTGACTAGCTGAATGGAAGCACGGTGTAGCACTCGACCCACCTTGCAGGATTGGTGAACTCTCTTGGAGGCAATTTTCATCTGCCAGTCAAGTTCAACCATGAATACTCTGCTTATTTCTCCTTGTTAAGTTCCTAGTTTTTGTTTTATGTTGGAAACTAAAGGGGCCTAGTGCCTTTTCTGTGAAAAAGAAAGAAACTGGTTTTTTTGTTTTCATGATGGTGGAATGTGCCCAAATCTGAGACAACCATACTTAATCCATTTATGGCCCCACCAATAATGTTAACCTTCCGAAGGATTAAGGGAGAACTTGTTCTCTTTGGATTTTAATGAGCATTTCACGTAGACTAACAAAATGGAAGGAAGTCGTATTTCAGCAGAGGATGCTAAACACAGAAGCACCTAATAATTATAATCACATGAAAACCTGTTCAGAGCAATGCCGGACCCTGGGTTTTGTTGAAAACGGCTCCACTGCCACTGTCAATGGTCAACACCGCATGTTTACCGCCACATTTACCGCTGGATCAACAGAAGCAATTTTCATCTGCCAGTCAAGTTCAACCATGAAAACTCTGCTTACTTCTTGTTAAGTTCCCAGTTTTCTTCTGGTTTTCGTTGTTCTGTTGGAAACGAAAGGGGCCTAGTGCCATTTTCTGAGCCAAATGAAAAAACCTGGTTTTCTTCATGAGGGCGGAATGTGCTCAAATCTAAGACAACCATACTTAATCCATTTATGGCACCGCCAATGATGTAAACCTTTCAAAGGATTAAGGGAGAAATTGTTCTATTTGGATCTTAATAAGCATTTCACGAATACTAACAAAATGGAAGGGAGTCGTACTTCAACAAAGGGTGCATAAACACAGGAGCACATAATACATTAATAATCACATGAAAACCTGTTCCGGAGCAATGCTGGACAGTTCTTCAGATTACGTTGAAAATGGCACCACTGCTGCTGTCAACAGTCAACACTGCAAGTTTACCGCCAAGTTGACCGCTGGATGAGTGGCTTCAAGATTTGATGGACTCCTGTAGTCTTTTAATCAACCATGGCAACGTTGCAGTCGGTGTTTTCATCAACATAGTGGATGGTTATTTGCATACAAAAGTGGCAACCACACGCATGCCATACCTCAGTTATTCCAAAATCATGGATCTGTCCCCCTGTCAAACTTAACACCGATCCTATTGCTCTTACCTCTGTTTAATCACATATTCTACTGTCAAGATCCATATGTTGATAATAAGCAGCTTAACTGCTCATCCACGTTATCTAAACTGAAAGGTTACCACTGCAATGTCCCTCAAACTCGATGCCAGTCCTTCGTGACCTTTCAATCCACCTCACAATACAACTCACCGCTCACCATCGCTCAGCTGCTTGCCTCAGACGCCTTGGACATAGCCACCATCAACAACATCAAATCCATCGCTGAAAAGATAATTTATGGTAACTTGGTCATAGTTCCAGTTTCTTGCTATTGCACTGGAAGTATTTACTGGCATCAGGCGTCCTACACTGTGGCTGAGGGTGACACCTATTTCACCATAGCCAATAATACATTCCAAGGCCCGTCCTCCTGCCAGGCTCTACTTGATCAGAACTACTATACAGGCGAGGATCTTGTTGTAGGTGCACAGCTGATGGTTCCACTAAGATGCGCATGCCCAAGTACCAATGAGACAGCTAATGGGGTCAAATCCTTGCTTACATATTTGGTGACGGCGGGTGATTCTGTGGATTCAATTACAGAGAGCTTTGGTGTCACTGTGCAAAGTGTTATGGAGGCAAATATGATGACGAACCCCTCTCTAATATACCCTTTAACAAGCATTCTCATTCCCCTTCCTTGTGCAAAAGATTCCAAGAGTAATTTCTGCTACTGTCCCAATGGATATGCGGAACGTGGGCCAGGAAATGACCTCAATTGCATGCCTGACAGGAAGAAGTTTCCTTTCAAGCTGGTTCTCGTAATAGGTAGTTATCAAATCTCTCTGCTTATTCTGTCCAGCAACACTTATGCCTGATTGGAAGAGGTCACTCTATTCGTGTCCTATTATTGGCTATGATGATGGCAGTTAAAACTGTGACTATTGCAACGAGGGAGAGTAACATTCGATAATGCAAAATAATGCATCCAATAGTAAAGGAAAAACTCGAGCAAGAAATTATTCCATTTTCTTACACGCATTTTGCCCATTTGCACACCACACTTTTTTTTTTTTTTGAACGGCACACACCACACTTAGGACTGTTGCACTTTCTTTACGCTCATGCACACTAAGCCTTTTTGCTCTCCACATCTTATTTGTTTGGCACCTTCCCGTCTTGCTCAAATGCTCCATTTGATGCACTGGATCTCTCTGATGATTTTCCTAGATTATAGATTGAAATACAACACGTGAACCTCATCTGCTCTCTATTTGTATTGTGACTTCATGCAAATATTCATAATTTACTTCATCATTAGCAACATGACATTTTTTAAGTCCGTGGTTTATTCTCTCCTATGCTATGTTTTGTGATTGAAGGCTCTCACGACTAGGGATGTTGCATTGATGTGACAGTACAGCTTTAGGATTGGCAAAGTAACCAAGCAAGCAGCAAATTTTAATGGCTTCTTTGTGAATTTGCTTCCAAGAAAAGTGATGCAGAAGAGAGTTTTATTATCTACTTCAAAAAATACATAGGCTGACTTAGGAGAGCATGCAAGTTAGTATTCTGACATGCTCCATACTTAGGAATAGTTAATTTGGATTGGTCATCTCAGGCGAATCAATAGGAGCATTTTGAATAGACTGAACTAGAATGTGTTGTCTCAGAGTTTCCTTATAGACTTATTGTTTACTTTAGTTGTCGGCATTTGTATGGGATTCTTGTGTCTTTCTCTTTTCAGCTATTGGCTATACAGATATCTAGGGAAGCGAAGAGATAGAATTGTCAAGGAGAAACTGTTCGAGCAAAATGGTGGTTTGCTGTTGCAACAAAAGTTCTCACCTTATGGAAGAGATGGAAGAGCAGCAATATTTTCTGAAGTAGATCTGTTAAGCGCGACATATAACTATAGCCAGAGTTGGTATCTTGGTCAAGGAGGGTTCGGAATGGTTTACAAAGGGATGCTGCCAGATGGTACCATAGTTGACGTGAAGAAGTCAAACACCATCGACAGGGGTCAAATCGAGCAATTTTTTAATGAAATGGTTATTCTATCAGAGGTTAATCATTGAAACATTGTAAAATTGATAGGATGTTTTTTGGAGGCTAAGTTTCCTTTACTAGTGTATGGTTGATCCCTAATGGCGCCCTGTCACAGCATATTCATCAGGAGGATAAAGATTGTTCCCTTTCATGGGAAGACCGGTATTGAATCGCATGCGAAGTCACTGAAGCAGTGGCATACATGCATTCTGCAGCTTCAATTCCCATTTATCATCGAGACATAAAGCCATCTAACATTCTGCTTGACAACAAATACACTGCAAAAGTCTTCGATTTTGGTACCTCGAGGCCAGTTCCATTTGACAAAACTCACCTGACAATGGCCGTGCAAGGCACCTTCGGATACTTGGACCCAGAGTACTTCCAATCTAGTCAATTAATAGATAAAAGTGACGTGTACAGTTTCGGAGTCATGCTAGTTGAGTTACTTACGGGGCATAAGCCAACATCCTCCTCAGAAGATGACGAAGGGAGACATATAGTTGCCAGCTTTATCTTGCTAATGGAGGAACACCGTTTGGAGATCCTAGATCCTGCTGTGGCCAATGAAGCAAAGGCAGAAGAAGTTCTTGTAGTAGCAATGCTTGCCATGAGGTGTTTGAGATTGAATGGGATAAAGAGGCCTACCATGAGAGAGGTTGCCATGGAGCTTGAAGGACTTAGGAAATCTCAAAGTTTCTCTCAGACCAGCCAAAATCCTAATGCATTTGAAGATGGACTACCCGATGAAGTCAATGAAGAATTAATAGATAGCACATCCTGTCGCTTGAAGTTGTACCAATCTCAATATAGACAACGAGCTACAACATTTGGCATTCATACTGAACTTAATGTTCGTTTATCCTAGACAGCTTTGGAGATAGCATATGTAGGCTCCGTTCGTTTCGCGGAAAATAATTTCCGGGAAAACATTTTTCAGATTTTCCAGCGCTCGTTTCACGGAAAATGGATTCATTGGGAAAATGTTTTCCATGAAAGGAAAAAAATCTTCTAAATTAGAGGAAAATGTTTTTCACTTTAGCGGAAAATATTTTCTTTACTTAATCTTTCTTATCTCACACTTTAACAAATCCTCACTTCCTTCTACCCTTTCTTCTTCTTTTTTTTTGAATTATTTTTTATTTTTATTTTTCTTTTTTAATTCGAATTATTTTTAATTTCCTTTTTTTTTCTTTTCTTTGTTTCCCATCTTCTTTTTTTTTTTTTTTTTGCTAGTCATCGGTCGTCACCAGGTGAACCTCAAGCTCGTCGATTTGGCGAGCCTCGAGCTTGATGCTCGCACTTGCCAATCTGGTGAGTGGAAAACATTTTCCTTATCAAACACCGGGAAATATTTTCCAAAAAATTTACAAGTTTTAGCCGAACACCAGAAAATATTATCATTTTTCTGGAAAATGACTCATAGGTCCGGAAATTGCCCATTTTCCGCAAAACGAACGGACCGTAGCATGCAATTAGCTGCAGTAATTGTCAAAATCACCAGGACACCTTTCAGTTAAATGATTCTTTTTCACTTCACTTTAGCTTGATGTTTTTCTTAAGCACCGAATACACAACCAAACCTTTTTCTCAAGATTTGCTGTTAATTAAGGTGGGAGAGCTTATTTCCATGGATCAATATTAATGGTTGACTCTCTTTGCATTAGGTGATTGATTCAGTGCCAGTCACGGGTGCATGGTGCTTTGGATATCTCTCACACGGGCTACATCATAAACTATTGTTTCTGATTCCTACCATAGACTTTTCCATATGCACCCATCAGCTTTGGAGTAACTTGCTGGGAAATATCTAGCGAATACGTTGAAGCTGCTCACTTTCCTCAATCTCCGTCGGTATTGAAGCCTCGCGCTTCTATCTATCGAGTTCCATAACATTGTTTATGGCCTTTGTGTTATCTAGACTTCGCCTCGAGTTGCAGCTTCGACATTTCCGAATTGCTTCTTGACAAAATCCATAGCTTGAGCAGGATAGGATTATTTACAAGTTCATACAAAAACATCGGCACTTTTATAGCCTAAAATTGTATCGACCTGATCTAACAAAAGATGATTTTCTATTTGGGATGGAGTTAGTAGATGTTAGTATTGCTCTTACTAAAAATAAGCTGGCAATCTCACTATTAGTGATATAGAACTAAAAAGTATCATTTGCTGCTTGGGAAATGGTCAATTGAATTTATTAGTTATTAATGAAGTATTCCATTTAGGAAGACTAGAAAATGGTTTACCAGTTGACTGCACTTCTAAAAGGATGATGCAAGCTTTGATGGCTTGAAATTATATCTTGTCTAATGTCGAGATTGAGATAAATGCAATGACTCTTCAACATAAGATATAATGGTTCTAATGAGGTTAAAGATTACATTTTAAGGATTGGTAGATTTGAAATCCAAAATCATACTCATTAAGGAATTCATGAAACCACCGATCATTCTGACAATCTGATCTTAATATAGCACCCTTTAAAAGAAATTGTGTCATTTACTACCCTTGTAAGAAGAAATGACACATAAGGGATACTGTAATGAATATAAAGCTTGGTTAAGTTTAAGTTTGGAGTTGATGATTCATTGGCATTCATTTATGAATCCAATTCCTATCAATAGCCTCATCCGGTTCTTGATGGCTAGATAGTGGTGCAACAAATTATGTTGTTTACCGTAAGAGAATTCATAAATCTAAGGAAGTCAAATCATGATGAATCATAACTCATCATGCAAAATAATATTTAATGTTGATTTAGTGGGAGATGTCTTGATTCTTGATTCTAGATCCTGGTTTGCATTTAATGTTGACAAATACTTTTATGTACATTCCTTTAGATGGAACTTAGGTTCCATATCATGTCTGGAAGTGTGTGGCTACTCTTTTGAAGTATAGAACAATGCTGTGTCTATGTTTTCCAAGTCAAATAAAGTCGAGTGTTGCAATATGTCAAATAGATTATACCAATTATGCTGATCTCCCAACGATATGTACATCGTTTTTACAGTTGAAAAGATTGTTTTCAATAGTTTTTTTACCTAAGGAATAGTCTTATGCATTAGAACATAAACATCTTGATCATATGTCTAGAGAAAGAGTAGAAAGATTGATAACGTTGATTGTTATAGAAGCAAGATGATTAAGATAAAGAAAAAAAATTGCAGTTTGAAGTCATAACCTATTGGAGGTCATTCACGCTGATATTGGAGACCATACACGGCAATGTTGTATAGAAATTTTCATTTCAACATAGTCATTGACGACTATATCCTTTTGATTAAAGAGAAGTCTAATTCTTTGAGTAGATTCAAGTTCTTTCAAACTAAAGTTAAGAAACAATTGGGATGAATCTTAAAGATTGTCAGATATTACTACAGTGGTGAGTATTTTGACAAATGTGATAATGTTGGATAGCTTAAATGGCCATTTGTCATGGTAATGTTGGATAGCTTAAAGGGCAATTTTTCAAATACTTTGAAAGATTCTAGGATGATAACTTTGTTTACTATGCCCGAAAATCTTGAATAAATTGGTGTTGACATTCAAGTTCCTCATGAGTTGTTCGAGATCATCTGGAGGATTGCTTGAGGCCCATGGGATTCTATTTCCATTTTCTACAGCTGCTACATACTCAATCTGATCGGATTGGACTCGTGTGCTTATTTCCTTTCGCATGCATCTTGAAAGCTGAGGAGCTCAACCTTGAATACCGCATTAGGTGATTGTTCTCTTTACTCGAGTCGAGTTAAAGTAGAGTTGGAGGAGATGAGAAGCTCTACGCAGCCGAGCTCGATCTCCATCTCTTTCGAATCTAGGTGTTCGGTAATCAAGTAATATCAGGGTCGAGTCAATCATGTACTCCTTGGAGCTCAAACCGCTTGATCATCAGTCGTTCTGAAACTTCGATCTTGCTCCTTGTCCGAACAACTGATTGCTAACTCTATTAACGGCACTTCATGAAAAACAAAGGCCCCAATGGGGGTCGACATTTCTGAGCAGCCACGGATCTATCACCGGCACAACCCAACTTGCCAAGTAACTCCATTAATTTGTTGTCATGGAATTGTAGGTAATTTTTATGTTGGTTTCAAGAACTCGTATGGATGCAATTCAGGGAAAACTATCTAAAAAGTTTTAAACTTGTTATCACACTTTCGCCAATTCAAACATAAATATTTCAATTTTGTCAATCAAGTCCTAAATATTTTTAAATTTTACCAATTGAGTCATCTAACAAATTTTAAATGGAAACCTTTGACATAGGATGGCTGCCGTAGATATGGACAATTTTTTTTTTTAAAAAAAATTGAATATTTTAATATATTATATGTTATTTCTTTTCTTCTTTCTTTTTTTTCTATTTTTTTTTTCCATCAAGTTTAGCAAGGGCCACTGGTCATAGCCAAGTAAGGGCCAGCCGACCCTCGTCAGCCATTGGGCAAGGGCCACAAAGCCCTTCTCGATCGCGAGTGAGGGTCTCAACCCTCACCTAGATTTGGTGAGGGCTTGTGACCAATGAGAGCTTCACCACACTTATTGAGCTTGGAAGGAAAAAAGAAAAAAAAGAAAGAAAAAAAATTAAAATTAAAAAAAAAAAATTTGTTCATGTTGGCCATGTCACATAGGATAGTAGGCATCCACATCAATAATTTCTTACTAAAATTGACCAAATAAACTTAATTGGTAAAATATAAAAATATTTAGGACTCAATTGACAAAATTGAAATATTTATAACTGAATTGATAAATGTTTAATAAATTAAAGACTTTTTGGATAATTTTCCTACATAATTTGTGGTTGGGCGGTGGCGGCAAGGATGTCAAGATGATCAAGTCAAAATTGGGGAGGGAGTGAGGGATGGACTTGTGCCGGACGGTGTTAGAATTGGAGCGGAAGGTGCAAGAGACGATAGAGAAGCTGGCAGCGTCACGAGGGGTGGTGAGAGAGAGTACATGTTCGATGCACTCCTCAGGAATCCGCCCATCTCCACCATCTTTTGGAATCGATCACGTTCGAAGCTCGATCCAATGTTCTTGGTTCAACTCGACAGTGAATTGCCTGTCTGAGGTTGCTGACCACCACCATACACACGAAGCAGATGCTCACGGTCGCAGTTTTCCAATCTCTTTTCTCATCTTCCTCGGGTCACGGGCTCGAGCGCCACTTCCCGGTGCGGCCGAGAGGTCCGAACCGGAATAAGATGGGTTTTTGTTTTGAGATGGATATCCTTCAAAGCTTCTATTAGAGTGCTAGTACCAAGCTTTGCCAAGGACATGACTCAAATTTATGATAGGCTGATGAAAACGTTAATTTTTCGTGCTTTCTTCACTATTAGTGAACAATTGCTCCTTTTTTTTTTCTTTTATGTAGTAGGCTAGGAAGCATTGACACTCTTCGAGCCTTCATGTCGTGTTGGACTTACGGACACGTGTCCGACACTTTTCGACACTATTGGGAATAACTGATTCTCTAAAACGGATTCGACACTAAATCGAATCCCTAAAACGAATGCGGAAGACGAGCCCAAGAACAAACATGTATCACCGATCAAAGACACACCGCGGAATCGAGCATACCTTATTGTCCACAGATTAAACACCAACGTTGATTTGAGGAAGAAAAACTGATCCCGTTCTATTCGATGATGTACTTTCGCCTTGAAGGGGAGAAAAATCCATCTCTTTTGGGATACTGTTCTCTTAGGCTTTTAGGAGGAAGAGAGAGGGAGGAAAAACTCACGTACGTTGAAAAGGTACATTCATCTCTTTTCTTTTCTCTCTTAAATACGTCTCCTCCAAGAGACGTAACTCTTCAACGTAATACGTTCCCCCAAAAGTCATAACCCCTCAACGTAACACCTCTTCACATCTCAACCTTTCGTACATGGGCCCTTATCTTGCGGGCCGGGCTTTTAGGCCTAACATGAGCAGACATGCCCTCTAAGGCCCATCAACATAAATAAATAAAACCATCATCTCCCACTCGCACATGGTGGGCTGAATAGGATCTCTTTACCTCTGCAACGTTCATACCAGTGAATAATCCGTGCGACCAGCATACTTTGAGAGCTCGTTGCTATACATCTGTTAGGAATATATAGCAGCTCATAATGGGCATCATACTCTGAGTAGATTTAGTATGCCGTACCCTAGATCGATCGATCACATTTATATCTCTCTTGATCTCTTTTTAACAATGATATATATTGTATTCACAATTATGATTATCCTAAAGACAATCATAATTGGTCGACCAGTGAATACAAAACTAGAATGTGATTATCCAAATACGATCTTCCTCTTTCCTTGAAACTCTCAATTTCAGTTTAACTTGCTTTTCTAGAAATGTCCCATTAGATCGAATTAATTCATGATCATTGGCAATATCCTAAGATAGCAAACACTAAATAAAAATCTTGAAAATAAGTAAGAGTCATGAGGGCACTAAATTGAGGAACTCTTTTCCTCAAGAGTCTCACATGGCACAAAAAAGTTGAGATCAAACTTTTGCCACTCTTATTGGTTGTCTCATGCATACGTAGTATGAAATACATATTACGGTATTAACTCCTTTCCCATGGAGCGTATGTCTACATCTTCAATACCTTACAGATGATAGTTCAGACATACCTAATGTCTAACTTGAGTTTACATATCTACTCATATATAGAATTCATCAGAACTCACATCTGGCATCATAGACAGATAAAGTAAAATATGTGGGTTATTTTATTTTCGGACATAGTCAATATCATGTCCTCATCTTAACACTCAGTTAAGGTGACATATATATATATATATATATATATATATATATATATATATTAAGTTTGAGCTCTCGATTATCACCTAGATAATAAGCTTAAAACCGTCTCATCTCTATTTATCACATAGTAAATAGAGGCAATCACCTGTGTGAGTGGGCTAATCTTTTATCCGTCCGACATACTTTCTCAAATTTATATAATGCACTAAGCATTAAGATGCATAAACGTCAAACAAAGATTCATAGGCATTAATGATGAAAAAACACAAATTCATTAAATGTGAACATTTCAGGGAAATTACAATATTCAGTACATCAACCTCTACGCAGCCCTAAAGATTTTACATGACCACAAAACACATCTCTAGGTATTGGCTTTGTCATAGGATTTGCCACCATTCTATGCGTAGATATGTACTGTAAGTTCACATCTTTTCGTGCAACCATATCCTTGATAAAATTATACTTTGTATCTATATGTTTGGTATTGTCATGATATTTTGGATCTTTGGTGTACGCTATAGCTGCTTGGCTATCACAGTTAACTAATAATGGATTTGAAGCATACCCAATAACACCTAAATGATCCAAAAATCTCTTAAGCCAAACATCTTCTTGTATAGCTGCTGAGAATGCCACGAACTCAGCTTCCATCGTGGACAATGCTATACACATTTTGTTTCTTAGTGCTCCATGATATGGCGCCATTATTCAGTAAGAAAGCAAATCCATAGGTAGATTTCCTTTCATCTAAATCTCCTCCCCAATTAGCATCCGAATAGCCTTCAAGTTGCAGATCCTTTCCTTGGTAATTCAGCTTGTAATAAGTAGTTCCCTTCAGATACCTCAGTATTCTTTTAACGGCTTTCCAATGTGCTTGACCTGGATTGGATTAGTTTCTACTCACCATTCCAACTGCAAAACATAGGTCAAGTCTTGTACACATCATAGCGTTCATTAAGCTCCCAACAGCACTAGCATAAGAAAAATGTTTCATTTGTTCCTTCTCTTATGGAGTCCTTGGACATAGTCTATAGCTCAACCCTTCACCTTTTATAACAGAAGTATCTATGGGTTTACAATCTTGCATACGAAATCGTTCAAGAACCTTATTTATGTATGTTTTTTGCGAAAAAGATAATGATCTCTTCAAACGATCTCTTGAAATCTTAACTCCAAGAATGTATGCAGCCTCACCCATATCTTTTATCTCAAAGTTGGAAGATAACCAACTCTTGACAGTATTAACAAACTCCATATTGCTTCCGGCAATTAGTATATCATCAACATATAATGATATGATCACAAATTAATCTTTAGATCTTTTGATATATACACAATGATTCTCATCAATCATTGTAAAATCATATGCCATTATGGCATTATGAAAACGTATATACCATTGTCTTGATGACTGCTTAAGGCTATATATCGATCTCAAAAGTCGACATACTTTTTCTTATTGGCCTTCCATAATGAAACCAGTAAGTTGTTCCATATATATTTCTTCATCTAATTCTCCATTGAGAAAAGCAATCTTTACATCCATTTGATATAATTCAAGATCCATACTTGCCACTATTGCCAGAATAATGCGAATCGAGGTAAATCTCACTACAGGAGAAAATGTTTCTTCATAATCAATTCCTTCCTGTTGATTATACCCCTTCACCACAAGGCGAGCTTTATGCCTTTCTATCGAGCCATCACCTTTACGCTTTATTTTGAGAACTCACTTGTTCCCAATGGCTTTGCGTCCTTTTGGAAGATCAACCAATTCCCAAACATGGTTTGACTTCATAGACTCCATCTCCTCTTCCATTGCATGCATCCATTTTTCTTTACTAGGGCAATTTAGAGCCTCATTAACATTTATTGGTTCATCCTCATCTTATAGAGCAACCATAAAAGTTTCCTCTTCAATGTCAAAAAGTCAACGGGAATACTTTTTGCGACTTGTTCGCCGTATGGGAGATTGTACACTTTGTACATCATTCCCCATCATGCTCCCACTCGGATTAGATAATGACGATGTCATCTCATCACATGGTTGTAATTGAGAGTGAGTTGAATTAAATTCATCACTTCTCATGTTACTCTCACTTGGACGAACCCCACTAAGTTCATTATCTTGATCCAAGGTTTCAAATAAGGAGTAATCCTCACATATTTCGCCCTTCTTAGGAAATTCATTCTCCAAGAATGTGACATCCCATGATTCGAATTCAGTTATACTTCTACTTTCCTGCTCACCTATGAACACATACTCTTTCGAGTGTTCAGAGTATCTTATGAAAATACTCTCTTTCCTTTGGGACCCAATTTTCCAAACTTGTGAGAAGGTTCATGAGTATAGGCAGCACAACCCCATGGCTTAAGAAAACTTAAGTCTGATTTTCTACCTGTCCATAACTCATATGGAGTGGAAGTAATTGATTTGGAAGGCACCCGGTTAAGTATATAGGCAGCAGTTAATAACGCATCACTCCAAAAAGTGATAGGTAAATTAGCATGCGCCATCATGGACCTAACCATTTTCAGTAGGGTTCTGTTTCTTCTTTCCGCAACACCATTTTGTTGAGGAGTATATGGAATAGACAACTGTCTTTCTATTCCTTTTTCATCACATAATTTTCTGAACTCATCAAATAAATATTATCGACCTCGATCGGATCTCAATACTTTTATTTTCTTGTCTAATTGATTTTCAACCAAGTTCATAAACCTCTTGAAACAACTCAATGCTTCAGATTTATGAGAAATCAAATAAACATATCCGAATCGAGTATAATCATCTATAAATGTGATGAAATAAACAGCCCCATGCCTTCCTCTCACATTCATCGGACCATAGACGTCAAAATAGATTAATTGCAAAGAAAATTAAGCTCTTTTACCTTTTCCAAATGGTTTCCTTGTCATTTTCCCTACTAGGCAATACTCACATATAGACAAATCGACTTTTTCAATGTTGCTCAACAAGCCCTCTTTGGCTAATCTATTTATACCTTGTTGGCCAATATGATCAAGTCTAGCATGCCACACACTCACATCATTATCATATGAACTAGGAGACGTGAAAAGGGAATAACAAACATTGGCATTACTATAGTCAACATTTAATACAATAAAACTATCTAGAAAATAACCACAACCATAATAGTTTGTATCCAAATACAAATCCACACTACTATTATGGAAGTTCATATTAAAACCAAGTTTAATCAATACTAAAACAGACACTAAATTCTGACGAATCTCCAGAGCATACAACACATCATGTAGAAACAAAGTGTGTCCACTACGCATGTTCAATTGACATATGCCAATTCATTTTACTTCGGCTCTGGAGTTATTTCCTACATAGATCCACTTAGTTCCAGTTGGTATTCGTCGAAATTCCACAAAGGATTCTATATCCTTCGCTACATGGTCTGTCGCTCCTGAATCCACAGTCCACAAAGGATTAGACTCAGTTAAGAATACAGAACTCGACACATAAGCAAAGTTCTGAAAAGTACAAGGGGTGTATACCTTCTTTGGCTCACGATAGTCGCGAGCATAGTGACCATTTTTCTCACAATTGTAACACTTCACCCTTGTAAGCTTCTTCATTCGAGGACGCTTTTCTCTTTCATGTTGGTCAAGCTTAGATTTCTTCCCTGAAGGACTACTCCATTGCCTTTCCTTTTATCGAACCAGTTAGGACGTTTGCGCTTGGAGCTCGAAGCTCCATGTGAGCTGAAACCAGCATGGTAAATTTCAGTTTCCGGCTTAGCCGCCAAGAGGCGGTCCTCTTCCAGCTCAAGATGATGCACAACATCCTCAAAGGTTTTGATATTCTCATTATGGGTTAGGTGCACCTTCATATGCTCCCAACTCTAAGGCAAGGAACGGATCACTGCTTGCACTTGCTGCTCATCAGTCAGGACATAACTAACATCTTTCAGCTCATTGATCATGTTTGACATCTTTCTAAGGTGTTGCTTCATGGTCTGACCATAAGGCTTCTTGTAAGAGTCAAACCTAATAGTGAGCTGTCTCAGTCTGGTCACGGAAATATGACCAAATCTTGCTGCCAACGCTTCCCACATTTCCTTGGCATTCTCAAAACGCCTGAACTCTTGCATGACGTCATTTTCCATGCTACTCAACAACGTAATGCGAGCAAGGGAGTTTTTTCTTTTCCATGCAGCAAATGCATCCTTATCTCTCTTATGCTACGCAGTGTTTCATTCTTCAGGTTCTACCATGGTCAGGTTAAGAGCTTCTAGTGCTCTTCCAGTACATATTGGATTTTCATGTGCCATATTTCATAGTTATCGCCATTGAGCTTTTCACCTTTGTTTAGCTCAGCGACTATGCTCTTTGTGGCTGAAGCCATTGATTTGAACACATCAGACATATATGCACAAATTATTAATGCCTATCATTTATGCATCCATTTTGCACAAAATCATCATTTTAATGAATAATTTCAAGTAAGGTTTTAGAATCAAAATGTCACTATGTTTCCAATCATCATCCAAAAACCTAACTTGGAATTATTATTAATATAATATTATATTAAAAAAATCTTTGAAATTACAAAAAAAATTTCTAAGAACTACCCATAACAGTTAATAATAACAAAAGCAAATAATATTTGATATCAAACAATGATATAATAATAATGCTTTCACATAATACAACTAACATATCAGTTGCTACACCAACAACAACTAGGTAGAAAACATTTACATAACATATCCATCAAACATACTAAATAAAGACTAGTCAAAACATCTAACACCAAGTTAATATATGAACTGGGAAAGATCTTTTTTTCTTCAATTTCTTGATCTTTTCTTTTGTAACAATCCAGTAATATTCATCTATAAAAGCCATCACAAGTCTCTTATACGAAGTATCTCTGTTGACTTCCCATAAGCGATTCAACACTCTTGCCATTCTGGTGGAAGAGTGTTCATGAAAAAATCGCACCATCTCAGATTGTGGCATGGGACGACCATTCCATATGACCTTTTGTATTTTTCCGTTGACTTCAAGAATATGATCAATTAAGTCACTACTCTCCCATCGATGATCAGTCAGCTCAGCTATCAACCTAGAAAGCCTTTCCTTTTGTTCATCGGTAATTACGCGAATAGGTGTGCGTAACCTAAGGGGAGGCATTGTTCCTGCAACAAATGCAAAACAAATAATGGATTACATATAATCCACATTGACTTAATTGAAAAAAAAAAAAGAAACACATTCTTTTTTTTTTTTTTTTTGTTGGTCAACGCCGGTCAACGGTGGTCAATGATCAACGTCAAAGTCAACGGGTCAACGGTCAGTCGTGTCGGGTCAAAGGGCGGTCGGGTCGGGCCGGTCTAGTCCGGCCGGGTCGGTCCTGTCGGGCCGGTCGGACGATCGGTCGGTCGGGCCGGTCGGACGAACCGACCGGCACGTGCCATGCGCGTGCGCGCGTCGGCGTCCGTGCGCATGCCCCGCACGGGCGCGCATCGGTGACCGCGCGCGTGCCGCGCATGTGCGCGCGGGCGTCGTACGCGCCTGAGGGACCGAATCGGCGCGTGGTTCCTTCTGGCTGCGCGTGGCGGCGCGTTCGGCGGCCCCCGCGGCGATCCGCCACTTGTTTTTCTCGTATCGACAAGAGTTTCGATCCTGCACTATCAAAAACGAATTTCGACTTGCAGAAAATCACAAAATAGGGCGAACAGGTACGCGGGTGTCGGGTTTTTCCGTCCCCGATCGACCGGCGGCTGCTTTTCTCGAATTTCGACCACAAAAAATAATTCAATAACATAAAAAGGGGATCGGGAAACATGAACTACGACTTTGATATCAATGTTGGGAATAACTAATTCCCTAAAACGGATTCGACACTAAATCGAATCCCTAAAACGAATGCGGAAGACGAGCCCAAGAACAAACATGTATCACCAATCAAAGACACACCGCGGAATCGAGCGTACCTTATTGTCCATAGATTAAACACCAACGTTGATTTGAGGAAGAAAAACTGATCCCGTTCTATTCGATGATGTACTATCGCCTTGAAGGGGAGAAAAATCCGTCTATTTTGGGATACTATTCTCTTAGGCTTTTAGGAGGAAGAGAGAGGGAGGAAAAACTCACGTACGTTGAAAAGGTACATTCCTCTCTTTTCTTTTCTCTCTTAAATACGTCTCCTCCAAGAGACATAACTCTTCAACGTAATACGTTCCCCCAAAAGTCATAACCCCTCAACGTAACACCTCTTCACATCTCAACCCTTCATACACGGGCTCTTATCTTGCGGGCCGGGCTTTTAGGCCCAACATGGGTGGACGGGCCCTCTAAGGCCCATCAACATAAATAAATAAAACCATTAGACACTCAATCAACAAGTGTTGGATTTCCGCACCTGATTAACTCTACCGACGACCGACCAAAAAAAAAAACTCTACCGACACTCTCTAACATACGAGTTCGAAATTCTGACATGTGAGTTTAGAATTCCAACACGTGATTCTGACACAAGCATAGTCATTTTTAAATTTTTTTTAATAAATAATGGGTCAAAATGTAAATATGTAAAAAAAATAAAAAAATAAATGAGGAAAGAAGAAACACATAATTTTCCTTTTTTTCTTTGACTCTCCACTTCTAATGATACATAATTCATTTATGAAGTTTTTTTTTTTTTTTTTTACTCTTCTATTTTGACACGCAAGTCTAGAAGTTTTTTGTTTGTTATTTTTTTCCCTCCGAGTTTTATAGATTATTGGAATGGAGTTGAATGTGTCAAATTAAAACAAGACATGATATTAACAAATGGTGGATTAATGTTTTTAGTGTAAATTCATTCTAGCCTCTTTTTTATTATTTATTTATATGTGAATTTGATAATCATAAAAATGATCATTTATCATATATATATGTATATATATATATATATAACGTGTCGGCATTATTTATTTTTTGAGAAACGACTTATCAACATGTCGTGTCGTATCACATATCGCGAGTCGATGTCATGCTACTTAGGGAGCGAATTTGGTAGTTTTCGAGCCAACTTCCACGTAATTCAACTTGGTCCACCTCTCTAAGGAAGGATTGCAGTTTGCAATGCTCGGCCTCTCTCGAGTTATATGTAATCACAACATTTTATTGCCAAGTATATTTAACCAGTACCTTTGATATTCGTTAACAAGGCCCGCTTTTATTAGCAAGAATTTCATTCGTATTGTTGAGCCCATTGAAGCGTGGAGTTAGCCTTTGGTTTAGAAGGACATCCATGCAAAATCCAATATACTTTTCCCTTTTTTTAATGTTTTTCCTATTCACTCTGTCTTTTGAAAAGATTCTTTTCCACTTTCAGGCTGTCCTTTGCCGGCGTGTTGCTGACGCAGAGACTTCTCCCTCCATTCACACGCCACCTTTTCTCTCTCTCTCTCTATAGATGAACACAACGAATCGCACAGAATCACATTCCTCTCTTCGAAAGGCGTCGATTTTAAGCGGTTTTAGCCGCACTTAATTCTTGGAGCTCTTCCAATGGCGGCGATCGAAGAAGCAAAGGGTCCCGACTTCTCTGCCCTGCCTGAAGGGTGCATCGCGAGAGTCGTCTCCCTCACGAGCCCCGCCGACGCGTGCAGGCTCGCAACCCTGTCGCCGGATTTCAAGTCGGCATGCGATTCCGACGTGGTCTGGGCCTCGTTCTTGCCGCCGGAGCGCCCCCAGACGGTCTCCTGGAGCGTTTCGTCGCTGAAGGAGCTCTACTTCAGCCTCTGCACCCACCCAGTTCTCGTCCGCGATGGCAAAATGGTAAGTCAACCCACCGTCTTCCCACCTTAAACCGCCTCTTCCTATTCTTTTTGTATTATCCACTTTTTTTTTGCGGATTGAGGGGGTGATGGGCGATGATAACTGTTCTTCATGTTAGACTTAATAGAATGTTGATTTTCATGTGATGTTCCGTCACCTGCACGTTTCGAAACACTGCAAATTTGGCTGGCCAAAACAAAAAAAAAAAAATGTTGTTCTTTCATTGTCGAGTAGTTTTCCATCTGCACGGTCGGTAAGTGTTATCTAACGATGGTTTAACTCAGTTCTTTTGGCCAAATAACTTCTCCTGAATTTTCTTGGTTTTATCAACCATGTATCTTCTCTATTTTGTTAGCTTTATTAACTATGTGATAGAGATCTTTAGGTAAAAGGAAAAAAAAAAATAATAATGATGGAGTGTATTTTCATGTGATATTTAACGCCTATATAGATAAAAAAACTAGCGACTGCAACAAAATATCAAAGTTTTATGGAGAAATTTATAGCTTCACAAATTTTTCTGGGGTCATCAAGCAATGGTTCTGAAGTTGAGGTGGTATTGAACAATTATCCCTTTTATTTTTCTTTTGGTTCAAGTCTCATGGTTATTGCTTTTATTTAACGTGAAATGTGTGTTGTCCTACTTCAAATTATGGCGAAAAGGCTCACTATTTTATTGGAAAGGGGACAGCACAGATAGTTAAAAAAGTGAATCTCGTTTTCTCAAAACATTGTCAGTTCGGCATCTTGTTACTTATGTGAATCCAACATGCTTTGCAGAGCTATTCGCTAGACAAGCACAGTGGGAAGAAATGTATCATGCTATCTGCAAGGGCCTTGTCTATAACATGGGGTGATACTCTGATTTACTGGTCATGGACTTGCTTGCCCAACTCCAGGTAATACATTATTTCGTTCACTCTCAGTTTCATGAAGAAAATGTAAGTAGCATTCATTTGTTTGTCCCTAAATAAATCCTCTGTTGTTTCACCTTCGAGGTGATGATCTTATGGAATGTCCTTGTGAATGAACAAGTTCGCAGAAGTGGCTGAGCTCATCGATGTATGCTGGCTCGAAATTAGAGGCATGATTAGTTCTGGCATGCTGTCGCTCGAAACCCATTATGCAGCATACTTGGTATTCAAAATTACCCCAACATCTTATGGATTTGAATTCCAGCCTGTTGAGGTGGAAGCTAGATTTGCTGGTGATGAAGCGAGCAAGCGTGAGCACTCCGTTTACTTATCCAGAGAGAACAACACGCACGGATGGCAGTCTAGGCAAGGATTCAGGCATGCTGGCGGGTCACTGATGCTTGCACCGGCCGAGGGGAGTGGGAACTATCCTAAAGAGAGACGAGATGGGTGGTCAGAGATAGAGTTAGGTGAGTTCTTGACGAAGGAAGGACAAGATGGGGAGGTTCAAATGAGTGTCATGGAGACGAAGGGGGGTGACTGGAAGGCCGGGCTGGTTGTGGAAGGGATCGAAATTAGGCCCAAGGATGGGAAATAAAAGCGCCTTTATGAAGGGCATGTGTAAGTTTGTATGTACTGTCCCTTGATTAAGAGCTTTTTCTTCTCTGTTTTGCTGTTGTTCTTTCCATGTTCCTTTATCAATATTTAGTACCTTTCCACCTAATCAGAAAGTGTGCCTGTGATCAATATCGACTTTTATCAATTTTTCATAGATTTCTACCAATTCATGAAGCATATGTTTTTGATCTGGTAATGCCTTCTGCAGAAATGATGGAACCTTAGATGTAGACTTCAGTAAAGTCAACACAGACATGCTCAAAAATTCTGATTGGTTTCTTTTAAAACATCTACAAAATTATTCCTCGTCTTCCTACTCCAATCATATCTTTTGGTATAGACGAGAATGGAAGACTCCATTGAAAATATATGAATGCAATCTGTGTGATGCGCTGGTGTTGGCGCCTCTTCCGGGATAAAGGAAAGACTTAGAAAAGCAGAGTCAAATCCAATGACTGGCTGTTTAATCACATATCCTACTGTCAACATACATACGTTGACAATAAGCAGTTACAACTGCTCATTCGCATTAATCTAGACTGAATGGTTACCACTGCAATGTCCCTCAAACTCAATGGCAGTCCTTCGTGACCTTTCGATCCACCTCACTGTACAAGTCACTGGTCACCATCGCTCTGTTGCTTCACTCAGACGCCTTGGACATAGCCACCATCAACAACGTCAAATCCACTGCCAAAAAGATAAGTTATGGTAACTATGAGATTTTATGAGACCACTATCTATTGGGTAGAAGTACAGCCCAAGTGCCAAAACTTGGCATGATGGGACACTTAAGTGCCAAAACTTTGAAAATGTACACTTAAGTGCCACCTCCAGCGAACCTTGCCGGAAATCCTACGTGGCAATATTTTATTATTTTCGTGCCTACGTGGCTCGCCAAAGAGCTGACTCGGCTCTAACTCATCCAAAACGACATCGTTTGCAAAATAAAAGCCCCGAATATGCAAAAACGACATCGTTTCCCAAATTAATTAAATTAAATTTAAACTTAAATTTATTTAAAATATTCTAAAAAATAAAAAACTTAAAATAAAAAGGGGGGGCGGCCGAAGGGAGGCGGCTAAGGGCTGAGCCCTCACCTCCCCGCCATCGCCGAGAAGGGCCGGCAACGGAGGGGGAGGGTTGGCCGGGGTGGCTGGCCCCTAGCCGACGGTAGCGAGGGCTACGACCCTTGCCCTAGATTTGGGCGAGGGCTCGCGGGCCCTTGCCGACTCCCGCCATGGCCGGGAAGGGCCGGCGACGGTGGGGGAGTATCGGCCGAGTCGCCGGGCCGGAGCCGAGGCGAGGGTCGCAGCCCTTGTCATCGGTCGGCTAGGGACAAGCCACCCCGGCCCGACCCTCCCCCTCCGTCGCCGACCCTTCCCGGGTGGCGGGAGGCAGCGGCGGCAAGGGCTCAGCCCTCAACCGCCTCCCTTCGCCCCCCCACCATTTTTTTTAAAGTTTTTTATTTTTTAGAATATTTTAAATAAATTTAAGTTAAATTAAATTTAATTAATTTTTATATTAATTATTTACACATCGGAGACAAAATGACGTCGTTTTTGCATTTTCTCACCATGTCAGCGTGCAAAACGATGCCGTTTTGCACTCACCTCGCTCGAAAATTACCACGTCAGCAATTTGGCTGTATTTTAGCCTAAGTGACACTTAAGTGATCCATTTTACTCTAATTTTGGTACTTAAGTGTACCTTTCAATGTCCCTCCGTGCTAAGTTTTGGCACTCCAGGTGTCCGCACCTCCTGTTTACTGTTTTAAAAGTTTAAACTGTCAAACGAAGGTGTGATTTAATATTTAAATTATTCTAGCACTCCCCCTCATGCTTACTTGGGTCTTTTTTTGCCTAGTACTAAGCATTGACGTATTTAATTAGGAAGATAAATAGGAGTTTAGAAAGATTCAAACTTAGAACCCCATGCTCTGATATCATGTGAGATTTTGTAGGACCACTACCAACTGTTTTAAAATCTTAAGTTATTAGATGAAAGCGTGATTTAATATTTAAATTATTCTAATGGTAACTTGGTCATGGTTCCAGTTTCTTGCTATTGTACTGGAAGAATTTGCTTGCATCAGGCCTCTTACACTATGGCCAAGGGTGACACCTATTCCCCCATAGTCAATGATACATTCCAAGCCTGTCCTCTTGCCAGGATCTACTTGATCAGAACTACCATACAAATGAGGATTTTGTTGTAGTTGCACAGCTGATGGTTCCACTAAGATGCTCATGCCCAAGTACCAACGAGAGAGCTAATGGGGTTAACTCCTTGCTTACATATTTGGTGACACTGGGCGATTCTGGGAATTCAATCACAGAAAGCTTTGGTGTCACTACGCAAAGTGTTATGGAGCAAATACAATGACGGAACCCGATCTAATATAACCTTTATCAAACATTCTCATTCCCCTCACTTGTGCAGAAGATTCCAAGAGTAACTTCTGCTATTGTCCCAGTGGATATGTCGAAGGTAGGCCAGGAAAGGACCTCAATTGCATACCTGACTGGAAGAAGTTCCCTTTCAGGCTGGTTCTCACGATAGGTAGTCATCAAATCTATCTTCTAATTCTGTCCAGCAACACTTCCTGTCTGATTGGAAGAGGCAGTTAGAAAAACAATGCATCCAATACTAAAGAAAAAACTCGAGCGAGAAATTATTCCATTTGCTTACATGCGTTTTGCAATTTTCACACCACTCTTAGGACTGTTGCACTATCTTTACACTCATGTACACCAAGCCTTTTTGCTCTCCGCATCTGATCTGTTTGGCACCTTCTTCTCTAGCTCCAATTCTCTATTTAACGCACTCGATCACTCTGATTCTTCCTAGCTTATAGATTGAAATACAACACGTGAATCTCATTTGCTGTCTATTTGTGTTGTGACTTCATGCACTTCTTCAATTGCAACATGACATTATTAACTCCATGGTTTATTCTCTCCTAAGCTATGTTTTGTGATTGAATGCTGTCACGACTAGCGATGTTGCATTGATGTGACGGTACAGCTTTAGGATTGGCAAAGTGACCAAGCAGGCAGCAAATTTTAAATACAGATGGCTTCTTTGTGAATTTTCTCCCGGAGAAAACTAATGTAGAAGAGAGTTATTATCTACTTCAAAAATACATAGGTTGACTTGGGAGAGTATGTAGCATTCTGAAATGCTCCATATTTAGGAATTGTGAAATTGGATTGGTCATGTCAGGCAAATTATTTGGAGAATTTTGACTAGACGAAACTAGAATGTGTTAACTCACAGTTTTCTTATAGACTTATTGTTTGCTTTAGGTGCTGCCATTGGTATTGGATTCTTGTGTCTTTCGCATTTCAGCTATTGCCTATACAGATATCTAAGGAAGCGAAGAGACAGAATTGTCAAGGAGAAACTGTTCAAGGATAACGGTGGTTTGCTGTTGCAACAAAATTTCTCACTTTATGGAAGAGACAGAAGAGCAACAATATTTTCCGAAGAAGATCTGCAAAGCACGACAACTAACTATAGCCGGACCAGTTTCTTGGTCAAGGAGGGTTCAGCACAGTTTACAAAGGGATGCTACCAGATGGTACCATAGTTGCTATTAAGAAGTCAAAGACCATCAACTGGGGCCAAACTGAGCATTTTATTAATGAAGTGGTTGTTCTGTCACAGGTTAATCTTCGGTACATTGTAAAATTGATAGGATGTTGTTTGAAGACTAAGTTTCCTCTACTAGTATATGAATTCATCCCTAATGGTGCCCTGTCATCAGCAGGACAAACATTGTTCCCTTTCTAGGGAAGACTGGTATTGAATCGCATGCAAAGTCGCTGGAGCAGTAGCATACATGCATTCTGCAGCATCAATTCGGAATTCCCATTTAACATCGAGACATAAAGCTGTCTAGCAATCTGCTGGAGGACTAGTACACCATTAAAGTCTTGATTTTGGTAACTCATGGCTGGTTCAATTTGACAAAACTCACCTGACAAGGCTGTGCAAGGCACCTTTGGATACTTGGACCCGGAATATATCCAATCTAGTCAGTTCACAGGAAAAAGTGACACATACAGTTTAGAAGACCTGCTAATTGAGTGCTGAAGCCGACATCCTTCTCAGGAGATGAGGAAGGGTGACATCTAGTTGCTACCTTTATTTTGCTTACGAAGGAACACCGTTTGTCAGACATCGTAGATCCTGTTGTGGCCAATGAAGCAAAGGCAGAGGAAGTTATTGCAATAGCAATGCTTACCATGAGGTGTTTGAGATTGACTGGGAGAAAGAGGCCTACCATGAGAGAGGTTGCCATGGAGAGGAAATCTTAAAGTTTCTCTCAGACCAACCAAAATCCTTGTGCATTTGAAGACGGACTACCTGCTGAAGCCAATGAAGAATCAATAGATAGCACATACCTGTTGCTAGAACTGGTACCAATCTCATTATAAGCTAGAACATTCGGTATTCATACTGAACTTAACGTTAGTTCATCCTAGACAGTTTTGGAGATAGCATATGTAGCATGCAGTTAGCAGCAGCAATTATCAAAATCACCAGAAGATACCTTTCAGTCAAGTGATGCCTTTTTACTTCACTTCATTTTGATGTTTTTCTCAAGTGCCAAATACCTAACCAAACTTTATTCTCAAGATTTGCTGTAAATTAGAGTGGGAGAGCTTATTTTCATGGATCAATGTTAATGGTTGACTCTCTTTGCATTAGGTGATTGATTCAGTTCTCTTTTTCCCAATCACTGATGAGAAGTGCTTTGGATATCTTTCGCACCAGCTGCATCATAAACTATCCTTTCTGATTCCTACTATAGACTTTTAGATGCACACATCAACTTTGGAGCAACATGCTCGAAAATATCTAGCAATTACGTTGAAGCTGCTCACTTTCTTAATCTCCTTTGAGTAATCCTTCAGGTGAGGATGGTACTGAAGCCCTGTGCTTCTATCCATTAGGTTCCAGACTTAGCCTCAACTTGCAACTTCTGTTCCGAATTGCTTCTTGACAAAATCCATAGCATAATAGGATAAAATTATTTGCTAAGTTCATACTAAAAACATGAGGACTTTTGTAGCCTAACACACCTATCATCACTCATCAGATATGGTTTCTTCAGAAGATGCACCACTGTTGTCCTGTTTACTGATGTGATCCTCAAAATCCCTGGGAAACGTGGCTGCTTCATGCTGCGTTTGCAATGAGCATTTTGCACCCTCGAGTTGAGACCGAGTTGACTGAAGATGATTGAACAACCTCAATTTTTTAAACCAAGCTCAGTCTGGTACATTTGAACTTAATTTATTATTCAAAATACACTGATGGTCACAGCATATACTTTGCTGCTGAATACATACAGCGCATGCTTCTTGATTGCAAATTTCTCTGGCCCTCAATCTATTAAGAACAGAGAAGCCGCTTCTGCATCAGGCAATATCAATTTCACAAGAGTAGTGAAGCGGCGGTCAATGAGAACTTCAGTATGGCTTCTCTTCATGACCATGTAATCCAATTTCTTTGGCACACATGACCCACGTGATATTGCCTCGACCTTAGTAGCAATTATTAGCGAATTGGGCCAAAGCAAAGAAAGGACCCAAGGAGCATGAAAGTTGATGTTTGGGCTTTCTGTCGTGTCATTTCTAGTCCTCCACGAACATCCCCTCTTTTCTATTTTTAGGCGCTGCCCCCCTCCTATAAAATCCCCACTCATTAAGGAAAAAAAAAATTGCCAGCAAAATTTGCAGTGTTTCGAAATGTGCAGGCGATGGCACATTACATGAATCACATTTCTAAATTCTATCGAATCTTATGTGAAGAACAGTAATCACGTATCACCGCCTCAATCCGTAAAAAGAAAATAAAAAAAGAAGAAGAAAAAAACCGTTTTCTTTTAGCTTCTAGAAAAGATCAATATGTGATTTATGTGATGCAGGCACTTCTGGGGTAGAAAGACCTAAAGAGCAGAGTCAAAAGCATTGAAAAACTAGCACATTGTTCTTTGCCTCTTTCTATGCGAACCGAGCATGTGCATATGCCGTAGCACTTATAAAATTTGAAGTGCTCCAATATCTTGCAGGACGGGTGATTCTTTGTCGTCTGCCAGGGAACCGTGACAATTCTTAGCTCCCTTTTCCTGGTCGTTGAGGAGGGTGGAGTGATAGCAGGCTTGATAAAACACTCAGAGCATGAGTCATGCATGACGTCTTGAAGGCGGAATTCTATGGCCAGTCAACCCCGGCAACTTAGCTCTTGCGTTTACGACTTAGCTACACGCATCAACAGGTTGGTTCTTCGCATAACAACTGCAACAGACGTTTATGCCGAATCTCACTTATTCCAAATCCATGGATGTGTCCTCGCTGTCAATGTCAATATCAATCCTATTACTCTTGCCTCTGTTTTATCACATATGCCACTGTCAAAATCCATATGCTGGTGGGGACCAGTTCAACTGCTCATCCCCATCATCTGAGCTGAAAGGTTACCTCTGCAACAGCCCTCAAGCATGCCAGTCCTTCGTGACCTTTCGGTCTACCTCCCCATACAACTCACCGCTCACCATTGCTTTGCTCCATGGCTCAGATGCCTTGGACATAGCTACTGTCAACAATCTCAGATCCACCACCGGAAAGATACGTGGTGGTAACTTCGTCATGGTTCCAGTTTCCTGCCATTATACCAGCATCAGGCCTCTTATATTGTGGCCAATTCTGAGACATATTTCACCATAGCGAACAATACATACCAAGGCCTTTCCTCTTGCTGGGCTCTACTTGATCAGAACTACTATGCGGTAGCTGATCTTGCTGCGAATGCATGCTTGCTGGTTCCACAGAGATGCGCATGCCCGAGTACTGATCAGACAGTCAATGGGGTTAAAACCTTGCTTACATACATTGTGATAACGGGCGACGGTTCAAGATCAATTGCCGAAAGATATGGCATCACTGTACAACATGTCATGGAGGCAAATATGCTCACAGAGAGCTCTATGATATATGCTTTTACTCCCATCCTCGTAATCCTTAATTGTGCAAAGAATTCCAAGAGTTCCCGCTGTTATTGTCCCAATGGCTATGCCGAAGGTGGGACCCGAGATGGCCTCAGTTGCATGCCTGACCAGAAGAAGTTTCCTTTCAAGTTGGTTCTCGTGATAGGTAGTCATCAAATCTCTGCTAATTCCGTCCGGCAACACTTCATGCCTGATTGGAATAAGTTACCCTCTGTACGATTATTGACTGTATAGCCGCTTCTATCTTCTCTGTTGTTATTTCAATGTTCCGTTGTCAATTTTTAGCAGCGTTCTACAAAATCAGAACAGCATGCTTGTAAACCATATTTTCATTCTCTAAGTGGTGAAAGCATATGTCATGAAGCAAATCGTTCTTGATCTGGTGACTGAACGCTCGATGCCTAGTTTGAAATATGGAGAGTTTCCTTTCTTTAGTGTTCTACAAAAAAAAAGTGATTAAATTATGTCTCGAATTTGAATCGTTTATGAAATCCAACTCAATCGGAGAACGTAGACTGATTCACGTTGACAAATTAGGCGTGCAGCTTCTTAGGCGGTGAAATAATTCTTGGGAGATAATACTAAAGATCGGCCACATATGTATTTGTTATTAAAATTGACCAAGATCCTGCACACTCCAGCTTGGTCGGACGTCCCCCTTTGGCCAATGAACTCCTCTCTTTCTTTAACCGGTACAAAAAAGGGCCCACACCAGAGGAAAGAAAACCAAAGAAAAGTATGGGGTTTTCTTTAGCTCTAGCCTTTAGGTTGTCATTTTCTGTTCATAGTTTATTTCTTCGATGCTTCTGCATTGACTTAGCCAGATTCCGATTAGTCTCGGCGTTAATATTTCAACAAAAGCTGTTGACATTCAAGTTCCTTGTGAATTGTTCAAGAAACTGATTTTCATTTCATGTTGGAAATGAAAGGGCCTGTTTACTGAGCCATGGAGTGTGTTCAGATTCGGGACAACCATACTTTATCCATTTACAGCCCCGCCGATAATGTAAACCTTCCGATGGACTTAGGGAGCAAATTGTTCTCTTTGGATCCGGTAACTAAAGGGAAGGAAGTCGTACTTAGAGATAAGCATCGATTTAGGGTCAACCCTAGACCGACCTTGGACTGGCCTAACCCTGTCGGTCCTGGTCCAGTTCCCAGGGAGACTGGGTCGGTCTTTCGTCCTGGGATTTCTGGACCAGCACCGTGCAAATTGGTTTTTGGTCCTGAAAGTTTGAGGTCGGTTCAATTCGGATCAACCTTGACTCTACATATATTATATATTTAATATATTATTTATAATTTTTTATATAACAAAAACCCTAAAATAAACGGCATCAATAACATTAAACAGCTCCTTAATGAGAAGTTCAAGTAATTTTACACTATTCTTTAATAACTTAGATTTTTAATATCTTTTACGGCGTTAATGGTCATAATTTACAAAGGAGGAAAATGTTTTTGTGAGGACTTCACACGGTGTCCAAATAGCATAAACAACTTCTCACGGTATTTTCCTCTAATACTTATTCTCTTCTATCTTATTTGTTCTCTTAGTCTTCGATTTGCCAAAATTGAAAGAAATAACTTCTCCACTTGCCACTTAGCACTCACCTCGCTCGCTTTGGGTCACTCATGACGCTCGATGCTCGATGCTCGCCTGCCTTGTTGCTCCCCTCTCGACACTCGACGTTTGATACTCACTCCACTCGACACTCAATACTCGTCACTCGTCTCTCTTTGCTAACCTCGCTCGTCACCAAACCCATTATGTCAGTTTAGTTCTCGTTTACCTTTTCAAGGAGTACAAAAAATAAATAAAAAATTATCGATTTGTCTTGAGTTGATACTGAAATTGGACTGAATCCAATAAGTTGGTTCAGTTCTTAGTTGCATTTTTAGGGAGTACAAAAATAAAATAAAATAATTATCAGTTGGTCCGAGTTGACCTTGGAATCGAACCGAACCCACTGGGTCGATCCAATCCTCGATCCCAAGTTCAATAGGATCAGTCCTCGGTCCCAAAAATTAAGAATCAATACTGTAC
The DNA here is from genome assembly GCA_014182365.1 of Eucalyptus tenuipes. Taxonomy (NCBI): domain Eukaryota; kingdom Viridiplantae; phylum Streptophyta; class Magnoliopsida; order Myrtales; family Myrtaceae; genus Eucalyptus; species Eucalyptus tenuipes. The sequence goes on along the minus strand of CM024544.1, from coordinate 12,313,529 downwards.
AAATTGGTCCTAGGATTAGGGGGCCGACTGGCTCAATTCGACCATGCTTATCCTTAGTTGTACTTTAGCAAAAGAATAATAACCACGGAAGAGCACATAAATGGCAGAGCAATGCTGGACAGTTTCTTCAGGTTTGCTATTTCGTCAAAAATGGCAGTCACCGTCAACAGTCAACTCCACATGTCTACCTGTACGGTCAGCGCTGGATGCCGGTCAACATTCTTGATTGTAATATTTGAGATTTTTTTACTAAGTCAAAGAAAAGGTGGTGGGATCACTTTAAATGAAGAAAGAAAAAGAAGTTGAAAAGTCAATAAAGCAAAAAAAAAAAAAAAAAAAAAAAGGAGAGGGCTCGGCTAAATAGAAGTTGAGAGGTCCCTTGACCAAAAAGAGAAGAAAGAAAGAAAAGAAGAAGAAGAAGAAGAAGAAGAAGAAGAAGAAGAAGAGAAGGGGAAGAAGGGGAAGAAAGGAAAGGAGTTTTGGCACGTGCATGCCTCGGATGCCTCGCCAAGCCAACTCGACTCCATAACGCAGCACCCGATAAGAGATTAGGCCTTCGGAATTTTTGGAAAATCAAGTGGCGAAGTCTGATTTTGGAGTCGTTGAGACGCGTATTTTTGTAGGAATGGTAGTTTAGGGTGTTGTGGAGCCGTGAGATTTTATGGATCGTAATTTGAGCTTATGGTTTGTCCGAAACAAAATTTCAAAGTTTCCGCGCACAGTGAACAGTACGCGTAGCAGTTTTGGGCCCGTATTTTGTCATTTTTCGGCTTGATTTTGGGACAGTCAAGTTGGGATTCTTGTAGTATGTTTGAAAGGCTTTCTATTGACTATAAGTACATTTGGATCGGGGTTCGGAGGAGAAAGTTAAGGCGCGATCAAGTTTTGCGCTTAAACTCTATGTTGCGAACGGCTTGAACAATCGCTTTGGTTATGCGATTTGTTAGCTCGTAGGAGTCCTTTTGTGAGAGTTAAGGCGTAGTTTAGTCGTTTCGTAATTGAGATAGAGTTGTATCTTGATTTTAACATTATTTATCGGTTATTTGATAGGCCCGTGAGTTCGACGGTACGGCTATCATTTGTCGTTTGGTCGTAGGCAACAAGGTGAGTGGTACTATATCTTCTTTGGTTTTGTAAAATCATGTCTTGAAGTATATATGTATATATATTGAATCGAGAAGAGCATTTTTATTGAATAAAAGCCGGATCAAGCAATTGTTACTCTTTGGTTGATTGTGAATGTTTGAAAAGCATGTTATACAAGGTTTGTGGAGAAATATATATGAAATTGCTTTGCGACTGATTTATTGAAAGGTTTATAATGATTTAAGAAATGGATATGAAATGAATGATGGGTTATGTTGCAAAATGTTATTTGTTTGGTTTAAGATATCGATTTCTGGATTGGATCTCTGGTATTGGAGAATGGTTATTTATGTTCAATATGACTATGAACCTAGTGAGGAGTTTTTGGGGTATGCATACTAGGTTTAGAATATCCTTCTAGGCTGAGTCACCGGCTTTGTAGGTGGAGACCTTGCCAAAGGGCGATCTTGGTCGCCTTGTCACAAGACGTTGTATCGTGACCATGATTAGGTATTGAGCAAAAATTAGTTGATGGATGGACCATCGACGTGTGTTTGATATGAGATGAATCAATGGATAGACCATTGATATGTATTTTTGATGGAGATTATTCAATGGACTTGACCATTGATACTTGACTTTTGATGGTTATTTAAATGAATTTTCATATTAGTATAAGCCTTTTATGATAAGAAATAACTCTTATATGATTTTATATGTATTTTATATATTGAGTTTGAGTTATGAAGTTTGGTATTGCTGTGTATACATGCATATTGGTTACTCGATCTGCTTAGAAGATATGTACTACTCACTGAGCTTGTGGTTGCTCACTCCTCTATTCCAAACCTTTTCAGGTCTTTTGGTTAGCAGCTAGTAGGTTAAAGAGTGCTATCGATGGGGACCTTTGGAATTTGGATATGGTTTGAGACTACGTCCTTCGGGTGGAAGGACGGCCGTGTTACACCCCTATAGGTTTTGGGGTGTGACATTGATTATGCAAATATTGGTCTTGAAGGTGATTTTCTACGGCGTGTCGGCCACGGCAACTTTGCGCTTGGTGTTTTCATCAATATAGGTGTTGGTTCTTTGCATACAAGAGTTGCAGTCACGCGCAAGCCAAATATCAGTTATTCCAAAACCATGGATCTGTCCTCCCTCTCAATCTTATTACCGTTCCTATTACTCTTATCTTTTTTTAACCGCATATCCTACTGTCAACAGCGACATGTTGACAATAACCAGCTTAACTGCTCAAACCAAGTAACTGAAGTGAAAGGTTACCCCTGCAATGACCCTCAAACTCAATGCCAGGCCTTTCTGACCTTTCGATCTGCCTTCCGATACAACTCATCGCTCGCCATCGCATCGCTGCTCCACTCAGATGCATCGGACATAGCCAAAATCAACAATATCAAATCCACTGCCGAAGAGATGCCTTCTGATAACTTGGTCACAGTTCCAGTTCCTTGTGATTGCACTGGAAGCATTTACTTGCACCGGGCCAATTACACTCAGGGCCCGGGTGACAGCTTTTTCTTCGTAGCCAATGATACATTCCAGGGTCTGTGCTCTTACCAGGCTATAGAAGGTCAGAACTACTATTCTGCCAAGGTAAGTCCTATAGGTGGACAGCTGATGATTCCACTAAAATGCGCATGCCCAAGTGCTGAAGAGACAGCTAATGGGGTTAAATCTTTGTTTACATATTTGGTGACAAACAACGATTCTGTGGATTCAATTTCGGAAAGCTTCGGTGTCACTGCACAAAGCATTATGGAGGCAAATCCAATGATGGACACCTCTGCACTATGCCCTTTTACTCCCATCCTCATTCCCCTTAATTGTGCAAAATTTTCCAAGAGTTCCTTCTGTTATTGTCGCAATGGATATGCCGAAGGTGGGCTACGAAACGGCCTCAATTGCATGCCTGACCAGAAGAAGTTTCCTTTCAAGCTGGTTCTCGTTATAGGTAGCCATCAATCTCTCTGCTAATTTTGTCCAGCAACTCTGCATGCCCGATCAGAAAATATTACCCTTTTCCTGTATTTATATTGGCTGTGATGATGGCGGTTAGAAAAATCTTTGACTATTGCACCGAGAGATACATTTGTTAATGCAAAATTATGCATCCGATACTTGAGAAAAAACTCGAGTGTGAAGTTAGTGCATTTTCTTACGCATGCCATTTTGCATATTGCACTTCGGACCGTTGTACTTGCCTTGCACCCATGTACACTAAGCCTTTTTGGTCTCTGCATCTTATCTATTTGGCAACTTCCGGTCTTTGCTCAAATGCTCCAGTTGACGCACTTGATCTCTCTGATGATTCTTCCTAGCTTATAGATTGATATACAACACATGAATCTCATTTGCTGTTTCTTTGTATTGTGGCTTCATGCAAATATTCATCATTTACTTTTTCTTCATTTCATTTGCGACATGACAATTTAAGTCCATGGTTTTTTGTGATTGAACGCTGTCACCACTAGGGATGTTGCAGTGATGTGACAGACTCCTTTAGGATTGGCAAAGTGCACAAGAAATTGCAGGCAGCAAATTGGAAAATTTTAGATGGCTTCGTTGTGAATTTACTTTAGAGAGAAGTGATGTAGGAGGGAGTTTTATTACCTACTTCAGCAACCTATACATAGGCTGACTTGGGAAAGCGTGAAAGTTAGCATTCTGACATGCTCCATACTTAGGAACAGTAAAATTTAATTGGTCATGTCAGACAAATTATTAGGAGCATTTTCAATAGACGGAACTAGAATTTGTTATCTCCCAGTTTCCTTAAAGACTTCATGTTTTATTTAGGTGCTGGCCTTGGTATGGGATTCTTGTGTCTTTCGCTTTTCAGCTATTGGCTTTACAGATATGTAAGGAAGCGGAGAGATAGAATGGTCAAGGAGAAACTGTTCAAGCAAAATGGTGGTTTGCTGTTGCAACAAAAGTTTGCACCTTTTGGAAGAGATGGAAGAGCAGCAATATTCTCTGAAGAAGATCTGCAGAGAGCAACAGATAACTACAGCCAAAGCCGGTTTCTTGGTGAAGGAGGGTTTGGCACGGTTTACAAAGGGATGCTGCCAGATGGTACCATAGTTGCTGTGAAGAAGTCGAAGATCATCGACAGGGGCCAAACTGAGCATTTTATCAATGAAGTGGTTGTTCTATCCCAAGTTAATCATCGGAACATCCTAAAATTGATAGGATGTTGTTTGGAGACCAAGCTTCCTTTACTAGTGTATGAGTTCGTCCCTAATGGCACCTTGTCACAGCATATTCATCAGCAGGACAAAGATTGTTCCCTTTCATGGGAAGACCGGTATAGAATTGCATGTGAAGTCGCTCTCCCTTTCATGGGAAGACCGGTATAGAATTGCATGTGAAGTCGCTCAAGCAGTAGCGTACATGCATTCTGCAGCTTCAATTCCCATTTATCATCGAGACATAAAGCCGTCAAACATTCTGCTGGATGACAAGTACACTGCAAAAGTCCCTGATTTTGGTACCTCAAGGCCGGTTCCGTTAGAAAAAACTCACCTGACAACGGCTGTGCAAGGGACCTTCGGATACTTGGACCCGGAATACTTCCGATCTAGTCAGTTCACAGATAAAAGTGATGTGTACAGTTTCGGAGTTGTGCTTGTTGAGTTACTTACGGGGCATAAGCCAACATCCTTCTCAGGAGATGAGGACGGAAGACATCTAGTTGCTAGCTTTGTCATGCTAATGAAGGAGAGCCGTTTGTCAAAGATCCTAGATCCTGTTGTGGCCAATGAAGTGAAGGCGGAGGAGGTTCTTGCAGTAGCAATGCTTGCCATGAGGTGTTTGAAAATGAATGGGAGAAAGAGGCCCACCATGAGAGAGGTTGCCATGGAGCTTGAAGGACTAAGGAAATCTCATAGTTTTTCTCAGACCAGCCAAAATCCTTGTGCATTTGAAGATGGACTACCTGATGAAGCCAATGAAAAATCGATAGATAGCACATCCATGTCACTTGAAGTTGTATCAATCTCAGTAGAGACATTGAGCTAGAACATTCGATGTTCATACTGAACTTGATGTTTCTTTATCCTAGACAGCTTTGGGGGTAGGGCATGTCCCATGCAGTTAGCAACAGCAATTATTAAAATCACCAGAAGATACCTTTCACTCAAATGATTCTCTTTTACTTTACTTCAGCTTGATGTTTTTCTTAAGCACCAGATACCTAACCAAACTTTATTCAAAAGATTTGCTGTCAATTAAGGTGGGGTGTTCATTTCCACGGATCAACTAATGGTGAATTCTCTTTGCATTATGTGATTGATTCAGTTCTCTTTTTCCCAATCAATGATGCATCATGCTTTGGATTTTTTTTACACCGGCTAAATCATAAACTATTGTTTCTGATTCCTACTACAGACTTTTCATATGCACACCCCAACTTTGAGAGTAACTTGCTGGAAAATATCTAGCGAATATGTTGAAGCTGCTCACATTCCTCAATCTCCTTTGAATAGCAGGTGATGTTGGTATTAAAGCCTTGTGCTTTTATCTCTTAAGTTCTATAACATTGTTTATGTCCTATGGGATAGCCAGACTTAGCCTCAAGTTGCAACTTCCACATTTCCGAATTGCATCTTGACAAAATCCATAGCATAAGCAGGATAGAATTATTCACAACTCCATACTAAAAGCAACAGCACTTTCATAGCCTGCCACAGCTATCATGAGATCGGTTTCTTCAGAAGATGCATCACTGTTTGATAACAATCAAGTTGTCCTGTTTAGTGACATGATCCTAAGAATCCCTGTGAAACTTGGTCACTCCGTGCCTCGTTTGCAATGAGAATTCTGCATTCTCGAGTTAAGACAGTCAATTGAAGATGATTGAATGAAGGGGCTAGAGATTAATGGTGTGATTTGAGATAAAATTAAACCAAGCTCAGTTTGGTACATATAAACTTAATCTTTTATTTTTGAAATCAAAAGACACTGGCGAATCCCCTGCCATACTCGGTATCCAAATACATCTCGACAGCATATGAATTCCAATCAATAGCTCTGTGCAGGGAAGGAGCAAATTTGTCTGTAGTCTGTACTTTCCCTTTCTGTTGTTGTTCTTTCAATGTTCCTTTGTCAATTTTTAGCAGCTTTCTACAAAATCGGAAAGCGTGCTTGTGATCTATATCGACTTCAATCTCAAGTGGGCTAAGCATATGTTCAGGAGCGAAGGTTTGTTTAATTTGTGTTATACTGGAGCTGTTGACGTTCAAGTTCCAAATGAGCTGTTCGAGATCATTTGAAGGATTCCTTGAGGGCAACCGAATTCTCTTTCCATTTTCTACGGCTGCCACACGCTCAATCTGATCGGATTGGACTCATGTGCTTATTTCGCTTCTCATGCATCTTGAAAGCCGAGGAGCTCGACCTTCAATACCGTGTTAGGTGATTGTTCTTTTTACTCGAATCAAGTTAAAGTAGAGTTGGAGGAAATGAGAAGCTCTAACTGCCAAGCTCGATCTCCATCTCTTTTGAATCCAGGTGTTCGGTCATCAATCATTGTCAGGGTCGAGTCGGTCATGTACTCCATGGAGCTCAAACCGCTTGATCATCAGTCGTCTTGAAACTCCGAAGTTGTTCCGTGTCTGAACAACTGATTGCTAACTGTATTAACGGTGCTACATGGAAAACAAGGGTCCCATTGGGGCTCGACATTTCTGAGCAGCCACGGAATTGTACGCAATTCTTATGCCGGTTTTAGGAACTTGTATGGATGCAATTAGGGGAAAACTATTTAAAAAATTTTAAACCTATTCTTGCACTTTTGCCAATTCAGTCGTAAGTTTTTCAATTTTATCAATTGAGTTATAAACTTTTTTATATTTTGCCGATTGAATTCTCCGGCGAAGTTTAATAAGAAATTGCTGACGTAGGATGGCCAGCGCAGATGTAGACAATTAAAAGAAATGAATATTTTTATATTTTATATTTTATTTCTTTTCTTCTTTCTTCTTCTTTCTCTGTTTTTTTTCCTCCACCAAGTTTGGCAAGGGTCACTGGTCACAGGCAAGGGCCAGCCAACCCTCATCGCCATTGGGCAAGGGCCACGAGGCCCTTGTTGGTGAGGGCCCACGATGAGTGAGGGCTTCACTGCCCTTACCGAGCTTGGAAGGAAAAAAAAAGGAAAAGAAAGAAAAAAAAAAAGAAAAGAAAAGAGAAAATAAGAAAATTAAAAAATTGGAAAATTAGTTCATATCAGCCATGTCACATAAAATAGTAGACGTCCACGTCGACAATTTTTAGTTAAAATTGACCATATGAACTTACTTAATAAAATATGAAAATATTAAGACTCAATTGACAAAATTGAAATGTTTATAACTGAATTGGCAAATGTCAATAGATTAAAGACTTTTAGAATTTTTCCCACACAATTTGTGTGTTGTGCTGGTGCCTACACGTCTCTTATGGGTCTAAAGCCGGGTCAAAGCCAATGACTGGCTAAATAATTTCTTGTCGATTAGTTAAATTAAAGTATACATTATAGCACAATCAGAAAGAATGTAGGTGCCTAATTTTGCAAGATTGGTTGTACGGTCTTGAAGACGATGTTCATCTGCCAGTCAAGTTCAACCATGAGAACTCTGCTTATTTCTCCTTGTTAAGTCCCTAGTTTTCCTCTAATCCTACCTCGTTTTCGTTTTGTGTTGGGAATGAAAGGGCGTAGTGCCGTTTTATGAGCCATGGAGCTTACTCAAATTTGATCTTGCTCAAATTTGATACAACCATACTTGATCCCTTCATGGCCCCACCGATAATGGAAAACCACCAAAGGACTATGGTAGCAAATGTTTTTTTTGGATCTTGATGAGCGTTTCACGGATAAAAAAAGGGAAGGAAGTTGTACTTCAGCAGAGAAAGCATAAACACAGAAGGGAAGATAACAAATTGATAGTCACATGAAAACCTGTTTCAGAGCGATGTCAGGCGGTTCTTCTTGTCACACCCCTAATCCAACAAGATTAGATGATGGCATGGTCATCTTTCCAATCAATTGATGCAATCTCAAACACAAATCTCGGTCCAAATATATCTAATAAATCAGCAGGTTCATTACAACATTAGAGTTTTTACGCTCCGCGAAATTTGAAAAAGTTGTTCGAATCAACCGTATGTCAGAATCGATTTCTTTCCAAACCGATAGTTCCACAACATCTTAAACTATTATTTTCATATGGATACACAAATATGGCCTAACTCCAAAAAATACTCTTATCATATGATCTACGGGCTTAAATACTAACTAGACGTGGCAAGATGTAGCTAATCCGGCTTGTCGGGTATCCGAATCGAGTAATTCTCCTTCTTCCTCCATCTTCATTCACTTTTCCCTCTGTATGGGCTCTTCCCCTTTCTTAAATAACCGAGGTGGCGGCTTTTTCCCTTCTTTATATTTGACCTTTGACTTTTTGACCAGTCTGACTAGTTAGCCGCCTTAAGTATTACACTTCAAGCCTGCTATTTCGTTCAAACAAGGAACCGTCACCGTCAACGGCCAACACCACAAGTCTATTCGTTCCGTGTACCGCTGGATGGGTGGCTTCTGTCCAGGAAATCTTTGAAGGGCCTAGCTTCTGCAATTGACAGTCTTGAAGGTGATTTTCTACGGCGTGTCAGCCACGGCAGCTTTGCAATTGGTGTTTTCCATCAAGAATAGGAGTCGGTTCTTTGCATACAAAAGTCGCAGCAATGCGCATGCCGAATCTCAGTTATTCCAAAAACCATGGATCTCTCATACCTCTCGATCTTAACATCAATCCTATCACTCTTACCTCTGTTTAATCGCGTATCCTACTGTCAACAGCCATATGTCGACAATGAGCAGCGGCTCAACTGCACATCCACATTGCCTCAACTGAAAGGCTACCTCTGCAATGGCCCTCAAACTCAATGCCAGTCCTTCCTGACCTTTCGATCTACCTCCGTACACAACTCACCGCTCGCCATCGCCTCGCTGCTCAACTCAGACGCGTCGGACATAGCCACCATCAACAACATCGAATCCACTGCCGAAGAGATACCGTATGGTAACTTGGTCATAGTTCCAGTTCCTTGCGATTGCACTGGAACTATTTACTCGCATCAGGCCTCTTACACTGTGGTCAAGGATGATACCTATTTCAACTTGGCCAATATTACATTCCAAGGCCTTATCTTTTGCCGGGCTCTCATTGATCAGAACTACTATTATGGTGAGGATCTTGCTATAGATGCACAGCTGCGGGTTCCACTAAGATGTGCATGCCCAAGTACTAATGAGACAGCAAATGGGGTTGAATCCTTGCTTACATATTTAGTGACACACGGCGATTCTATAAATTCAATCGCAGAAAGATATGGCGTCACTGCACAAAGCGTTATGGAGGCAAATATGTTGACGGACACCTCTGTGGTGGACGCTTTTACTCCCATCCTCGTTCCCCTTAATTGTGCAAAAAATTCCAAGAGTGCCTTCTGTTATTGTCCTAATGGATATACCGAAGGTGCACCCAGAAATGGCCTCAATTGCCTGCCTGACCAGAAGAAGTTTCCTATCAAGCTGGTTCTTGCGATAGGTAGTCATCAACTCTCTGCTAATTCTTTCCAGCAACACTTGATGCCTATTGCATCATGTGCTATTTCTGGCTCTGATCATGGCAGTACGAAAGTATGTGACTATAGCAACGAGAGTTACATTTGATAATGCAAAATTATGCATCCAATACCAAAAAAAAAAAAAAAAAAAACACTCGAGGGTGAAATTATTCCAATTTCTTACCTGCCATTTTGTGTACTACAGTTTGGACCATAGCACTACCTTTACAAAGCCATTTTGCTCTCCTCATCTTATCTATTAGGCACCTTCCTCCATTTGACGCACTTGATCTCTCTGATGATTCTTCCTTGCTTATAGATTGAAATACAATGCATAAATCTCATTTGCAGTCTATTGGTATTTTTCACACAAATATTCATCATTTCTTTCTTCTTTATTTGCAACACAATCATTTAAGTCCACGATTTATTCTCTCCTAAGCTATGGTTTGTGATTAAATGTCGTCACAACTAAAGATGTTGCAGTGATCGGGATGGTACACCTTTAGGATTGGCAAAGTAACGAAGAAATTGCAGGCAGCAGCAAATTTTATGCCTTCTTTGCAAATTTGCTTCCTGAGAGAAGTAATGTAGAAGAGAGTTTTATTATCTACTGCAATAGCCAATACATAGGCTGACTTAGGAGAGCATGCGAGTTAGTATTCCAACATATTCCACACTTGGGAATTGTAAAATCGGATTGGTCATATAAGGCGATATACTAGGAGAATTTTGACTAGATGAAACAAGAATTTGTTATCTCACAGTTTCCTTGTTTGCTTTAGGTGCCGGCATAGGTATGGGAGTCTTGAGTCTTTCGCTGTTCATCTACTGCCTGTACAGATATCTAAGGAAGCAAAGAGACAGAATTGTCAAGGAGAAACTGTTCAAGCAAAATGGAGGTTTGCTGTTGCAACAAGAGTTCTCACGTTATGGAAGAGATGGAAAAGCAGCAATATTCTCTGAAGAAGATCTGCAAAGAGCAACAGATAACTACAGCCAGAGCAGGGTTCTTGGTCAAGGTGGGTTCGGCACGGTTTACAAAGGAATGCTACCAGATGGTACCATAGTTGCTGTGAAGAAGTCGAAGGCCATCAACACAGGCCAAATCAAGCAGTTTATTAATGAAGTGGTTGTTCTGTCACAGGTTAATCATCGGAACATTGTAAAATTGATAGGATGTTGTTTGGAGACCAAGCTTCCTTTACTAGTGTATGAGTTCATCCCTAATGGCACCCTGTCCCAGCATATTCATCAGCAGGACAAAGATAGATCTCTTTCATGGGAAGATCGGTATCGAATTGCGTGTGAAGTTGCTGGAGCAGTAGCATACATGCATTCTGCCGCTTCAATTCCCATTTATCACCGAGACATAAAACCTTCAAACATTCTGTTAGATGATGATTATACTGCAAAAGTCTCTGATTTTGGTACCTCAAGGCCAGTTCCATCTGACAAAACTCACCTAACAACGGCCGTGCAAGGTACCTTCGGATACTTGGACCCAGAATACTTCCAATCTAATCATTTTACAGATAAAAGTGACGTGTACAGTTTTGGAGTAGTGCTAGTTGAGTTACTTACAGGACGGAAGCCAACATCTTTCTCAGGAGACGATGGAGGGAGACATCTAGTTGCTAACTTTATCTTGCTAATGAAGGAAAATGGTTTGTCAGAAATCCTAGATCCTGTTGTGGCTGATGAAGCGAAGGCGGAGGATGTGCTAGCAGTGGCGACGCTAGCCATGAGGTGTCTGAGATTAAATGGGAGAAAGAGGCCTCCCATGAGAGAGGTTGCGATGGAGCTTGAAGGACTTAGAAAATCTCAAAGTTTCTCTCATACCAGCCAAAGTCCTTGGGTATTCGAAGATGGACTACCTGATGATGCCATTGAAGAATCAATAGATACCACATCCATGTCACTTAAAATTGAATCGATCAGTATATAGACATCAAGCTAGAACATTTGGCGTTCATTCTTTAATTTTGTTTCTCTCAAACAGGTTCAAAGATAGCATGTGTAGCATCCAATTAGCAGTTACGTGCAGTTTGGCATCTTTTATATCTTTTAAGGATTTTCGTTGTTTTACTCTTCGTTGAGAAGAAACCATTCGTTTCCGGTTTGCTGTTGATGCCGATGCGTTCTTCTGGGATAAACTAAAAGACTGAAAGGGCAGATAACAAAAATGATTGGCAAAATTATCCAGTGCGTTTCTTGTGTGATAGTATGGAAGACTTAAAAGAGCACGCAATGACTAGAAATATGGTTCCTTGTGGAGTAGATGAATAAAAAAACAGTGCTTCTTAGCTTATGTTTCTTGACCACATCCCAGACGGGCCAAGTGCATTTGTTGCCTAGTTTTCCTTAGTTTTTATGCATAAGATGGGTGCCAGAACATATACTTTTGGCAAATACTATGAAGCTGTCCTTAGTTCTCTTAATAACCTTACTTTCCTCTCCTCATAACCGAATTCCCACTGTCAACAACCATGTGTTGGCATGGAGCAGGAAGTTGGCCACTCCTCTGCTTCCACGCTGAGCTCACACCTCTGCTATGGCCCTCCAGCCTCGTGCCGGTCCTTCATGATGTTCTGAGCAACCCCCGCATAAGACTCGCCTCTCACCATCAGTTCACTCCTCGGCTTAGACTCTTCCGTTGTAGGGCCATCAAAAGCATTCCATCCAATACTGACAAGATACCCTCCCGGAAAGCTTGGTCATTTATCCAGTTGCGTGCAATTGCTATGTAGGGGTCTACTTGCAACTGGTATCTTATATTGTGGCCAGCAGCTACATACTCATGAATTGCCAATCTTACTTTCCAAGGCCTGGCCTCTTGCCAGGCAATAGATGATCATAGCTACATGGATAATGGTAATTCTAGCCTAAATGGAAAGCCAATGATTCTGCTAAAATACGCATCCCCAAGTACTCATCAAACGGCTGAAGGGGTCACATCCTTAACTAAAGACATCGCTTCAGCACACAAAGCACACAGGAGGCAAAAATGTCGCCAGCCAACCATGTTGTTGATCCCTTTCTCCTATTCTTGTTCCTCTAAGTAGCAAAGTAAGGGTTTCTGCTATTGTCCCAATAAATACATCGTAGGCAGAAGCGAAGGTGGATTCAGATGCATAAATAACCGTGCCAAGTTCCCCACGAAGATGGTTCTCATGATGGGAAAGAAATACTCCCCTGGTGATACCATTTCGCTAGATTTGACACGCTCTTTCGGTGTATTTGGCTCTTGAAGTAGAACGACTGGATTACTAGGGTCATTGATGACAGAAAACGAATTGCAAGAAAGTTTGCTTATAAATTTTTTGTTTCATAACATCCCTTTAGATGCTGGGATTGGTCTGGGGGGCTTGGATTCTCCTTGTCAGCTCTTTGCTTATAGAGAAATCAAGAGAGAGAGAGAATTATTAAGGTGAGACTCTTCAGGCAAAATGGTGGATTGCTGTAGCAACAAAAGTTCTCTTTTCAGGGAAGAAATGGAAGAGGAGCTTTGTTGGGGTTGATGATTTGCCGAAGGAGATTAGCCGTCCAAATTGGCAGAATGAGAGGAAAGCTTCGTTGTGGAACGACTGATCAGAAAAGCATTGTCCCTTGACCTTGACATGTGCTATTAAATCAAAGAGTCTCGTCTGTTGCATTTCTTTAGGCAAGTTTTATGGAAATGAGTAGACATTCATGCTTGTTGCACTATGGAGCAGTATCTAATCCAATTCTTTCCCGATATATTTAGCAAATACTAAGATGAGCATCAGTCTAAAATCAACCCTGGACCGACCTTGGACTGGCCCAACCTATCTTGGTCTAGTTCCCAAAGGGATTGGGTCGGTCCTTGGTTTTGAAATCCTTAAACCAGCACTTGGTCCTTGGTCTTTGGAGTTTTTGCTTGGACCAATTCTAACTATATATATTTATAAATTCTATATTTTAGATATATTATATATTATATATCAAAACATTCTTATATCTATTCTAAAGAACAAACCCTAATTTAAACGGCGTTAAATGGCATTAAATTGCATCAAACGGTGTCCTACTCCTCCAGAATTCTTGTTCTCCTTTTTTTTTTTATCCTCTTCTTTCTTCTTTATTCTCTTCAATTTTAACTTGAAAGAAATAACTTTTCGTTTGTGAGCAACGCTCGCCCCACTTACTGCAAAACGCTCGCCTCGCTCGACACTCAACGCTTACACCGCTTGCCTCTCTTCGCTGGCCTTCCCGTCACCAAGTAAATTAGAAGAAAACAAAGCCCTGATTAGAAACCCTCTCCACTTGTGAGCAACGCTCGCCGTTCGCCTCATGGCTTGCCTTTGTTCGCTCGCCTCGCAACTCGGCCCTATTGATGGATATATAATTTGAACTAATAGTTTTGTTTTTTAGAGAATACAAAAAATGAAACAAAAAAATTATCGATTGGTCCCAAATTGACTTTGAATCCGACTGAGCCCATAAAATCAATCCGGTTCTCGGTCCCAAGTTTATTCGAGTTGGTCCTCGGTCCCCTCCCAAAATTTGGAGACCAACACTTTGCAAGTTGGTCCATGGGTTAGCTGCTGCATCAACCCAACCTAGACCATGATTACTGCTAGCAAATATTGTAGAAGATGAAAAATGGATAATCATTAATATGTCAAAAATGAACAGGCCTTCATTAAAAACATCTCAGGATATAGTTATTTAATACCTGGTAGAGACAGTTTACATCACTAATATATGAGAAAGAAACAAAATAAACTTCTTAATTGGTAAGTTTAGATTTATTAACCTATATATTGAATTACAGCCAAATTCAAGAGTAAAGCGAATAGATCTTGATCTATTGTTCTAGAAACATTATATCAGACCAGACGAGATGCATAGTTATTTTAATTAATGTCAAGTGATGTGTCTAATTATAGATGTTAAGGAAAGTGGGAGGGAATTGACCTTTTGCGATGATGTGGCTTAACTACAAAACCCCGTTCTACCCAACTTTCTTATTATTTACAGATGCTACTTGATGGTACCGTAGTTGCTGTGAAAAAGCTGAAGACCTTTGACAGAAGCCAAATCAAGCACTTCATCGTTCAAGTCGTTGTCCTATCACAGGTTCATTCCTTCGCCGGGGCATGAGTTCATATCCCCAATGGCACCCTGTCACAGCAGAGTCATGAAAAATACAAAGCTAGCTTTGCTTTCCTGGGAAGACCACTATCAAATTGCATATAAAGTTGCTGGAGCAGCAGCGCACACAATGTCATCGAGACGTATAACAATCTAACACTATTGGATGACAAATACGATGTGAAAGTCTCTTGAGATTTTCGCACTTCAAGGCCAGATCTATTATGACAGAACTCACCTATCAACATTCTGTGCAATGTACATTTGGATACTTCCAATCTACTCGATTCACACATAAAGTGATGAGTGCAGCTTCCAATATGCGTTAGTCAACTTCAGGGGCAGATTACCAACATCTCATGTAGGGGACGAAAAAGAGAGACATCGAGTTGCCAGCTTTGTCTTGCTAACAAAGGAAAGCCGTTTGGCAGAGTTGTCATGAAGCTTGAAACAATCAGGAAAGCTTATAGTCTCTCTCCAAAGCTGGACTACACAGTGAGGCCAGTGAAGAGTCGGTGGGTGGTACTCTTTCTGAAATTAGTCCCTTTAGTACATCCTGACAGCTTTGTAGAATACACAGGTATCATGCTGGCGTAGAAAGCATCAAAAGATACCTGTCAGGTTTTATACAAATTTCATTGTTGATTATTCTATCTATAGAAAGTAAATGACTTTCGGTTTTCTCTGTCCCAATCATTGGTGAATGGCGGATTGGGTTTTGAGAGAGATGCTATGATTCACACCACTCCTATCACATACCATTGATTCTTACGAACGATTCTCATTTGCAGACATCAACTTTCTGAATAACTCGGCAGAATATATCTACCAAATATATTGAAGCTACTCAGCTCCCCATATCTCGTCCTTCAGGTATATATGGGCACTGAACTGGTGCCTCCATCCATTAGGAGCCTTCGTTTCCAAGTTCCATAACATTGTTTATGCGTTGGCCAGAGTTAGCCTCTAAGTAGCACCTTCTGCATTTCCAAATTGCTTTTTGACAAAATGCATAGCACAAGTACTATAGAATGATTTACAAGTTCATACTAAAACATCTGCAATGTCACAGCCTAACACAGTTATCATCAGATATGGTCTCTTCAGAAGATGCATCACTGTTGATGACAATCAAATCATCTTGTTTACCAACGTGATGCTCAGAAGCCTTGGCAAATTCAGCTGCTTCATGCCCCGTTTGCAATGAGAAGTTGCCTTCAAAAGCAGCACTACCAGAGGGCTGCATATTACCTGGCCTCGAGGCATTGCAGCTACCACCTACGCTGTTAGTTGATATCAAGTGTGGCTCACCAGAATCTGAATAAGGTCCAGTTATCTGTATATTGTCGGAAGGAGAAATGGAAGAAAGACATGAGGACTGAGTTCGCTCGGTCAACCTTGGCGGAGGTGTATTAACAACTTCCCTCAACCAATGGGGCAAATTACCTTCCACTCCTCGAACCCCCTATAAAAGCTCCCACTAAGCCTTGCTGTCGCATCTCTTTCCATATACTCAAAAGACATTCTATCGCAGTTCTTCTCAAGTAAATCTGCATATAGATTTCTTCTAGGATAATCACCCTGGAGCTGCTGAATGCCATAGTTGAAAAGATCTGGACAATTCAGGCGGCGCCTCTTAGTCTTTCTATGAGCATATATGTTCCCAAGTGATAGTCGGGTCTCATCCGTCACATTTCCTCGTAGAGTCCCAGGATTAAGAAGATAATTACTAAACAGCTGATCCTGTGTACTTGAGGTTCTGAATTGCGGTGACCAATGACCACTCAAAAGTTTAATCTGCTCGGCCTCCCATCGATCAGCAAGGTCCCTTGCCACCCTGCAAGGTGAGAAGTGCAATCTTGGATCCCTTAGCATGGCATCCCAATTATTCTTTCCGTACCTTCTCACGCCTATCCAGAGAACATCCAACTCCTCTTCTGACCACATATCAACATATGGCTTAAGCTGGTCTCGCATATTTTCTTTTCCAGCCAAAGCTTTAGCTCGATTCATAATGTTATCAAGCATCTGTTTGTGTCTGTGAAGCACTGATCTGTGGCTTGAGAAAACTTGGGGAAATGCATGCAGCATGAATTCTCTATCGCTCCAAGGCACTGAAGTGGAGCTGTTAACATAGGCGCATCCACCAATCCTAGTTTCAGTTGGCAGATATGAACCTGCAAACTGAGATCTGCTTAACGTTTGATCCATGTAATGAGTATCAAGTCCTAACTGGAGATCTTCTCTTGCATCAGGAACATGGAAAGTAGCCATTTCTGGGGAATTTATTGGCGAGCGCAATGATTTTTTAGTTTCACCATCCACAAGGAGCTGAAATTGGAGGATGAGGCACCAATCATATCTAGTGCAAGCCACAATGATTCCAATAACAATTGACAACAAGCAAACAATAGTTTTACCACACAGCAATATCTTTTAGCAATGTAAATGAATAACAAAATGACAAAAAAGGTACGGTATACAAGAAAGATCATGTTTTGTCTGCTGGCAATTCATTTCTTGATTAAGAAAAGCTACCACTCTCAGAAATAAAAGCACAATAACAAATAAGAGCATGTTAACAAGGTGGTTATGCAATAGGAAAAAATGCTTACCTGCATGCATTTGATCTTTGGTGAAACTTCCGTCATCAAACAATTGGAAGTCAAATCATTGCTGTGCTTGGCATGAAGTTCCTCATCACTACATGAATTAGTATGCACTTGTCTTTGGTTGAGGGACGGACATTCTCCCACCGTCTCTTTTATGACATTCACGAAACCTGAAGTAGACACTTCTTGTGAGGGAGAGCCATTAAATTCATTTGGGGAGGGAGATGAGCTATGAACGGCTCTAGACCAACAATTTGCTGGCTGATTCTGAAAATCCACGTTCAAATTGATGCTTTCCCGTGTAGCACGAGAATCTGCACAGGTCAATCGCTATTAGAGTAGCTGAGGCACAAAGCAACTTGATATATAATTCCATCAAGAAGTATAAATCTATGATATTATTGCCACAGAAATATATAAAACACTGTATTTGCCCTAAGTTCATGTCTCAATAATGCATCTAAACTACAGAAGGGTCAAAGGAAAGACATACCAGGGGGTGCAATAGACAGATTTAAACATGGACTATATAATTCTCTTCTCCCAGAGTCTGGTTTAGATGTGATCTTGCTACCATCAACTGAAAATTTTTGAGATTCCTCACCAGTTTGCAGTCGGCATTTAGAATCTTCAGTTCGTTTGCCACTGCCTGTGGCGTTGGCAGTGGAGTTGTCAACTACAATAGATCGGGAGGACTTAGGAAGAAAGTCTCTCTTGACATTCAAAGTATTATCAGAGTTAACATCTGCTATTGATCCAACACTAGGCAAGGCACCATTAGACTTTGTTTCCACATTTTGCACTTGTTTCCCCTCAGTCACACTGTTTTAATGAACATAACAGGCAATGACATAAAAACGTAAGCTCATACACATAGTAACTAATTTACTGATATAAGCATCAAAAGAGTTGTGTCAACATACATCTTTTTTCCAGGAAAAGATCCAGAATGAGTTGATATCAAATCAACGTCTTTTATCTGAAGAGGGGAAATAAAAAGATATTAGCACATATACATCAGTGACTAGCAAAGATTTGCCTTTAATAGATTTCGGCGTCCAACTAAGATGCAAGACACGTCAATAATAACAAGTGTTTGCTTGACAATCGACGGTTGTTCGGTAATTAAGTTTCACTTCCATGGACATTACCAGGGGAGGTAGGGCTATAAACCATCATCTAGACCAGATTTGGTACTAAAACAAACCAAATAGTCAATCCAAATTGGTTTTAGAGTAATATTTGCCTCCATGTTCAACTCAAATTGAACCCGATTCCATCCTAATTCATCCCTTAGTCCAAAGTCAGTAGAGGCCAGCTTATCAATACTGACATGTCATTATTTTGCCAAAAATGATGAACCTTTTCAAACAGAGGCAAAGTCCAAGACAGTAAGTGTAAAATGATCATGATTGTTATCATGCCAGATGCAAACTGCAGAGTCAAAGCAAATTCCATTCTATGATGATTGTGGAACCATGATTTTTCAAAAATATTAGACTGAGAAATACTAAACCAGGCCATGGGACCATGACACATAAACAGCCATGTTGTTGGCATCTCCTGAGTGGCTCACTAGACCTCTTAAGAGAATGATGCAATGGACTTGAGTTAATGATGGCACACATTTGTATAAGTACAAGTGATTACTACTGACATGACTCTTCTTGAACAGTGTAACACAAATATGATTACTAATAAGATGAATGAGAAAGCCACTTTCATGTCCTTGAGTGGAATTTAAATGAAACATCAATATAAGATCCTGCCCTAAAACACAGATCAGTGATGGTAATCTAGAGAAAAGTTACTGAGACAACCGCCCACAAATTATACATGCAGGAACTAAAGATTGGAAAAAGATGAAAAACCAGAAAGCCAACAAAACAAATGGAGAAGTGTGAAATGGAAAGAAGACACACTTGATCAGTTATACGGATCCTATGTAAATCAGCCTCAGGCATTTTTGACACTGTTCCCTCATCTTCAGGGCAGCACTGACATGTTGCAGCAGACAGACACTGTTCGCCATGAATGAAGTTGATCCCTTGTTGAAGCTCCTTACAAAAGTTCTTCTCGGGTAGCAATTTGCTTTCTACATCAATGCCTACACACTTTTTCCTGATGTGCCTTCTCTTGAATGTAATTAATGGAGTGGGTGATTTCATTTTCTCATGCAACTTGCCAGATACAAAAGCTGACTTCTCCTTAAAGAGTGAACCATTGTCCTCCGGGTTTGATGTTCTTACAGATAAAATTTTGCCATCCGGAAGGCCACACTTTTCCTGAAATTTTGAATTTAAGCTATAATGGCCTTCCTTCTCAGCATCAACAGCCAATAACAGGGAATCAGTACAACAGACTGAGCAGCCACCATCAGATTTGGATTCGGATGCATATATTGGAGAGGACTCCGAATGGTCACCATTTTTCTGACCCTGTGACTCTGTATATGCTGTAGACAATTCATTGAAGTTCTGAACAGATGGATCTGTAGAAGGATTATGCGATAGATGTGATTTAGATGCATGAACAGCCAATACCGGTGCATCAGGTTCATTAGTGCTGCCATCCTCCTTAAGCCTCCAAGAACTACCAGTGGGTGAAGATGCCAAGGGATCTTGTTCTGTGAGACAGCTGTGACTTGGGCTTTTGTCATGAACATGCTTTAAAGTAGGAAAAAAAAATAATATCAGGTGAGGACTGCAGGAACCACAAGATAAGTGCTGAATACTGCTTAGTGTACTGAATTTGCAATTGAAACCAGTAAACAATTCTATGCTTTGTGAAATAATTACAATTCACACAGACAATGCCATAAAAGATAAACAGCTGATAGTAGTCATTTGATGGTCAAATCTCTTCTTGAGACAAAATAGATCTGTCATGACACACTGCAGACACCAGAGATAATATCCTGGGATCACCACTTCACACTTGCACATGCAGCATCAGCTCTCTCAATTTCCAACTGTTTTTCTAGTTGTGAAAAAAAAAAATGCAGTTATCAACTATAAGCACATTCGAGGGTAACGAGTATAACTCACTAACTAGTCTATATAATCTCCAGCAAGTAGCAACTTGATATCTTGAGATCTTGATACCTGAACCTTACTCAACCTCTAGGACCCAAATATTGCATTTGTGGTTCTTCCTATTGATACAGGTTAGTCCGTATCACAAAATGTGGTATTTTTCTCCCTTGCAGATGTACCATCAGACTATTACCTAAGCTTTAAGGTCGGACTAAAAAGATTCCATTGCCTCATTTCTACTGCATATGTTAGAGATCCTATTCACCTGCTACTTTTCAATTCATCAGTCCTACTTAGTCTCCATTCAGTTAATCACATCCCAGGAAAGAATACAATTTCAGTGGAGAAAAAAATGTAAAATGACGAGATATTTAGCAATTGAATAGACTATAAGAATCTCTGCATATCTTTACAGGGGGTCAAATGTCATAAACCAACAAAGACAGCAGATTGCTCCATCTGAATTATGAAGGACTTCCATGAATCTCTAACCTCAAATACGGGTTTCCCTAGCTGACAGGCTTATTAACTAGCAGATGAAAAACCATAGGATTATGATTTACAGTAAAATTTAACAGACTCTGAGCATGCATGAATGCACCGAAGCTGCATAGATATTCCAGCCAAAAGTTTTACACATCATACCAGCATATTTGCTCCCTGGTTTACCCAAAATTTGTTTTCACATACTTCTTTCGCGCTTGGTGTGATTGCCAAACCTTCTAAAGCTGAATCCTCCTGTCCTGGTTCTTGAGCAAGACGTATTGTCGATGATGGCCGTTTCCTCTTGTATGTCAGAAGCACTTTTTTGCCAGACATTTCTCCTTCCAATAAGTTCTATACCTACAAAGTAATGTCGAGAGACATATCAACACTAAAATGATGCCAAGCAACTATACACACCAAGAGAGAAGAAGCAAAGGAGGTGAGGAATTCAACATGACAGGTATAGACAAAGACAAATCATGAAGATACAGAAAGCAACTGCAGCCCGAATCTAAATACAACAGGCAAAAAAAGACCTTGCTTCGAACTTGGCATTCTTATAAGAAGTCATTTCCAACCTTTCAAGCATAATATAAATGAAAGAAATCCATAAAATCTACATTCTACAATGAACAAATTAAATGGAAGCTGCATTTTCCACTTGCCTATGTCCTCCTACACACATTACATAACATTTAGTCAAGAACAAATTTCCTCAAACACAACCAAACTTCAGCTGAAACAGTAATTTAAAGCCCAAAATTTCAACATTTTGCTTCACATTCTTAACAATACTCCCCACAAAGTCTCAGCAACCGACAGAAGACGAACTCACCGCACCAACATACCCTTCACTACCTCTGCCTGTAATCAACAAATAAGCAAGAACAGACACCCCATGGCGAAAGACAACTAATCCGAAAGCCGCCCACAACGAGCAACAACCCAGATGATCATACCTCTATACCAAGTCCCAGAAACCCAAACGAACCAAGGGTAGCTTCAAACTTTTTCGGTTTCTCTCTCTAATCTCTATGTGGGTACCGGCAAGTTTGAAACTTTTCTCTCTCTACTGTGCCAAAGCGTGAAGCTTTATTACCCGGGCGTTTGCTGGTGCAACAGATAGAGAGAGAGAGAGAGAGAGAGAGAGAGCATTGAACAGTGGTCTTGATCAAAACGTTTCGTTTCCCAGTTTCCGACGTCAATTCAATTGTCATCTCAGCGAACACAGGCTTTTTCGAGGGTGGCCCACACACACAGACACGCGCTGTGACACCCCCGACGCACAGAGAGTTGAAGCGTGCGATGCATGGTCGAGAAGGAGCTGCGGAATGCCACGTCACCGCTGTCGGGGTGGGCCCGCTCACCGTGGCACGTGGGAACTTTGTTTGAGAGAGATGGAGAGAGAGAGTCATTCTGGGCCCAAGTCCAACATGCTCCAGTTGGGCTCTGAAGATGTACTTTCGTGCTGAGGCCAGTAGCATGCAACGAGGTGGACTTCTTTTGATGTTGGTTTCTCTGGGGGACAACTTGAGTGAGTGACTGTCTCATTTGGATGGAAGTAGGTTGGTTGGGAATAAAAATTTGATGCATTCTAGTGGACGAAGTTCACCTACTTAAGAGCACTGGATAGAAAAGGACTTGACATGATTTATGTGGATCAAGCTCACAACAAGAGCGTTCAAAATGGTGAATTTTTTATGCCGTAATCGATGGTACAGGGATCAAACCGGTCTCTTGTCTTTTTGTTCTCTTAATTATAGATTGGTTCATAAACATATTTAGCTCAGCTAGTATAATGCTAAAAGTAAGTCGAGGATGACATCGTCTAATCAAAACGTTTAGTTAACTGTACATTGTCCGACATTTGTGCAAGTACTCGATATGACTACGTTCGTGCCCATGTTATTTTCGGGCTGATCTTTCTTGTGATGGTTGTGGGATTATGACAGCATGCTCCGATTGGAAAACGGTTGACTTTTTGTTAACATCTCTCTTGGACTTTCACCCTGAAAAGATTAGGCTTTTGTATATTGCAGAGAAATGCATGTATCCGGATGAAATTAGTTTACCGTATGAAATCACACTTTTGTATGGGTTTGACTGTTCGGAGAACTTGTGGGAGCCCCACCTTCTTCAGGATCAGGAAGCAGGGGTAGTTCCAAAGGGCAGGTGCGCAAGGAAGGTTAGTTATGACCTTACTTGGGCCAAACTGTTTCTTTG
Organism: Eucalyptus tenuipes; assembly: GCA_014182365.1. Classification (NCBI taxonomy): domain Eukaryota; kingdom Viridiplantae; phylum Streptophyta; class Magnoliopsida; order Myrtales; family Myrtaceae; genus Eucalyptus; species Eucalyptus tenuipes. The sequence continues at coordinate 12,290,347 of CM024544.1, read as the reverse complement.
TTATTCTTGCCTTATTAATTGTTGATTCCTCTGTTTTTGCTTTTTCTTGTTCCTTAGATTTTCCTTGGCTTTTGTAAATATCCAAGGAACAGCAAGACCAATGACCTGAACAGGAAGTCCTCAACTACCTCTATCCGCGTGGCATGGAAAATCCCCTCGAATGGTTCTGTTCCATTTCACTTCTGTCTGTCCTCCGTCTGTGAAACTATGATTTAAATATGACTGAACAGAGAGTCTTTGAGTGCTCGTTGTGGTTGGATGAATAGACAGGCAATCCCGGGCTTGAATCTTCCCCGCCAACAGAAAAACATAGAAGAATCTGATGCTTTCCAAGTTGACAGCACAAAAGCAAATACATAGACAACGGTAGACTCTTATGTCAGCCATTTTCCCCCTTTTTTAAGTTTTTTTTTTTTTTCCTGTTAGTTCAACTATTTTGTGTTATATAATTTGGCACCAGCACCCACTATTCCATTTTCATTGTTGCGAGGCTTTTGTTCCTATGAAAGGTTCACCACCTTTCACCTGTTCCTTTCTCTTGACAAAAGGATTGACATCTTCCCCAAATCATGCGGACAGCTCCTCGGAGAGTCCCTTTGCACGCGGAAGAACAGGAAAACGATGGTGAATCTTCAGGTTGGTTTCCTTTAAGCTGGTAATTTCATTTTGGCTTCTGCTTATTCTAGCTTTGCCTTGCCACTCATAAATTCTGGGTGTTTGTGTGCCTCGCATCTCGTGTACAGCGCGGCACTGGGTAAAAAGCTGACAAATAATTACTTGTCGCACCCTAAAATGTTCTGCCAAATGTGTTGAAATTACCCTTGATCAGGGTATATCCAGCTGTTCGATTGTTTTTAAGAAAGCCAACTAAATCTTTGATCTCTTTGGAAGTTTGAACCTAGTGATCCTTGTTACATGCTGTCTTAACTAGCTGAGAGTGATTGCGTGAAGGTAACCATTGTTACATTCAACGCGAATACATTAGTGAATATGACATGTCCTTTTAAGCTGGGACAGATGAATTGGAGCATTAGTAACATGCATACTTGTTACGCCATCTAATACTAGAAATGTAACCATCTGCTCCACACCTCCAGTCTTAGGATATTCATGTATAACATCCTCGTTTTACCTTCACATTTCCGAGCAAGATGCCAATTGGAATCTCTTCCGTACTTTCCTATTGGTATGCCTATGGCTCGGTGCATTTGGACCTTCTGTCTTGCTTGAGATATGTGCTATACTTCATGAAAATCCGGTTTTTTCAGGGCTTATTGACGGGATTTCAACTGTCCAGAACACAACTGGCGAAGCGTCGACTTCTGGAAAATCAGAGGCAATTTCCTGCCAACTGAGGAAAACTGAGAATTTCAAGCACCAAAACACTCTAGGTCTATTTGCAGCGAACTTCTTTGATGAGAAAATTTCTCTGTCAAAAAAGGTAGCCAAAGCTCTATTTGCATCTGTCATTCTAGAGTCTCTTCCTTTTGTGTATGGCATCGCCACTGCCTCCGGCAGAATGATTAATTTGCAACTTAGTTGCATCTTTGGTTGATCAGATTTATGTAACACAATTCTAATTTATGACTTGATTCAGTTTATTACCCAATTTTGCAGCTCCAGTGGCTCAATCAAGTTGCTACTGTTAAAACTGATGGAACCGTACAGCTTGAAGTTCCACTTGATATTAAGCCTCAGAACCTCGATTTTGAGCCTGAATTCCCATCCATTGGACCAACAGATGAAGACCCTGGTGTGGCGGACATTGAAGATTTACCTCCGCTGCAGATAGTAATGCTCATTGTTGGAACACGAGGAGACGTACAGCCATTTGTTGCTATTGGAAAACGTCTTCAGGTTATGGCGACCTATGATTTTGTTTTCATATTCTTGCTTTGGAAATTGATTGGGCTTTTATATCAATAGAGGGATGATAATCATCAACTTACGCCATTGCACAAAATTAAATGACTATTTCTCTGGCATAGTCCTTGAAAGAAATTGAAGTGCTATGGTACTCAAAGAACATAATGCATGACTTCATGAAGAAAGCAAAGAGAGTGGGGAGATGCAGCAGGCATTGTGGTTGCATCCAGCTCTTGATGGAATTCAAAATGCTGGCAATTAATACAACTCTAGAGTTTCCATTTCAAAGCATGATCATAACCAATTGCTCATTTTTCAGCAATTTCCATGAGCATCTCAAATTGTCCATATTCCTTGTTCTGGATTTTTTTCTCTTGACTGATCAAGATTTGATTCAGCTCATGTCAAAACTCTGAAAATGATGTACGGAAAGATGCTACTTATGTCATCCACCTGTGTTCGCGGCTCGCTTATATTCACTGCTTAGTCTACTGAAGGCACATCTCACTCACCTTATGCCTTTCAAAAAATTTAAAGATTATAATAGCTGTGAATTAAACTGCTGCTTTCTGAACTGACAATCGTAGGAATCCCACTGCAGGAACATGGTCACAGGGTTAGACTAGCAACTCATTCAAACTTCAGAGAGTTTGTCTTGACTGCTGGATTAGAATTTTATCCTCTGGGTGGCGATCCGAAAGTTCTTGCTTGGTGTAGGTTTCTCATTCTTGTCTTGGCTCTTTTACCTTTTTTGCGAAACTAGATGTTAGAAATGAGGTATTGTAAGAATACGAACCCTTCAAGATGTTTCTCCTCTGCTGATATTTCAATTGATTTTTTTCTTTTCCTGCAGACATGGTGAAGAACAAAGGCATCTTACCTTCAGGACCTTCGGAAATTCAAATTCAGAGAAATGAATTGAAGGATATTATTCTCTCCTTACTTCCTGCATGTATGGATCCCGATCCTAATTCTAACATGCCATTTGAAGCAGACGCAATAATCGCTAATCCTCCAGCATGTGGTGAGACTTCATCATCTCTTTCTGCATTCTTCTTCTTCTTATTTGTTTTAATTCAAGCTTAAAGCATTATCCTTGAGGCCAAATGGAGCCCGGTGATTTCTAGTGTGGTAGATTCTATGTGGAGAATGCAGACTTAGTACAATGATAAGCCTTCTTTATTTTGTCACTGGTCTAGTGGTTATGGCATCATACACTACTATACTCATTGCTTTGAAGAAATAATAGACTGCAGCTAACTGTGAGAAAATATTTCTTAGGGCATATTCATGTTGCTGAGGCGCTAAAAATACCACTTCATATATTTTTCACAATGCCATGGACGTAAGTCTTCTTATCTGATTGCAGCTATGCCTGCCTTCTTCTTATTTCCCACCCATTACAGCAATATTCATGCATTTCACAAATAATCTTCTATTTAGCCATTCAACCTAGTTATTATCTTTGTTACATGCTGCATCTACCAATGGAGATGCATGCAGTACACATTGATGCTATGCACACTGATAATAAAACATTTGCCTCAGCCCTACTGGTGAATTTCCCCATCCTCTATCACGTGTGAAGCAACCAGCTGGGTATAAAGTAAGTCTGTCCGGATTATTTTGTTTGTATCGTAGCTGTCTTCTTTATCATATCCTTAATGCTTTTTAACATATTTACAGCTGTCGTATCAAATTATTGATGCATTAATTTGGCTTGCGATACGAGACATGATTAATGAGTTTAGAAAGAAAAAGTTGAAGCTTAGACCTGTCACATATTTATGTGGATCCAATAGCCCTCCTCCTGATGTGCCTATTGGTTATATGTGGAGTCCTCAACTTGTCCCTAAACCTAAAGGTAGAGTTAAGTTCGATACAAATTTACTGATAGTTTTCGCTGTTGAATCAATATTCCACGTTATGAAACCTTAATTTCCAAACCGTTGATTTCTTCAATGGCATAATGAACAAGAATTACTAACACTTTTTGTTATATGTGTACTTTAAGAATGTCTTTTTATGATGGTTGCCCAGCTTTCTTCACTCTGCAGATTGGGGCCCCAAGATTGATGTTGTTGGCTTTTGTTTTCTTGACCTTGCATCAAGTTATGAACCACCAGATTCACTAGTGAAATGGCTAGAAGAAGATGAAAAGCCCATCTATATTGGTTTTGGTAGCCTTGTGAGTTCCTTCTTGTCAGCATCTCTGCATTGATCATTGGATTTGTTTCCTTTTTCTGCTCTGATAGATTTTCCTTCTGTGTTGATATAAGCAGCCAGTTCAAGAACCACAGAGAATGACAGACATCATGATCAAAGCTCTTGAGACAACTGGACAAAGGGGCATCATTAGTAAAGGATGGGGTGGTCTTGGAAACTGTATGTTTTGGATCCTTTCATTGCTGATTGAAGATTGCATAATTGCGCAGTTGATTTATACAAATTCCGGAGTGAGCTTTCTATGTGTTAAATTATGTATGGATGTGTACTGATTATTTGATGCTCTCTGGCCCTTCGGTCCCGCAGTGGCAGAACCGAAGGAGTACGTGTACCTTCTTGACAACTGTCCCCATGACTGGCTTTTTGCAAGATGTAGTGCAGTGGTAAAACTCAAATTTCTTTCATGCGAAGTTAACTTATTAAGCAAGTCATCTGTCTGATTGCCGAACAACAAACAATGATCATTGAGTTCATAAAAGTGAATAGCATTTACGTCAGTAGATTGAGGAAGGAGAACTCTTCAGTTTTATTAAAGCAACTGCTGTATGTGAACTATTACCTAATTTATGGACATCCTAGTTAGGGTGGCCAAAGCGAAGGAGCCTTGAAGCTCTTTTCAGGGCATTGCTTATCAAAATCAAACCTCCGTTCATATCTGCATCTACTGACTTATTCTGTCACACCAAAAGGAGAACCTTCAGAATTCTTCTGGTGGATAAACCATTGAACTGAGGATTAAGCAGCTCTAGTCATACAAGATCTTCATGCTCCTGAATATTCAATGTATTTGCCAAACTACGTACTAGTTTAAGAGACTACATGTCGTCTGACTAAGCAATTCTTTATTCTATTGATGCCACCAAAATGAAAAGGACATCTGTTTGGAAGTCAACTTTCAAGTTTCTTCACTTGCATTTCGTCTAGAGTACCGCAGCTGGCAGCTGATATGTGTGCCCCTATTACCAGGTACATCACGGAGGTGCAGGTACAACTGCGGCTGGTCTTAGAGCAGCGGTAAGTTTTTTGATCGGTCATGAACTGTAATTGTATATGCGTCTTTCTGTGGATGCCAATTGGCCTTAAAGCTTAAGTGCATTCTCTACTTTTCCAATGGAACAGTGTCCAACAACCATTATACCTTTCTTTGGAGACCAGACCTTCTGGGGTGAACAAGTATATGCCAGAGGAGTAGGTCCTGCCCCCATTCCAGTTGATGATTTCTCTCTTGAGAAGTTAATTGCTGCCATACGATTTATGCTGGATCCTAAGGTACTATTGCGTCTTGCTTCACATTTCTGAATCAATTAGTCCCGACTGTCTTACAACCAGCATAAAGAAAAATTAAGTTGCTTATATATTAACAGGTGAAAGAGCGTGCAATGGACCTTGCTACAGCCATGGAAAATGAAGATGGAGTTGGTAGAGCGGTGAATTCCTTCTATAAGCATTTTCCTCGCAGAAACACTGGTTCAGAATGTGAATCATTGCCTGGTCCATCTAGCTTTCTCTCAATAAGACGATGCTTTGGCTGCTCATGAACTCGCAACTCAATTCATTGCTCCTGCCTCGTAATCACCTCCAATTGTTAGATTTGTTTTTCGCAACTTGCATCTTAAAATGTGCTCAGGTAAGAACATACACTTCATTGAAATAATTCGTTGTACAGTATCAGTTGATTTCTGGGGTTCACTGTATTCATCAACTATCCAGCTATCTTTAATTCTGGCAAATATGAGATTCGTGTGGAAATAAACCAAGGAAGATGGATAATTGCCATTCATTATCTGTATCCCAAACTGTTACTGTTGATGAGTTGAAGCTATCCTTCCTATCTTCCTAACGTCATTCCTTATTGGTTTTTAAAGGGCAATGTACTTTTGATGACTTTTAAATGTATAATACAGAAATCAGTACACACATCTGCAGTTTAGCAATAGCATTCTGCCGATGGGATTGAAATGAATTGGACATGAAATTCATCTCCGGATGCTCCAATGAGGATATGTGACCATGAAATGGAGACTTTCGTTGAAGGGGGTGAAGGAAAACCTAAAATGACTCGGAAAGAGATGATAGGAAAAGGTTGTAAAGCACTTAGATATTACTCGAAATTGATAGTTGATACAAAGTGGAACTTAATTGTCTAAAGAAATAATATGGCGATCCCACTCAGTCGGATAGACTTTTTAAATCTGCTACCAGTGCTCCGGTTTAAAGAACTTGCCAAGTTCATGGTGCCCGGTCTCGAACTCGCCCTTATACCCTTTCAACTAATTTACCATTTGTAATGAGTGATGACAACATATAAGGTCAGGCAAATTAGAGATTTTAACACATGACCACCAAGTCAAATCATTTTTGGCAAGACTGAGCAAGATGCACTAAACAACTTCATTTGCAGTCTAGTTTGGTTTGTGACTCAGCAAGACGGATTTACCTGATTTCTGGAGGTAAGATGCAAAGTTTCCAAGAGTTTTTGGCTTCTGCATGTGATTGTTTCATTAATTACTGCTAGTTCCTCCGGAATGCTCTAGACATTGGAACTAACCTCATATTTGCAAATGCTGTCCTCAGCAAAGGGCCAAATAAATAGGGACACATGAACTTGGATACGCAATCCAATTTACTTCTCAGAGACTGTAACTGTTCTCATTGTACATATACATGTTCCCCAAAATGCTGATAAGTACATTACACTCAAAGGGAATGCATTTCCCAAAGATAAATCAGCATGAATGATGCAGCAAAACGCCCAATCAGTTCAAGAATGGGCAGATGTAACTTCACCTTTCTGACTCAACACCGAATCACCTTGAGAACTACTTGTGGAATTTTCCACTTGAAGCAGTGGCATCTCTAATGTAGGGACAATTGGGGGTTGTAGCCTTCGTGTAACAGTCATCTTCAATCCTTCAGTAGTGTGGATTGTTGCTCCTGTGGTCATTTTTACCTGGATACAGGTTCAGTGGTAAGAATTTGCTCTATTGCTGTTTCTATCACAATTCCAATTCCTTTTACAAATCGAAAGGATGGAAAGCTCGGCATTCGTAAGTATTGTGAATATTAAAATGTTATAAGCGGCCAACAGTTATTCAAATCCCACTAGCAATTCACAGAGGGAGGACAAAATAAGTTCACTCACTGCAGGTGCTCCAACAGCCATTTGAAAGTTGAATCGCCGGACAAGCATTGCCACTGCAGCTACTGTCTGCATCAATAAATGAAGTAGCTCATTTGCAATGTGATACATGTAAATAGATCCTTACCATGAAATGAATGCGGAAACAGGAGAAACTTACAACCTACTAGATAAATGATATGCTCACAACCTACTAAATGAGGTCTGCGGTAAATTAGTATAGATAAAGAAGTGATTCAAGACATTACCTCAAAGGATGCGAACATGTCCCCTACACATTTCCTAGGTCCGCCGCCGAAGGGCAAGTAACTGAGTGAGAAAATTCAAGGATATCAAAAAAAATCAAAGATTACTAACAATATGTGCATAAGTTCAAAACCATTGATGAAGAATGCATTTCTAAATAAAAGTTACAGAGGGAATATTTGCATCTAAAAACCTGAAATTTTGATTGGTTTCATTTGGATTAGGTCCATCTAGCGGCCATCTTTCAGGATTGAACTTGTCTGCATCAATCCAGTGATGTGGACTTCGATGCAGGTTCCAGACAGAAATAAAGATATCTTCACCCCTGTCAGTCAACTAGATACATCATTATAAAGTCAAGTTGATACACCTACTTGAACATCTGCATGTTGCAGATGCACTAATTAAATATTAAAGGAGGACACTAATTATTTAGCCCAGGAAGAAGCATTATTCTGGACAATGATATGGAAAATGCACAATTATACGAAGATTACACTGTATATAGTCCTTGAAGATATACAGAGAAGCAACACGTGTTTAAGGCACAGTTTGATAGAAATTGGGTGCATAGATCAATGATATCCTAGAGTGCTAATGTGTTCCTGTTAACTGAATAACTCAGTAAATAGCTATTTTCCATCGACAAACTAACCATGGAGAACAGGAAAAAAAAAAAAAAAAAAAAAAAGATTTTCTCGAACTGAAGCTTTCCTCTCACGAAATAAATCATAACAAGAATAGAACATTCCTCAAGGACATCTTTCTCAAGCAGTCAAAAATGCATCTTTCTCAAGCAGTCAAAAATGAAGACCAATCAAGAAAATTTTAACAACTTGAGATTTTCCCCACGATTAAACTAGATAGCTGGAGATAAGAGGTACTTCCTGAGTATATTGTCCTCATCAGGTCAAGAAACTTATAGGACAATCACCTTTTTATTGGGTACTTCCCAAGGAAATCGCTCTCAAGAGATCGACGTATCAAGACAGGTGGTTGTGGGTAGAGCCTCAATGACTAAACAAAAGGAGAGGGAAGATGTCAATCCTATGCGCAAGAAACTGGAATTTCCACCTTGACTTAGTTAAAGAGAAAAGGTAATTTTACTTCATTGATAACTCGAGTTGTATACTTGAGTTTTTTCATGTCCTCGATGGTTGGTATTCGGTCGCCAAGCACAGAATCAACCTAAAAGGGTGATAAGATTAGGTAATCACATGATTTAACTTTAAACACACCATCAAGGAAAATGAAATTTGTAAACAGGATTTACAGTTGGCAGATACCAAATAATAAAGTCTACTAATGTTGCAAATCGGGGTAATAGTGCAAGGAAATGCATTTTCAAAATCTGGAAAGAGAAGTAATTGATGCAACAATCTTTATTGCTATTTCCTTACATTTAATGGGAGATAGAAATGGTACCACATGCAACAAGTTATAAGTCCTACATGGAAAACCAGCAACTTACCTCGTTTTGAAGCTTGGACATGACAGTAGGCTCCTGCAAATGTGTAAGTGAAAACACATTAAGCAAGTGGAGAAGCCATTCTTGCACTTTGCCTTTAACTCCAAATTGTCAAATCAATGTACAAACTTATCAGTGATCTAGTCCATTGTATCAGCATTTTAGTTATAGGTAAAGCATCATCTTGTTTCCATCGCATGTTTTTCCTTTGGAATACACTCCAAGTACCTTCGATAGAAGATAAAAAGTCCAAGTTAGCACAGCAGCAGATGTTTCGTGTCCAGCTATCAGCATCGTCATCAGGTCATCTCTGAGTTGCTTACTTAAAACCTAAGAAAAGGTGCAAGATTTCTTCAGCAATCTGGGTAGACAATTAATAAAAATTGGAAAAGCAGGGCACCTTACATCATCTCCCGATGCCAAGAGGAAGTGAAGGATACTAGGGTCCTCTTCGTTCATGTATTCCTCATGAAACTGCAAGTCCTCCTCATCTACCATCCTCTGCAAATACAAAATCATACACTTAAATATGAGCTATGCAACTAGCAAGATAAAGCTAAAGTAGTCTCTGACACAGCCTTTATCACCGCATTAAACAAAGATGGAGCATATTCATCAGTGCCTAATTGCTAAATAGATGAAAAATAACAGAAGGCTAACTTAATGGCGAAATAGCATGTCAGGGGAAGAAACTATTGATACATCAATGTTACATAGATGCGTGAATATAAGGAAAAATAAGTTTGACACTTAGGCAGAGAAGGACGAAAAAAGTCACCTTGCATATTGCTATCAAATCATTAAGGGTATCATTGACCAACTTCAAAGCTTCATTGACCTTCTTTTGCTTTGGTGAGATATCTTTCCATATAGGAATTTCCCAGAATGGGATTGGTGAAACACTTCGATCCTCTGCTTCCCGCAGCACAGTATACACAGCCTGCTCTCATTGAGAAAGAGGGAGGTAAGTACACTAAAAGTGCCAAAAGTTGTGTACAGCGCTCATTTTAATGTCAAAAGTATTTTCAGATCACTTAAGTGCTACTTTTAAAAAAAAAAAACATCATTTAAGTGCCAACTGCGGTCCAAATTGCCGGAAATCTAACGTGGCTATATTTTATTAATTTCTCAATCCTACATGTATCGCCAGCGTGCCTAATCAGCATATAACCCCTAAACGATGTTGTCTAAAAGTTGTAAATATTGATCGTTTAAGTGCCAAATTTTATTAAAAGTGATCATCTAAGTGCCAAATTTTATTTAAAGTGATCACTTCAATCCAATCATCATTAAAAAATGATCACTTCAGTGCCAAGTATGCCATCTGGAAATGCCACGAGGATTGGATTTTTTAAAAATTTTGCCAAGTCATATTATAATTTTAATTATAAATGACACGTAATCAATTTGACTGGAATTTCTCGCCGTTGGCGCTAATGTGATCGTTTTTTTTCCGATTTAACACTTAAGTGAGCCGGCGAAAACTTTTGGCACTAAAGTGAGCGCCGTACATAAATTTTGGCACTTCTAGTGTACTTATCCCAAGAAAGAAGTCATGGAAATAAATTAAGCATCAAAAGATTTTGAAAAAAGTTGAATAGGCAAGCGCAGCTAAGCAATTTACAAAACCACAAATGGCACACTACCTCAATTATTCCAGTGTCATTTGTCAATGAATCAAAATCATAGTTAAAGACTGCCTTTCCAATGATGTCCAATGTCAACCGGGAGAAGAGTGACTCCATCTCTACATCTTCCCTTTCAGAAGCAGCAATATCAAGCTTATCGCAAAGTCTTTGGGTAGCTTGTCCAAACAAGTTAATCATAGCTGCTACATACTACCAGACAAATTAAGGACTTCAGTGAACAAGAGAAAATATGAGAAAAGAGAGATTTAACTTCTATTGAATTAGCATTGGGAATTATAAAAGCGAACGATCTGAAATTGCATTACCTTCTGATGCAAGGCAGGTACTATAGCACGTCTACGTACTCGCCATACTTCCCCATCCGCCGGTATAAGTCCCTTTCCCATGACAAACTCTAGAATTTCTGCTAGAATACCCTGTTCGTCACAAAGTTCAGATTTAAATTCGAAGACATGCCGACTTATCTCCAGAAACTCATGAAAATCCATAGAAAAATCAAAGGACAACAATTAAGTCAACAATCATATACCTTTGAATAAGCTTTTGAGTTGTCCTTCAATATATGCTTTGCAATTGATGGGTCAGAAACTATTAAAAAGGACTGCATCCAGAAATCAACAAATGACTGGCTAGAGTACTAAGAATTCATGCATAACTGGGAATGGGAAGTTTTTATACATTCTATAAGAAAGACAACAAAAAAATAAGAGCTTATGGGCACATCTAGCAGGAACAAACCTTGGGACCAAAGGTCAACCTGAAAATGCCACCATATGTGAGATAAAGTTCATGCAAGGGGATGAAGAACGCCTCATTCCGAATGGCATTAATTGCACCTTTTGCCTCTGGAATTTTTGGATGGTCTTCACTGGAATCAAACCATTGAAAGAAAAAATCCAAAACTTCGGGAGGAACACCCAACTTCGACAAGCCATTCCTCACCTGAGATGGAAAACTTTATCCAGAGGGGGACTCAGGATGAAGGGGGGAGAAAAGTCATAATCAGCAAAGATATATTGGGTGCTTGTAAATAAAGCCAATTCTTAAAGTACTCTCATAACAATTGTAGTAGTCGTAATCTGTTTCTTATCCTCCTCCTAGCAAATCTGAGAATATCACTGCTCAACACCTTAAGTACCATAAGTTTGGCTCGACATGGATTGGTCTGCTTCTTAAGTAGATGAGTTATTCCTTTACTCAGGAAAAAAGAACAAAGATCTCTATGTCTACTTTGCTTCAATGCAACCTTCTGATGTCTTGAAACAGGGGTGGTCAAATGTTCTGTATCTTCTCTCTTTAGCACAATATACATCTCCCGTACATGAACAAGACTACTAGAAATCAAACACATGATTATTCTGGCAAAAAACTGAAGATGACCCAGATTAGCTTGCAATAACTTTAACGCCAAGTGGAAACCTAGATGTGAACTTTCTTCTTCATTGGTATCTAAGCAGACCATTAGACTGTCACAATTTGCATAATATCAGCCAAAGCAGGAAATATGTCTCCCAGTGAACACACCCAGATGAACAATTTCCATGGGGAACAAGCTAAAACCCATCAAAATTCTTGCTTCTCTTCACTAAATTCTAACAAAGCCGCAATTGAACGAGAAATCTTCACTCACCCCGATCGCTCGACGGTGAAGTCGCCGGAAGCAATCCGAGCAGACAGCTCGGCGCGCCGTTTTTCTTCGAGCAACTGCTCAGCGCTCTTCACCCCACTGTCGTCCACAGACTCAGGCTCTCTGCCGTTCGAAGAAGCGCAAGCGATGGCCGTCGCCCATCTGCAGTTACCTGCGGGCAAGCAAAACAAGGCGTCCTCAGAAAGGAAGAAGCTCTTTCGGCGATTATCTCAAAGACCCATTTTCTCTTTCCGAGAATGCATAGGACACACACACACACACACACCCTTCAGTTTAGCAGAAGCGGGTTGTCTGAACCGGGTGGTGCGAAGCTTGGTCTGGAAATTAGGCAGAGTAGAAATGGAGGATGGGGACTGGAGAGGGAGGAAATTAGTGGCCATTAAACCGGGCAAGAAGCTCCTTCGGGAGGGGGTGAAGCGCGCTGTCTTTTGCAGAGAAATGAGTCCTCAAGTGCTTAGAGAGCGAGAGAGAGAGAGATAATGCAACGGGAAAAGGCGGCCTTCAACCGCTAAGAACCAAACGTTGGAATCTCCGAAGGCAAGACGTTTGAGATACTTTTCGCCTCCGCTCGCCACCAACTCCTACTTCTACTCCTTGCGTTACTGCCTGCCTTTTAACCCCTCGTGATTGGCCGATGGGAAAATGGCACAAATACTATCGTCCCTAAATTGTTAATTTACTTAATATGATATATTAACTTTTAGCTTAATATGTAATACTATTTTTAAATTTCTAATTTATTTAATTTATCATGATAATATTAAACATATTCATATAGTTCTTAGATTAAATTGAATTTATACCAAAAGTTCAGGGATCATGTTGAGCATAGTAAAAGTTTGAGGACAATACTGCACAATGATATTTGTGTAATTATCCTTAATTGAAAATTTCAAATTCAGATTAATTTTGATGGATGTATAAAAATCATTCCATCCATATATATTAGAGACAGCTTAGCTTTCAAAGCTACTTTGAGTGAAACGTTATTAATTTGAACATGAAATCCATTGCACTCGAACGGAACTTTGACCACACTCAATCGGCTCTTAATACACTTCATGTGATGACTAGTGACTAAACTTGAAGAAGTCGACGCAATAAATAGTCAAGACAGACTTGATCCACATGATCTCTAAAGCTCGCATTGCATTCATTCAATGATGTGAAAAATTATTTACCGGAGTCGAAAATTGCCATAAATTTCTTATTACCTTTTTTTCCAAATGGAGGATTACTAAATACCATAAAGAAGTCACTACCGACCGCTAGCTGTTCTCGAAATGTCAGATCACTTATCCATATTCATGAATTTCTGCCAACTATGCTATGATGCTTGTTTTTGTAATGACATATTTGGATTTAATGGGAAATTGGGGCTGAAAACATTGGAGCAACAAATAGCTGCAAGATACAAATTTCTATCAACCGATCGGGGAATTCCTCATTATGTAGAATTCGGATCACGTGGGCGGCTGATATTTTCATACAAAAATGGCAACATAAATGGTAACATTGCTCTCCCTAACTTTCTTGGTCGCCATTATCTATTTCGACATTGAGAGCTCGACCCACCCCACCACAATCACACCTCCTCCAAAACCAAAACCCCACGTTACCATCGTCTACAAACAAGGACAGCTTGAACGAACATCGAACATCGAACGCCCGCGCTTCCCATGAAGGTATCATGGACTTTTGACACCTAAAAATTTCGTCTCGGAGGTCGCCGTTCACGTTTTGGACAATTTGGGATTAGAATTGATCATTAAGGTCGAAGTTTGACTGCCAAACAAAACATCTTTGAATTGCATGTCCCGACATTTGCATTTCTCATTGCATTTTCTTGCATTTAGAACCTAGAGGCGTCTAGTTTTAAGATCAATGACCCCGCATCGAGAACGAGTGTCAATGCGAGTGTCAATTGTCGAAACTCTCGCCTCTCTCATATTGAAAATTGGACCTTCACCATCCTCAGGCGGATCTTCTCCCTCGAGCCTAAGTTGAGCAAAGCTAAAAGCCAACAAACAAGATACGGTCTAGTTAAGGGCTTCTAAGAGAGCCCCGAGGCTCGGCCATGGCCATGGCCGAACCAAGAAAGGCCCGCGTGCTCTCTCGGCCGAACCAAGAAAGGCTCTCTCTCAATCGATCTCTCGAACGGCAAGGGAGAACCCTTGCTATTCTCGGCATGATCCGTCCTTGCCATTTCTCTATTAGTCCCCACCCTCCCCCTAAAAAAAAAAAAAAAAAAAACCTTTCGTGAACAAAATTTTACAAGGATAAAGATAATGACACGATTGTTCTTCTACTCGAAGAACGCAAACTCAAATCACCAAAAAGTCCAACTTCGAAAAGTCCCGATTGATATCACTCTTGCTCTATGGACCACTAATCGAGAACCTAAAAAAATTGGGAAAGAGAAGGATAAGTAATCACAGCTTAGTGAGTAGTGTGTATCTTTTCTAAATAGATCGAGCAGTCACTATACGTATATATAAGTATAGAGCACTACAAGGACTCATAATCCAACTCTTTAATATATATATATATACACACACACATCAAATTATATACAAGCTATTTCATTTCAACAAACTTTGCACAACTTAAAAAATACTCATTTAAATTAACATAAACATCAATGGTCAAGTCCATTGATAAATTTATTCAAAATCACATGTTAGTGATCTATTTCATTGACCCATCTCATATCAAAACACACATCGATGGTCCATTCATTGATCAATCTTTTGCTCAATGTCAAACCATGGTCACGACACAACGCTTGGTAATAATACGATCAAAATTTCCCCCTTGGCAAGATATATACCTACAAAGCAGGTGGCTCATCCTATAAAGATATCCCAAACCAGCATGCATATCCACAAAACCTTCAATGGGCTCACAAGGATATTGAGCACTAAACCCACGTCCTCCAATACCCACAAAGTCAATCTAGAATATTTATCACAAGTAGATTTTATAAACCAAAACATATAATCCTTCACAACTTAGTTCATCTAATAAAATACACTGCGTAAGACGTTAATCACATCATTTCGGAATTTATTTCATAAACCCATGGCATTTCAAAGCGACTTTCATAAATGTTTCTCAAATCATTATAGAACTCATTTCATAAACTAAGTTCATGACATAATACATAAAAATAATATCTTTTTTCAAAACCATTCTCAAACCATTCACAAACACTAACAGATAGCAAGTGCTTAATCCAGACTTTTATGCAAAAAACATGCTTTAATAATTCGTACCATGCACAAATCTTTATCACTTTCAAGACATGAGTTTATAAATTCATAAATGAGATAGCACCACTCACTTAGAAATTCTCAAACCAAACAATGTGAGCTAAATGAGACGACAATGTTGTAATTCTATCAAGTAAGCAAGAATTGATGTTAAAATAAAATAAACCTCTATTCAACTATGAAACAACTATACCATCCCTAAACGTTAATGAAACAACTCATGCACGCTAACACATTGCTCACTTGAAGTGATTACTTAAAACTAAATGCAAAGTGAAACGCACTCCCAAAACCCTAAAATTTTACTTCAACTAAATTGTTGTGCCAAAACAACTCCCGTCAAATCTGACAACTCTGGAGTAAATACACTATTAGTGCCAAAAGTTGTGTACGGCGTTCATTTTGGTGCCAAAAGTTTATTTTGAATCATTTAAGTGCCAACAAATTTGAAAAACGATCATTTCAGTGCTAATGCTGATTAATTTGGTCGAAAATCCGAAGTGGTACTTTTTTATTAATTTTTGAAGTTGAAGTGGCTCGTCGGAGAGTTGAGTCAACATCCAAACAACAAAACGACGACGTTTGGCGTCTTTCCCCCAACTTAGAACCCTAAATCCCCAAATTGAGAGAGAGAGAGAGAGAGAGAGAGAGAGAGAGAGAGAGGCATGTCGTCTTCTTCCCCGAAGAACAACACCAACGGCACCAGCGGCGGCACCGGTGAGGGCACCAGCAATGGCACCGAATGGCACCGTAGCGCACACCAACAATGGCACATTTGACCCCTCTTCTTCCTCCTCCTCCTCCCCCGCCTCCTATTCTTCCCCGCCACTTCTTGCTTGAGCAACAATTTCAATCTCTCCTTGCTCACCTGGTCAAGCAACTACGATGGTGGCCGAGCAACGGTGGCCAAGCGATGGCGGGGGAACGACGGTGGCCGAGTGGCGAAGACAAAGAAACCCTAATTTCAATCCACATATGAGCTATATGGCGTCGTTTTTGCGAGGATGTCCACGTATGACGGTAAAACAACGTCGTTTCTTAAGGAGGATGGAAAACGACGTCGTTTAAAAGCCACCACAACTTTTTTTTTAAAATATAAAAGCCACTTAATTAATCTCACTGGAATCTCTCGCCGGTGACACCAAAGTAATTGTTTTTTCTCCGATTTGGCACTTAAGTGATCCGACGGAAACTTTTGGCGCCAAAGTGAGCGCCGTACACAACTTTTGCCACTAATAGTGTACTTACCCCCGACACTCCACAACAATATAAATCAGCATTTTTATGAAAATCCATAGTTTGACAACTCAAAAATCAAATTTCGTGACTCGATTTTCACAAAATTTTGAATTTAAGCCATGATTCCAAAAACTAACTCGATCAGAAGAAGAAAGGCATGAACACTTAATGTTGCGATACGAAGTCGAATAGGCTTGGTGAGGGTTCGTGGCGAGTACGCATGAAATTCCCTTCTTTCTTAAGCTTTCCTTCTTCTATTTCCTCTCTTTTTTTCTTTCTTTTCTCTTCTCTGCGCGCTTTCGCTGTCCCGAGCGTCCTTCTTTTTTCTCTTTTTATCGACCAAATCAAATCCTTTTCTTTTTTTTATAATGGGGCCACACGAGAAAAATTAAGTGAAAAAAGCAGCACTACCAAGATGCGCAACCAATGTTCGAAGAAATCCTATGCTAAGGCAACTGATCAAGAATAGGAAAAGGGCAAGGGAAGAGGCTGCTGATCTTTAAGCTGGCACAAGAAGGGAAAGATTGGGAGAGATGGAGACCAAGAGGGGAAGAGGAGGAGGAGAGAGTAGAGAGAGGAAAAGGGAATTCTTGAGTGGCGGCGGCAGCGGCGACGGCGGCGGCTGCGATGTGTTCAGCTTGTATTGCAAGGGTTTGGTGAGTGACGAGAGCGTTGAGATGCAGAAATGCAATTCCGTTTTTGCGGGGGTCGGAGTTGTGGTTTGTGATTTTAGGGGGAATTCGATATTCCAAGTGAGTAAGCCATTGGTCGGGCCCGGGACGAGCAAGAGCAAGGTTGAGGTTGAGGCCAAGGCGTTGGTTGACGGCCTTAATGCTGCTTTGGCGTTGGAGCTGAAGAGAATTGCTTTCTACTGCGATTGCTTCCCGCTTTTCCAGTTTGTGAGTTCCCCTGTCTTTTCTGTTGTTCCTTGTCGTTCAATTTAGAGAAAATTCCAAATAAAAATATGAAATGATCATATTAGTCTCGAATAAAAATATTACCTTACCAGTCGCCGACCGATTATATATTACATTCTGTCAAGGATCATTTTGTAATTTTAGGTTTTTTTCTCTTTTTTTTTTCTTCTTTTCGGCGAGCGGCAACGAGGGTCCGATGACCCTCATCGGCCGTTGGTGAGGGCTAAGACCCTTGCCTAGGCCCTCGCCTACCGTAAGCGAGGTGACCCTCGCCCAGATCTAGCGAAGTCGACCTCACCTAGGGCGAGGTCCGTCTCTCGGCAAATCGGGCGATGGTGACTATCGCTTAGCTCTCTCCAAGCATAGTTAGTGGCTAGCCATCGCTTGAGATCGACCATCGGCAAAAAGAAAAAGCTTAATAGAAAAAAGGAAAAAAAAAAAAGAAAAAAATTCAAAAGAGGAAAAAGAAGCAAGAAAAAATTCAAAAAAGATAAAGGACGAAAATGTCCTTAATCAACTGAAAAGTCAAGCCCTCTTTGAAAACTAACAGAATCACCTAGTCTCTTATTTGAAAAAAAAAAAAATCTACGTCAATCCGTTATTTGAGGAAATGATAGTACTCCAATTTCTTATTTAAGATAATGAGAATACTTCACATCCTTATTTAGAATTTTCCCTTCAATTTATTTATTTTCTTACTTTTTTTTGTCAAAATTTATTTCCTTACTTGAATTTGTTTTGGCCCGGATTCTATCTTCAAATGGTGCAATGGTGGCGTCTGTTTAAGTCTTTTCATAGAGATCTACCAAAGTTTGAATTCTGATCTATCAAAGTTTGAATTCTTACACTTTATCGTTCTGTGTCGGTCGACCTTTTCTTGTTGATTGATTGAAAATGTGAATCGTTTATCAAGATGAGCGCAGTCTTTGAAACGTACCTTCGCCATTTGCTTGCTTTGTTGGAGCTGATTGTTTCTTCACGAGGTTAGAGGAATGTTTGCAGGCGCAATTAGTCTTAACTGGCTTATGATTGTACTGCGTCAATGAGGAAATCTTCTTCCCGACTTCTTCTTTAGCAGAAGCAACATCTGATTATATGACGGAGATAAATAATACTTTACATGGGAGTTACTTCTATAGGCATGTAGCAGATGGCAAAGACGGTAAATTGTCCCGACTCATGGCCCCACTTCAAATTATTGGAGTCGTTGTTTTACAAATACTGAAGGTTCAAATCATATACCCTTACCGAAATACTAGGACATAAATGTTCCGATTGGCACTTTGGTTGTTTGCATTGTTTATGATGTCTCTTTAAAAAAATTCCAAATAAAGGCCGGAAGTTTTCTCATTTTCTCAAATGAGAGCCTGAAATGAATTTTTTTTTTCCAAACAATGGCGTCAAGTGGATATGACAGCTTCAATAAAGAGCATGACTTTCTAGTTGGTCAAGGACAATTTCATCCTTCTATTAAATTTTTTCTTTCTTTTTCCCCAGAGAGGATTGGGCGAGGGTCGCCCTCTATCCGGCGAGGGCCACCATTACCAGCCATAGGTGAGGGACGGCCTCGCCCATGCCCTGGGGGAGGCCACCCTCGAAAGCAACAGACGAGGGTTGCTAGGCCCTTGCTAGTGCTCGCCGAAAAGAATAAAAAAAAATGAAAAAGAGAAAGGAAAAAAAATAATTTAAATTATAATGTTCTTTTGACAAAAGTACCCTTGACCGACCGAAATATTTAGATAGCTAGTGATCGGTGAGATTGGGCTCTTATTTGAAATTGTCATGACTATTTCAGATCTTTATTTCAGATTACATATCTATTTGACGCCATTGTTTGAGAAAATGAGGGCACTTTATGCTCTTGTTTAGAATTTTCCCTATCTCTTTAGATGTTTAGTGTTTCTTTTTCTATCTTCATGCCTTATAATTCATTCTCTATTCATTTATTTATTTATTTTGGTCGGTTTCTATTCATTTTTTTATCAAAGACTGAAGGTGCCTCCATGAATCTAAGCAGAAATAATTATGGTAACTCCTACATTAGTATCTGGCTCGACTCATTTTAAGTACAGTCTCGTCACTAATGTGGTTGATGTCACAATGTAGATTACTCGTAGATGGACGCCAAAGCAGCGCAAGGTTGCAGCACTCGTTGAGCAAGTGACTCTTCTTAAAGGAAAATTCGATCAGTGCAATTTCTTGTTGGTAGCACAAAATGAGTTCGAGTCTGCCTTTAAACTTGCAAGAGATGCGATAACTTACCAGAATGTGGGGCGTGCAGACCGTGTTGCCAGCAAGAATCCGAAGGAGACCTGTGTAATCTGTTTAGAAGATACTGATACTAGTCAGATATATGTGGTTGATGGATGCTTGCACCGCTATTGCTTTTCTTGCATGAGACAGCATGTAGGGGTGAAGATGCTCCATGGTATGGTGCCAAGATGTCCTCGGGAGGGATGTAAATCTGATCTCACTGTCAGCAGCTGCAGTAAATTTTTGGCACCCGAACAAATTGAGAAGATGACCCAGCGGTTAAAAGAAGCCTCAACTTCTGTTACAGAGAAAGTATATTGCCCTTACTTCTCGTGCAATGCATCGATGACAGAAGATGAAGCTGCAGAATTTTCAACCACTTCTGCTTCACCTGTTCCAAGATCCGGAGCAAGGAAATGCATACAATGTCATAGACTCTTTTGTATCAATTGCAAGGGTCCTTGGCATGGTACTTTCACATGCATGGCCAATTAAAGATAGCATCGTTATCTTCAGGCTGAGGAGAATGTTAGAATAAAATAAAATTGATTGTTGAAGATTTGAGCGCGTTGGTTGCTGAGCTCTAGGTTTGGTTGTTAGTATTCTTCAAAATGCCTTGATTTATGGTGGGTGTGATGAGAAGAACGAAAATGAACCGGTGAAGCATGACTCGTGGTAGGCGCTTGAAGAAGATTCAAGACAAAAAGGCTACGAGCAATTAATGAAGAAAACCTTCTGCAGCATGAAGACAAAGGATGCTAAAAAAAGTTAAAGAGTTCTCCACGATCGTCTTCATGTATTTATTGTCTTTTCGTTTGACTTTGTTTGTGTGCTTTTTCTTTTAGCTCTGTCGACTTTTGTTGTTTCATATAATGTTTGCCAAGCCATGTACACATCCAACCACTTTAAAAGGTTGTAGACTTCAGATCTATAGTTATATTGACGCGAAAAGCATTTGCATTTCAATTACTTCTCCCTCCGGACATTATTTGTGCCTTATTTTAAGACAGTTGCCATTATTTTTTGGTTCCAACAAAGAAAATATATTGCCCTTGTCCCACGTGCTCTGCATTGATTTAAAATACTGAAGCTGCAGAATTCTCAACCACTTGTGCTGCAGGTGTTCCTAGATCCAGAGCACGGAAATGCATAAAATGTCCTAGACTCTTATATCAATTGCAAGGGTCCTTGGCATAGTAGTTTGACTTGCTTGGCCTCTAAAAAATTGCATCATCTTCCGGCTGAAGAGAAAATATGTTGCCCTTATCCCACGTGCTCTGCATCGATGTCAAAAACTGAAGCTGTAGAATTCTCAACCACTTCTGCTGCAGATGTTCCAAGATCCGGAGCAAGGAAATGCGTAAGATATCACAAACTTCTGTATCAATTGCAAGGTTCCTTGGCATGGTAGTTTGCCATGCTTGGGCTAAAAAAGATTGCATCGTCATCCTTCGGCTGAAGATGCAAAGCTGAAGTCTCTTACTTCCAGGAATCTATGGCGCCATTGTATCAAATGCAATCACATGATTGAACTTTCTGAGGGCTGTCACCACATGAGTTGCAGGTACTTAATTCCTACGATTGACCTGCCCGGTTGAGCTAATCTTTACCTGGGGTTACCTTTTAGTCAATAAGCATAATGGCAAGCTCTGCTGCTCGATAGTTAGATGCCCTAGGTTTATAGACTAATGGTGAAATCTGTTGTCCGCTAATTTACGTGATTGCTTCAGTGGTCGTATTCATGCTTTTGTTATTACACGCAAGTTTGTAGAAGTCGGGACAACGGATATTAAAGACAATGCTTATAAAGCTGGACCGCATAGGCTGGCTCAACCTGTCGAATGAAGATTTGGACCATGTTCTGGTGACCGAAATGATCAAGAACCGGTCAGACCTTATGTTGACCCGGTTTGACCGGTCAAGCAGTTTGACTGGATCTTTGACCTTCTAGAATATAAGAGAGATGTTGCGGTGGCAGTTTTGAACTAGTGACCTCCTTGAACCACTTAACTAATGATATTGGTCCTCTATCTTTTATTATAAATTGGAATAAGTGTATTGGTAGTCCTAAAACTTGTTATGACAATATAATGAAGTCTTATCTTTAATTACAAATTGGAATAAGTGTATTGAAAGTCCAAAACTTGTCACAACAATGCAATTGACTTCCAATGTAATTAAATTCTGAAACTTATTACGAAAAGTGTAGTCGAGTCCACAAACTTATTAAAATTGTTCAATCAAGTCATAAAACTTATCAAAATGATTACTTTAAGTCCTTAAGTTGATTATATTTTTTAAAATTTTTATTACTCAATTGCACTACTGTTAACAGAGTGCTTATAGTAGTTTGAAGCGAAATATGCGTAGTTGGATTATTAAGTCTGCAGCAATCTATTGCTAGATTACGCTGGAGAAGATAGGTAGAGGAAGAAGGCTTTTACATGCCAGTACCTACAGGTAATAGAAAGGCCAATGTGGTAGCACTAATTAATCCTTTTCTTTTTGATGGCAACTAGTAAATGCTTATGCAATTTCCCAAGTGCTTGAAATTGGCAAAGCTATGGACTAGGGTGATTATAAGGATGCGTTTGGTAACGTTTCCGTTCAAAATTGTTCCATGGAACGAAATAGAAAAAACTATTTAGTTCCGGGAACAATTTTTTAACAAAAGAACGAGTTTGGTAAACTTGTTCCTAGAATAGAAAAAGAACATAAACATGTTTGGTAAATTTGTGTTCTTTTTTTGTTTCTTTTAATTTTTAAAAATTTTATTGCATTTTCCTTTCTTTTTCTTTTTCTTTTTTTCCTTCCTTTTGGCCGGTCGGCCATGGTTGGCGATTGGGCGACGAGCGACGCGCGGCCTCGCCTTGGCTGGTTGAGCTCGAGCTCGCCCCCAGGATCCGAGCCTCGCCGGTGATTGGGCGAGCTTGGCCTCGTCGGATCTGGGTGAGGCCGAGCTCACCCAGCCAAGGCCAAGCCGAGCCTCGCCAGGGGCCGGCGACGCGCCGGCGAAGTTGCTGGCCCTCGACGGCTGGTCGCCGATCATGGCCGAGCCGGCGACCGACCAAAGAAAAAGAAGAAGAAAAGAACAAGAAAAGAAAGAGAAGAAAAGAAAGAAGAGAGAGAAAATTTGTTTCTCCAAAATGTTCGAAACAAGAAACAAGTTTTTCTTGTTTCTTGTTTTCTGTTCCAAATTTGTTCCCTAACAAAAAAAATAGATTTGGAACAAAACGCAAACAAACACGTTTCTGTTCCTTTTTTGTTTCTGTTCCTTTTTTGTTCCCGGGATCAAAAAACCAATATTTGTGTTCATAAACAGAAAAAAGAAACACAAACAAACACCCCCTAAATGGCCAGGCTGTTTTATTTAGAATTTCTTTTTGCTCCCTATTGATATGTATCAACCTCAGTGTAATTTATTGCTCCAGGATTTGTGTTGGAGTTGGATGGTTTAGCTTCTGAGTAATTGCCACAAAAATTTTGAGTGTCCGTACTGTTTGGAAAATGCTCCAAAAGGGATAATTTAAGTTTTTGGTTTGCTTTTTATCTTCTATATCCTTTGTCAGTCCTCTTTTACAAAAAAGCATAAATCTTACTTAGCATTGCATCCTTGCAGATGTGGTTATGAGTTTTGCTATAATTGTGGTACGGAGTGGGAGGATAAAAAACGTGCATGTTCTAGTCCGCTGTGGGAGGAAGACAATAGTTTGTGCGATGATGACATGGATTGTGATGATGATGAAGATGAAGATGAAGAAGATGAAGAATGGTATAGGGACTTGGATGAGGATTATCCGTTCTGAACAGCATGCTAATAATATTTATTCTCTCGATACTTGCCTTTTCTCCGATGGGATATTATCTGTTCATAATGGCAAACCTTGACGTGTATAGTTACGTTGGACGCTTTCTGTTTTTTCATCTCTTTTTCTGGACAAGTGCATTGAAATAATGATCAAGCAATTCGAGTTGCCATCATACGGATTGTAGAATGAGTGAGTAAAGCAGACGCTTCCTGCATTACTTTGAGATAATGTTGGCTTTGAAATGAATGCCAAGACTCGAGCATCCCGTTGAGAGAATCATTAGGGATGCCAAAAGCTTGTGGAGCATGAAGAAGGCATGACATAATTTACAAGCCATTGGATTGCAAAGCTGACGAAATTGATAATTGAGACATACTTGATTCACGTAATCTGTAGAGCCTACACTACATCCTTTTAACGATGCAAAAAATTGCTGACCAGAGTCGAAAATTGCCTTAAACTTATAATTACATTTGTCAAATTGAGAATTACTAGATCCCATAAAGAAGTCATATAGGTGTTATTGAAATGTTAGGTCACTATCCGTGTTGATGAATTTTCTGCCAACTATGCCATGATGCTTGCTTTTACAATGACACATATTTGGTTTTCATGGGCAATATGGGTTGAAAACATTGGACCAAGAATAGCGGCCAGATGATAATTTCTATCACCCGATCGGGGGAATTTCTCATTATGTCGAATTGGATCACGTGCGTCGCACGTGGGCCAGTGATATTTTCATGCAAAAACGGCAACATGAATGGTAACATTGCTCTCTCTAACTTTCATGGTCATCACTGTCTATTTCGAGGTTCAGTGCCCGACCAACCCCACCACATCACCCCATTTATGGTCGTCATTGTCTATTTTGACGTACAGAGCCCGACCAATCCACAATCACCCCTCCCCCGAAACCAAAACCCCACGTTACCATCATCGATCAACAAGAACGGTGAGAACTGTAAGGGCCGACCTCTGCCTCGTTGCAATGATATTGCCCGAATTGGGCCGCAGCCGAACTGTCATCGCCCTCACGGTTTTATTTCTAGGCTTCGCCCAGAAAAAATCTCATTGCGAATTAACATTGATGCCACACCTTATATAACACATTACCTTACTGTATCCAGATGATGTGAGATTTGGTTTATTCCTGTCTCATTCACCATCTTTGAGGTGGAGCCACACTCCCATCCCTCACAGGACCGGATTGTTACGAGACAAAAACCGAAAGCTCACACTCCTGTGAAGGTATCATGGACCATCGACACCAAAAATTTGGAATTGATCGTTACGGTCAAAATTGGACCGCTAAACAAAACAATTTTGTATTGCATGTTCCGACATTTGCATTTCTCACTGCATTTATTCGCATTCAGAACCTAGAGGCGTCCTAGTTTTAAGACCAACGGCCCCCCACATCGAGAACAAGTGTCGACGCGACTGTCGGAATTCTTGAATCTCTCGACTCTCGCGTATCGAAATTTGGACCTTCACCATCGTCGGGCGGATCTTCTTTTACCTCGAGCCTAGGTTGAGCAAAGCTAAAAGCCAACGAAACGAGAGAGGCTCTCTTTAAGGGCTCTTGAGAGAGCCTCAAGGCTCGTCCGGGGACTGCCCTCATCGTCAATGCTCGGCCCATGGCCGAACCAAGTAATGCAAAGGAGACTTGCCATTCTTGGCATGAACCCTTGCCATTTCTATGCCAGTCTTTCCCTCAACCCTTTCTTGAACATAGACTGTAATAGGTGCTAGATGCGCAACCAATGTTGGAACGCTAATGGCAACTGATTAAGAGAAGGAAAAAGGGCAAGGGAGAGGGTGCTGATCTTTAAGCTGGCGCAAGAAGGAAAGATTAAGAGAGATGGAGGGGATGTAAGGAAGAGGGGAAAGAGGAGGAGGAGAGAGGAATCTGGTCGAGTTTTCGTGATTAAAAACAGAGAGTAGAGAGAGAGGAAAGGGGGATTCTTAGGGGAGAGCAGACTTTCTAATGCGCATTCTTATAAATTCGAGCGGCCTTCAGTGGCGGCTACGAGCATGGCCTCCAAAGACCTCCAATTTTAGATAGAATTGCATCCACTCTTGTGTTACACAAATGATTCAGTTAGAAGGGCATGGCCCTCCAATTTTCTCACCTGGAGTTCTACACCATGCTCTGGTTCTATGACCAGCCTAAGAGCAGGTGAATGAGTATAGTTGGTAGAGAGGCAAAAAGTGAAATTGCAAAGAACGAGTGAGATCAGTATCTTGAGCTCAACCATGGCCAAGTTCTGACCCAGACACACCCTTGGACCGACCCCATGTGGAAGCTTGCAGGCTCCTGCAATCCCATTTTCGAATCGATGCGGGTTGAATTTGTATGCATCCCGTCCCCAAATTTCAGGGTCAGTGTGCAATGTTGTCACCATGATCCAAACACTTATGCCTCTTGGTACTTGTACATCTCCGAGTTTCTTGTCCTTGAGAGCCTCCCTCGATACCACGGCTACCGGGGATATAGACGCAGCGATTCTTGAATGACCATCGTCAGCTGCAAATAAAGATGTGGACTGGCCCAGTATAAGTGCTCATGCCAGTTAACATGTATCTGTCCTTCGGAAAAGGATTTAAAAGCTACTATGTCATGTGAGGGGAGCAATACTACCTGTTTCATTCTACGCAGCATTTCTGCATCAGGGAAGCGATTCCGTCTAATCTGTAGAACCTCTGTGCGAACCCGAGCTTGCCACTCTGTGTTTGAAGCCAAGAGCATGAGGCACGATGTGGCTGGAACTGCAGTAGTCTCATAGTACGCAAGGTAAATGTTCTTGCAATTATCAACAATGAAGCTATCGGATCCGTGCGGGCTCAGATCACTATTTTTTGGCACCTTCAAGAACCATCTGCAATAAATTCTTCTCGCCTAGAGCTTCTTTTTGCTCCTTCACTATTTGGAGGATCAAGCTTCTAACCTCTTTTTTAAAGCCCAAGCCTCTCTGTTGCTCTAGGTGGGAATATATCTGTACTGGCGACAATTAGTTTACCAAACTTCTTGTTTTAGCCAATTTTGTCAATGATAAAATAGACAGAGAAAAAAGGAAAACCTCATGCCAGGATTCCTGGGACGCAAGTAATTCTTGGCCATGCCTCTTGGAGCTGCCTTAGCTTATGGAAAATGTCTTTCCCTCTACTGAAGTTCCTTCCAAAACAGGCCCTTGAGATCACATCTGCATTGAAGCTCCTCATATGGTGGTCGATTTTGATATCTGCAGTGCCACCCTCAGTTTCCGTTCTTCTTTTCCAACTTTCCAACAACGTCACCATGAATTCAGTAATCAAAGGTATCATGCCCTACCAGAGTTCATAGCATACTATTTTTGGTCGGAATATACATGAAACAACAGTAAATGAGAAGAATGAAAGTTAATGTGATTCAATTGATATGACCCATGTTCACATGATAGGAGAGGGAATTTTGCTATGTAATTATACAGAGTATCCTAGTGTTGATCAGCGCAGCTCACACATATGTTTACGTAGCATTACTCCCAGGTTCACAGTTCAATTAGATCAAGTAGTTCAATTAGATCAAGTCAGATCATATCGTGACTCGTGAGGGTGTTTCTCCCCCCTGCTTCAGATACTAGCTGAACAACAATCACTCAACATGTTTAAGCTTTAACTCTTAATCTACCAATCTGACCAGTTTAGAATTGGAAGATGGTCCACTTGACTCAACAAGGGCTAAGCTTAAAATAAATCAACAGTTTGAAAGGCCATGATCTAACTACTTAGCAGCTAAAACAGGAAGTACAATTCTTGGAGATGATGAATCATAACTTGACCTTGTCCATGAACAGCTCAGGAGCAATGATCTTCCTCTGATGAGCCCATGCACAGCCATTAGAAGTCAGAATGCCCTGACCGAGCAGAGGACCTCTCTCTCTTTCTATGCTGGTACCAGGGTTTTCCCAAGTCCAAGGAGATGCATGTGGTTATCTCTCTCACCACATCAGGTTGGTTCACACAAAGTATCTGTATGTGACCTAGTGCGAACATGAACATTTCGCCTAAAGAAAATTACAAGAAAATATGGTTCAGATGCTTGCTGTACCATTCTCTGTTCCTTGGCTGATAAAGTTTGATTCTTCAATATGATAGCAATAGTTACCATATTGAGCTCTCCATTGCTCAAATGAAGGGAAGAGCGAAGCTGCACAGTCATGAGAGGCCGGGTGTTCACCTGCGAGAGGCTTTTCTGCAGTCAGCTGTGATTTCTTGATCACACTGATGTTTCAAAGTAAGAACGATACAGGTGGTTCTCTGATGCCCTGCCTTCTAAGCAAGGTTCTAAGCCTTCGTGGCTTCAACACAGAGCATATAAATGTATTGACAATCCTAAGACAACTACCAAAGCTAGTGCTGCAAGTGTGTTACCAAAATTGGAGTCCGACAGGGTACACACTATTTTCTCAATCGAGGTGAAACTTTTTGAGAACTATTTATGCTTGCCCGTCTAGGAAGTTTAGATCTTGGTTCAGGGTCACTGTAAAGAGTGCCTAACAATGCTCCCATGACCAAATGTAGACCATATTGGCTAACTACTCAAGACCAGAATCATTGGAAGATACCATGAGTATAAGCAACTGTTAACTTTAGCTCCTCTGGGAGTGAACCGTGACAAATAATTATGAAACACATGTTCAAAGAGATTAATGCTACGGGGAAGAAAAAGTCAATACTAGGCCCAGCTTCTGGGTCCAGTCCAAGTCTGTTAGCTAAAAAACTGGAAAGGTGACAAGGTAGTTTTAAATGAAGCTAGAAATACGGACCATGTGTCTACTTTGACACTTCTAAAAATTGTCTCTAATCAATCCAAGATAGTAGTTTGATCAAGGGATTTAGATTTAGCAGACACCCTGCAATATGAAAATAAGCAGAACATAAATATCCTCGCGCTTAAGGTTGTGGACCTGTGGTCTCTTTCATTTCTAGCAATCTTGTACAGCTCCAAACAGGCACGTTTGGATTTTCTTTCTCTTCCCTGTTTGGCTGGGGCTTCAGACCCCCAACCTTTCGTCCCTACCTCAACTCACGGTGCCGTGGTGTTAGTGCAATGCCGGAGATGGCAGTGGTTTTTTGGATGGTTGTGGAGGTGGAAGGACAGTGATGGCAGTGACGGAGGGGTGAGGTGGCAGTCATGATGGGCGATTGGCAGTGGTGGTGGTTTTGAAGCCATGCTGGCGGTGGAAAAATGAAAGTTGGCGGTAGTGAGGGGAAATGGTGATTTTGCGGTGGTAGAAAGTGGTGATAGGAAAACAAAGGTGACGAAGACGTCAGGAGATGGTGATCTGTGTCCGCCCAACCTCAATCAACGCGGGGGTTTCCTTTGGAACATCCATCCAATAATCAAACCCAAATCACACAGCAAAATGTCAATTGCATCCCTAGCAACAACTGATAAATCTCAAGAAATATAAAGCATTGGCATTGCCTAATGCATCAATTAGCAAATGAATAAAAGATAATCCAGAAATATCAGCTTATTATGTCCAAACCATGCTGAAATATTAGTCTCTCCCCGGAAAATGGTTAACCAACAACAATGTTCAAGACCAAAAATAGTCTACAGGAGCCAAGATAAACCAAGACTACTTAAACTTAGAGACAGAATGTCCAGAATGATAATGCCCGCCATTGCAAGTAATAGATGGCAGCTTCACTGGCCCTTTAGTTCATGCCTTTCCTCACTTTCCTGTAAAACAAGAATGTCAAGAGCAAGTTCAGTCCGTGAGTATGCATGTTCCTCTATTTTAAATATGGATTTCCAGAAGGCAGATTGGAGTACTACCTGAATCACGCTCACGCTTACTGGCAAGGAACATTCTCAGATGGGGGTCAATGGGCAATCCCATTGCTTCATACATTGGATCATAGACTGAGTTGAATATAGGCCTGACATGAATAAGAACAAAAAAATTCATGATTTTCCTCTCCACAATATTTTTTTATCAAACAAACAACAAAAGAAATATTAACAGGAAAACTAAAACTGAAGTTTTGTATCAGTAAAAAGAGTACCTATTGCTGGGAACCTGATGCTGGGTGCCTTGAACTTGAGGGACCCTATCGGTCAGCTGAGGAGCTCGGGTTGGATTAATGATGTCAGACCAGGTCATGTTCACCTAAATATCATCGACTTTATTTCTTAATTCATTGTATCATGAAGCAAATTGATAGGAAGAAGAAAAGGAGAAGTAGATGAGGTTTTAGCACACTCTCGAGGCAAGGCTACTCAGAATCAAGTAATTTACCAGGGGATGTCTTGAAGATTGTCTGGGTGACGACTCTCCCATGCCAATGTGGCTCTCATTCAGAAAGGGTCCTTGTGCTCCTAGTCCCAGCTGCTCACATTGAACACAAGAAAAGTAATTCAAGGATCTGCTGGGTCATCACCTGCAACTAAATGGAAAAAATAAAAATAAAATAGTGCATTTATAGTCCTATATAGAGTGTATGTACCCCGCTGTTGAAGTCTCCTATTGCTGGCAACTCGTCCATATGAAGAGGAAAAGATGGTCCCATATTGTAGGTTCCCATTCCCTGTTGGCAGTAGAATGCAGAAGATAACTTTAGAGAAGAAAAGGAAGGGTAGTCTAAGGTACAGGTGCTCTAATTGTTGTCATGCATATGTACCGGCTGAGTTGCATTGCTAGGAAGCTGAAGGTAAGGAGATCCTCCACTGTGGTAAATGCTGCTATTTGGAGGCAGAGACACATAAGGAAGCATTCTCTGGACCTGAATGTCTTGTTGTCTGCACCAGCATCTTATAAGTGAGTCATTTTTGTTCGGATTCTTAGGATTAATTGGAGACTGCAAGATAGCATGTAAGATGTGTCTTGTTGGAAGCGCTTAGATTTGTGTCAAAGTTCTAATGCTACCATGCAAATAAGGAAAGCCATAAAAGAGAGGCAAGCATGACAATAAACGAGCAATTGCAAGTTCATTTCTTAGGCTTAATTGGAGAGTGTAAGATAGCTTGCAAGATATGTCTTGTTGGAAAAATTTGTTTTGTGTCACACTTCTAAGGCTACCATAAAAATAAGGAAAGCCATAAACGAGAGGCAAGCATGACCTCGATGGAATTGAGGGTTCGAACATGTTGATCTGTTGCTGGGGAAGAGAGTTAGCCCACTGAGTGCTGGAGCCAATGGCATTTCCTCCCTGGCTCTGTGAAAGTAAGTATCATAAACAATGATAATTACAAGTACACAAACTAATGCACAATAATTAGAAGCTAGAAGAGGCAACAAACTAATGCAAAAGAAGGATTCAGAAGCTCATAAGTAAAAAAACCAAGTGGTAGAATGGTGGGATATATAGATCCTCACTGAAATTTGTGAGTACGATGGGTTCCATTGGGACCCAGGAAATCTTAAGGATGATGGCAAGTGAAGCTCTGGAGGCAAGTTCGGTGTGGGCAGATTGATGTAGCTGTTATGTAGGTGGTTCACGTTCAAGGCTCCAGTCCCATGGACGGTAAAAACGTTTCTTCCCGGTTGATCAACAGGCAAGTTTGATGTAGGCAGCGGAGATTGCATCCCCATGGCTGGAGGCCTGGATATTTTAGTTCACATATGAACAGTGATGATCAATGTCTAGTTCTTTGAAACAGATTCTATCGATAACAATCATGAACTTTAGATGTTAATAATTATTATTAAGAGCAAAAGTTGAAAGAAAATAGAACATACAGAATTGATTGCTCAGGGCTGAAGTTGCTTTGCACAGGGATCTGAAGCTGGTCTTGTGGGGCCAAATGAGTATCTTGGTCGATATCGAAGGACTGTGAGCCTCCAATTATGGTTGACACCTCTATCTGCTAGCAGTTGGCAAGAGTTTTATTTCTTGGCAGTATGATATGAAACCCAAAAGGTTAAGAGGCAAGTAACAGAGATGTAAAAGATGAGCATTACTGGAGCAGGTGTGAAGGTCTCTGCAGTCTCCGCCGATGCCGGAATTGGGTCTGCTTTCTGCAATTCAGGAGTGCCCGCCACCAGAGTAGAATTCACGCTCACTTTGTCAGTCAGTTGACGTCTAGACGATTCAAATCACAGGTTAGCCACAACCATAAGTAAGCCAAATAGAAAAAGTTCATAAGTGAACTTAAGCTGAGAAATTATGCTAGACCAAAAGGCTCTGTTTTATTCTATTGAACTTCTCTGCAAATAGCCCATGTATGAATAAAGAGGAATGATTGGTAAAATTCAGCATGACATTTTCAGGATGCATGGAAGATAGGTACTTATAGCACAGCCTTGTGTGTCGAGCGGAATTTTTTCTACCCCGCTATTTTCTATTGATGCACATCAAGTACCTTTTAAGCATGGCTCCCGCAGATTGATCATCGCGATCAGATTCATCAACATGCTCCTTGGGATGACCATCGTGATCACCAGTATCCTCATGAGAAGTTGATCGAAGCTCGCTATGTGCATCTGAAGAGGAAGAGGATGGCGATCCAACTTTAACCAAAGGCTCCTCCACCTGGTAAAAAGATTCATCAATAAAGGAGGCGCAGCTACATTGAACACCAAGCACCAAACATTACCACTTAATTTCGCATTTTACCTTCTGACGGGCACATTCGCGAGCAAATTCATGCGACTGAAATCCACTGAATAAATCTCATCTATTATATAGAGGTCTAACGGGAAAGAAGATCATGGTTCAGATTCTAGTACTTATTTGGAGCATAATAGTTTATGGTTGCGCCCTTGCTTCGAATTTCGGATAAGAAAGATATGTCATTTGTACCTCGAAGGATATAAAAGGAATAACTTTAATTGTTGAGTTATCATCTAATCTATATATGAAATAGAATGTCGGAAAATTTTCAAATAAAGGTCTAAAATGGGACCGTTGTCAAAAAACGAGACAAAATAGACTTTACTTCAAATAAGGCTTTAAAGTGGTTAATTTAATCTCAAATATGGCCCTGAACTCCCCGGCTGGCCAAATCTTAGCCCGCACATCTCACATACATCTTTTGTGAGATACACAGGCTCACCAGCCAGCGAAGATTTGGTTGACCAGTCGACTCGGTCTTTTATTTGAGATTAAATTGGTCACTTTAGGGTTTAATTTGAAATAAGGTCCATTCTAAGTCTATCAAGAAAACATATTCTAAGTCTATCAAGAAAACATACGCACTTTAGACCCTTATTATAAGTTCAAAAAACAGTCTCACTTCAAACCTTTATTTTAACCTCTCACTTAAATGGAGAAACATTTTGAACATTGAATGAGAATTTTTGCCAGATTTTTCCTGTGCAATGGATGATTACTTGGCAAGAGTCTTGTCTATGAGATGTCGCTGTAACCACTTATTCACGAGAGAGATCAGAAAGATCGTCACCCTACCCTTCGCACTTTCCGCCTGTGGAGAAACTCGAGCGAATCAGCTTCTTCCGTCGACATGGCTACTCTGGATATCCGAATTGTCCTGAAAGAGAACAAATCCTATATCAGAAATTAAACTTCTTCTAAAAGAAAGCGGATCCACGCTGCATAAATTATTGTCGATCGATTCATTGGACGAGAAACAAGCGCCATTGGAAAGAGCGATTACTCTTTTCCATATCTTTTCTCTACAAAATCATCTCTTGATGCCTTATTAGATACTACTTAACCATACTAGTTAAGAGATGCTGATGTTCGTGAAGTTTCATGATTCTATAACAGTATGTGGACTTGTTTAATCAGTGGTGAAAAAGAAAACAAGACTTCAGCACATGCATGATGACAGATGACAAACGAGTTGTGGTAGTAGATAGTCATGCTGTCGAACCCTTCAATTGCTTGGCGTGCAAGACATTTTCGTACTTTGTTCTGCAGCCTCACAAGAACACGAGGGATAAATAAATTAAAAATAGCTTATCAAAAGAAAATTTGCTTTTTCTGCATGATTTGAGCCTAGAGATCTTTCAAATTGTTCAAGAAAGAACAAATGAACCGGTGACTCCAGCTAACCGACCAGGCAAGTGATCACAGATACCTTAAGGCCTATAGATATGGAGAACAGACTCTCGAGCTTAGCTGAAAATGACGGACTACTAACCTCCAAGTTGTACTCGCCAGCCACACCAAATGGACCGACCAAAATTCTCAAGCAGATTGGTCTAGTCTAAAATGAGGGCCTCTATATACAACCTTTTCTTTGGCATTCCAATTTGGATTCTGTCCATATATGATCCGCAATCTGCACTGCATTTCAAGGATGGGAAGGGTCATAAATACATGACAATTTCAGGAAAATGTCAAATGAATCTGACGTGGCACCATCGCAGCCGACCATCTCAAACATATCCAAGGTTTCTAGGCTTTTCTTGGTGGAGACAATTTGCAGCCAGCCAAGTTTGGTCATGGCTTGAAGCAAATATGGTGCGATTGCCTTAATTGGGATGGAATTTTCCCTTTTCTAAAGTTTCCCTAGACGTCTGGTCAATGAACCTCTCCCGGTGGAAAGACCTTTTGATGGTAAGGACATAGTGCATACCACAATTCATCAGAAAGAGAAAGAAGATAGATGAGTTGCATCTGATTTTGTAATAACAGTTTATGGTAAGTAGGATGACTTTGGCTGGCATACTTATAAAGCCATATGAAAATTCAGTAGCTGTACCAAAAGCAAAAATGGAATTCAGCAACAGCCACATTACGTGACCAACTAAGCAACTTCTGTTGGTATCATGTTACTCCTAATATATTTGTATCGGCATCACATTTAGAAGAAATCCGATATCGAGAATTGGCAGAGAACTCTCAAGAAGCACCTTTTCCATTGCTTTCTGTATTACAGCGTTACGGAAAGCTTGTCAACGGGAAGATGATCTCTCTCATTAATGGCAGATACGGATCTAGATTTTTTTTAACGGCTTTACGTACTTGCAATAAAGATTAAAGAAGTATATCGGTGACCTACTTTAGTAGATACGGAACTAGATTTTTCTTGATGGATTTACGTATCTGTAATAAATGACGAGCGCCTTTCCCAGTTGATTCTTGCATTATAAGCGAAAATCATCCGTCCCGCAATAGGCATGAATCTAGAAGGGTTTTCATGATATCTGCTGCTTGTTGCCCCCTTCGTCTTAAGTAAGGGAATCTGACGAAATATTTGTAAATGAAAAGTTTGCTGCTAAATGCAATCCAAAAGTTAAAGTTGGTCGGTCCAACATGATCGAGCACTAAGAAGTAGTTTTTATGAACAATATCGACCGTCATACAGTATATTTCTCGAAGAAAGATATATTCTGTTTGTGTTATTACAATACAATGTTGTGGCTATTTCTGTTCTTTGTATTCTATACGTGCCAACTGGTGTTTTTAGGTTGTTTAGTTTCTTTATCCATCGTTAGAAGCATAGCCTTTTGGTAAACCAAATGTACTTCTGGCATCATGTCAAATGATCAAGTTGTCAACAACCGCTACCATTGATCACCAGCCCTTCCAGTAAGAGGCTTTCAGAATTTCCTCCAAATCGGACAGGAGACCGTGGGTCACCTGTCTAATCATCTACTTTTGCAATGTATGGAAAAGAAATCCATTTGCAAACTTGGCAGTGCCTATGTTAATCTGCAATCAAACAGAAAAGGATAGTCGCCTTGGGCGAATACTCTATATCCTTGAATGTCACGCACTTTATCAGTTGATAATATCATATGTCGCTGCTGATTAGCACCCTTTACATGGTCATTTGCAGGTTCAGTTGTTGACGGTTGGACCATCATGCACTGGCTGCACCGATGTCATTTCCCTTCTTGTTATATGTATTCTAAACCGGTGATCAATGTGAATATCAGTTTGAGTTGAGAAGATAATGTTCTTTTGCATATCAACTGATCTAGTAGCATTCTGCACACCTGACATCATTTCTACAACCTTCATGATGTAACAATAACATTTGGATGGTGTTTAAACAAAAGCTTTGAGCTTTATTAACATATGAAGAATCAAACTGATGTGCTATTACAAAGATCAAAACAGCTTACATCAATTTGACATAACATAAGAAATCAAATGTCTTCTGAGGGGAGAATGAAAAGGGAAAATCCAATCACAGAAAAAGTAAATCGACCAAACAGCATAGATTCCAGTTGACTTCTCGAATGAGTAAAGATTTATCATTACTCAAACGTCATTTTTAGAATTCATTGAGTCTTCAACCTCAGAAGCAGTCTCTTTGAGGGATTCCTTAGTCTCTCTAGTCTTGTCAACAACGGTGTCCCGAGCATTGTTCCAAGCATCCTGCAGCTTTTGTTTTGCTCTCCCAGTCAAGTCTTCAGTTGCAGATCTAGGACCAGTTGAGTAGTTTGATGCTGGTGTCACCTGCACAAATTACTCAATATTCAAATCCGGGAATTCAAGTGTCTGTTGGTTTACAATTTATGAAATATATCAATCAAGCAAGGAGGGTAAGTACATTATCTGTTGGCGTCGATGATGCAGCCGGGTTTGAAATGCTCTCATTGGATTGTGATGTAGCTCCTGGTACAGACGAGTCTCTTGCAGTCGGACCCCCTTCAGTCTAGGATACAAAAGAAAAATATTAGTATGAGCTTTGTCACCGACTCACCAGCCAGAAAATAAAAATTGCAATCATGTCGCAAAAATTAATTTATGAACATTTTGATTGTAACTGGTGCGTAAACAACTTTGTATCGACAACACAAACATCAAAATGATTAAACAAACTAAACACCACTTAAGGTATCACGGATAAATAGCCAATGCTAGCACCTCGGAAAGGAACGGCTATTACAAAGATCAGGAACCAAAAGAAACCCTTTGATGAATGTTTGCAGGTTCATTGTGCGCACGCGCGCACGCTCTCTGAAGAAACGGAGGACAGAATTTGATGCTGGGTCGTCCTTCAAGAGGACGAGGGCATTCAAAATTTACCTCGATGGACCTGGTGATGACCTTAGGAACCAAGATGCTGCTCTTGGCCAAGTTAGCTCCAGCATGAGCCAGCTTGGGATTCTTTGCGGCGTGGAGGACCCCGTAACTTGCCATGTTTCACTGCTAGGAATTGCAAACGGAGAAGGTGAGAGTAACGATCTGATTGCTCTCACTTCAACCCGAGTGATGATTTTATAAGGAGCAAACGGGAGTCCGCTCTGTTGCTCTAGCAAAGGTTAGAGAGCAATTTTCGATAGCTGAGCTAATGCAAACACCATGCATCTGGAATATGACCCGGTATTGTAGGCCTGGTCGTTCGGTTTTTGACCGACGCATTCCCTGTTCTGTCGGTACGATATTCTCAAGGACATTTGCAAGATCTAGGGACAGAGCTTCTGGGCTTTCCTATGATCTACCCCACAAATTCTTTTCCTTCTATTTTCTGACACCACCAAACTTCAAAATAGAGACGTGATGAAATTGGGCGTTTTAAGGGTAGAATTAGGGATCTGATCGAGGGTATTCTTTGTAAGATATCTCAAAGATGACATTCACAGTTATCTTCATCTATCTTACTCAGCATCACACGGGAAGTACCTATGCCAAACATTACATAATGCTAAACCAATCACTGCTACACTTCATAGTCTTTTTAACTGTTTTCCATTGCCACATGACAAATCAGCAGAGCACGAATTCTGAAACACCAATAGCCACAGCAAAGTCAAACGAGGTTTCAACATTTTCTGTCTCGTCCCTAGCATGAAACGCTTGTCAAGACGACGTAGATTAAAGTTTCTTTTGCCTGATAGCAGTAAGACTATTTGTGACTGCATCCATATCAACACTGGCAGAGAACTGGCTTCACAAACAGCAGTGATAACAGTGACGAAGAACCGATGATGGTCGAATGCTCAACAGATCACCGATAACAGTGACGGAGAACCGATGATGGTCGAATGCTCAACAGATCACCAACGGGACTAATCACCTATTTCTTCCCATATCATGTCAAGCATTTTGTGATATAGATTGGTCGAATGCTCAAGCTCTCTAAGACTTTTCAAGGAAAAGAAACTAAGTAAAGACATCCAAAAGTGTCTGAAAATCACCCCCTTGGGAAACAGTCTTACTAGCAATCTGTGCTTCTTTGCCGTCTTCCACATCTAGTGCTCCCAGCACAAAAACAGAGATAAAACAACTAAAAGTGGACTCTCTATCTACTTGACTCCAACTACCGACATGAGAAACCGAAGCTTCTTGTTCACTTCCACAAGGTCTGAAGTATCCTTCAACGAGTCAGGCGGTTGGACACCGGTAAAGATATAGAGATATTTCAGTTCCTCGATGCATGACGCCTGCAGTTTGGCCTCGTATCCAACTATCT
This sequence comes from Eucalyptus tenuipes, assembly GCA_014182365.1. Taxonomy (NCBI): domain Eukaryota; kingdom Viridiplantae; phylum Streptophyta; class Magnoliopsida; order Myrtales; family Myrtaceae; genus Eucalyptus; species Eucalyptus tenuipes. The sequence continues at coordinate 12,252,286 of CM024544.1, read as the reverse complement.
TACGCATCGCCTCAATCTGTTGCCATAACTTTTCCTCTCCATATATCTCCTGGTCCTGCAAAAAAGAGTGAACAAGTTAGCATTTATCATCCCAGCCTTAAATGTGCTTTATCAATTCACACATGATTTACAGAAAAAAAAAACGATCACTTTCTTCCAGCCCATTTTGGCCTGCTCATTTACAAGCATAGAATTCCTCAAGTGGAGTAATTTCCTAGTAAAATAATTGTAATCTTGTGGAACCACTACCAACTGTTATAAAAACTTAAGCTATTTGATGAAAGCATGTTTTAATATTTAAATTCTTCACATTTCTCTCATGCATAGGTGAGAATTTATCCTTAAACTAAATCATGAAAACATATAATAAGAGAGACAAATAGTGGCTAGAAAGATTTGAACGCATAATCAAGAGTTCTAGTACTATGAAAAATTTTAAAGAACCGCTATCAACTATTTTAAAAGCTGATAAATAAAGATGTAGTTTGATATATAAATCCACCAAGAGATCTACATTTTTGTTGTTCTCCGAAGACATAATTCAGGAAAAGCAAAATCGTAACTGGATCAAAATGTAGATGATGAAGGAGATTCTTTGAAATGCAAAATATCTCATAGCAACAGAATTTCATAATGATTGTCCAAACTGCAAACAATTTTAATTACAAAAGTTGACCAATAAGCAGGTACTTCTTTGAATAATCACTCTAGAACTTCAGATATTTTCTGATCCTAAGACAACGGTACATGGTGCAAATTGGTAATTTTTTCCCACCAATAAAACATAATAGCTCTTGAACTCAATGAGTCCCGCCAACAATGATACAAGCCAGTTTGATTGCTTCCAGTATTGTGCAATGAGCTTTATGCATGTTAGGAAGACAAATGATGACTGACCTCAACGAAAGATGGAGAAATGCCTCTTTCATCTTTTAACGCTGACGAAGCAAGAGATTTAGGAATCTTTGCTTCTCCGATACCCAAACTGTTTTCCTGAACATTTCCTGCATTATGGATTACTAAAATCATTATCTGAGTGTTTCTCATCGCAAAATTAACAATTGTTAACTAATAGAAGCTACGGGCATCCTCAACCACTACCTTTAGAAGTTCCTTGTTTGAGTCTTCCAACATCCAACTTAGTGCTAGTTTTATCCTTCCCATAGTCAGCAATCATCTTTTCGCTTTCTTCCCTGATTGGTTTCTTGTCTTCTACAACAGGACCAGCCACTTTCTTATCCTGATCAGAGTGAGCATTCCCACTTTGCTCTACTTTATGCGCATCTGTTTTGCTGGGGAGAATCTCGATTCTCTTTTCTTCAGCTTTATCCTTTTTTCTACCTTTTCTTTTGCCCTTCTTCCCATTATTTTTAGCTTCAACTGGTATATCCATTTCATCAGCAGCTCCATGCATTCCTTCAGGTCGCATCTTCTCTTCCACCACTGGATTATGAGGTTTTCCCTCGACAGAAAATATTTCTATCAACCTCCTAGTCTCTCTCACCAAGTCATCTTCCCCAATGTTTTGCAGTCCCCCACTCTCCAATACAACCACATTTGTCACTTCAAGAGGTGCCCCGATTCGGTCAAACTTATTGCTGTCATTCTCGTCCACTTCTAGTGTAAGTAAAACGCCCTGCATCTCATCCCTTGGCTGCTTAGACAAACTTCCCACTATTATGTCATCATCTTCCTTCATTATTTCGCGAACCTCCGAACCTAATTCCTTAACCATACCCCTATTATCATAAGTATCCCTGACCATGGTCTTCTCTTCTTCATTTCCTTCAACCGATTCAAACCTCATCTCAAGTTGTTCTTTTATGTCCTCAGTTTGCTCTACTTCCTCCTTCCCATATCAATGTCTCCTCCAAACCCAACCTCCTCCTCCTCCTCCTCCTCCCCAATTCCTTCCTCATAAGGAGTTGGAAGCAACATACTCATGAGCTTCTCAGAGCAAGCATAACTTGTAAAGAAGAGTCCATAAGGAATGGAGACAGCAACCCCTAGTGCAGAGACTACCACAAGAGGAGGAAGAACAAACGGGGCAGAGGAGATAACCATGCCTGTGACCAGAACCTTCTTTCCAATTGCTACTCCCTTATTCCATAACCAACTAACTTTGCTGCCGTCTGCTTCAGAGGACTCGATATCCCAATCCATGCTCGGTTCATCCATCCTGCCAAAACAATTTCACCTCTAAGAAATGAGAACAAATGCTTTAAAAAGTATAATGAGTGTGTTGCCCAAAGGGCTCTCCTAGTCCCTCTGCATCTAATTTTTGCATAAGTAACGTAAGGAACAAAAGTAAGGCTACAGATGTTGCTATCTCTGGGTTTATGCAGAGACTGCTGCAACCAGGAAAACAGTAAGCAATGCCACAAACATATCTAGAACGAATCGCTATTAAAAAACGAACTCACCTCATGGGAAGTCTTCCCAGTTAAAAGTTTCCAAACAAAAGCCTGAACTATATCTATTAATTAGGCAGTGAGGGTGCCATTTCTATTAGCTCAAACCTAATCCCATCTTTGTTGGAAAGAGAAACCTCTAACATCTCCTGTCGCATGCACGCCAGCAAACAATGGTGTGATTAAAATATCTTGCACTGTTCATGCTGGGCTGATAACAGCAAATTCCATCTTTGGTAATAAGTTCAAACAAGATGTCATCAGAGAAGGATTTTCATTGGACGTCTCAATGGCATAGATTTCAACAGCATACATACATATTCATTTTTTATGTTCGAGCATTGTGGAACTCTAGTACCCCCATTTCTTGAATTAAAATTGACCAAATCAGTTTGAACTAATTTAGCCGCTAATCTTCTCACGTCTCCCCATTTTGCAGCACACAAAAAAAATCTCAAGTTTTGACCAAGACTAATACACAACTAATCATAGGCATGAAATGCTGTATCTTATGCAAACAAACAGCCATGCTGAACAAAGACAATGCCCGCAACAGCTTCAATCTCCCAATACACAACTTGTGACGCCAGCTAAAAAGGACTTAACATCTCTGACACTAGGAGATAGGAAAGAGAAGCCTCTGTGGGTTTACCTGGGTAGATAAGCAGCTGTTTGAGTGCTGCTAATTTGACTGTGTAGATCCCATTGGAACTGAAATCTTGAAGCAGAGGGAGAGAAGGGTTTGAAAGTGAAGACTGGTGAGAGCATAAAACCCTGGCAAGCTAAGGAAGAAGAGGAAGAAGGAGAAGAGGATAAAGTTTGATGCAGAAAGAGACTTTGCAGAGGACACGCGGTGGAATGGGCTTTCACTGACAGTCTTGCAGGCAAATGGAGGAGGAGCCACCTGTTGCATGTTCCATGCAATGGCCCTCGATTTGCCTATGGTCAATCCCATTTCCATTCTTTATTTCCTTGGTTTTTCCTCTTTTCCTTTTACTTTTTATCCCATATGTGATTCTCGTTTCATTTCTTGTTGAACTATATACCACCATTATCCCACGCTTGATGGAACTTTTAGACCTGTTTACATTTTCTTGATTCAAGATGGATCCCGTACTAATAAAAAAGGTAGAACATGGTAAAAATGTTTATATGCTTGTTATCCTAGGTAACGTTACATCATATGATTTGTCATGCCATGTGAGTTGAAATCACTCATTTTTTTGTGGATTTGTTACCCTATATATTAATGTCACATGATGTATGCTTCACATATAGTTTCTTTTGAGTTAAATAAGGGAATAATTGAACAAGGGAATGCTTGTTTGGACAATCTAAACATAGGTGTCGGATTTTTATTTGCACAAATGGCGCTAGTGGGCTCATGTGATGTTGAGTAGATATTACATCAATGATTGTAAATAATTAAAGGGATAATTCCATTTTTGGTCCTATAACTAGTGAATTGTACAATTACATCCTATGACTCTTGATTTGTGCAATCAAGTCCTATAGTTTTAATACAATATTCAACATAGTCCTCTTGGGACTCGAGACTAGAAATTTTGAACAAATTGATGATTGGACTTATGCCATTTTACTAAGATGATGGTAAGTATTAATGTGCATTTAGTCTGTCAATTTGAAAAATGTACGTGACCTTTTGACATCGATAGATAAAGCAAGATGATGAGGCAACAAGTCATGAAAATCAAGGAACAACAAGACACCATCAATTATTTGATGGGAATTTGACTACTTCTCGTGGAGGCGTGCTGTGAAAGTAGGCATTACTCGAAGTTGGTCGCTGGCTCAAGCATGGCGAGCGTCCCGAGTCGTGGTTGCGTCGCTCAAATCTCGAACTTTCTAATCTGTCTGTGAGAGAGAGATTCGTTGAGGTGAGGGCAACTACCATACTGTCGTCACTCTCGCTTGAGGTAGCTACAGCCGCCACGTGCCTGTCAACGTCGTCCAGGCCCCTAGCAGTAGCACAGCCGGCTTACAATGGTCGATTGCCTATGAAGAGCAACCACCACAAGGTACGTGGTCACGTGGTCACATCTCAACAAGATCGGAGAGAGTTGAAGAGGTGGTCGCCGCTGTTGCGGAGGCTACAAGGCCAGCAAGACCAGCAAGACCACCAGGAATGCCGTGGTCACATGGTCTTGTGCCAAATCGTAGGAGGGTCTGCAAGGTGATAACAGCGGCGATTGCCATTGCTTGATGCTACAAGACCGCAACCATCGTCAGTGGCTGTTGTTGTGCACATAGAGAGAGTTTGTTTTGGAAACAAACAAATAAAAATTTCTAGTTTAATACCATACTTGGTAATTTTAAGATAAGAAAATAAATGCTGAAAGGTTGCCTAAGTAGGAGCTATTAACTCGGAAGTAGTTGGTGACTCAAATAGACAAAAGTTGGTAAGCCATCCAAATTAAAATTGCTAATTTATATAAGAAGTAGATTCTTTGAATAATTAGTAGGTCGTGTAAATTAAAATTGTTAAAATATCATAAAATTTTGTAATGTTGAACAATCAAATAAAACTTGGTAAGTTTATAAAAAAGATGGTAACTTATTAAGTCACAAACAATTTCCATATTCAATTTTTTACTAACAATTTTGCAAAATTGTCAATTTTTACAGCAATTTGTCGATCATTGATAGGTTATCCGTCTTGTTAAGGAATAAATAGAATTTTGGACTATATTGCAACTTTTAGGAAATGCCTTTAGTACAATATCTAGTGTGTTTGGATACTCAAAACAATTTTGCAAAGTGTTGAAAAGAAAAAAAAAAAAAAAGAAAAAAAAAGAAAAAAGGGAGGAGATAAAATCTCGTGGCTTTATTGGTGGAGACGGCCATGTATGACAAACACTTTATAACCCCACGGGCTCCAGCAACGACGCCGCCGGGAGGCCACGCGACCCACGTGACCTCCTAAGGCCGCGACCCACGCGACGGGGGTGCGTGGCGACGGCGGTGGGTGGTGAGTCGCAGCTTTTAGAAATTTGACTCACGTAATTTTAATGAACAGTAATTTTTTAAGGATAAAACAAGAAAACGAAATTATTGCAACATCAAATCATTTATTAAAATGCCGAATACAAAATTTTCAACACTTCACAGCACAATCCATCATCACCGAGCTGCTGTTGTTTATAACAGCAACACTTTTAAAGTCACAACAGCTTTTATTTGCCGATAATTTTGACATGTTGCAACATCAAATCATTTATTACCGAATAAAAAAATTTCTTCACTTTACAGCACAATCCATCATCGAGCAGCTGTTGTTCGCCCAAAACCATGCCGAAGTGATGCCATTTTAATGATGGAAGTGAGTCTGCTGCACCCACATGCTCTGTAAATCCCCCTGGACAAGTTCAGCAATGCGTCCTCTCATGAACCTCAAGCTAATGTAAAAGAACCCACTTTACGGTTGGTTCATAAACATTGCAGTATCTGGTGGAAGAGATCCAACTCATTACGCTGCCGGCAGAAGGTCCTTTTCTTTCTTAATCATCTGATCTTTGCTTCTTGCTCTGTCTCTTTGCCCTTGTTTTAATTTTTCGTCTGATGAGTTTGCTATCAGACAATGGAAGCAAGGGCATCAGATTGTAATCATGAGAAGGAAAGGGACAGACGAGATGGATTGTGGAATGTTCATGACTGGTGATGAATTGCTCCCCAACTACTTTTCATATAATAGCAACAACAATTTTACAAAAGGGTGATGGAATAAAGTGCCAGACGAGTGCATACGAGGAGGTTCTGGATCTTGCTGGTGTAATGAGGTTCTCCACGTGGATTGGCTTTTATTCTTTCCTGTCAAATCGCAGATCGCATTAGACAGCAAGAGCCCCTTTTCCCCCTCCATCTTATAGTGGCCGCATAAAGCAAATCTTGGTGCTTCTGTCGATGCTTAACTAGGGAGGTAATTAACTTCATTCTTTCTCATCCTTGCGCCGTGTCAAAAGATAACGTTATCAATTCCAGGAACAAAAGAAAGGGAAAGGAAGGAAAGAGTCGGAGGTAACCCATCGTTCCATCTTTGCTCAGCTCGCTTTGCTATGAAAGGATGGGAGAAAAAGCCACCTACTTTCGGAAGCGAGCGTGTCCATTTATGCTAAGAAATCACAAACACGCTTTCAATCTGCGGCGATGCAGCTCCTCGGCATATTTTCATTGAATTCCACGCGGCTCGGGTTGAAGATCTGGGCGGTCGTGTCAATGGAGGGTCAAGCCAAAGTTTTGTCCTTTCTGTTGCTGTCGCCCGGTCTGGTCTGAGACTGCTCCGTCCAACAGCTCTCCACGAGGTCTACTTTCTTGCCTATTGCCAACTCCTCCATTTCCCCGAAGCCAACGACAGTACGGAAGAAAAATCTCTCCCTCTCTCTCTCTCTCTCTGACTTGCAGGCGGAGAAAATTCCTTTCTTCCTCTTCATTCCATACGCGGTCATTCATGAATTTCTGCTGACCCACCTTTGAAAGTTTCATTCAACCCAACCCAATACGGTGTTCCTTCCTTTAACTCTTGCGCTCATTCGTTCATTCGAAACGAACGCCAAATTCCGTTCCTTTTTGGCTCCGATCCAGGTCCCCTGTTCCCAAGCTGCGAACTTTGCAACCCCTTCGCCTTCAAACTGCTCCTCCTCGATCTGGGTCGCCGCGAAAACTCTCCCATGGCGTGCCCATCGGGTTCGGTTCTCTACAACGGCACGCTCTGCGCCTGCCCGCCCGGGCGCCTCTTGAACGTCACCGCCGACGCCTGCACTCTGTTCACGGCCAACACCACCATCTCCGTCGACAACGGCGTGGATTACTACGCCATAAGCTTCCCCGAGACCATATTCTCGTTCGATTCGATCAAGAGGTTCACGCAGTCGCAGGCCTTGTTCTTGGAGGCCACGGCGGTCCTGCTGCTGTCCTGGCTTTCGTTTTGTATATTCATGAGGTTCATGAAGGTCGGAGATGGTAGGAATGCGTGGTTCCAGATTCGGTGGTGGATTAGTCGTTTGGATATTTGCTTCTCCACCAGGCATTGGCTGGTAATGGATCTTCATTCTTTTGCTCACGAAAAATCCTCTGTAGATTGAAGAATGATCAGCTATATCCAGTTTAACAATCCTGATGTGGCTATTTTGTTTGCTCAAATTTCAACTAGATAGCAACTCGAAGCTGAATCAAGATGTTAATTTTTGCAATGCCCCCCGGGTTTGGCTTTGTTCGTTTTGTCGTGGATATTTTAGTCCTCTCCTTTTCGGACTTTTTACTCTGCCTCTTTGCTGAGCGTAGTTGATTCCATTGGAAGTGATTGATTTTAGCTGATTTTGGACCTTTCACCACTCGTAGGGGTTAGCCTGTGTGGAATCATCTGTTTAATTTGTTGCCTGGTAGTGGTAGGTCTTAAGTTCTCTTCTAGAGATAGATACTCTAGGTAATATGCTGCAAAGTCAAACTTCTGTTGGAAAAGATGAAGATGTTCTACTCTGGGTGTTGTCACGTGTACCTTCCCTTCTTCATCAAAATTTGCACCTGCTGTGGTGGTATTTAAATGCCAATGGACCACTGCCTCCATCAGCTTCCTCCGTTGACATCCGATAGGAAAGGGGATATGACACAACCGGCTAGTGTGATCTATTTGATAGCTGACGTTACTGGCACCCATTAAGTGACATCCACATATCTCTTCCACTTCATCAGCCAACCTGCCCATGAGCTCTCCTCCACCTCACTCTTGAAGATTAAGACCGCCAATGGGACCAAATTTCTCATAGAATCACGTTTACAATTTGTTAATTGGACTTAACTCACCCAAGTAGCATAGGGCAAGTGCTGTCAAGTACATTAATCTTTCCAATAATATGTTCTTCCTATTTTGACACCCTAGGAAATGGCTGTATCAGCTTGATATTCTTGTTTGATAGCAGTGGAGGACTTGCATTTCCTGCCCTGCATTTGTCAGCACCAATTGATGTAGTCTCATGGGTCCTTGTTTGCTCAACCAGCTGCAGTCAATTATTTCTAAGTGTCCTTTACAGCAGCTTTAAAGTGACAAACATCATAATAAATCAGAAAATATCTGCTCTTTAGTATAGAATGAAACTTAGCAAATCCGATGGATGCAGCAATGCTTCTCAGACTCTTTTTCAAGTCCTTATATTTGCCTTGAACCATTTCTTTTCTCTTATCCCCTTTCTCGATTTGCAGTTTTCCTTTTAGGATCTGCTTGACAGATCCATAATGGTCAGTGCTTCATTCGGCTTTAATTTTATGTAGGAGGATCAAAAAGTTGTTAAGAAACGCAAAACAGAGCTTGGTGGCACACTTTCAATTGCAAGTTGGATACTCTTTACTGGGTTGTTTGCTGCGTAAGTGTGCGATAGTATGTCCTTTCTTCACCCTTGCTGACCTTTTATAAGTTAAATAGCATTTCAAAATATATTAGTTTTCATCCTAGGTGGTTTGGTCATATTGGAAGATATTGTTGATTGGGTTCTCAGTTTTTTCTCAGGTTGCTCTACCAAATTGTCTGGAAGAGAACCATCGAGATTCATAATGTAAGGGCAACAAATGGACCTGATCTCGCTTCCTTCAACAATGACATGGAATTTAATATTACTACTGTTTCTAGTATGAGCTGTTCAAACTTGCGGGGTACGTACACCTTAGTTATGGGGAGTCCTGGCTTGGTAGACTATAGGGTTGCTCCTCTGTCAAGCTTTGCAAATTTCTCTTGTCATAATACCAGCGAAGGGCCAACCATAACACTCAGGTGCAGCAATTGTCAGCTGTCTCAAGACAATTATTACATTTCATGGCAGTTTGTTGATCTACCAAATAATCCTGCCACTGCAGTGGGATTCCGATTCAATCTTACCTCGAACGCACATGGCACTGAAAAACATTTGAGCTTTGTAAGTGGTACCCTGAGGAATGGGAGCGCTGATGATAGGCCCGTTGCCTTCAGAGGCAATACTACAAATTTGCTGAAATTTAATTTGTTCCCAAGGATATACCATAATATAGACGATCTCAGGCTCATCCAACCACTATTCCATGAATTTCTTCCTGGATCAGTTTTTCGGGATGCTTCTCAACTTCAAGCCTCCCTGGAAAGTTCTAATGGGATCATCAACACTACATTATATATCAACTTTCTGTCTTCGTATATTGTCGAGATTGACGATCAGAGTATTATGGGCCCTGGTAAGTAACTTGATTGCAGTGTAGACATGAAAACTTTACATTACTAAAAGCCAATATAAGGTTCTTGCCGCACGGTTAGATGAGGTGTATTTTTTTGATTTATTGACACCCATATGTCATTATTTGGATGCCAACCTAAGGTGAATTGATAGAGCTAGAGATACTCTGCATAGAAGATTATGCTTGCTTTTGTGATTGTGATTACTGAGCCCATTTGTGCTTCTATTGATCTTGGAGCTTTGGATTTGCCCTCGTTTCGCATAGACAGCATAAAGTATGGCATCTACGAGAAAGATAGTTTGGTAGAGCAGAGGACGTGTTATTGGGATTCCGGTTGCTTGCCTACAACTAGATAAGAACTGGTGGCCAATTAGCTATCTGCTTCTATATAAACCGTGCTTCTTCTTTATCCTTGAGTCACTGTTATTTTATGCTGTATGTTTAGTTTATGGTTCACAGCCATGTCGTGAATCTAAAATCGCCTTTAAATAGCTTTAAAAAGATTAAGTCCTCTTGTCAATGATAAGGCCAATGATGTGGTTTAAAATGATTTATCACTTGATGTGGCTTGGTTAATGTCACTTATTGGACTTCCTTGACCCTGTCTTAGGCTTACCTTGTGCTGCTAAAGATGGTCATGGATAAGTGACTTGAGACACCATTGCTCTAGCGAGCAGATAGCTTGTGCCCTTTGCTGTTTTATTTTTTTTTATTTTTTTATTTATTTATTTTGTATAAGCTGTATTTGTTTGTGATCAGCAGAGACTAGCATAACCTGATTTGCTAATGCTTGCCCAATAAAATAATTTCTCCATCCATTAAAAATCATCTCCCTGTTACAGGCTTGCAGTAAATATCTTTATCCTTTTTTTTATCTTTTATGATGAAACTTTCTTATTTTTTATTTTATTTTCCTGAATATGACATTTTATTATCTTTTGTGCAGTAAGTTTCCTTGCAGACCTAGGTGGCCTTTATTGCATCAGTATTGGCATATTCTACTACTTCTTGGTGCAGGTGCTGTTCATGTCCTTTTTCATGTATTCTTTCCTGAAAGTTAGGGGTTGTGATGAATGAATCATTGATTGTAGAAAACAAAATAAGGTCTTCAACAAGGTCCTTATAATTAAATCAGACTCTAAGCTTCTTTGTACTTAACCTTATTCATCTTTCACTTAGAATGTTGGTTGCTTGTGCAGTTGTCCTTTACCCTGAGGATTGCTCAAGTATTCATGCCTTATTCCCATTTCTAAAGTAGTAAATTGCCTATGATTTGTTAACATGCCCCTTCTCCTTTTTTTCTGTTTTTTTCTGCAGTGTGAATACAGGGTCAAGAGACTGCGCAATGAAGATGCTGTTCTGCGGCAAATTAGACACCGGCTGAAAGCTCAAGAACGCTGGGATAAAGTAATTCTTTTTATAGTTTGAAGCAACTTCTCGTATACATATGGTAATTCAAAATTTCCTTTTGGTTTCATGTTTTTAAATATAATTAACAATTTTTCATGCTTCTTATTGGACAGTTGCGGAAATATGTAATGTTCACCTGGGATTGCAAAGCACTGGAAGAGAACTATAAAAACAGCACTATTGAACCACATTGTAGCAATTGTATGATGCATTCAGTTCGAAGGAGTGGCCCCCTTCATACCAGCAGATCGAAGAAGCAATCGCATAGAAATGGGTCTATTAATCTTAGCAAGAAACTTAGCTTACCCAGGAAAAAGGTACAACAATTGATTGCTGGATGCAGTTAAATTTTTCACACTAGACTAAATGTTGTTCGTATTCTTTTTGTATGCAGAATGCTGCCCCAGAGTGTACCCAGTTGCAGGAGGTAAGCACTCATTTAGCAGGATCAGGAAACCAGGACAGAATGTCAGAATCAAGATGTGACAATGTATGTATTTTGTTTCCTGGTAGAGCAAGAGTTTGTTAATATGAAGCCAATAACCCTACACCCTATTGGAGCTAGTTTTCTTGAATGATTCTTTTACAACTACACGATGCAGGGTGCACGATATACCATTTCATGGTTGCCTTTTCTATCATTTAGCTCTATTGAATGCTAGTGCTTAGATCCAAGGTTTTGGTTCTGTGTAGGTTAAATGGGGCGGGGGATTTTTAGGAATCAGACTTAAGACCTCCAGGATCTTAGTAAGGATGGACCATCACTAGGCAAATCATGTCTATCTCATGTTAAATTATTAGGAAGCTTTAGTAATCTGAAAAGGAGGCTTATGGCGACATTTGGATGGAGTTCATACTTTGGCTCATCAGCTGGACTGATTTGATAATAATCACCAATGAATAGGCTCAAAAGTGCAACATGACAATTATTTATAGCATTTCCAGTTACATACAAAAGATTACGCCCAAACACAGCCTTTCATCATACGGGCCTAGGTGGCTGTGGCTATTAGCAATGTATTTTCTAGTGGTTCAAATTATGTGGAGTTCAATCAGGCAGCTTTCCAGATGAAGTTCCAAAAATGTTAGAAAAAATAAAGCAAAATGTTCACTCAAGGTGATTTTGACAAAGAAACTTTGAAGATGTATTTATGTCTTCAATTCAGTAGAGGGCATTAATATGTGGGCATTCTTGGATGATGTGTGCAAAACATTGGATTAACGTTATGGATTGTCAAAGTTCATAGAGGTTTGGCAAGTCAGTATTTCATAGAGGTTTGGCAAGTCAGTATCTCCATATGTGATGTCATCCTCAGCAGGGTTGTAAAAGTTACCGCAAATGCTTCCAAAAACAGTGTTAATTCTGGACTTGTGCTGATTAATGAATGAGATGGTTCTTTTGAGTGCCGAAACTTGACGTGGCTAAACATTCTTCTGCAAATGATTAAAATGCAATGAGTTACCCAGTTGCATTTTTTTTCACTTTCATTGAGTTAGCATTTTTATTGATTGCCAGCCACAGAAACACGAGCTCTGTTCCGCGGTTGATAAGAAGCAGCATTCTATTGAATTACAGGAGAAAATTACCTCTTCAGCATCAGTTCTCTCTCTTACTGATGATCAACTCATTCCACCGTTGCCAGTACCAGGTAACAATGACAATTTCTGATTTTGCTTTGGCTATTTGATTTTGTTTCTCAACTGTTTGGTCTTGTAAGATGTTCATTTGATTGGTCGTGCTTTATTACTGTCTATCGTATGAAGATGTATGATTGTTTCTCAAATGTATGGACAATAAGTTCTGTTTTGCTTCATGATTTTTGTTCTTATCACTGCCCAACTCAGTAATACTGCTCTCGTAATACTCTTTTCAAGGTTCCTTCTACTTATGTTGTCTTTTATTTTTCAGAATTGAAGGCTGGTTCTGACATGGATATGACTGATGTCCAGAAGAATATTATGCTTTTGTACGAGTACAATGCCATGTTGAGGGAAAAGTTAGTTGCCACCCATTCTATGCTCCGTGATCTGGTGACAGAACCCTCATCTGCAATGTCAAGAGACAAAAGATGACAGCGTGCATTCTGATTCTAGACATCCCCTTTGCTCATACTCCTGAAAAATGCACAAGGGTGGATAAATGACATGTCACAGGAGATGATGCTGCATATTGAGCTGAACGGTCAAGCAGGCTTCGTTTTGCATGATTCAAGTGTTTCCTCTGGTGAGCCAGCTGACCATTTCAATGAGAATGCTGGGGGTTCTGTTCAATTCTGTCGGCAACTGCTGCCTGATCTGCAGTAAAATCTGATTTTTTTGAATGACTGATGCAACAAGTTGCTCAATTTTGTGGCTTGAGTTGTGCGGGAGAGGTTTATCCTGGAATTCAATCTTGCACTCTCGTTTGCAAATTCATGAGGTCAAATGTACGATATTTAGGAAGCCAATAGAGAGAATAGTCGATTTATGTATCCAGCAGATCTTCAGAATTATTGATATGTAATATTTTGCTGTTTTCTGCTGATTCACATGACTCTAATATGCAACTTCTCTTTTCCCGTAGATTACTAGGTTTTGGCCACAGAACGACTTGGATTGTCACAGAAGATGCTTTGACAATAAAACTCAGAAGGCCTAAATTGAATAGACTTTGGCTGACAAATGGAATGTCATCCTGTTCGATATCTCTATTTGGCATACTATAGAGGATCCAAAAATGCGTATCTAGAAAACTTTTAGCATATATTATAAATGGAGACATGGATTCCATCTTATTTAGATTAAGGAGAAACTTTCTATTGCATTTTAGTAACTTCAAATCTGGTCAGAGCAGGCCAACATTACTAAACAATTTTATTTGGCCTAAAGAAAAGGTTGCAGAGAATACTTTAAGTAAACAAATATCGGTTCGTGATGCGACTCCACCAAGTATGTTTGATCAAGATGCCTGGTCTTTTGAAAGCTTAAGCTGGGTCTGACTCTTAGAATGCTTATTCGCTGAAAAATCAATCCCAATTTCAGATAGATCGTGGCGCAATAAATCTGCACTCTTAAACTGTATACCAACAATGCCAACTTCCAATGCAGCCTCCACATTCCTTGGCCTGTGGAGTCCATAGCAACAACAAGGGTAAAAAGTAGGAATTGCACTAATAAGTCAGATCTCTCTCCCATTGGCCGTTTTCAGTACTGAGCAGAACTCATACGTGATATTGACAAATAATTAGGGCAAGGGAAGCGAACAACCTGTCATCAATGAAGACGCAGCTAGGTGGATCAACTTTCAGGTGTTGCAGAGCATCCAAATAGAAATCACGATCAGGCTTCCTTTTTCCTGAAAGAGAAAAGAATGATCTAATAAGTTTAGCATGGACTCCCCTTAAATTGAATCACCGTCATCAACATCTCCCCAATGAAAAGTCCATGCATACCAGTTGTGCATGAACAAAATGTCCAGGATAAGTATCTCGATATTTTCAACTTCTCCTCGATCATTTTGTACCTGCAAAAATGATTGAAATATAGATTAACCCCGTTATGAACTGACAAATGTATACATATCTCATCTTACCAGATTGGGTAGTTTGTGAAAGCGTGGATCTCATAGCCGCTTTCTTTTAATTCCTGAAGAAGTTCCTCCATTCCTTCAAGATAGGAAAATCCCCTTCTCATGCATGTTTTAAGGCCTACAAAAAGAGTGAGTGGGATTAGCAGGTTCTCAATGATCGATAAGAGAGCATTCAGAACCAAATTAAAGCAAAGAAATTGACAGAAACTGGTTCTACTTATCGCAGTGATCTAATTTAAAATTGATCACGAGAGTGGCAGATGCAATGTGTATCCACAGTGAAATTTTCATCGACATAAGCCTATGACAAATGACAATAAAAAAGCAGGAAAGATGCAGGTAAGACAATTGTCACACTCTGCTTTGTCTGTTGAATCGCTTAATCACTTTGCTTATCTTTGTAGTAAGATTTTTTTCAAGCACAAAAGAACAATATGTAAGTGCTTCATAATCAATAGGAATCTCATTACTGGTACTGAACTTGTCTAGGAAAGGGAAGCTAGATAATCCACTTTCTTCTTTTTTGTATTAGCTTTGAATCCAAATTTAAGACCGAAAACACAGAACAACTGATATTACGAAAAAAACAAATAAAATAGTATTAGAGGCAGATTCTTTTCTACTCCACTGTAAAATTTTACATAAGACACTACTTTACAAACTCCGTCATGATCATACCCTGCACAACATCCAATGCCACAATAAAGACGCTATTGACTAATCAGGTTAGTCACCAACCTTCCATGTCAAAAGGCCTTCCATCTTTGAAGAATTTTCTGGCCAGTTCCATCTGCAAGGATGATAGCAAACTTAAAAAAGATGATGAAGAAGAAAAAGAGAAATTGTGAAACAGGTAATGGAAGCAACACTGAAGAAAAAAGGTAATTCAGGTTGTCTAAAAACACGAAACAAATAATCGATGTGGGAAGCTTCTGCAAAGCTCGTAAAGCCTTATCCTAATTGATCTCAATTCATAACTCTGTCACTCCAAAGAACCTCAGTGACAAGCTAAACTTGCAGCCAAGAACAACTAATTCAACAGCTGAAACTCAACCACTCGAAATGACAGGGAAACATATTTCGCAGAGTACCTCGTCAATTACTCCCTTTTCGAACTCAATCCACGCAGCTGGGTGCTTGCACGCTATTAATTCCTTCAAAGGCATTCTAATCAGAATAAAAGCTCAACGTGATTACCCACGACAGAAAATCAAGATAAAACACAGAATCGAAGTCCACCGCACGGCAAAACCATCAATCCTCCACTCGTCGCTAAGAAAGATCGCATTTTTCGATATCAAGATAGCTTCATCCCCGAGCCGACACAGTTGAATGGCGAAAGGAAGAGTACCCAAAGAAGGCAGGGACGTCCTGGTAAAAAGGGTCGCGCACGATCGTGTCCATGATGTCGAAGAGCAAAATGGGTAGCCTCCGGTCGGTGCGGGACGAGCTCGGCGGAGCGAAAGATGTCGACTTGCAGTCGTTGCTGAGGGCGGAAGCCATTCGTGTGGACCTTGGAGTGAGAGGGAGAGGGAAAGGGATGGAAGACGATCTTAACGAACTAGCCATTGCGAAAGACATGTCACTGGGTTGCGTTTCTCTTCCTCTTATATGGTTATATGGAATATGCCGAAAAATTCCAAAGAAGGGGATCAAGATCAAGCAGGCTCAGGATAACGACACAAACGGCCTCTCAACTTTAGCCCGTTATACAATTTAGTCCTTAATTTTTAATTTTATTCGATTTGACCCTTGAACTTTATCTCAGTGTGCCATATGATCCTTAAATTTTATTTAATATATTCCATGAACTTTTGGTATAAGTTCAATACAGTTCTTGAATTATATGAAAATATTCAACATAGTCATTCTATTAATTCAAGATTAAGAACTGCATTGAATATTTTTATATAGTACAAAAGACCAAATTAAACATATAATAAAGGCTTAGAGACTACACTGAATCAAACTAAAAGTTCATTGACCATATTAAGTATTAGTTTAAAGTTGAGGGACCAAATTGCATATTAGGCCAAAATTTATCAACTATTTGCATCATTTTCCCTTTTTTTCAAAATATGGCTTAAAATAGACATTATTTCAAATTAAGACTCGAAGTGTTTAAATTAATCCCAAATAAAGGTTTGAGCAGCATGTGACTTTTCCAAAAAAAAAAAACATATTTATTTTGATCGCCAAGCTCAGGCCCTTATTTAATATTGATTTAGGAATTTCGGACCCTTATTTAAAATAATGTTCATTTTATATCATTTTCTGAGAAAATGATCTCATTTCAAATCTTCATTGAAATTTTTCTTGGGATCTACTTTATCATCAATCAAATCATTTTTTAGTGTTATGGATGGGAAATATGTTCAACTAGGCCAAGAATGGGGATGGTTTTTCTCATCCGTCCAATCTAGGACCAGCAAGAGCGAGTCAGGGTGGGTTTTCTTTCTCTTAAATGGAATCTGCTTTATCATCAATTGAATCATTTTAGAGTGTTGCGAATGAGAATATGTTCGACTAAGCCAAGAGCAAGGATAGCTTTTGTGGTTCGTGCAGTCTAAGACCAGCAAGAGCGAATTGGGTCGGACGGGCTTTCTTTCTCTTATATGAAATCTGTTTCATCATCAATCAAATCATTTTAGAGCGTTGCGGATGGGGATTAGGTTCCACTAGGCCAAGAATGGGGATAGGTTTTGTGGTCCGTCCAGGATCAGCAAGAGCAAATCAGGTCAGATGGATTGACTTTCTTTTATATGGAATCTATTTTATCATCAGGAGTTCCCGTTCATAGATGTAGGTTTAGACCTTAATTTAAGTACTGAGCAATTACTATTACAGGGGCTAATATTACTAAAAGTCCAAAATTGGCACTTTTATACCACATTTACTCCAGATTAATTTTAACGTTAAAAAAATCCCGATTTGGTGTACTCGTGCCACATTTACTCCTCATAGGTGTGGTGTGAACTACGTGTTTTGCCTACATCACCAGTGATATAATTTTGCTGGTCATTTTTCCCCTTATGCCTATGAAAAGTATGAAAAGCATGGTTTGTGGTAAGTAGAGGCAAACTAGCCTTTAGCAATAAAATCGTGTGTTTGTATGCTTAAATCATGCAACGCTAATTTTCACTTTTTCTCGTCTGTGCAGAGGAAGGATGCCTCACCTATCTCTTGGTGCCGTAAGAAAAGCCAGTAGCACATTTGTACATAAAGAAGGGAAGCCTCACTAAACCACGACCTAAAGCCTTTCAGTAGCGCCCTTAAGATGCAAGCCTTTTGAAGCGCCAGTAGTTGTAGCTGTGGTAGGGCTTTCGTTCTTACCGCTCCGGGTTTGGCCTCACTTCAATCGCCAAAAAAGGACAGAGCTGGCGAGTGACGATGGGCTAGGATATAAACCAGACTTGTCATGGAATAGATGTCGTTAACTAGTGTCATGGAATAGATGTCGTTAACTAGTGTCGAGTTCTGCCTCTGTCCTGTCCTGAGCTCCTTTCATCATCCGGAGTAGTAGGGTCAATAGAGAGAGAGACGTCCCAAGAAAAACAGAGCAATGGAAGGGGTGATTCCCAACGAGAATAGAAATGTTTCAAGTGAGGATGGTGATCAATTCCCCAAGTGTTTGAAGGTTTCTTGTGGTTGACGACAATGTCCCTTGTCATCACCTTCTGGAGAAGATGCTTCAATATTGTTCGTACCAAGATAACTTCACTACACTGCTTCGTGTTCTCTCTTTTCGTATTTCAACTTGTGTCGGTAATCATGTGTGTTGTTATGTTGTTTTCTGGGTTAACAGCTGCAGTATATAGGCGGTACGTTTAATTAATCATCACGACTGAACTGCAGAAGAGAGAGAATTCTCACTTTTGTACTCGAGGTAATTGAGGAATTAGTTTCATGCTGAAAGAATTAGAGATGCCGCGCACTCTGACCACATCGTCGTCTAACAATATCCATTCTCAGGCAGAGAATGAGAGGGAATTCTAAAAGCTTGAAAAGGAGCAGCAAAGATGAAGCTCATCAAGGCCAGACTAAAAGCGAGGAAAATAAACCCCGCTTGGTTTGGACACCTGAGCTCAAATAGATGTTTGTCATGGCCGCCAATAGTCTTGGAAATAAAGGTACGTGATGTGTTCTTGAACCTGTTTCATGATGATTTTTCAGGTAGCACGAGTTAGAAGGCTTACCGATGTGATTCATATGACCCAACGTGGATGCCAAATTTAAGAAGATATTGCAAATTATGAGGAAAATGATGGGCGTTCCTCATCTCACTCGGCAGAATGTCTCCAGCCATCTTTAGGTAAGAGTACCTAATTCAACCTCATTCCGAAAGATCAAGAGCAAACAATTGGGAAAAACATATCAGTGCTTTAACAATTGTATTTATTCCATGAACTTCTGTGAGAAATGCTTATTAAATCAAGCTTGTTGCACAGAAATATCGCACGAGCTCCAACAAGATAGGAGAAGCTTCAGAGCATCGAAGTGCACATTCTTCTCTCATGAAAGGCCCTGGCTTTGCCAATCCGATTCATTCCACTCCACCATCATCATCGTTAAATAGATGCAGCGGTATCCAAAATGGTGCTGATTCAGCTCAATATACATCACAAGCTATGAGTATCGCCCCTCCACAGCAGCGCACTTGTTGCAGCATGAGGATGCCTAATCTCGATGAGTTCCTAAATAATAACGCACTCCCGAGGTACCAAATGGATTTGGGGCTCCAATCACAACCATTTGTACTGTTGCAGCAACCGAATCCAGGTCTCCAGAACTACAGTCGCCAGCAGTGAGTGAATCAGCTCAATGCCGGCCCTGTGCTCCCGCACCATCGGTTGGGTTCACTCACCGATGAATAATGACACACACCCAGCTTTGCCTAATCTAAGTGACAACTCGGTCATCATGCAGATGTTCCAAACACCTTCAAATATGCAAATCTTGGATGGAGCTGCAGCTGCAAGACACCATCTTTCCGCCACTACTCATTCTCACCCACTGCAGAGCCAGATTTCAAAATTCAAAGCCTTTATTCAAGTACTCCCCATCCTGCTCCTGAGCAAGGTCTGCCTGAAGCCCTCAGCACCATCGGAGCTAAAGTGAATGAATCTTGCATTAGCAATGTGGTCGCGGTTAAAGGGGAGTTCTGTTACCAGAACAACCATAACTCCGTTCCTGATGACTGCTAATATACAGTAACGAGGCTATGTTTGCAATTATATGCTCCATCTGGTTGATTTGGTGGCCGGAGCTGTTCTTTAGATTCGGTTGGTCAGTTTAATTTCGGTATAGTGATTGACAATGACAACTCATTCTGATGACTATTAGTTTTGTCTTCAATGCAGAATACCTCTGAGGATCTTGGGTTTGGAGAAGACGTTCCTTTTCTCAACAGCCATATCCAGGACGATAGTGCCATGCAGGAGAAGACTAAAGAGTAATCATTAGGCGGCTGCATACTTCTGTTTTAACTCTGGCTACTCTGTTTTGTATTGAAGCGATAGGTAAATGTACATATTTCATGAAAACTATTGACATCTTTAGTCTCTCTCGACTGTGCATGCACGGGCACGCATGCCCCCATGAGTGTGGTCGTGCTTATCCTCACGCGTGCGCGTCTAAATGCTGGCATAGGTGTATCTGTGAGTCTAGGCTGTTGGTGTTGCCTTAAAATCCTGAACCTGTTGAATCTCGTAACAAAGCCACCTACCAATTTACAGGATTGTTGAATATCGCATCAATTTACTTTTTATCAAACAGAGAATCCCGTGCTTACTATGGCATTTAGCAGAAGAATTCCCATCTTAAGATCGAAAATGCTCAAAAAGTGACCGTTAATTAGCAAACCATACTGCAATTAGCCATCATTCCTCATGGACATTCGGAATAAGACAATGCTGCATTGGTATTCTAATCGTCAATCTGACAATATCTTGCTGAGAGCGAACTCTCAATGTGAAGAGAAGATGCAGTGAGTCCAGCAGCGAAACTAAAAGCAATCAAATTCCTATTCCAGTTAAAATTCAGCAGCCCAAGTAAAAGCGATCAAATGCTTACTTTACAGTGATTAAATTCTAAGTTTCCGCATCCAAACCACTAGTATTCAATATTTAAGAGTGAGGTACTGAAAGCATACATTGTAGTTGAACAGTAAAATTTCGAGCAAAGAGTTCTAAGGAGAAAACTCAGGCCGATTTGTCACTAAAGCAGCAAGAATATACACTCTAGGGTTCATCCTCTTAGACTGGATTAAAGCTTGGTTTCGAGAATGTATCTTCTAGCACGAGCTGAACAAAACAGAGAGACGATACTGAAGTAGAAAGTGATGGCAGCACTTAGCAAGAACACCGACAGGGAAATCGGTCCTTCAACCATCTCTTCCTGAAATGTCTTACCAGGCACGACTGGCATACTTCCCTGGCCACAAGCTCCAGTTGAAGACTCCACACACAAGTTCGGATTTCCAGCAAATGCTCCTGGAAATCTCCAGTATCCCTGTTTTTTAGATATATATCCAGAGAAGCTGTTGTACGATAAGTCCAAGAGAGTTAGATCTTCAAGTCCAGATATATTTTCCGGTGGATGACCTGATAGAGAATTATGCGACAAATCCAAGGCCTTCAAACTGTGCATTTTCTCTAAATCTGGAAGAGGACCGGTCAGTATATTGTATGACAAGTTCAGGTACTCCAAGCCTTCCAGCCCAAATATTCCAGAAGGAATCTCTCCATGGAGCATATTACCAGATAGATCAATCCCAACAGCCGCAATAATGTCATAGTTGAGCCTCACCTCATTGGTACTGGCAACGACCACATGAACTTTGATCCCAAGGGTTGCCATGGAAACAAATGAGATATTACCTGGTTGTCTAGCAAAATCTCTGTTGTTGTAATACAAACTTAGGTTGAAGTTACCGTCTGGTATGATGCCTGAGAAATTATTTCCAGAGAAATCCATCATCCGAATTGCTTGGAATGTGAATACCCAGCTTGGCAGATTTCCGCTAAACATATTTCGAGCCAAGGACAGATACTTGAGGCTTGACCATTTGGTTATTGCATCATTCAATGTCCCAGAGAGGTTGTTGGAGCTTAAATCCACTATCTCCAGAGATTTCCACCCAGCCAAAGTTTGTGGGATTTCACCAGAGATTTTGTTATTGCTAATATCCAGAATCTTTAAACCACTTAAAGCATCAAACTCTGGTTGAATTACCCCCGTAAGATTGTTGTTATTGAGTATCAGGGCAAGAAGCTGAAAACAACCAACAATGTTCAACGGAATGGCACCTGACAGCACATTATTTGAGAGATCGATCACTTGGAGGTAGGTCAAATTTCCAATCCTCGATGGTATCTCACCAGTGAGAAGATTGTGCGAAAGAAACAACGCCTGCAAGCTCTTTAACTCCGTAAGCTTCGATGGGATTTCACCAGATAACTGATTGTGCGACAGGTCAAGGAGTATGAGCCCTTTCTCAGTCGCCTCTGCAATCTTACTCGGAAGAGGACCAGCCAAATCATTGAAGCTAAGGTCCAATACGAGAATCTTCCCCGAGAACACAAGTCTAGGAGAGATCTTGTAGCTCAATTGGTTATGCGACAAGTTCAGATGCGTCAAGGCCTCGAGCGAAGCGATACAAGTAGGAATTCCTCCCACGATATTATTATCCGCTAAATTCAGAACACTGAGAGATCCAGAACAGGCAGAAAAACACGGCAGAGTACCCGACAAAGAATTCGACCCGAGATTGAGAATCTCCAAAGACTGCTGAAAATCCCTTAGGTCACCACTGAGATTATTGTTCTCCAAGTTCAGGTACCTTAAGGACTTCAAGTACAACAAGCTCTCGGGAATTTCCCCACGGAAAGAGTTGAAACCGGCGTCGAGCCTTTCCAACTTGTCGGAGAAATTACCGATCCACGGCGGCACTAGGCCGCCCAAATCTCGGTTCCAAGACAAAACGAGCTCCCTCAAATTACCAAGCCTACTGAATGTGTCAGGCAGAGCTCCACCAAACCTATTGTGACTAAGATCAAGGGTCTTGAGACCATAGAGGGAACCCAAACACGGCGGAATCGCTCCCGTGAAGCTATTCTGCGCCAACACTAAGGACTCGAGAGAAGACAGGTTGCACAAGCTGGGGTGAACGTCCCCGGACAAGTTCATACCGGTCAGGTTCACCGAGATTACCTTGCCGCTCTCCCTCGCACAGGCGACGCCCGTCCAGTTCGTGCAGTTGGACCCCGACCACCAAGCGGACAGGCTCTGGCTCGGGCCCTGCGCGCGGGACCCGAACAGCAGGAGCGCGGCCTTGTCTTGCGGGTCGACGTCGAGGGACTCGCAAGGGTTCAAGCTCAGCAGCAGGAGCACCATCGCCACGTATAGCTTCGTGGGTCGAGACGAATTCGTCTCCATTGCGAAGCACGAGGCTAAAGATGGAAGCTTTTCGAGGGTACGAGGTTTTTACCTACGAAAATGGCGGCTTGATGGGTAGGTTGAAAACTGGGAGAGAAGAACAGACATTCCTTTTCTCTTTAGTGTGGTTGTGGTGCTCTTCTTCCTTCGAGCATTTAGAAAATCGCCATTGAAAAAGCATAAAGGTTCTCTCTTTATTCCTCTCTCTCTCTCTCTCTCTCTCTCACTTCTGTTGCTGTTGGTAAAGCTCAACTGCTGTCCACTGCAATCCTTTTCAGACAGGGACAGCGGTCGCCACGCTCCAATGACTATGGTCCGAGAGGACCGGGACGGTTTGACCCGGGGAATCAGTCCCCTAGCCGGAACCGGTTCGACTTCTTTTTTTTTTTTTTTTTTTTTGATAGGTGGGATATGGATTCATGTAATTTTTTCACCTTGTTTATACGAAGGCGAGTACCACAGAAAAAAAAAAACTCGACACTATGTTCACTGTGATACAAATATCCCAGACTTTTATTTATGTCATTAGAAAATCCTGAACTTGTCCGCTATAACACAAATACCTTTAACTTTTTAATGTCTTGAAAAAATTCAAACTTATACATATATAATATATATGCTCTCTAACATAGTTTTGTTTAAGATATATCATATGACTTTGATGTCTTTTGGAACACAAAAAAAAAAAAAAAAAAAGTTTGAGGCATTTGGCAAATTTAGGATTTTTAGTGAGATAAAATTAAATTTTGAGTATTTATATCATAACGGGTGTAATTTCGAGTTTTCTTTTATAGCATTAATGCTTTATACAATAACAATTTAACTTACTTTGAATGTTTTTAAGCTATAGTAGTGTCTCGCAACGTCAAATCATAAAATTATTTTAAACATTTTAATTACAAACAACTTTATCATCAAAAAATTATCAATTTAGGTAAATTATCCATTATTTAATTTAAATTTTGCAACTTACGTTATTTAAGCTAGTTCCGTTGTCGTCTCTCTAATAAGCCATTATTCAGCCGCTCACGTGTGAGTTACGCAGGCACAACACACATCGACATATTAGATTAATAAAAGTAACAAATTTATTTCTTTCATTAACTTTCATAGAAAGACAATATTTATTTATTTTTAAATGTGGCATAGTATAGATGACTAAATATAAGCAAAAACTTGACGTTCAGAAAACTTATGAATTTTGAAATTGAGGAGAGATGCATTCTTTTGACACCAAATTTTCCTCCAGTGATATGAAACTAAAGATAAACACGTTAGTTCATTAAGAATATTTCTTTATCGTCAAGATAAATTATTCAATAAAAAGCAATTATTCTTCATTTTCAGAGATGGAAAAAACCAATTAGTTGATTGTAACCAAGGACATATAAGTTGGCAAAAAAATGAGGATCCAAAATTAACACTAATATTTTCTTTCACGTCCAAAAAAAAAATTCATGAAAAATTGCAATATGACCTTTTGCTTATCTTAGATTTATATTTTCTGATAAATTTACAATTTCTCAAACAATCGAAGGGTTTGTGCTGAGCTACCCTGCCAAGCCAACGTTCAGCCTCCTAAGCCAAACTGAATGCAGCACCATGTGAAGCACATCGAAGGGTTTGGCCGGCCGGTTCAGCTCGAAATGCCGCCGGACTTGGACCACTCTCCTCTGCAACTTCAAGTACTTGCGTTCCGATACCCGCTTCAGTATTGCCTTTAGCTCCGCCATCTTCTCGACGGGTACCGTTATCGAGAACTTGCTCCAATCTAGGACGTCGCTGAATGGCAGCGGGTAGTAGGCCGAAATGATCACGGGGACGCACCCCGAGTGGATCGACTCGACCAGCCTAGGGCTCGCGACCTCGTAGCCGCTCGGGCAAAGGCAAAACTTGCTCCGGCCCATAGATTGCATGTAGTTTTGGCCCTTCGGGAGGTACTCGTGGACTTGGACTTCGCCGTCCTTGTCCTTCCAATGGTGAAGCAGGATCTTCCTGATGGCCCCGTGAGGGCCGCCGGCGAAGAAGGCGAAGATGTCGCGCTTGCTCGGCGGCAGCCCGAGATGGGGTATGGTGACCTTGAAAGGACGCAAGTTGTACTCAGGGAGTGAGGCATCTCTTGTGGGGTTGAATCCCTCTGATGTGTTTGCATTGCAAAGCACTCTTATGAAGTTCTTGAACTTGTCTGGGTCTTTTTGTGTGACCTCTGGTGCCTGAAATGCCCATTTTCACTAGTGAGTCTCGAGAAGTAAATTGAGAAGAGTTGAACAAGTTGATCGAGACACGCACACGCACACGCACACGCACATACCCAGTCATGGCAAGAGACCATGAAATGGTCGGCGCCAAGGCTTCTGTTCCAGAAAGGGTATTTACGGACCACCACATCGACGTAATCATTGAAGGTGTGAAGGAGTTGGTCCCGGTCATAGGTGACGAGGGGCCTGTAGAGGAAGGTTATGATCCCGGCGATGCTTATTGGCAAGAAGAAGGCGTGCGCCTGGTCGGGATGGCGGGCCAAGAAGGGGCTGAGCCCACTCTCCAGCTCGTCGATGAAATGGCCCTCGATGCTGTATATGTTGTTCACTGGCCCTATATGCACCAAGGGCAGCTCTCCTTCCCTATAGCTCCATATCTTGAATCTCTTCACCATCTCAATATGACTCCTGATCATCATGATTCAGCAGACTGTGTTATCATTATAAACCGGTCTCGTGTAGTGACAAGGGATGGCAATTTTGTAAAGTAACTGTAGGTTTCATATTATTATGTCTAATAAATGCATCAGATTTATCAGTTTCGTATCGGTTTTGAAAATACAAAGTTCTTACTCATTTTACTTAAATTCCTTGCTGCGAAGACAAATGACAATGGCTCGAGCAAGCCACATTAGCTAGTATCATCAATGAACAATCGATGATTTTTCTCTGTCGGTTGAATCTACACATATTTTAATAATCTGAAATCTCGATATTAAAATTTTGTCGATCACGTAGACAACCCAATATAGACTTCCCATTAATTGTGCTTGTCCCTGAGGAAAACCTCAAACTCTTCATGCCTGACTTGGTGAGATGGGCAATCCCAGCAGTCAATGCAGTTGAACACGAGAATGGATATTGCAATCAACTAATAATTGTCCATACTTTAGCCCAAAAATAGTCAACTATAGTCCACACTCCTTCACCCAGCATGTTATATGTCTCATCAAAAGAAAAAAGGAAAGGAGGTTTTATCAGGTCCAGTTAAAGATTCGGTACGTAGAAGATGATTTGCAGATGTACCATTCTATAGATGAACTGAAACATATGCATATGTTTGTGTGAAACAGAAAAACAAATGTAAATTGGGAGAGAATGGGCTCAAACTCAACTGGTGAAAAGCATAAGCATTCCGGTAGATGGATCCCCGGGGGATGTATGTCTCCTCTTTGTCCGACGTATAGTTCCGGGCACGAACCGCATCGCGAATCGCCGCTCGTGCTCTAGCTAAATCCTTTTCTACTCTCCGCAAGCTACTAATCTTCTTCTGCACATAGATTTGCAGTAACCAAAAACCCAAAAAACTGAGTATCATAAAACGCACGTTCATCCGTGCGGACATCTATATATAGCGGATCGTAAAGATTGACCGAAAAAACAAGAACAGTAATTCCTCACCCTGTTAATTGGCAAAGAACTAGAATTGGTCTGATGGCGAGAAACATGGAGCGAAGATTTGAGGGTTTCTAAGGAGATCGTAGGCGATACTTGCTTAGGGCCACGGCCGGTGTTTCGGACAGGGCTAAAGAATGTGGACACAGATTGATTCACAGGAGACGAGTAGAGAAAGAAGAGGAGGAGGAGGAGTAGAAGAAGAGTTGGGAAGATCACGCAGGGGTTGACATGGTAAGACATCGTCATTGGACTCTTCGAATCCTCTCTCCGTCTATCAGCTTGCTGTCCATATCATGTGCTTTAGGAAGGTAAGAAGGGAACGAGTTTAAGGTGAGGCACCAAATTGGGTAACAAGATCGTGCCCACATCTGACTTTCCTCTTATGGACGTGCTACTTTTGCAAGAGCAATTTAAGGGTTTGGAAATATCCGAGTGGCGAAAACAGACCATATGAGAACGGTCGCTGTCAATACATTGATCCGAAGGGGTCATTACTAGGGCGTGAAGGGCTCAGGACTTGCACCCCGTCTTTTCAAGACACTTCATTGACACGCCCAAAAGGAAAAGATAACCGAAGACAACGTGAGATCCATAGAGGAATCATGGTATAAATGTGGGTTGCTCTCTCTCTCTCTCTCTCTCTCTCTCTCTCTCTCTCTCTCTGTGTTTTATTTTTATTTTTATTTTTATTTTTGGTCTTTTTCGAGTTTATGGAGGAGAGGCAAAAAAAATTATCTTACAGCTGGAATAGGGTAAGTTCTTTCCTAGTATGGTCGGAGCAATTAAGGAAGTTAAAGATTTCCTTTTAGTCCATCGTATTGATTTCTATCCCAATTTGAAAGTCTATTTAGGATAGGGGAGCTGGTTTATGTTTCTTTAAAAGATTTTTGTCGAGAGAGTATTAGACTTTCATCAGCTTCATCACCAAAATAGGGAAAGCTCGAGGTTTTCGACTAATCTCATGATATACGTAATAAATTATTTTGGAACTTAAATAAATTTTACGCAAAGACGATTGAGGAACCATTCAACATGATCCTTATTATGATCTTGTTGTGCCAAATTTGAGAGGCTTTTAGATGTTTTCAAGGCATAGTCGATCGTCCGTCGACTGATCAACTCAAGCAAAGGTTAATATTCTTTTTCAAAGGAGAATAAGGAAATTACTAACAATTTGCTGGTTGGAGTTGGATGGATTGTTGCGTGGTTGTCTAAAAGTACCTAAATTTTCTTGCTACAGTGACCGATATATCATAAAATCCAATTCATAACACTTAACTTTTAATAGTGTCGCAGTTATATCTTTGCGACCGGTTCATCCAACAATTTACATGATATTTCTTGTGCAGCAGGTGTTAAAACTAAATTTCTTATGTATGACTTAAGTAAAAATGCGCCCAATCTTGTATAGACCGGCCTTGTCATATAAATATAGCATTTTCACCCACTTAAGTATAATAGTGATCTCGCAAAAATTTACGTGATTTCAAAAGAGGTCTGGATGACATCGCTCCGAACATCTTATTTGTCTATGGCATTATACAATTGCATTATGTAGTCTTAGGTCATCTACTAGTCTGAGGGTAGTGAACTGTATTACAACATTTAATTATTTCACGACTTCACATATGCATTTTTTCCCATAAATCCATTTTCTTAAGCCCCAAATTAAGATTTTTAGTAATTTGGTTTCTAAGTTGAGAGTTGGTCAAATTGATGTAATTGGAACTTCGTGGGTCAAAAAAAAAGGAAAAGTTAAAAGGTTCAATTGATCAATTAGGGAAATTTTGTTATCAATCAATAATAGAAAGTGATGTGAGTGGGGGTCAAAGGACTAAGGAACCGCTTTCTTAGCGCGCATATTTAGGGTAATTCACATTTGGGGTCATTAAACTCAGGTTACATTTATAACCTTAACTTCACCGAATTCTAATTTTAATTAGTCAATCATTTAGAGAGAAGTACAATTGACATATGCAATAAATTCATCTACTTTAGTGGGTTAAAGAAAAAGAGGTCTTTTTTTTTTCCTTTAGGTCTGAAAAGTAAAAGATTTAAGGGAAAATTCCAAAATGGGACCCAAAATGCCTTCTTTTTCTCAAATAAGGGCTTGAAGTGGACCTTGTTTCAAATGAGGACCTAAAGTGGTTATGTTTGTTTCAAATAAGGACTTGACTTTTTGGCGATCAAGGGTGTTTTCATCTTTTGCCATTTTCCGCCTTTTTTTCTTTCCTTTTTTTTTTCGATTCTTCTTCTTCCTCTTTACCAGTGGCCGGTCGACCACCAACGATGCCCATAGAAGGATGGGCGAGGGTTGCCCTCGTCGGCGAGGGCCACCCACGCCGGCCCTTACTAGTAGCTAGCGAGGGCCGACCTCGTAGATGGCCCCTGGGTGAGGGTCTCCATGCCCAAGCGACGCTATCCCTCGCTTGTGACTAGCGTGGATGGCCCTCACCGGCAAAGGCGACCCTCGCCTAGCCCTTTGTGGGCATCGCCAATGGCTGGCAGCCATCGATGAAGAGGAAGAAGAAGAACTAGAAAAAGAAAAGGGAAGAAAAGGGGAAAATGCCAAATGACGAAAATACCCTTGTCCGGTCGAAAAATTTAGTTGGTCGACAACCGGCGAGGTCGGGTCCTTATTTTGAAACAACCAAAACCACTTCAGGCCCTTTATTTAAAACAACCAAAGCCACTTCAAGTCCTTATTTGAAACAAAGTCTACTTTGAGCCCTTATTTGAGAAAATAATGGCACTTTGGGTCCTTTTTTGAAATTTTCCCAAGATTTAATGAGGTCAATTTTTTTAAGTAAAAGGAGAGTTTTATACGAACAAATGAAAAAGACAAATGATGTTAGTATGGTCAAATGACGCCATTAGAGGTGCTGAGCAATGCCACTTAATGGAAACACGAATCTAGCACAATGACTTAGCAAAATCACAAGAGACATAGCTATTTATTTCACAGATAATAAATGATTTAGAAATTATATCTTTAAGTATTGTTTGAAATAATTAGTCGATGAAAAATGTTTTCATTACTGACAACAATTTATATTCTAAACATTTTCTTTAACGATGAAAATATTTTTCGTTTATTCATTTTTGTAAATGATACAAGTAATTATTTTTTTAAAAAATATTTTTCAAATAATTCATTTTCCTTGAAACAAATAGAACGTTAAAAATATGAGTTGGGCATGATTGAGCCACTACTTGGGCATCTTATCTTAATTGCTGAATGTTTATGTTATTATTTCATCAAGTTGGTACGCCTAATTTGATTTCATGAGCCATATTAACTTATTAAGTTGGACCTTTTTTTGTTTTGTGAAATATAGATGATTCACATTAGGGCTTGGAGATTGAGGAGCAACTCCCTCATGACCAGTGCTTAGAGAAGGGATCAAAGACGCAAGCCATTTATTATAATTTTTACAGGGTGTTCACTATAGTTTCGTAATTTTTCACTCAATCATTTAGGTGTCAAAACCATTAAAAGACATTTCATTTGTAACTCTAGTGACACATATCCAATGAATCCTACGTAAATTTATTTTAGTAAAAAAATATCGAACTTATCTTCATTTTTTTTTTTAAGAGAGAAAAGTCCAAAGTGGAGTTAAGCCCGGGATCATGGCCCTGAACGGCGATTTTTTTCCAATTTCTTTACCTCGAACCAAGCACGAGAGATCGCCACTATCCTCGGGAACTGGTAATTTTTTTTTATTTGCAAATGAAATTGGGATTGGAGTTTTCGATTGACACCTAGTTTAGCCCCGGATTGTCGATTTTGTAGCAAGGAAATGGCTCAAATGTCATTGTCCGTACGCTTCTAATAATACCGTTACACCAATGATGCGTTTGGTAATGATTCTGTTTCTGGAAACAAATTCTGATCAGAAATGATTATTTTTTATTCTGTTCCCAAGAACAATTTCTAAGCATTTTAAGTCGTTTGGTAACTATCCAAAATTTTTTATTTTGGAATAGAATCAGTATTTGATCTTGTCTTTCATCATTGATTACGTTCCAAATCAATCTTTTTAAATTTTTAAATATTTTTTCTCTTTTTTCTCTTTTTTTCTTTTTTCCTTTTTTTCCTTCTTTTTTTTTTTTTTTTTTCCCTCTCTCTCTTGTTCTTCTTCTTCTTGTGGTCGGTCCGGTCTAACGACTGGCCAGACGAGGGCAGGCGACCTCACCGGAGCGTCACCGGCCCTCGGCGAGGCCGGCCCTCGTCGGCCAAGCCTCGTCGGGTAGTTGGGCGAGGCTCACCCGGCCTCGCCGGTGGCCAAGTGGGCCTCGTCAGGGCTAGGCGAGCCTCGGCGGGGCTAGGAGAGGCCCACCCGGCCACCGGCGAGGCTCGTCGGACCTCATCCTGGCCTGGTGAGCCTCCAGCGACCGGCGAACGGCAGCGGACTGCGGACGGCGGCAGCAAAGGAGGGGAGAGAACGTATGGGAGAGAAGTCTAAGGAGAGGAAGAACAGTTCCACTTCATTCTTTTTTTTTTGTTGCAAGAACAAGAATCAATTTTTTTTTTATTCTTGATTATACTCCAAATCTGTTCTTGAGAACAAAAATTTTACCAAACGCGATTCTATTACCAAACTGTTTTCGGGAACAAAAAATCAGAATCATGCACTTTGTTTGGATGGTTACCAAACAAAGTGCCCAAGAAGTCATGTAGGACGATTTTCTATTAACTTTGATATCACTTGGGATTTCCGGTTAGGAAAATCACCGGCCTCATTGAAATGAATCTTTTCTAAAAGTTACACCGCTTAAGTAGTTGATTGAAAAACTATAACATCAAAATCAACGTCGTCCGAAAATTACTATACTATCCATGCCCTTTTGTTGTTTAAAGAGGTTGCGTCATATAATAATTGATGTGATGTCTTATATTCTTGGAATGTTGAAACAACATTGAATGTCATTTTGAGAAGGCATTTTTATTAGAAAAGTTATCCAAAAAATCCTAAATATGTTACATTTTTACTAATTCGATCCTAAACATTTTTACTTTCTATCAATGTTGACCAAAAATCACTGACATGAATGCTAGTCAACATATGTGGTACAGCCGATGCTGAAGTGGAAAATTTTTAATAATATTTTTATTTTTTCAAAATTTTCATTTCTTTTTTCTTTTCTTCTCTTTAACTTTTTCTTTTTTTTTTGTATTACCCTTTTTCCCTCTACTAGCCTTGATGAGGTCCGGCAATGGCTGGCCAAGGGAAAAAAGGGGAGAAAAAGAAAAAGAAGAAAAGACACCGTCCATCGATGAGGCCTAGTGATGACTAGTGGAGGAAAAAGGGGAAAAGAATGAGAAGAAGAAGAAGAAGAAGAAAGATGTTGGCCATCGACGTGGCTTGGCAATGACTCGCGTGAGGGAAAGAAAAGAAGAGCAAAGGAAAAAAAGAAGGAAAATAAAGAAGGAAAAGAGAAAACAAATAAAAGTGAAAGCAAAAAAATATTATTAAAAATTACTTATATCAATGCCAGCTATGTTATATAAGATAGTCGGTGTTCATCTCAGCGATTCTTAATTGGTAAAATGTGAAAATGTTTTGAATTCAATTGACAAAATTGAAAGATTTAGAATTAAATTGGTAAAAGCGCAATGAGTTTAAAATTTTTTACACATTCTTTCCCATTTTGACCTTTATCCACGTGGAGCTGAAAGCTCATTTTCTAGGTTTCCTTTAAATCAACTTCCAGGGCAGGTTAAAAGAACTTGAGAATTTCATTCAGATGACCAACTTCCCTGATTGGTTGCACTAGGATTCAAGTCGCTGCCGCAGATTCTCCTGAGCTTTGAGTAGTTTCTTTGTGCTTCTACCCTTTTCCCCCATTGGCCAAAGCTATGTCATGTCAACTTGGATATAATTTCTCAAGGCAGAAATTGGGATCAAGACACATCATTTATTTTATTTTTTTTTGCAAAACATGATTCATATTGTTGCGAATCGCTCGCTTGAAAGTCACGATTGGGCGTTAGCCACGAAGATGTTTCCCCTTACGAATTTTTCTGGGCTCAAGTAAGACACATACCTTTGAGCACATGGTTAATACGAATGAGACTATAAATAGAAATGTAAACTTGACTGATAAAGGAAAACATGGTTAAAACAAGGAGATCGTGTCATTCGTATCGTTCCGAATCAAGACATCTGTGCATTCCGAGAGGGGTGGACGCAATCGATTTACGAGCTTATTGAGCCTAAGGCCAAGTGACGAATTGCTGACCATGGACTTTTGATAGAAGCATTAGATTACTATATACTAATATGGGGGACAGACAAGACAGAATTTGATACAAATGCAAAGTTGATCTACTTTTTCTGTGCACCCCATTGTGGTCGAATCATTCTCCAAAGTGTGAAGAAGCAATTGACTGGCATCGAATGTGGGTTGACAGTTTTCCAATGCAATAGCTAGCAAAGAATAATGCTGAGGTTGAATCATTAGGAAGCACACAATGGACATTTAGGGGGGAATGGCGAATCAGATTCATGACAACAAGATACATCAGATTGGTTGATTTATCCTGTTCAACACAAGTGCGAAGAAAATATGACCCCGGAGCACCATCAATGGAGCCTCTCTCGTCCCGTCGATCGCTCTCCATCCATGTCGGATCGGCTAACGTGTCAAGAAGTAGGTCTTCCAGCACAACGTGTGGGTAACATCACTCGATAGGTACCGGAAAAAAGCTATAATTGGAAAAGGCATTGGTTTGTGGGTAATCTCTGGATTTACTCTCAAAGTTTGGAGACTAATGCAAATCATTGTCGAGAATAAGAATTGCAAATCCAAGCACCATTTTCTACCGTGGGGATGGAATGAACTGCAGAACTCGATGCATACAAAAGGAATAATTCAATGAACATATAGCATCCTGTCTTGGGCTCTAGCACCGACGAAGTCCCTTCCGAGCTGACGTGAGCTCCTTTCTAAAAGCTACTTCCTTTTTTCTTTGCAAAGCACTCATGTTATAGAATAGTATTCCCTAAAATATCATTTCGTCGCATTCTCCCGTGTCGGAAATTTTTATAGTCGGCTCACTTCATGGTAAGCTTAGTTCTCGAGTCTTTAAAACATTATCACGATCAATCTTGACAGTCTAATTTTTTCAACTTGCTAATCAAGTTTGCACGCTACTCTTAGCAAAAGCTACTTATACTTGGTAAATTTATCTGTTATGTGATTGACGATTCACATTTGTAGTGAAATATTTAATTTCTAGTAAAAACACTCATTCATATTTAAATATATTATTTCTAACAGTAATTCTTTTTCATGAGTGTAATATTGACAAAAATTAATGAACGAAAAAAAATTGTTGATAGAAAATTATGCTTAATATATCTATATCTGATGTACGATGAGGGTTCATTAGCACCCCTGATGGTGGCGGGCAAGAAAGGCGCAACACCCGCCAAAGCAATTGAGCCACTTCCAAGCCACCTTTCTCTCTCTCTCTCTCTCTCTCTCTCCCTCCATTTTTTTTTTAATAAGAAATAACCTAATTGCAATCACGTTATAAAAGAACTATTTCAAAACGATAATTGGAATGAAAACGTTTACTAAGAATAAATGCCAGGGACAAATAATGTTTACTAGTTTACTATAAGCAAATTAATTTTACTTTCAACTGGACTTACTTTACTCTCAATGGGAAAAATTAGCAAAAAGTTTTAAATATATTATATTGTACCATTTTAATTATAAATATTTTAATTATGTCAATTTAATGATAAAATTTTTAATGATTTGTCAATTAGTCTATCTAATCAAATTTTATTGAAAATTACTGACATGGATATCGGCCATTTTACGTAACACGATCGACAAATTATTGGCGTTGACATAGACAATTTTTACAATTTTTTATATTTACAATTTTGCTAAATTTTTTGTCTTTTTTTTTTTTCCCTCTTTTCCTTTTTCATTTCTTTTCTTTTTCCCAACTATGGGCAGCAGGTGAGGTTCAGGCAAGAGCCTTCGTGACCTCACTTAGATCTTGGTGAGGCCTTCATGGCCCTCATCGGCCACAAGCGAGGGTCAATCAACGACATCGCCAGCCCAAAGTTAAAAAAAAAAATGAAAAGAAAAGAAATGAAATGAAAAACAACATAAAATGTATGTATATAAAAATTATAAAAGGTGTCCAGATCAATGTCGGTAGTGCCATATAAGACAGTCGGGCGCTCACATCAATGATTTTCGACCAAAATTGATTTTATTGACTATATCAACAAATCATCAAAATGTTTTAGTCTTTATTAGTGTAATATAAAGATTTAGGATTAAATTAGCACAACTGCAATAGGTTTAGGACCCTTTTTATAATTTTCCCTTACAAAGGTGATGTACCACGAAATAGATTAAGTAACTTATAATAACTATACTTTATTACAAAAGAATTTTCATTTTCTTTGCAAGATGAAGACCTGTGTTTTGTTTCACAAAAATCATAATGTTTTTGGAAAATGTTTTCCAGAAACCATTTTCCAGGAAAACGGTAGTTTTCCTTTGTTTGGCGATACGTGACTAAAAATATTTTCTGGTGTTTGGATTGTATTTGAAAAATGATTGAAGGTATAGAAGATGCCAACGAAGAGGAAGAGAAGGGAGCAAAGCCAATGGGAGCACAGGAAGGGCTAGGGTTGGAGGAGGCGGTGGTGACGAAAGGGAGGGGGCGAAGGAGAAAGATAGAGGAGGAGGAGTTAGGGTTTACATTCACAGGCAAAAAAGAAAAGAGAAAACAAGAAAAAAAAAAGAAAAGAAAAAAAGAAAGAAAGAAAAGAAAATATATAATAATAATAAAATTCAAAATTCAAAATTTTTAATTAGAAATTATTTTTAATAATAAATTTTTCATTAAGTAAGGACCTTAAAACATTTTGGAAAATGTTTTTCCAGTTCTTTCAAAGGGAAATCGTTTTCCTAAATTTAAGCTTTGGAAGGAAAACATTTTCCGTTGACTCATTTTCCGTCGACTTTTTTCCTAAATAAACCAAACGCTAGAAAATGAGGGAAACGTTTTCTTGGAAATTGTTTTTCGCAAAACAAACACATCCTAAAACTTAGATCCATTTTACTTTTCCTTAATGCGATTGGTTGACCTACTACTTGAAATAAAAGGAGGACCTCACCTTGTGGTGCGGTGAAGTCACCATAGATGCCCACCTCTGTAGCCATACATCCTATAAATAGTCTTGCAAAACAGAACTGAGCACTCTAGATGTGAATCCAAATTAGGTGCTACAATCATCAGCTAAGCTCTCCATAGAGAAGAACCATGATCGGATTGGAAGACATATACAAGGTGATCGTGGCCATGGTGCCTCTCTACGTCGCGCTGATGCTTGGTTACGGCTCCGTGAGGTGGTGGCGCATGTTCACCTCCGAGCAGTGCGACGGCATAAACCGCATGGTCTGCTACTTCATCGTCCCTCTCTTCGGCTTCGAGTTCACGGCCGCGCACGCCAATCTCTTCGAGATGAATTACTCTGTCATGGCAGCGGACGGCATCTCGAAGCTCCTCGCTGTCCTGATCCTTGCCTTGTGCGCCAAATGCTGCAGCAAAATGGACTATAGCTGGTGCATCACCACCTTTTCCTTGCTCACCTTGACGAATGTCCTGATCGTTGGGGTGCCATTACTGAGAGCGATGTACGGTCAGGCGGGTGTGGATATCGTGGTTCAGTTATCGGTCATGCAGGCCGTTCTGTGGTTTCCGCTTCTGCTGTGTTTCCTTGAGTTTCGGAAGATGGGGATGGACTATTCTCCGACGACGAGCGCGACTACTGATGATTCGGTGCCGGGCGAGAAAGACGTCGAGGGAACAGCCGAGGCTGTGAGGACCGATAGCACAAGACCGAGACTGTGGACCGCCGTGAAAATTGTGGCTCCGAAACTGGCCCTGAATCCTAACATCTACGCTTGCGTCATCGGTGTCGCTTGGGCAGTGATAGCACACAGGTTTGCAATTCAAGGGACGGCATCTGCTTTAGTGAGCATTGTCGGATTGTTGCCGGATATTCATCGACTCACATAGCTATTTCTTTTGTAAGGTTCAAAGTGAAAATGCCAGGCATCGTCAAAGAATCCGTAGAGATCCTATCGAGAGCTGGGTTAGGAACTGCTATGTTCAACATTGGTAAGTAAAAAGTTAAGGTGAACCACACCTAGTCACTTTCATTTGCAAGAGTAGGATTTCATGTCTGCTCATCTCATCTGATATGTCTGCAGGTATATTCATAGCAATGCAGAGGAAGGTGATAGCCTGCGGCGTGAAATTGACATTTGTGGGAATGGTCTTGAGGTTCATTGCTGGACCAGCTCTAATGACCGTGAGTTCCTTCATCATGGGACTGCGCGGCGATGTTCTCAGAATGGCTATCATGCAGGTAATGAAACTGAAGTTCGTTGCCTATATTCAACCGCGGGATGCCCTTGCATCCATTCTGTATTATAAACTCAAGCGGTCGATAGCTCAGATTTTAAACCCGCCAGCATAAACTAGTATTGCTTAAGTAAGTCTAGTGTATAGAACTTTCAAAACTACAGCTCTGCTTCTGTCACTTGTGTTCAACTTCTGCGGATCCAGAAGAGTGATCTGCCTTTTCGCCATCTGCAGGCGGCACTGCCACAGGCGATTACGACCTTCATCTTTGCGAAAGAGTATGGATTACATGCGAGCGTTCTCAGCACCGCGTGAGTTGTCTGAATTCATTCAAAATAGTTCCATCCCTGCATAATGTTCACCAAAAATCAACTTTCGTTGGTCTAATGAAGGCACCTGCACTTGTGTATTGCAGGGTGGTGTTCGGCACATTGGCATCTCTACCACTGCTGATAGCCTATTATGCTGCTTTAGAGGTTATGTAAAAGCTGACCCACGTCCAGGGATTAGGGAAGAAACATTTTGAGAGAGGAAATGGAGGATCAATGCAAGCGTGGATGAGAAAACTTGTGGCGACTAGCTCGTGGATCATGTAACGTCGCGAATTCCTTAATTGTGAATTTTACACCCAAAAAGTTTCCGAGTTCATATACAGAAATCGCACTAGGACAAGAAATTTCAGGGAGAGTTTAATTTCAAACTTAATCAAAATGAAATGCGGGTGACGTCCACGCTTGCAACGCATCAATTTCAGAAAATGGAACGTACTCTTTCAATGCTTTGATCCGGAATATGGCAAGATCCAATCTGAGTCTATCGCTACATTCACGCTCGCTCGCTCGCTGAATGGAGCAACCTGGCAGACTGAACGTAACCCAAAATCTTCTCTCCGACCTTGGAAAAGTTCATCCCGCCTCCTTGCAACAACAAGAAGGAACGAATAAGAAAATCCTAGAGCTCTCGAACCCACCCTCGCTCAAATTGCTGTTGAGCAGAAAAGGATCGCCCAGGACGGTGCCGAAGGGGAACAAATTCGGCAGGAAAATTACCAAGACAGCCCTAAACATATTGTAATTTTCCTAATTCAATCATAAATCTTTTTTTTGGAACAATTTAATCATAAATTTTTTTCATTTGCACCAGTTCAATCTATCGGTGGTTGGGTGGGGTTGACCGTCAATTGGCCAGGGGCTAAGGCCGGTGAGGTTGATCTCGCTGGCCACTAGGGGGGGCTTGCCCTTGTTAGCACTCTACTAGTCTAGTGACCATCTAGAGGAAGAAGGAAAGAAAAAAAAAAAAGGAGAAAGAGAAAAGAGAAATTGTAAAATGTTTAAAACTTAATTGAAAATTTTATAATAAGTTTATGATTATTTTGATAATTTTCTCCCAATTTGGTTGCATTCTAGTACGAATGTGAGTCCAGCCACTAACCAACCATCGATCAGCCACTAACTAACAATTGAGTACACTCCACTAAAGAAACTAAAGGAAATGGAATCAACTTGCTAGGAAACAGGCATCGAAGAGACTATGTGACGAATCAGAAAGATTAGGCCGTTGCCCGGAGAGAAATACTTTAAAAATGGAGAAATGGCTCGTGATAGATCGTTTCAATTATTGATAGACAATATAGGGCTTGGACCGTCGGAGGACAGACAACGAAACTGAAGCAGCAGCAACCGCCGCCGCTGCAGTCGCCGTCGGTGATATCAAAAGCAAGGAGGCGAGCGATGATGTCCTCGAACTTGGTCTCCACTCCATAGTGCCGAGACTCCCCTCGTGTCCATAAACCTATATTAATGTGAATATGTACTTTACTTATCTACATGTTTTTTTCTCTTGCCGAAAGTCACGTTCATGAGAACATTAGATGATGCGAAAGAATATGGGGCGCGTTTATTTTGCGAGATGACAAATGATTTAAATAACATTTTCCTCAAAACAATCGTTTTTTTATTTATAAAAAAAGATTAAAAGAAAAAATTTTTATCGCCTACCAAAATATTTAAATATAAACGGTTGTCGATAATGATAAAAAATTTTATTGATTGCTTATTTTGAGATATATAAATTATTTTTTCAAATATATATTTTTCAATATTTAAACCCATGAAACGGGCAGGCCTTACTAACACTAACTAAAAAAAATAGGGCTAGTGTCACGAAAAATTTAAAATTGATACACTTAACACAAATTAATCATAATAGTACACTTGTGATATATATATATCCCGCGTTAATTTCCTTTAAATTTTACCATCAAAGCCGCTATACTTGATGACACGTAACAATTGATCGGTGTATCAATTTGGAATGACAAATAAAATCGACCAAAAATTTATTTATCATTAGTGTAGTAGTTTGTGATTTATCTTAATATTAATTTAATTTAATAGACGGTAAGTTTATCATAAATATACCGATATGAGATTTTTGATAGTAAAAAGGTTAGGTTATAGTAAATTTATTATAAATATATCAATTTGGAATTTTGATGGTCAAAATATTAATTTGAACTTTGATCTAAATTTATCAATTTAGAATTTTTCATGATAATAATTTAAATAAATACGAAATTACAGGGCGGCGTTGCCCAACGGAAAGACGTTCCAGTTCGGAATGTCCGGATTGGGAGAGAGCGGAACCCTAAAGTGACGTATCTCTCTCTCTGTCCTTTAATCTCGGCGCTCAAGTTTCCCTCTCTCTCTCTATCTCTCTCTCTCTCTCTCTCACAGGCCCTACCTCTCGCTCTCAGGCACGCACGCAGCGGCCGTTCCACCCGCCGCCTCCCGCCCGCCGCCGCCGCCTCCCCTCCCCTCGCTCGCCCCGCAGCAACCCAGCCCCAGCTCTCTCTCGGTATCTCATCCCCTCCTCTCGCGATCAAATCAAATTCTCGATTCCTTATTAATGATGGTGTTCGATTACATCGAGCAAACTGAGAAATTTGTAGATGCTTTGATAATAATGCTTTATATGGTGATTCTCGAGGGAAGAAAGAATGGGAGAATTTTTGCCGCGCGACTGTACTGGTTCTGTGTGTGGTTGCTGGGTCGAAATACTAGCTTTTGTGTTTTGGATTGGGATTGTCTGATGCGGAAGAGTTTCCAATCTAGATTAGCTGATGTATGTTGTGAATCCGAGTGACACGAATACTCATCCGGAAGATTATACTGTTTCAAGCGAGTGATTAGCTAGGACCGAGAAATTTGAGGGTTCTGTAGATGCTTTCATAGGAATGGTTTATATTGTAAAACCCAAAGCAAGAAAAAAAAATGAGAAATTTTTCCCTGACTGTACAGTTTTGTGTGTAGTTACCTGGTCAAAATACTAGCTTTTCGTGTTTTGGATTGGGATTGTCTGATGGGGAAGAGATTCGGTTGAGACTGGCTGATGTATGTTGTGAATCCGAGAGATTGCTTTATGAGTACAGATATAGCAAATTTTTCACACAAAGTATTTAGAAGGCATTTTGCTTTACGATTTTGGGTTTCTTGTTTTGACCTCCTCTTTTCTCTTTGTTTTTTATCTTCCCAGATGAAGAAGAAGAAGCAGAGATCTGCTGCTGATTCCACCCCTGATCCCGATGCCAGTCTTGATCTGAAGTCTCTGATTCACCAGCATTCGGTGTTCTTCGACAAGTTAGTCGAGCTCATCCCTGCAAGATTTTACCTGCCCACTGATGACAAGGACAAGCCATGGTTTCAGGGTCTCAGCAAAGACGCAAAGGCTTCGGCCAAGAAGGAATCAAGGGAAAACATAAAGAAAGCTCGAAGAGAGCGACTAGACCCCGAGAGATCTTCTAAGACAACCCTCGACTTATTGAAGCAGAGCTTGGAAAAGGAGAAATCGAGCAACGAGTCTAATGAAGAAGAAGTAACGGAACCTAGACCTATGTTGTCTGCTATGGAAGGGGACGAACGGTCGGCGACGTATGAAGAACTCCGACAACGGCTTCATCGCAAAATTCAAGAACTCCGAGGGAATAGGAACACTAGGAATCCTGATAGGCCTAAGCAAATTGAGAAAAAGGAAGATAAACAAAAGAAACGCAAGAGAGACTCTGCATTGGAGGAAGATAAGCCCACAAATGGTGATTCATCAGAGAAGATAGAGCAAGATGCATCGGAGGCGGCAAAGGAACTTGCCCTCACTTATGTGAAGCTCGGGGATGATGAGGACAAGAAGAAAAAGAAGAGGAAGGTGTCAAAGCTTAAGGAGCTGGAAAAGGCAAAGAGACTAGAAGAAGAAAAGAGGGACCCAGATAAAGGGGAGAAGATTTCATGGAAAGCTGCAACTAGTAGGGCAGCTGGTGTTAAGATTCATGATGATCCCAAATTGTTGAAGAAGAGCATGAAGAAGGAGAAGAAGCAGCGCCAGAAGAATGCTGGAAAATGGAAGGAGAGGATTGAAACCACGGAGAAAATGAAAGCGCAGAAGCAGCAGAAAAGGTCGGAGAACATTGCTGGGAGGGCTCAAGACAAAAAGATGCGGCGGATTGCTAAAAGAGAGAAGAAGCTTCTCCGACCAGGGTTTGAAGGTCGCAAGGAAGGTTATATTAATGAAAATGGAAGTTAATTGCATCTACATTCTTTTTGCAAGTTCCTGAGCGATAGGTAGTGACCCTTTGCCTTGGAATGGAGTTTGTTTAATTTTATATTGAAAGGGTTTATCAAGGATTTTTGTTTTAGCCTTCAAGGCAGTCTTCCTACTGTTCCGTAAAAGTCCAGGGTAATGCTGATATGCTTTGAATGTATGTGGCTAAATTATGGTGGCATCGAGCACCTTGTAATCCAAGATTGGGCATACTATATAGCCAGAATCCGATGGAGTTTTTTGATTTGCTTTCTTTTGTCGTCTCCAAGGAACAATATGCAGTCTGTTTCCGTATGGGTGGCAACCCTGTCGTGGTTTCTTTGCATACATAATCGTTACCCACTGGTTTCTTGGACTTATGAATGTTCAGTAAAATGGTTTGTCATTTTGTTTTTGCTTGATATAATATGTCCTGTCGAGCAGGGACGAAAGTCGGCCTTAGTGATCTGACGGTGCCGAGTGGAAGGGCCGTCGCTCAACGGATACAAGTTACTCTAGGGATAACAGGCTGATCTTCCCCACATAGATAAGGCGGGATCATTGAGGATTGGATTAGATCTGAACGAATGATAGTGAAATTAATGATTTAAATTGGTACTTGATGTCGGTATCGTTGTGAAAATATTTGGAATTCGTTATATTCCACCTCTGGGCTGCGCGTGGTCTTTGAATCTCTTTTCCTGATGATAGCTCATGACGCTGTGTGCTCGAACTCACGGTCGAAAGACATGAATTAGGACTGTCTGGTTAGTCGTGATATTCCCCCCTTGCCCTTTTTCGATAGGAAGACTACAACTCCTCTTAGGCGACAGTCTAT
The DNA here is from genome assembly GCA_014182365.1 of Eucalyptus tenuipes. Lineage (NCBI taxonomy): Eukaryota > Viridiplantae > Streptophyta > Magnoliopsida > Myrtales > Myrtaceae > Eucalyptus > Eucalyptus tenuipes. The sequence continues at coordinate 12,209,772 of CM024544.1, read as the reverse complement.
CGGATTACGGTCAATCAATAGGTTCTTTAATCTATTCTTCTACCCGATAAATGACCATCTCATAGGAGGCCTGGCCCACCGCAACACCCGGTTCTCTTTCTTTCTTTTTTCTTGCTTTGGCTGCACGAGGCAAATTAGTACTCTAAGACACGGGAGATCAATTTTCTTTTTGGCTCATTGTAAAGGAGATGATCCAAATCCTTGTAACGTGCCTTTGTCACCAGTTGTAAAGGTGCATGACCATGTGATGGTGGCTCAAGATACTCTATCTGGGGCTTCCAAGCAAACTCTATAAACACTTACAGATGAGAGAAGACCTGAGTTGGCAGAAAAACTGCCGCATTGCAGCACCACATGTTTGAAAATGCAAAGGATGTCGCTGTAGTTTAATTAAATTCGACGATTCCATGGTACATCCAGATTGCTTTGGAAAGACCCACATAGAATGTTGCCAAAGAATTATTGATCTCTGACGAAGGATGTCGCTTGAGTGGACTTGGAAACTAAACGTGAACGTAAAACGGCTTGGCTTGTGCAGAATCAGAAAACTCGAGTTCATCTCTGATGGGCCGAAGGCAGAGGACGTGTATCCACTCCACTTCTTCAGGGAGACGAAGGAGAGTTAACTCCCACGAAGGCTTTTCCTTAGTGATGCTGCTGAGTGACATGGACATGTCAGAGACAGTAAAGAAGAATGAAGACACGGGGTAAGGTTACAAAAACGAGTTTCACTAGGAATGGCAACCGTGGAAAGGAAAAGGCTGGCTTGCAATGGAGAATTGAATTGGTAGAAGGTTCAAAACGAGAGGGTAGTTTTGAAGAAGAAGAAGAAGGGGATCCATCCTTCCCTGTGCTGAAAGCTGAGAGGCGGGATGGGGGGAGCTCAAAAGCAGCAATGACGCGCAACGGGCGCCGGGTCTAAGACCGAGATAACCATTAGGTCAAGTGCGGAAATCCATCACGTGCAAAGGGCTTTGGCAGCCATGGCCAGTCCAACGTAGTGGCTCATCAAACAAGCCTCTGAATGAAAGATGCTGCCACGGAGTCAAATGTAAAACATGCTTCTGTTGTGACTTACATTCATAGAGTATTTAGGTGCAACCGTTGGCGCTCGGATTGCAGCCCTTTGCTTCAGGTAAGGGTCTGCAGCACATTGGGGGAGGCAAGATCATTTGAAGTGATTCTTCCTTCGGTTGAAGAAAGAAGTGTTTCGACGCAAACTATTTTGTCATTTGAGCATCCATTTGCCACTTCAAGAGCCACGCCCATGCATATTTTGGCCAATTTGGCCAAAGTCGTCTCTCGATCCAAAATGAGATTGATCATTTAACAACCTTACTTCTCAAATATGATTTTAGTACAATTTATTCGTCAAATATGAGCATGATATGGGATTAGTCTTTTAATAAACGTTATTTGTTAAATCTAAAATAGGTATCCCTACATTATTAAACCCTTTCAAAACAAGATATTCATAATTTTACTTGAAAGTTATATAAGATAGAGATTTTTCATTAATTATATAATTGGAAACATATCACTAAAAAATGCATAAAAACAAGGAATGCAAATTTAGAGATTTGCTATAGTGATCATAAAAAGTAACTTGATTGGTAAAGATGAGCTTGAATGTGCAAAATGGTATAACCTCACGCAAGCATTATCCACTTTTATGTTATTTCTCGAATATGGTTATTATATCATTTATTTATCGAATATGAGACGGATTTGAGATTAATTATTTAATATATCGTTTGTTTTATATCATAGAATCGACTAGCCCTTGATACTAATTTCTATTCATTGCCCCCTAAAGATTTATTTTATTTTTAATTAGGTAATAAAATATGATATAGTAAATTTACAACTTTAAATTTTTGTATTTGATTTTAGCTCTTTTTCATACCCGAAAATATCATGTATTAAACATGAGTCATATTCCGAGGTGAGAATCCAACATCGTTAAACTCTCTCAAAACCTCAATACTTGAACTAATATAGTATACGGGTAATTCAAAGAGTAGAATCTACGTATACGAGAAGAATCATTCGCAAATATTTCTTACCACTTTCGAGAGACGCCCACACATGCGTCAACCCCTCCCTGCCTCTAACCTACTCCGGAGGCAACCTCGTGGGGAGTTTCCAAATCGCTGTTAATTATGGAGACTGAGAAACCGACCGTGTATCGCGGTCTCATTCTTGAAATGATAATCCCGCACGACTTTCAAGATCGTGGCGACGTCGCTTCCCCACCATTTCTGCAGCACTCGCCGGGATGCTCGGGCTGTCCTCCACCTCCTCCCCTCCTCCTCCTCATCCTTTCAAGAAAAGAAAGCACTTCGCACGAACAACCCCGAAAAATCCAATCATAAGCGTTTCAATTCGTGAGTTTTGATCTTTTTCACAGAAGAAAAGATTCGGCTTTTGGCCGAGTTTTTGCTTCTTGGAAGCTTTTCGCTGGTTTTCAAGGATACCCGAGAGCTAAAAGATCAGTCTTTTCCCTCAGAGCTGTTAATTAAATTAAACAATTCTCTGCTCCATCTAGATTGCTTCGAAAAGACCTACATAGAATGTTGCCCAAAGATAATCAAACTCCGACAAAGGATGTCGCTCTAGAGGAGAGGACTCAGAAACTAAACATGGACCTGAAACGGGGTTCGATCTGTGTGTAATTAGAAAACTCGAGTTTACCTCTGATCTGCCGAAGACGGGGATCGTGTATCTATGAGGGCCGACCTCTGGTCCGACTGGCAATGAAATTGTGTGCTTTAGGTTGCAAGAGTCACCTGCCCCATACCATCACGGTTTTGTTCTTCTAAGCTTTGCACATAAAAAGTGTTATTGCGAGTTAAGACCAGTGTCACACCTCATGTGTGACATCACCTTAAGCTTCATTCCTACTCGTAGCACATCATCTTACCATCCCTAGTGACATGAGATTCTTTTCAATCCTGCCCCCCCTTCATCATCTTCAAGATAGAGCCGTGCTGCACTCTTATCCCACATAAGACCCAGTCATTACGGCCCCACTAGCTTGTGCCTGGTTTGTCCTCAAGTCATACACTTTTGGTTAGGTTGGCTTTGCTACCATTTATAAGAGCCAATCTCTAACCCCACTCACAGTGATATTGTCCACTTCATGCTATAGGACTCACCTACCCATGCCCTCATAATCTTATTTATCTGGGCTTTGTCCAAAAAAGGCTTTATTATGAGTTGAGATTGGTACCACACCTTATATGGTACATCACCTTACCATTTCCAAGCGATATGAGATTCAGTTCATTCTTGCCCCCTTCGCCATTCTCGAGGTAAAGCCGTACTTCCATCACTCGCAAGACCCGATCGTTATAATATCCGCCCCACTTCTTCAGAGAGACAAAGAAGAGTTCACTCATACGATGGCTTTACCTTCTGATGCTGCTGAGCAATATGCACAAAGTAAGGGACACAAAAAAAGAATGAAGACACAAGGGGGTAAGGTCACAAAAACGAGTTTCACTTGGAATGGCAACCGTGGAAAGGAAAAGGCTATAGCTTGCAAAGGAGAATTGAATTGCTAGTAAGGTTCAAAACGAAAGGGCGGTTTTTAAGAAGAAGAAGAAGAAGCATGGGGACCCCATCCTTCCCGGTACCGAAAGTCGAGAGGCGGTATAGCAGGAGCTCAAAAGCAGCAAGCGCGCAAAATGGGCGCTGGTCAAAGACCAAAATAACCATTAAATCCAGTGCGCGAACCCGTCACGTACATAGGGCTTTGGCAACCATAGCCAGTCGAACGCAGTGGCTCATCAAACAAGCCTCTGACTGAAAGATGCTGCCACGGAGTCGAATGTAAAACATGCTTCTGTTCTAACTTACATTCAAAGAGTATTTTAGGTGCGACTGTTTGCGCTCGGATTGCAGCCCTTGCTCTGGGTGAGGGTCTGCAGCACATTGAGGGAGGCAAGATGATTAGGAAGTGATTCTTCCTCGATCGTGTTTTGATACAAATTATCATGTCATGGCATATTAATGTCCGTTTGTCTCTTCAAGAGCCACTCACATGTATATTTTGGCCAAAGTTGTCTCTTGATCCAAAATGAGATTGATCGTATAATAATATTGCTTCTCAAATATGATTTTAGTACAATTTATTTCGATATGAGATTAAATTTTTCATGTGCATTATCCGTTAAGTTTAAAATAGGTATCTCTATATTATTAAACTCTTTCAAAACATTTATTAACATAATATTCATAATTGTACTAGAAAATTATATAAGTTAGAAATTTATCACCGGTTATATACTTAGAAATATATCACCAAAAAAATGCATAAGAGCACGAAATGCAAAAGTATAGATTTGCTAAAGTGAGTAACTTGATCAATAAAGACGAGCCTGAATGTGCCAAAAAGGTACAACCTCACATGAACATTATCCACTTTTATATTATTTCTCAAATATGGTATTAATATCATTTACTTGTCAAATATGAGATTGGTCATGTCATATAGACCCAAGTCGTACATCGAAGCATTTCAATGTTCATTTTCAAAATTACAATGGTAAAAAAAGTAGTTCCCGCTATTCAATATCTCAATGGGGGGCAGTGGCTATTACACTTTCTTTTTAAAAAGAGATTTGAAGGGATGCTACAATCTTGTCTAGGCAGGAAGGGCTTTTTTATTAACACCATTGAAAGGTTTTTTTTCATGAATAGCATGAAAGATAGGGGCCTTATTGACCAAGCAGGAACCGGGGATAAAAGTTTCATTGATTCATCTATCTCAAATAGGGAAAAAACTGAATCAAGAAGGGGTCAGCTGAGCTCAAAAGTGCCTATGTCTGTACTTTGCTTAGGTCAAAGTAACTCTAATTTGCCAAGGCAGACCTTCATCATCGCTCGCACAACACAAGTCAAGCTTAGCCGCCTTCCCTTTCATTCTTCGGGTGGTCTGTGATCTCCTTTTATTTTACCAAAAAAATCAGAACTACATAATTCATATCTCATTTGATCATTATTCACTGAGAGACTCGAATTGATTGTGTAATGTATCATTTGTTTTATAATATGGAATACTAATTTCTTTTCATTACCTTCCAAAGAGTCATTTCATGTTTTACTAGGTGACAAAATATGGATAAAATTTAAAAATTTAATTTTTATATTCGATTTTAGCCCACTTTATTTATTTATTTCTCAAATATAGTTTCAATAACCATTTCTTTGTAAAATATGAAACCGATTTGAGATTGATTATTTGATATATCATTTGTTTTATACCATGGAATCGGCAACCACTTAGATACTAATTTCTTTTCATTATTTCTTAGAGAGTTATTTCATGTTTCACTATATAATATACTGGTATTTCTAAAAGGTAGAATCTACGTACAGGAGAAGAATGATTCTTATACATTTCTTACCACTTTCGAGAGATGCCGATGCACTGCCCCTAACCTACTCCCGAACAAAAAAGGAAGTAAAAAGGCGACCTCGTGCGGTGTCTCAAATCTTTGTTAATTATTGAGACTGAGAAACCGACCGTGGGTGTCGCGGTTCTCATTCTTGAAAATGATAAAATCCCGCACGACTTTGGAGATCGTGGCGACGTCGCTTCCCCCACTATTTCTCCAGCGCTTTGCCGGCATGCCCGGGCTGTCTTCCACCTCCTCCCCACCTCCTCCCACAAGAAAACAACACACTTTGCATGAACCGACCCTGGAAATCCAATCATAAGCGTCTCAATTCGTGAGTCTTGATCTTGACCCAGAAGAAAAGATTCGGCTTTTGGCCGAGTTCTTGTTTCTTGGAAGCTTTTGGCTGTTGTTCAAGCATACCCAGAAACCAAAGGATCGGTCTTTTTCCTCTAAGCTGTCCGTCTACCCCACTTTACACGGAAATAAGAGAGTAGAGGCTTGTCGTTTGTCGCCTCTCTCTCTCTCTCTCTCTCTCTCTCTTCTGTGCATGCTGGGGGACTTCCATGGATATCGACTCTCCAAATGCGGTGAGTTCCTCTGCTCCCTTTTGTTAATTTGGTTCGACGTTTATGACTGCTGTTGCGCTTGTCCCCTGTTTCTTGCTCGATGCAATCTGATAAAGGTCATTCCTTTTTTGAAGTTAATTGAGCGCGTCGGTGGGCATGCTGATGACCCGCTGATGCAAAGCAAAAATTTAAAACTTTAGGACAAAAAGTTAACTGCTGAGGCTGTCTCGGTTATTCAGATTCTCTTGGTCAGCTAAAAGTTTCACAAAGTCACTTTAGCGTTTGATTTTTGCGTTTTCGATGGTTAATTTTACTTTAACTTAGCTTGCAATGTTCGAACTGCTTTCAGTTTGATTTCCTCTAGGAGACTTTAATGAGTGCAGTGGGAACACTTGATGGTCGCTCTTGCTTTTTGTAGTTTTGATCAATTTTCATCCTTCTTTCATTGTTTTCTTCATGAACGACTGCTTTTTTCAATGCGCTCAAGTGTTGTTGAATATGCTGCTTCTGAAGGCATAATTATGACCAAATCGGCTGGGGGGTTTGCCAATAGCTTGCAAGGCTTGTTAGAGTTAACATTGCATATAACTTCAGAGGAAGCTAATTCTCCTGTTTTGTTTCTCTTTCTTTGGATGCTTGAATTAAATTCATGTTGAGGGTCAAGCTGATTTTGGTGTGGACTGAGCACGGCTAAGTTGTAAATAGCAGACATCAGCCATGAAATATGTCTATCATTTCAATGAACTACTGATACTGAGCTATAATGCATATACATAGTTGAAGAGTTCTATGCCATGTTCAGACTTTGTTATTTCAATCCCGTCTTCTCCTAATTTCATGCGTCAATTAAGCTTTCTTTTGCACTGATTACTTGTTAGGTTAGGGATTCCTAGTTTATGGACAAACCTTAAGCTACCCAAATGAGATTTTATAAGCCCAGAAACTACAGTAGCTGGGAGCGGTTTCTCTGTAGATTATAAAAATAGTCCATGACCATTTTTGTCAATGTATTTGATGCATATTGGTTTTAATTGTGCAATTGAGAGCTTGTTGAGTTTTGAAGAATAGATTCAAGACCTTTAATGAGATGTACATATGATATTTGTTCCTTTTATTCACGTCAGTGAGCAAGTACATTTATTTCCTTGATTAGAAGGACACTGGAAGCCTCTCTTCTGACATTATTCTGTTTTTCTTTTCCATTCAGGCTTCCCTCTTTGCTGATCAAAAGTGTAGAAAATCTTGTTTCTCTAACTTCTTACCTGCAGCATCTTTGTTTTGTCTAGCACTCTTCATCGGGAGTGCACTGTTGGTGTCAGATCACAGAGAGGTGTATATCTACTCTTCTTAGCTGTATAGATCATTATCTTTTTTTCACTGAACTTGGTCCTGATAGTTAATTTGCTGAATGTCACGAATGAAACTGAAAATGTTTTGCAGAAATTCTCAGGATGGGATTGGAGGAGAATTGATAAATCACAGAGCACTAAAACCAGCGCTTGTGCGGTATGTCGTCCTTCCATCCAGTGCTTATTATCTGAGAATGGAAGCATCACTTTCAATTCATTTGTGCCTTGCCAGAAGTCTCACTTGTTGCTTAGTAGCTTATTTGTGTTTTCATTTTAGAATCAGTGCAGACCACGTGGAAGTGAGGCCTTACCAGAAGGTATTGTTGCCAGTTCTTCTGATTTGGAAATGAGGCCACTATGGGATTCCGCAAAGGTGAACAGACAGCCTGAAAGGACAATGTTTTCATTGTAGAAGATATGACATCATAGTTCTGAACACGCATTAACTTGCTTGATCTTCGGACAGGGCTCTCCTAGTTCTTCGTCTAACTTGTTTGCCGTGGCTGTTGGAATCAAGCAAAAGGATCTTGTTAATAAAATGGTTACAAAGGTTAGGAGACTTCTCTGGCTGTTGCTTAGCCCCTTTTCTCAAGCTTTTTTTCAGGCTAACCGTTGTCATTTTTTTACCATACACTTTGCAGTTTCTGTCAAATGATTTTGTGGTGATGCTTTTCCACTATGATGGCATTGTTGATGAGTGGAAGGACCTAGAATGGAGTGCTTGCGTCATACATGTATCTGCATCTAACCAAACTAAATGGCAAGTGGTCTTTTCCTTTCAACCCTGGTAAAGATCATTCACAGTATCCTAATGCATCTTCAATCTTGTTCTACGTGACTAGGTGGTTCGCCAAACGTTTCCTTCATCCAGATATAGTTGCAGAATACAACTATATTTTCCTCTGGGATGAGGACCTAGGAGTTGAAGATTTTCACCCCAATAAGTATGTGTGCTTCACCTCATAAGCTATTCAATTTTCGTTGCTACCTAACCGGGAGTGTGAGACATGAGGGTATCAGTGTTCCATTTTGTTAATATGTGAAGCTTGATCAAGTATCTGTTAAATGTGGATTCATTCAGATAATTGGTTTTTTAATCAGCACAGTAATAGTGCAATGACATACTCAGCTTCATGTTTCCTTGCAAACTTCTAGTTAACTTTTCGGCAATGATTGAGTGTCATACCTAATTTTTTTTTTTAATAATTGTGTGCAATACTTGAAATGATGATTATGGTATGGTCCAACTTCAAAATGCCTTTGACAAGATATCTGGCTCTTCCCTTCTCCATAACACCATATTCTTGTAGGTATATATCTATTATCAAGACTGAAGGGCTTGAGATATCACAACCAGCCCTTGATCCAACAAAATCAGAGGTGCATCACCAAATCACTGCACGTGGGAGGAGAACAGTTGTTCACAGGTGATCTTATGTCCTATTATCTTTTGCCAAAGTTTGACTCCAAGACCTGTTTGATCTCACAAGTGCCTCTTGCTATACGTATTATTGTTCCAAGTCATTTTGCTTATTGTTGGATTGTGCTAACCTCTGTATAGTGATGGATGGTCTCAAATGCAAATATGGAACTAGGGGAGGTAAAATTAATGTATCACCCAACATCCAGACATGCCAGGCTTTAGCAATGTTGTGCCTCCTCAGGATCTCGCCTAAGAAAATTGCCATAACCATTAAACCAACTAATTGGTGGGATTCAACCATCCAAAACCAATTTTCTTTGGGCTACAGTAGCACTTTATCTGTGGGATTTCCATGCAATGTTGCTTTTTAACTTGAATAACTTGACACTTAACATAGATTTGTAAGGATCGCGAAAATCAGTCATTTAGCACCATCTGAAATGTAAATATGTTCATCGAAGGACAACTTGTGAAAATGTCAATCGACTTACTCAATGACAATATTAAGTTGAAAGTCAGCAACTTTAGGGTGTTATTGATTTGTGGATTGAAGTAATATCTTTCTTCTTTTGTCAACAGGAGGACTTACAAGCCTGGTGGTCGTGGTAAAGGTTGTGGTTCCAACAGTACAGCTCCTCCATGCACTGGGTTGGTGCCCTGCACCATATACTATTGACAGTGCCTTGTATCTGTTGGTTGTACTTTATATTGTCGGATGGATTGTCTGTTTTTTCAGGCTAAGCTTGTTGGTCTTTTTTATTTGAGATACTAAATTCTCTTTTTCCTTCTGCTGATTTTCTAGTATGGTCTTCTGTAGAAACTAAGTGGATTTAGTCTGTTACAGGTGGATAGAGATGATGGCTCCAGTTTTCTCCAGAGTTGCCTGGCGCTGTGTATGGTATATGATTCAGGTGTGCCATTTTTTTGCGTCTGGTCTTTGTCCTTTTCTAGGACATCAGTGTCTGCTTGTATATTGGGGCCATGTCAATCAGAAGAGATCTCTAGGTTAGATAGGTAGGCATTGAGTTGTGGAAGATGATATCTTTATCGTATGAGTTTGAATTTGACTTTGAATTGGATGCTAACTGTCTGATATGGACCAGAATAATACAGTAGGAAACTCCCTCATTTGATAATCTGTGTGTGTTTAAGAGGATGATAATTATTAGCCACTACATTTTAAACTCATAGATGATATAGGGTGACTCAGTTAGGCCTAACCTTTTACAGAGGCAGATTGGTTACTCACCACTGTGTGCATTCTTAACTTTCTTCACAGAATGATTTGATCCATGCTTGGGGCCTAGACACACAACTTGGTTACTGCGCTCAAGTCAGTTTAACTTTCTCTACTCAGCCATTGATGTAGTCTCGACCTGCTTTCCTTCTTAAACATCTCCAAGTCGGAGATAATTTACTTCTGTTTGTCTTGACAGGGTGATCGAACCAAGAATGTGGGCATTGTGGATGCTGAGTATATAGTGCATTATAATCGACCGACACTAGGCGGTGGCAATGAAAACAAGGTTTGGACTATTATAGTTATATTCTCAAGGTGCACCATCTTGGATGCTGAATCTGCATAATATAGAAATACTTATCCAAATCATAAGGTTTACATGTTATTGAGACATCAGTTACGGGTGAAATGGTTGTGTAGAAATTATCTTGAGGATTGAGGATTTTCTGTTGGTAATTGGGTGGTTAAGGCTATACTTGATTTTTTTTTTTTTTTCCATCTTTGCAACTTGTGCCTGCAGTCGGACTCACAGTCACATCATGATGCTTCTGAGACAGAAAAAATGGAATCAGAGGTATTGCTTGATTTTTGACCTTTATTGCTTGTTGCAAACTTCTGACAAATACTTGCGTGACTGGAAATTTTGTATTGCCAATCTTCTTGTGCAGGCACCGTCAAGGTCTCATAAACATGATCCTAGAGTTGAAGTAAGTTTCTCCTCATTTGTGACATTTTCCTTACCTTCATCTAATGAAGAAGAAGCAAATGATGCATTTCTAAATGTTTCTCCCCTTCATTTGACTTCCAAAGCATAATTTTTATTTTTATGAACTGAGATGTCTTTACAAACAACTAATTGGAGAGGGGATATAGAATGGAGTGCTTTTGCATATTGCTCACATGGTTGGGTTGAGATTTAGGTATCCCTTATCTCATTGTCACACTAGATTCAGTGATATCTTGGCTGATAGAACTTCCTAGCTTATATGATAGAAAAGCTCATTGCTTACGCTTAATAGTATTGGTGATACTATTTATTTTCTCACGGGCTAGTGAATGAGGTTTTTGACTGCAATTAACTGTGTCTTCAGAAAGACTATCTAATCGCATTCTTGATGTGTCTGCAGGTGAGGAGGCAGTCCTATATTGAACTCGCAGTATTCAGAAAAAGATGGAAGAAAGCTGTGAAGGAAGATGTATGTTGGACTGATCCATACCCTCAAGCTGCAGTGGACAATATCATGGCCTAATGTCGAGCAACGCTCCTCTTGTGAGGAATTCTTTAGATTGATGGCTATATATGATGCAAAGAGGACCGAGGCAGCAATTGATTACAGGCATTGAGAAGATAAGCCTCGTATCTTCAAGCATAGTTTATGCAGTGCCGGGGTTTCAAAGGTGCCGTGTACATCGTGCCACTGCTGCTGTATATAATTGAATGCCCTTTTCGATTGCAAGAATGATAGGTTGCAAGGTAAATGCTCTTTATACCCTTGATATCATTCCTTTTGTTTACCCGGTAGGGACCCATCTTCAAGACTGCAGAGTAGCGTAGGCTATCGGGAAGCAATTATTGTATCGCTCTCATCACGCACTCTTTCGTCTCGTACCACTGTGCAATGTTCCGTAAAACATGTAGAGAGGGTCCATATAGGTTGTCCACTTATGGGCTATCTCATGCTGTCTATTGACCAGTGCACATCATGACAAGCCACAATAAGCTCCAAAATCTTTAAAGTTTGTAACTTTATGAATTACCGCCGTTTCAGGTAGAACTAGATTACCTTGTTGATTCGGAGGTAATCTGTGGCAAATGATTTGCTCTATCTTTTGCCTTTTCTTTACCCTGTTGCGGTGGGCACTTTCGCTGACACTGCAAATGATTTGTGTTGAGTTGCAATCATGAGGAGTGTCTGCCTAGCATTGCTTCAATTCTGGGGATTGAATGATTGAGAATTGCCTCCCACTAAATATTGTCTTTTTGCATAAATTTACATCCTCTGCATCATAACAATCAGTGCAAGTGCAAGCTCCTCTGGTGTAAGTCGGATTACGACAATATCGAGTCCATCTAATTGTGCAGAGCCCGGGCATATCTTGTTCCAGTAACGGGCAACGAATTTAGTCCTTTGAGATTAATCTCTCTCATCCTTTTCCTCTGAAGATGATAATGACAAACACTCGAGGAAATAAGTTGGTAAAAAAACTGATATCTGCAAGAGAACAGAGCTAGCCCAGTTCATTAAACAACAGAGGGATAGCTGATGCAGTTGAAGGACATTCCACCAGATGCAGCTTGACATTAAAGTCTCATGGACAAAAACCAGAAACTAAGGATGCAATTTTAGAAGCACAGAGGCACATGGTCTGCTGGCCAGTAATTTTATTATGAATAAAAAAGTGGAAAACTAAAAAAGATTCCAGGGCACACTTCTCAAGACAACACATTCAGAACGAGGGTGGATTTGTATGATGAGCCCCACAAGATTGAATAAAGAAATCAGTATCACTCCCAAAGCACACGGCATAAGCGGACTGAATCACTTTGTTGTCATCGCGAGAGTTCTCAGAAACATCCTCTTCTGAAGAATGAATAAACAAAGGCCAAGTTATTAAATAAGGATAAGGAACCTATTCATAATGAAATCCTATTCCATCAAATAGGGAAAAGAGGAAAAAGCAGTTGAAGCTGAGGCAAGCCAAGCATTGTCCATGGCAATAGGGCAAAATATAGCTTGGCTTAATTGCCCCCAACTTCCACCCACTCCTTAATATATACGGTTGGCTCACCTACATCCATTAATTTCTCTCATCCATCTTATCTGCCAACCATTACAAACTCATCTCCCTCTCTCCCTCTCACTCTCTCTCTCTCTCTCTCTCTCTCTCTCTCAGCCAGGGTGCCGCGTTTGACCAAAGCATGGAACCGACCAGATCAGGACATGATCCATGGGAACCAGGCAGGACATTCTCTTATATTAAATCCTTACTCTGTCCCCATGAGTGATGACTCACAAATCTTACTGTTCCTGATCTGCTCTAGAAAAGACTGAGAAAGTGGTTTTGCGAAACCACGCGTGATCGATTTACTTCATGAGCTAATAATAAGCCCGTGAATGATTTCACTTCACCACGTGCCAAGACCTGCAGTCCTTCTCCTTCTTCACAAAGCACCTTAGCAAGAAGAACTGTTGCTTCTCAGCAAGCTCTTCTTCTGCTAACCATGCATGTATATGCCATACACGAACGAAAAATTCGAATGTTAAACCCCCACTGGTGCAAGGAAAAGGAGAGCGCGACTGGCTGGCGCGCAACGCCGAAAGGGAGATCTGGAAAAATACTCTTTTTTAACTCAAAAGTCAAACAACATGAAAAGCAGATTTGACTGGCCTCAACGCTAAGTCTTAATAATAATGATGTCTAGTCAGAACGTAACTAAAGCGCTCGTCTTGCTTATCATCCGGGCAATGTCATCACCCAACAAAGATCATCCACCAAAAATGGCGCAGAGAAAGAAATTTAATAGGAAAGAAGAAAAGAAAGATCTGAGAACAGTTTAGTAATACAAAACTTCAGTGGAGCAGAGTCAAGAACAATTATACTTCTCATCCACCCACAGATACAAGTCCCAATGTCAGGCCAGAGAGAGATTAGAGACATAAAAATAAGACCCATTTGCTTGAACTTAGGACAGCGTTCATAGAAATCCTAAACCGCCAAAGCTTTCGCAGGCAAGGTTTTCCTACTTCCAGCAAAAACTCCACCTCCTCTTGCCAAATGACAATAAAAATAACTCCCAGCTACAAATAGCAAAACCCATCTGGAACTAGCAATTCCCTATGTGATGATAACAAATTACGACTTAAGTAACCTTATAAACAATTCTTCTTCTGCCTTCTTTTTTTCAAGAATCTAACACAGATATGCTTCCCCCACTCGCACTTCGCCACTGAAATAAAGCTTGAAGCCCCCCCAAATTTTAATAAAGTAGAACGGATGAAGACAAAATGTTATTTTTAAAAGGAGGAGGCAGTGGAGGAGGGGTTCAGAGATGGCATCCAAAGCAATTGCAGGTCTTGGGAGTGAAAGAGCAGAAGCCAAAAGGGCGGTTGGGGATGTTGCAGTTGATGGCATAGCAACACGGAGAGGGCAAGCACACCCCTCTTGCTCCACCACAGCAAGTGCACAGTGCACAAACCTGGAAGCTCCCCAATCTCCTTCTCGTCTCATTCAACTCCACCATCTCGAATTTGCCTTGCTCCACCAATGGCACCATCTCTTCCTCTGCTGCCGACTCATTTGCCTGCCAAAAACACTCAAATCAGTGATTACCCAGATGAAAAAATCACAACTTTGGTGAGGAAAATGAAGGGATCTAGGATTTTCTGGAGCTAAATTGCGGAGAGCAACAGAGAGAGAGAGAGAGAGAGAGAGAGGAGAAAGAGGCACTCACATGGAGTAAAGCTGCCCGATTTGGAGGAATGGCACTGGCAAAGGCGAAGGAGAGGGCAAGAAAGAGAGACACTAGAATCCCATGAGTAGACATTACTTGTTTTTCAGGGGTTGGGCTTGATGGCTGGTTTGTGCGGAAGGAAGAAATGGGTTTCCCAATCTGAGTAACAAGGAGAGTCTCTTGGCGTTTGCTAGTGCATAAAAATGCTTTGCTTCTTTGCTTGCTAATGGGTTTTCTTGAGATGCTTAAACGGTGCTGAATTGTTATAATACCTCTTGAGAGTTTTAGGAAATGGAGAGGTGTTGAAATTGGGTTGGTAGGAGGAACTAGAGAGAAGGGTTTTCTCGGCACTCTTGCCACTCACTCCACTCGCTCACTCTCTCAAGGAAGTGAAGGAGAGAGGGAGGGAGGGATGCAGCTGGAATGGGGAAGTGATGCTATTTCCCACACCGTCCCCCACTCCTAGTCCTAGTTGTGGGAGGCCCACTGATGAGTACACACTCACACCCATTTTAGCTACCCCAAGATAGGCCATATGGCCACGTGTATCGATCAGGGCCCTTCATGGATATGATTCCTTTTGATCTTAGGTCGATCTTTAATGGAGGGCACGGGGCTGCTCTGTTCATATTTCACACTTCACTTTTTTTCTTTCTACCTTCGTTTGGTGTTTTTATATATTTTCTTGCTAGGCTGTGTCGTACTCCACTTGTCAACATCATTGATTTTTTGTTCAATGTATTTTGTTTGCCGCCAGAACTATTTCTTCTTTGTTTTTTCTCGTGCCCTCTTTTTCCTCCATCTGCGGTGACGGTGAGTGTGAGCGGTGCTAAGGATCCTTGAGCTGTCGCTTGCGACTCGGCACAAGTGGAGGGCTGAAATTGTTGACTGCTACTCAACATCAAGTAAAAGAGCGGGTCAGCCTGTCTCCATAAACAACTGTTGAAATCTTTCAAAAAAGGTTTTGCTCTTTTCAACCCCAATGGGAGATCTCCCCGTCATGCAGATCAACAGCCCGAAAGCAGAATGTGAATGCCACTGCACCGAACTATAATTTCACAAAAGACAGCGCACATATATATATAATATCGTGCAGGTGATTTTCATGGTCAGGCAGCTTTCTTAACAAGTAATCCTGATTTGGGTACATTATACATTTAGAAATATGGCAGCAGTCTAATGGCCTCAAATGAGAGCATGAATTACACTAAGTTGAAGTAGGATGCAAGTTTTGCCTTGTGAGTCGCTCGAATGTTGAGTTGCGTGGCAAAATAAAACCCCAGTTTGATCCTAGAAGCATGAGCACGTCGTTGACATGACTATATAAATACATTGGGGTTTGAGTCACAATGAAGTAGCTAACAACCATACGGTTAAATTATTTCGTACGTCTGCACTGGTCCAACACACTTCTAAGAGGAGCTGATGAATTGCTTCGAGAGAGAAACAGGAATGAATATAAGCAGATGAGGAGTGTCCTAAAACTAGTGTACGAGACAATGGCACGAAAGGAGATGATGTACAGTCTTCTCACTTACAACATGCTCGTGCCACTGGAACTGTCAACTTTTGCCAACCTGAACTTTTTCTCCAAGAACCATAGGAAAGCCCGACGACAGCACTCTTTCATGGGGCTAAAGTCGGCCGAGCATATTGAAGTTTCAGTTCCTTTTGATCCGTAGTCTGCTGAACAGAGAGACTGATGCGGTCCCTTTTGAGCTTTTTACAGTCACATCCATGTCAGAAAAACTTTAGATGGTAAAGAAACCACGTCAAAGAGCTATGATAAAAAGGCTTGAGCCACAAACACCATCCTCTCGAGTCATCCCATCATTATCTTTCGCGATTTAAATTGCACCTTAGATCGAGATTACTAATTTAAAATTGAACTTTTCACACTGCACATGACTTGCAATAATGCCAGATTATGTCATCCCTTTTTACTCTTCTCAAATCGAAAACCTAATAATGACTTCCAAACTATCCATTTAACTTTTCAAAAAATTCGATATTTTATGCAAAAATGGAGGTGCTTTCCAATACTAGGTTGAATTTGTCCTCGAGAGAATTAAGGCACAAAGATAATTCTTCCATCCTAAATTAAAACTGGTTTCTTTTTTTGGGGCCTTCCTGTGCTCAAATTTTTCACTCATTTGTTGAAAAGGGAGATCCAGAAGGTCAAACCTTCTCAGGGGTGATTGTGAAACTGAAGACATCCTTCATACTACAGGAAGCATCTGCCTTTTTCGCGGCCTTTGGAGATCTCTCCGCTCGATCTCTCTCTACCCCTCTCGCTCCCGACGCGAGGAAATGCAGATCCGGCCCAGATCCGAGCTCGTCGAATCCGCGCCCGCGTCGCTCTAGCCTGAGGGATCCGAGGCATACCCAGAAGGAAAGATCCCTCCTTTTCGCCTCGGCCGGATCGGGAAGCGCGATCGGAAAGATGGGTCCGTCGTCCCCGGTCGGGATTCGCGCCGTCTCTCTCGGTCTCTTGGTCTTGGGGGCGCTCGCCCTCCTGGCCGTCGCCCCGACCGCTTATTCCCAGGTATCGAAACTCGGGTTCTTTTTTTTCTCCCGCTCGCTGGCCGTCGGGTTCGTGCATGTGGGTGCGCGTGTGGTGCTGATGGGCTGCGCCGTCGTGTGTTGTTTTAGGATTCTCTTGCTGGTGGGACCGAGAGGGAAGATGATGGCGACTCGATTGTTAGGGATCTGGGTCGGCGCAGCAAGGTGAGTTGACATTTGTTTCCATCTACCTGGGCAAGTTTAGTTGAGTAACGGAGAAAATTGTGGAGGTTTTGTGAGCTCTGGGTTGTCTTTGGACTGTGAAATCTCTCGGTCCATCGGCATAAATTTTACATGTAAATTGGGAAGAAAAGGGGTTTCTCTGGGATTGGCTTGATTTTGCTCTTTCATAATTTTCCCATTGATCTTTGATGCTTAGCTAGCTGAGCCTCCTAAGAAAGAAACGGCTCGGTGATTGTTGTTCTGGTTATGCTAATGTCTATCTTTGAAGTGCAATCTGCATGGACATCTGAAAGGTTAAGGTACTTACGAGATGAGAATCTTGGTGCAGATTATCCTCAACAAGCTGGGTAATGGTGCTGCTGAGGATGGCAGCTCTGTTGGGATAAATATTAGTTTGGATGGTCCTGGTCTTGGGGTTTTTGATGCATTCTTCACGAGTCTGTCAATGATCCTCGTCAGTGAGGTTTGCCTACTTCGATCACATTGCCACACATATTGTAGTTCTTGTGCTGATCTTTCAGTAAATTGGCTTTATGGTTGTATTTACTTATTTTTTCTCATGCTGATAGATTGGAGATGAGACCTTTATAATAGCAGCTCTTATGGCTATGCGTCACCCAAAGTCAATTGTGTTATCTGGCGCCCTCACGGCATTGATTGTAATGACGGTAAGTAAGCTCCTGCTTGTATTTACGTTTTCATGATTGAACCCTCTTGTCCTTGTGCTTTGCCTGTTTCTGATATATCTTGGCTTGCAAAATGGCTCTACAAACTCTAAAGCTTGCAGTGTGGTTATTTATTCTGGGTCTCATTTATAATTTATTCTCGTCAATGTTGCTTAGGTGCTTTCCACTGGACTTGGAAGAATTGTCCCTAATTTGATATCGAGGAAGCACACAAATAGTGCAGCCACAGGTACACCTTTTCTAGTTTAGTATGCTGCCTTTTCAATTGGCACTGAATTTCAGACATGCCTTGTATAACTAGTGGTTTTTGTGAGTTTGTCTTTCCTTATAGGCCCTTAGTACATGTAAGAGATCTTTCTTAAGAAAACCTAGGGTTTTAAAGGTCAAGACAGGTCAATACATTCTGAAGAGAATGTTGCTCTGTTACTTTTGGCTATTCTTTCTGATGATTTCACATAGGAAGAGAACTTTATTGGCATTTACCTGAAATACTGTGGGATCTTTTGAATGAGTTTCATTCTTTAAAGTTTCATTCCGAAGATTCTACTAGCACCTTCTCTTCTATTCAACTTCTCAGCCAATGTTACTGTGATAGTAAGTTGGATTTTGGTCGTTGACTATATTCATGGCACAGCTTGCCATTATTTGTGTGGCAACATTCAATTATTGCTTGATAGACATTTTTAAGAATGATGCACTAGATCATGAATTTCATTTGTATTTTCCTACTTGGGATTACGATAGGCTTGATAGACATTTTTAAGAATGATGCACTAGATCATGAATTTCATTTGTATTTTCCTACTTGGGATTACGATAGGGATATCCTTCCACTGTTCCTCTGTGAGATTTTAATAAGTTTGTATATTGTGAGAAAAGGATATTTTGGAAGTCAGTTGTTTGATGAACTAATTTTTTCTTTCATGTCAGTTCTCTATTTATTTTTTGGGTTGCGGTTACTTTATATAGCATGGAGGTCGGATTCAAAGTCATCTCAAAAGAAAGAAATGGAGGAGGTATGTTCATCAGTAACCCTTTCTCAAATTATGTTGTTCTTCTAGAATTCAATCTGTGTAGTATGTGGTCGTCTGTTTCTTTGTATTCAGAAAGTTGGAGTTGATTCCAATACAGACCTACCATATGGTTGGTAGAAATTAAATTGCTTGAAGTGATGTCTCTTTTTGATATTGATGGCCTTGCATGGAGCCATAATCAATGACCCGAATTTAGTGCCATGGAGCAGACTAGACTAAGTAATTTGGTGCTTTTACAGACTGTCTAGTTTACTGTGCGTTATGTAATTTTTATTGGCCTGCCATTTGCAATGTGTTTAAATTTTTTTTTATGTCCACTAGTTACATTTGTAATGATTGTAGAAGTTTTCGCGATTGCTCCTTTCTGTTTTTATTATTATTATTTATTTATTTATTTAATACTGAAGCATTTAGGAATTACGAACTTTTTATGCTTGGCTGCAACCAATTGAGAATTTTATGGGTTCTACATTTGATATGTGCAGGTAGAAGAGAAACTAGAGAGTGGACAAGGAAAGACATCTTTCCGCCGCTTCTTTTCAAGATTTTGTACGCCCATCTTTCTAGAGGTGTGCCTTTTATATAGATTTTTATTTGGACTATCTGTTCCCATCTGATTTCTGCTAAGATCTGATTATCTTTATATACTGTGGTGACATTCAGTTTCCTGCTTGTTTTGCAGTATTTTTTTTTTCCGATTGTTATACAATTCTCGCAACTAATGACATCGTTACTCCTATGCAGTCCTTT
Organism: Eucalyptus tenuipes; assembly: GCA_014182365.1. NCBI lineage: Eukaryota > Viridiplantae > Streptophyta > Magnoliopsida > Myrtales > Myrtaceae > Eucalyptus > Eucalyptus tenuipes. The sequence goes on along the minus strand of CM024544.1, from coordinate 12,190,121 downwards.
ATTTTGACCTTTTTAGCAGAATGGGGAGATCGTAGCCAAATTGCTACAATCGCTGTAAGATGTTTCTTCACTATGGTCTTCCTGCTCTCTGTTGGTCTGTATTTTAAACTGCTTAGTGAATCTCTTGATTTTGCTCTCTTTCTTTGGAATCTGTTTGGAAACTTTCTGGTTTTTTCAAAAGCCTCAGTTTTGATTTAGTTTCAGTTTGCCCTATAATTTATTGGCAACCTTATATTTAGAGATATGACCGAGCTATTGGTATTCTTGTCATTTCCTATTACCTCACCTTCATTTCCTTAGTTTACCTCATTATGGCACGTATGTTGTCCGCATGTGTGGTACGTTGAATCTTTTATGTTGAGCTATTGGTTGAGAAAAGAGTGAGGAAAATGCCATTGTTCATGTAGTTCTCCTTTTTCATGATGTTCGCTTGATCAGTGGTGGAATTTAACACACAAACCCTTCTTTATGTTTATAAGATCGGAATCTCGTGGGCACATGGTCATTCATCCTGCATGCATTTTTTCTGGATATCTGAATAAAAATCACCATTTTATGTTTGTTTGAGTTCTAGTGGGGTGTTGAGCAATCTTGTTATGTTGCAGCTGGCAACACATAAGAATGCCGTTGGAGTGGCCGTCGGGGCGACAATAGGACACACCATATGTACATCGATTGCAGTGGTGGGTGGAAGCATGTTGGCATCCAAGATCTCGCAGCGGACAGTTGCGACCGTTGGTGGCCTCCTCTTTCTCTGTTTCTCCTTGTCTTCTTATTTTTACCCTCCCTTGTAGGTGATATTGTCGGCTAACATGATTCTTTGCAAGCTCTGAAAAACCCTTACTTCCACATTTTCACTACGAAAGTTGATATTAACTGGTGATAATCAGACCTTTCCAGTATTCTTTTGTAAAATGTTAGCGCGTGTTAAAAGTCTTCTGGCTTTTTTTCTCCTTCTTTCTCTATCTTGAATGTACTTTCTGCGGCTTATCAATGACCTTTCCAAACTCCAATTATAGTTTTGGCCAAGTCAAACATGTTCCTCTGCGTATTCCAAGAAACGAAAGAGTACTTCAGCGGGACCGAAATCGCTGTTATACGGCATGATCTGCTTCCATTTTTTTGTCAGTATGCTTGAGAGGTGAAGTTGCAGTTTTAGAGCCTGTCTTTATCAGGCATTTTCTTGGGAGAACTTGACCAATTTTCAAGTTGATTGTAAATTGGCTTATGTTGTGCTTGGAAGTCTAATTTTACTGGAATCCAACGCATCCATAGTTGAGAAGCCATTGAAGCTGTGTGGAATTAATCATCTGATGGATTACGAATTGCGCTCGTTGGATTAAGTCCGTAAAATGAATGATGTGAAAAGTAACTATTGGGGGCAGAATCGCTCAACTTACATGAAAAATGTCACATAAGCCTCGTGTTTTCAATTCCAATTTCGAATGACATTCTTCATTTTAACATCGTTAGCGTCAAAATGCGAGGGTTTCGCCAACAGACCGGGATAAGAAGGTAATGTTAAGATACAGAATTGCAATGAAATTGGTATTCCAGACAGATTATTCAGTGGAATTTGAGCCATTTTCCAAGTCTGTTTTGTGAAAAATGTACATGCTTTCTTTTTCTGAGTAAAGCAAGAAGTTCTATTGATAAAATTAGGAAAAGCAGGAACAGCCTGTTACAAACAGTATTAAACTACATAAGATGTGAAAAGATAGTTATAGGAAATGTTCTTATTATTTTCCAGAAGTAAAGACACATTTTAGAAAGTTAATCACTAAAGTGTTCCTTAGGGATGAGCATAGGACTAATGGGAACTTGTTCAATTTTAAATTCCAAGGTATGTAAGATAAGTTCTAGATTCCAAAAATTAAGGAATTTGTTTCAAATGGTAAGTTCTAGGTTTTAGGTTCGTGGAATCTAAAACTTGTAAGTTGAAATAAGTTTTTGTATTTTTCTTAATTTATGTTTTTATGAAATTTTAAGGTATTTCATAGCGTTCATTTAGTAATGGTCTAAAATTTTTATTTCTAGAATAGAAATATATTTGGTACAACTCTTAATTTTTTTGACTTAGAATTTCTTTTAATTTTTTAATAAATTTATTATATATTTTATCTTTAAAATTTTAAATAAATTTATTATATATTTTAATTTTATTATATATTTTAAATTTTCTTTTAATTTTCAATAATTTTATTATGTAATTTTATTATATTTTTCAAAATTTATCTTAATTTTTTAAATAATTTTATTATATAATTTTTTTTTATTGGCTTGAGGAAGAAGAATAGAAAAGAAAAGGAAAAGAAGAGAAGAAAAGGAAAGAGAAAAGAGAAAAAAAAAAAAGAAAACGATTTGGCTTGATTTTGGAGTTATTCCCAAGAACAAAAGAATGATTTTTTTCTACTTCTTAATTGTGTTCTAAATTTATTCCTAAGAACAAATTTGTTCCCAAGAATAAAAAAGTTATCAAATAAATTTATGTGCTTTTTTATTCCGGAGAACAAAATAATAGAATTATGCACTAGTTAGCACATTATCAAATATATCCTAAGTTTTCATTTATGATTGAGATTTTTATTTTGTTAATATTTCATATTTTTCGTGTGCCTAAATATAAGTTATAACCAGTGAATTGTATCAACAAGTGGTAATTAAATGTTATAATTTATCAATTAATAATACACGTAGAACTTGGAGACCCCAAAACCAACCCTAGAGGTAGTATCTACGTTTTAGGATATGCAGGGTAAGTTCCACGTTTTAAAAAATGAAAAACCTCTTTCAATGAATAAGTTCCAAAATTTAGGTAGAATATGTATGAAACCTGAAACCTATAACTGCTCACCCCTAGTGTTCCCTTGGATTTTCATAGTAATTAAATATCCTTCATGGAGACGGAAATTCTCTTAGACCACCATGCCAAATTGCATAAAATATATATTTTCACAACACACATGGAACCTACAAAGTCTTGCAATCGGTAGGTTTAAGTGTCATCAGATTGTAATGGAACGATGGATGATTGCTCTCCTACCAAGAAGATGGAGTATTTGCTACTCAAAAGGGCCACCAGAGGAATTCCCCCCTGAAATAGTGCGGTGCACCTCTATATCCACATTCGTCAGCCGCAACTGTCATACTGTAAAGTGAATACTGTTATGGGACAGCAACCCGCCAAAGCTCGTCATTGTCTTCTAATTTGTAATCATCAACCATCATCGTCGTCGTTGTAATTGTTACACGCCTTTGGCGAGTTGATCTCCGTAAGAGAGAGGGCTGAGACAAGAAAACGACATTCGAGCAGACACAGTATCCACCTTTTTTCCTGAGAAGACATGATCTACTTTTTGCTCAAAAGAAAAGGCCACGACCAATCTGTCCGTGCAAGTGTGTTGCTGTGTAACAAATTCACAGGGCTTGTATGTCCCCTGATGCTTTCTTTTGGCCCCCTTCAAAATCAAGCAATGACCGGATATTGCGTGTCTACTCCACCAGCACCAATCAGGAGCTCAAAAGATTGATGAGCATCTGCTGTGAGATGTGTAGAGTTCACATCAAGAAAAAATGGTGGGTTTGGCTTACTCCACAAGTGAGGTTAGTGAAAGGTAGGAGCCCACCGGCACTCCTGCATATGCAGTGTCCCCCACCAAACCAAAAAGATTGAAGTTTTAACAGAATCGGGAATGAGTAGATTGTACTTTAGCTCTTTGAAAAGACTGGTTTTGGGTGATTAACTACATGTACGTGGGAGTTGGATTGGAGTGTTCAGCCATGTCAATTAGTTGTTAATCTTTTCCCATCTGTTTGAATTTTGCTGAACCGAGATTTCTTACTAGACAACGGCATCACTAACAACACCTCGTCCACAAGTATCCATCATTTTGGGAAGCTGACCAGCCATTTTTTTCCTTTTAGCCCTTCTCTCTACCAAACGCCGACTGATATAAGTATCGTCTCTTGCTCGTATATCTCGTGTTATTGTGTCATCCAGAGACGTGCCCTCGGCGATTGGCATTACGTATCGTTTCCTCTTCCAAGGCCGGCATATCTCTCTGAGAGAGGCATATTCTTCCCTCTTCTTTTGTCAGGTGATTCAGGAAATGAGAGACAGAATGGAAAGGCTTGTCCTCCTTCCATTTGCCGTTGGCTGTATATCTGAATCAAGCGTCGCCATAGCTACCCAGAATCACCGGCGATCAAAGAATGTTGACTCACCACCATCAAGTCTCTCACTCTCGGCCATGCGCACACAAAATCCTTTTGCACATTGCACTGGACACAAAGCACACAGGCACACACGAATGTGTCAAATTCAAATCCCCACTTCATTGTTTGCGTGTATATTGACTCTCAGGCTCAAATTGTGAAGGGACTGATCAGGAAACGACAGATCGAGACAAGGAGGAAGAAGGGAGCTTCTCTGATGAAAGTATGAAAAGCTCCTTCAGCTTGATGGCTCCACCGAAGCCCAACATATCGACCGGCATTCAAAGGTTATACAAAGGGTTCAGAAGCTTCTCTCACTTATTCGGTGCGTAGTACGCTCATCACACAGGCATTGGTATTATAAACTTTTCTCGAACAAACCAACTTGTTTGTTCATTGTGTTGCTAGAAATACATGGAAAATAGTCACTAGACAAGATCAACTGAAATTATTGTTGGCCGTCATTGACATACTGACATTTTAAGCAGCAACACTTGCAAAACATCTAGGGACCAGTTCTATGAAAGTTTGATCATCTTACCTTATATTTCACGGCACGATTTCTAGTCATAAGAACCAATTGATGTTTCAGTGTACAAGGAAGAGGACATCGAAGAGGAGGAGATGGATATAGAAATAGGACTCCCAACAGACGTGAAGCATGTGACCCACATTGGATGGGATGGATTTGCAGCCCTCAACCCCACCAGGGGCTGGGATTGTCTGATGCCTTCCGATCATGAGCCGCTCCACTCTGCCGACGGGCATGATCAGCTCCTTCCCTCTTCTGCCGATGCTTCTTTAGCACAGTCTGAGCATTCCAGATCAATTGCATAGGCGAGACCTGCTCCTTTCTGTATGGATGATACTGATGAATTATGTTTGGTGTCGATTCAGACCTTTCTCCGTATTTAATTTGTATAAAGTGAAAACTGTATCCCAGATGAAGCTTCAATCATAGGTAAAATATGATATATAGCATTACCATTGGTATGGTGAACTAAGAAGCTTCTTATTCTGGGTATGTTGTGCAGTAATCAAGTAGAATTTACTGAGTCCACTTGACATGGTTTAATTATGCAGCAACCAAGTAAAATTTCACAGAATTGCAGGAGTTACATCTGTTAATTACCAACAAACCGGTAAAATGTTCTGACATGGAAAAAGAAGTGATATGGCGAATTCTGTAGAAAGTCACCGGGCAAGTAGAATGAGAAAGATTTGATCGCTGGACAGCAAATTGATTGATCTATTCAGACATCGATCAATAGCAGCACGCACGCCATCACGTCCGCCAGCAACAAAGATGTTGCTGTGAATGGTTTAGAGGAGTTTCAGATTTGGCTCGGTGTGTCTGACCAAGATGGGGATCTCTAAGCTTTCCATCTCTAACTGTGAAGTTTTTTTTTTCCCCTTTAACTACATCATGGCCCAAATCAATATCAGTCATGCTTGATGAACCAGATCGATACCTCTCAGCTTGTTAGTTTTATCATTTGGTAGATCACTGTGGAATTCATTCGGATGGACATCCTTCTCCCAAACGAAATTCAATCTATGTACTGCTGTTCTTCATGAGTTCCCCCACATGAAAATTTACTATGGTATTCCGCAAACCAATTCGGCCAGCAGCAACCATGCTTACGACCATCAATTCTTCTCAATAATCTTTTTGCCCCGCTAATCAACCCTCATCTCTCTCCCCCTGCAAAATAGCGAAACAGGGAGAAGAGGAAAATAATAAGAATCTGTCATTTATTTTCATTCAGATTAACATCATTCGGAAACCATAAGGTACTCACATATGTTCGTACGGCGCCCCCCATGGGTCATACCGCCCGATCCCCCTTGACGGTGTGACCCATGGGGGGCGCGGTTGGGGGTTCCGACCCGACCCGACACGAGAAAAAATGGGATGTTTTTTTTTTTTTTGGCTATTGTGCATGGTCCGGGTGGGCGCTTCCCGACCTAGAACCGGAACCGCCCGCTAAGGACCGGTTCCGAAAAAATTGGAATCGGGATCCACCCGTTTGTTGCATGGATCCACCCGAACCGGACCGCCGATCCGGTCCGATTCCCGGTGGATCCATGGAACCGATCTTGACGCGAAACAATTTTGGTTTTCAACATAAAATGATTACGTGACATCAAAGCAAGCCAAAGAAAGAAAAAAACAAAATTTAAGTACATGGAATAAACTCATCAAGTAGAGTAAATTAGACAAGTTTACATTTTACAACGACGCAACGATCACAACAAGATTCTCCTAAAACTTCATGACTTATAAAGCTTGTGAATCCCAAATTTTGAGCTCTAAAATTCCAAGTTCCAATCGCCTAAAACAGTCACGAACGTAACCAAAGAAGTCGAAGACATGAAGAGAGAAAGTCACGCTCGATTAGGGTTTGCTTTGTTTTAGTAATATTTTAATATTAAAAATTAATCGGTCCCAGGTTCGGATGGGGCGGGCGGATCCGCCGCGGAACCGGAACCGGACCGGGACCCACCGGTTCCCAGAAATGGGCAACCGAATCGGACCGATTCCCAAGAACCGCCGGTTCCGGGCCTTCGTCCCGGATTCCAAGCGGTTCCCGGGTATTTTGCACACTCCCAAGAGCTAATGCAAAAACGTGAAAAAGGCTTCAAAGCCCAAATGGGCATACCCCTCAGCGGCCGCCATGGATGAGAAAGACCCCTACCCTCTCTCTCTATATATATGCACACTCAACTCTCTTTTTGCGCGTCTATCCCCCCCTCTCTCTCTCTCTATCTCTACGCTTATCATTGCGATTGCGCGATTCGTCAAATTAGGGTTTCCTCTCCTCCGTCGGGGTCGTCCGCCATCGATCGCAAATGACCGGCAAGGCGAAGCCGAAGAAGCACACCGCCAAGGAGATCGCGGCCAAGGTCGACGCCGCCACCACCAACCGGGGCGGCGGCAAGGCCGGCAAGGCCGACCGGTCGGGGGTCGAGAAGGGCGGCCACGCCAAGTACGAGTGCCCCAACTGCAAGACCACCGCGCCGGACCTCAAATCCATGCAGATCCACCACGACGCCCGCCACCCCAAGATCCCCTACGATGAGGCCAAGCTCATCAACCTCCACGCCGTCCTCGAGCCCGCCGAGCCCTCCTCCAAGGGCCGCCCGGGCGTCCGAGGTAGTCACAAGAAGTGATCGGAAAGCTTTCCTCGCCCCGGAGCCTTAGTCTCGACTGCCCGGTCGCGGGCTCTGGTCTTTTTCTTTCCTTTTTTCGTCGGTTGTCTTGGTGTCGGATTTGATGGTGTAACGGTAGGTCGATGAGGGAAGTTGTTAGGGTGGGGGTTTGGGGTTTGTCCATCTTTTGGACGCTGTCTTCTTTGGCTAAGCTTGATGATGTATATTGTATGTTCTCAGACTATGATGTCTTAGAATTCGCCTATCATCAATGAATCGAGATGGAGTTTCCTGTCTTTATGCTAATATCGACGATGTCCTTCCGAATTCCTCTGCCTACTTACTGCTTGCGTGATCTAATATGCGGGTGTTGGTGTTATGACTAATTTTTCCTTTCTGAAGAGTGTTTTGATGGGTACTGTTAGATTCGATGCGATTGCTTCGTGTCGATAGTCTCGTGTCTTCTAAATTGAAGATGGCTGATCTGACCATTGAGAACGAATTTTCAAGTAAAAGTAACGCCAGATGATCGGTGGACATATAACTGACCGAGTGATGGGTTAAAGTAATACTGGATGACCAACAAGTGATGGTGTTATTCGAACTGGTATCATTTATTGCTATTCCATGCTTAGAAAATGGATCAATTCGCTGACTTGATTGCTAGCAGATACTATGCCAACGCTTCATGTTGCTTGAATATGTACTCCTTTATGTATGGGCTAGATGAATGAGGACAAGGGTTTTTGTTCTTGTAAGTGGTGGCCATGTGTATAATACGAGGGAACCGGAAAGATCTTTCATCCTGCATGCAAGCTTCTTTTATTGCTGTCTTATATTTCATGTTTAATTGAACATTGATGTTAGGATGTAGCTCTCATCAACTGAGTTATAGTTTCGATTTCTTCTTGCATGTCTTGGAGTGTATTCACCTTGAGTTCTATCATACGAGGAATTTGTTCTGCTTGATCCTCTGTTTTCCCTAGGCAGAGACGACCAAAATGCAGTTGGATGGTCTTTCTAGCTTAAGTCTGATTGCTTTTACGTAGGTTTGTGAGGGCTGGCTGTTGGTATATATCGATGCTTGGGGGGAGAGCGGAGTGATAAAGGAGAAAATGCACTGTCCTGTTAGAGTTTGGCTGCAGTAAGCAAGTCATAATCTTAGTTTGATTGTAGATTATTTCCTACCTGTTGATTGACAAGGTTGATGAATCTGCTTGGGACATGCATGGCGAAGGGAAGAAATGAAAGTTACTAAATATGAAGTCTTGATGTATGAAATATTCTCAGATGTACAAACAGTGGTTGCTCTTGAGGTTCTCACAGGCTTGCGATCCTTAAGAAAGGCGAAAGGACCAAAGATCTTTCACTCTGTCTTCATTCTTATGAGCTGATCACGGCGAATTCACAATCAATAACGAGGTGAAGGAACTAAGCAAAAGCTTTAATGCTGTTCAATTGTGATGAGCTGATCAAGTTTCTTCTGTGTAGCTTTTCTCTCTTTCTCTCATATCCTGGGAATTCTCAGCTGAGTTGTGTGGGCAAGTCTCGATGGCTTTGATGTTAAAGTGGAATGTCCTCGTGGCCTCTGAATGCCTTTTCTTTGACAGTACGGTGAAAAGCTGGGACAGTGTGCAGCGTCTTTTCAGGTGTACATGTGCTGTGACTCAGGTAATGTCGTCTGAAAGTGCTAGATCTGGCCAATCCTGAGAAGAGAGTACAGGCCGGAGATGAGATTAAAGAGAACTATGATCAATAATTGTGTCACAAAGGCAACAAAATACGGCCACCTAAGAATGGCTTGATTCTGATTTTTATATTCTGTTTGTTTTACAAAAAATAACATTCAGGAAGTTTTTTTTTTTTTCTTCGAATTTTCTGAAAGAGTAGTCAAGGGAAACATTTTTGATCGAGGGAAAGAACAACCTTAAAATGGGGAAAACTTACATTGTCTTTTCCAAGAAAGGAAATAATTTTCTCTGTTCTCCTCTTTCTCATTCACTCCGTCTCTCCTTCTCCTTTCTCTTCTCACCTACTTGCTCCTTATCTTCCTCCACCTTTGGACTTCCTCCTCTCCGATGTGCTTCTCATCTCTTTCATGCTCCAGAGTTCGTCATCCTCCTCCGTTTCTCTGTCTCTAGAGTTCCTCCTTTGCCCCCGCCTTGCCGCTCCTCATTTGTCGTGTCAAGCGCAATTGATTGAGCGAGGTTAAGTGTGTTGCATCCATTTCCGCATTTTCTTTCCCTCTTCTTCAAGAAATCCAGTTCTCGTTGCTTCTCCTGCTTAACAGGTACGGCTGGATTCTATCTTCTTTCTCAAATCTTTTGCACTTTTGAAATTGTGGGTCTGCTCTTCTTGTTGGGCCGATGTTTTCTGATGAATCTGTGAATCTATTTTGCTAGTCCAAATGGTGAATGGGTGGAAGCTGATCTTGCCCCTCGCTTGTGATGAGATTCATCTTAATTTGAGCAGGTTTGAGTTGGGAATCATTTATTTGGGAGAATTAGGTGGTGATTTTTAGCTGTTTTTCATATATTAAGAGGATTGTCAGTTGATTGTTTCCTTCTTTGGTCACGAATTTGAACTCTCCTATAGGATTGGAGTGGTATAATCTTCACTATTGTTGGTTTTTACAAACCAATTGTTGATGCAAGTGACAATGAAGGAGCCATCAAGAATAGCAATGGAATCGATATATTCTGGCCCTGCTCAAGCATGTCAAGGAAAAGAGGGGAGTCGGAGGTTTCCATGGTGGCGACTCCATAGATCGCAAGCTGATATTGGTTTAAGACTGCAACATTCTCATTCCTGCCGCCCTCGGTGGTGTCATAAACAGGTATTTTTCAGGGCAAGAGACGCCATGTACGGCCTCTTTTTTCCCAAAAGTATGTGGAATTTGCTGCATACTCTGCCTTGAGCAAAGAACACCATTCAAATTATCCGTTCCATTAGTTTGCTAGTGTAATGGTTTTAAACTTATATGGATGTATTTGATCATAATCGTTGAGTTTCTGCTTAATAGAGCCTAGTTGATCTGAAATGAAAATGATATCAAGGCCAAGTTTATCATTGAAGCAGCTAACCATTGACTGACCCTGAGGACGATGAGGTTAGTCACTGATAAGGAATCAATTAGAACACGAGGACATGATGTCATCGACTTGAGAACAGTTTCTTTCGTACTATTTTCCAGATCTTATCGAAGAAAGGCTTCCCGACATATATGCAAACTTGGGCTGAGTTACCGTCAGTTACTTTGAGTGGGTCCAGGTATCACATGTCGGATTTTCAAGTTTGTTGCGCCGCAAGATTAGTAGCTTACAAATGGTCTCTCTTCTACTGTATATTCTGTATTTTATAATAAGAGATACAAACTATTTGTGCTTGGCCAAAGATAAAAGAGTTGAACAAACTAAGGAGCAAATTCTAGAATTGCTCTCTGTGTGACTCTTCATCTATCTTTGGATTGCAGAGCCTACAGGGTTATCATGTGGGACGGAGAGAAAGTGAACAATCAGCTGAGGACCTCCATGACCAAGGGCTTCAAGGCGGTGAACAAATGTGCAAGACGCATGACTGCAATCTTTGCGTGGGCGACTTCACTCTCAGCAGCAACCGCGTTGCTCGGGCCACAGTCCGTCGAGGCTAGGAGGGCCAAACCTCATCGCTCTTCTGAAATAAGGAAAGAAAGGGAGGCTTTGCTTTGAATTCAAGCCCCTTTCAATCGTTCTCCTCTTGCCCATATTAATAACTGCTGGGTGAGAGTTTTGATAATGATCCTCAGCACTTTATGTTGCTGTGATTTGTGTTTCTAGCTTCATCTGAGACTCTGAGTAAGAGTGAGGAGATCAAATTCGGATGTACTTCACTATTATGATCACTGTAGTGGCCAGGTTCATTCTCCCTCTACTAGTGCTTGGATACGTGGTTCTTTGCAATTGCGTGGCCGGTGAAGAAAATTCTATTCAAGTGATCGTATTGACTATCAATAGTGTTTAGAACTAAGATACTCTTTGTTGGTAGTAGGTAACATCTCTTTTATTGCACCTTTGTTTAGAGTCGAGGCCTCAGGCCTCAATTGACTAGGGCTTGGTCACTGGCGACCCAAGATTAGTCGATGGGGACCCAAGTAGGGACACCAAGGTCCTGGCCTTAGCCTCCAGGGGCTCAGGCTCAGCTTTGATGGTCCCGGACTTGGGTTCAAGACTGTAGTGCCCATGCTCAATTTTCCTTGTTATCCGTACTCAAGTCACTAGCACTGTGTCTATTTAAGACAAAAAAACAAGTTTTCATTTCTCAATGTTATAAAGTTTTTTCCTTTTCATTTAAAGATTTCAGTCAAATACTATTTTTCTGAAAAACAACTTCTTAAAAAATATACATATTTTTTTTGGTGAAACAAACTAAACCTTAATAGATGTTCTTCCTTCAAGCAAAACTAGGTGCAAAGTATAGCAGGAAGGGTCGTTTGCAAGGAATTATAATTTGATTTGCTTGTGATTGTGTAACCCAATGGACTGCAATTTGTCAGGGAGCCGTGCTTCAGAAAGAATTACAGAACGGTTCCTTTGGGATGTTTTAAGTTTTTTATTTTTATTTTTTGGGCAGGTTGGGATGTTTTAAGTTGGCGGCAGGCACATTGTCTCCATGACCAAATTGACTACAAGCAAAGCTTCAAAACTAGAAGTCAAGACATTTTCGTGAGTATTACCGGAAAAGGGAACGAGGCAACGTATTCCAATCGATAATCATGTGTGAAAACCAGGAGAGAAATCGTTGGTCAGCACAGCAGCAAGGGACAGATGTCAGCTCGTAACTCTTCCGCAGCACCACGTTGCTCAGTCTCCCCCCGTATCTTGCCATGCATTCGCATCCCCACCTGGTCACCCCCTCCTCTCTCTCTCTCTCTCTCTCTCTCGTAGACAAACGCAGAGGTAATACCAAAATCTCGAATGGAGGATGAAGACGAAGAATGGATGTCGTACGAGGAACCCGCATGCGAAACGCCGGCGCCGGCGCCGCCGCCGCCGGAATCCTCCGCCCACTGGTTCACGAGACTCCTGTTCCTGCAAGCGGAGCTCACGTACAAGTGCATCGCCTCTCTCTTGTCCCCGATCTTCTCCCTCATCTCCTTGGCCTCCGACTCTTACCACCAGGCCGAGGAGACCAAGGACTCCGTGGAGTCCGCCGTCCACCGAGTCCCCTCCAGCCTCTCCCTCCTCCTCAAGAGGGTCGGCCTCGGCTTCATCGCCTCCGCCTACGTCTGCATGGTCCTGACTCTGCTCGTGGCTCTGTCCGCGGTGGTGGGCATGGGGTTGGTGAGGATGTGGGTGGAGGAGCCCGTGTTCGTGAGGCAAAGGCTGCATCTCGATTACGCTCGGCTTCATCCCCAGGCCGTCCTCTCCTTCTGCGGCGGCAACGATGGCGGGGTCGGTCTGTGCGAAGGGTTCCGCCAGAAGAAGCATGTGGGCATTCCTGTGGGTCACACTTTTTCCGTCTCTCTGTCGCTCCTGATGCCGGAGTCCGACTATAATCGCCGCGTCGGCATTTTCCAGGTGCCCACATCGCATTTCTTTCAGGGTCCTTCCTGTCGTCCATCTGATGAATTAGTTTCCAATGGTTTTGATGGCCAATCCATCTGGGTTCTCTCAGGTGACTGCAGAGTTGCTTTCGGCGAACGGGGAAGCGATCGCGAGGTCGAGTCGGCCATGCATGCTGCGATTTAGAAGCCTCCCGGTGAGGCTCATGAGGACACTCGTGCTGAGCATACCTCTGTTGCTAGGGGTCTCGGCAGAGACCCAGACGATCAAAGTGGAGTTCCTGAAGCACAAGGAGCTGAGGCATCCCAGGACGGCAGCCATCAGGATCACTCTGATCCCGAGGGCCGGGACTTCGTCACCGCCGCAGGTGTGCGAGGCCGAGATCGCGATGAACTCACAGCTGCCATGGGCGAAAGAGGTGGTCCACAACTGGAGGTGGAGCTTCCGCGTGTGGGCGTCCCTCTGCACGTACATCACGCTTCTGCTCACCCTCCTCTGCTGCTGCAAGACCCTAGTCCTGCCGTCAACGTCAGCAATGGGGATCTCCTCCACGGAGCACGACGATGGTGAGTCCGAGATGTCTGCGAAGAAGGGCGATCACGGAGCGAGGCAACAAGAGGCGAGAGTAGGGGATGACGGCGAGGTCGCGGAGCTGTTGAGGAAGTGGCAGCAGAGAAGAGGGAAGAGGGAGGCCAGGTTCGTTTCGCGAGTAGGAGGCGAAGGCGAAAGTTCATCGGCAGCGACCGGCCGGAACGTGACTAGAGAAGGGACGAGCACAAGAAGCATCGAGGAAGATGAGGTTGGGGAATCGGAGTCCGTATGCTTGAGCTAGAGCTTCGTGCCCATTTTTTGTGACCTGATCTAATCAAATACATGTGCCATTTAGTCATGTCGTGATGTATTTTTCGAAGTTTTTCCGACATCGGCGATTCCTAAACTTCTTCTCGATGTTCAATGTCGATTCCAGATAACTTTTTGTTCGTTTCAGGGTCTGAACGTTTCGAATCGGGACTCGACATCGTCGGCTGATGAGATGGTATGTTGTGCCAAACTAAAACAATATCGAAACACTATCCAAGCAAAAGCTATAGGACATAAGAACAAACATTCAGGCTTCAAATCAATCCCGTTGCAACGTGGTGAATCGATCAAAACCAAGTCCAATGGAAGATTGCAGAAAAGAGTTGTTTTCCTCTCTATTAAGGGAAGATAATGAATTTTGTTTCACAATGATAAACTGAGCAAGTGCTCAACCTCAAGCCTGGGGTCCGGTTGCCCGGGTGGTGGCCGAGCATCGAGCTCATGGTGGTTGTCGAGTCTGATGTTGGCGGCGGCCGCCGCTGATTTTGGCGTTGGTGGCGTTTGATTTTGTGGTGGTGGTAATCGAGTGTGGCCGCGGTGGGCAGAGATGGTGAGAGGGGGGCCGATGGGTGTTGGCAAATGAGTCGCGCCTATCAATTGAAAGATGTACATAGATACTTGTATAGCACAGACTAACCACACTAAGAGTAGCCAAATGAGTATCTCTGTTTACGTTGTTTTAGCATTGTGTTTAATGATCTAGTCACATCATCACCATATAAGAGAGAGAAGATATTTGAAAAAGGACATATTATTCTATTTGTTAAGTTGGATGGAGTTAATAGGAAAGATTTGATTGCACTAATTTGAGAAGTTCTATGACTTAATTGTACATTTTGTAAAATTTGGAATTGAATTGAACTTTCATGACAAATTTAAGGACTTTTGTACACTTATCTCTATTATGAACTAATGAAGTGTACATTTACAGTATGAAGTTTCCTTTTTCATTACTAAAACAAGAAATGTTATGGCATATAAGATACATCTTCAACCAAAATGAAAGATGTACATAGAAACTTGTATAAGGCAGGCTAATTACATTGAGAGTAGACCTGTCATATGGGTAGGTTAGGTCAAGAATGGTCCAACCAAAATTGACTCATTTTCATGTCATGCGAAACTAGGAACCCAAACTCGACCTGATCTGATCCAACTTGGCCCATACCTAATCAGACCCAAATTACTAAAATACTTTTACATTTAATCCAATTTATGAAAATTCATACTCAAATTTAGGTGAGAGGGCGGAATGAGCGAGCACGAGATCCAGTGAAATTGAGAGAGTGAAAAGAGAGTTGTAGAAATGGGGCGGGTTGTGAATTCATTTGACACCCATATTATTTTAGCTTTTATTATTCAAAATTCAATAATGTCCCATTTACTATATAACTAACGCATGTAATAATTCAGTTTACCAGATATGGGTTAAGAAATAGGTTAATGAACCATTTTGACAGGTTCAACTGATAGTAGCCCAATGAGTATCTCTGTTTACAATCTGAGCGCCGATAGCTTATGATGAAGACGTCATCTTCAACCATCTTCTTTTTTGCTCTGCAGGAGCTCTTCATTCACTCAAGCTTTCAGACTAGATCGCTTCAAGAACCGCATAATAGACCAATCCCACCGGCAACGATAACAGTATTCCGAAGACAAGCCTTCATATCATGGGACGCGCTTCAATGTTAGCATACAACAAACTAATCAATTGACACAAACAGTAAAGGAGAATAAACTTACGAGACACTCATTATATCGGCATGTACTTTGTATTGGTTAGCAAATACAAATGGAACAACAGCTTCCGGAAGGGCAGCCTGCAATTTACAAGAACCGTGATGGTTCGAAGCTTTTCAGGTGCCTGCATATAATGCAAGAATGTCATTTGATTAACAGTAACTTACTTTACCTGTATAATTGATACACACAAAAGTTCACCACGAAGACCCAGTGCAGCTGAAGTAGCTGCAGCCACTAGAGGTCCTACTATGAACTTCAGGACCATGCTTAATGCTGCTAACCAATATCCACAAGGTATCAAAGTTGGCTGTGACCCCATGAATAAACCTGTTTGCTCAAGTGTATGAGTGTAAAGTCATCCATATAGGGAGAGCATCAATCACAAATGGTTGAATGTGTGTACTGAATAAGTACCTATACTGAACATTGCCATTCCAAGACCTGTATCCGAGAGTATTTTTATTGACCCGCTGACAATCAGAGGGAATTGGATGTGCAACCTACACTTAGGAAGGAAGAACAAGTGAATTCCTGATTATGTTTTCCAAATAATCAAGGTTTTGAATGCAAAAACCCCAAATGCTGCTACAAGTACAGACTTTTAGAGGGAGAGACAGCATACTTGAATGAAAGTAGAGACCAAGCAAGACCGATTACACTGCTGTATATGTTAGGGTTTCCAATGAGCTTCCTCCAAACCATCAATAAGACTAGTCTTGTCATGACAGTAACTGGAGGCCTCCCAAGCCCAGCATTCACTGCATTCCTTTCTTTATCACTCATCTCGGATGCATTCTCTGCATGTTCGTTCAAGCTTCCTCGTCCGTCTGCATTAGATGCCATACATATATTGATTATACTCAGGATGGACTCAAATATACTCTAACAGAAAAAAGAATTAGAAAGATAAAGAAAGTAACCATCAAATATGACTGGGAAGCATTTGATGATGTCACGGCTTCACTTTCCAAATCATAAAACATTTCTTGCACGATCCTAAACTATTGTTGAAGCGATGCGCCAGAATCTTTTGGGGTCTAAATACTCTCCTCGTAACACACTTTGGATGCCACGTAATTTGTGAGGTATGATTAGTGAAGGGGATGTTAAGGTTTTGAAAGAACTCACCAAGATCGGAAGGACAATGTGTGATCCTAGAGCTGGCGTGCCTCGACTTGTCTGCCCTCGAACCCCATGCAAACATGTGAAGCCCCTTGGCAGGCCCTGCACTGGAATAACTGTCTCTGAACATCATTGGCATCTCGCTGGGAGATGTCCGGTGAGAAGGCTGGTACGATGGAAACAGGAAGCTATTTATCAACTCGCTGCCCTGATTCCTTCCCCTATAACTTCTCTTGCCAAAATGAGTGGTTTCTGCATTAACAATCCAATCAACTTTTGAATTTGCCGATCTTGATTCATGTAAGGAAGATGCAGCCCCTGAACTCCCACTTACTCCGTGCTTTTGGCTTCCATAATGACCGTCCGGATTATTAAGGCTCGAATTCCTCGACCAAGACTGCAATGAATAAATCTCTACCCCTGACAGGTTTGATGCCCGTGGGGTTGTTGTTATGGAACTCAGTCGATCGAGGGATACACGAAGTGGGGACTCCATAGATGAAACGGAGGATCTCCTGACAACCACGTGGACCTTACCATTATCATCTATCTCGGCCTCAGTCTCTAATGTTTCACAGCCATTAAGCGAAACAACATCAGGGTCGACCCTGATGGAGGTTATGGCCCGAGAGCAATCGGGAAAGTTTTCATTGATTAGGATCATTGCACCTCTATATTCAAACAAGATTAGCAAGAGGGTATACCATATTAAACCCTGCAGCACCACTATTTGAACCATCAGATCCCTCGTGTATTCTCCGTACGTGGCCTGGAGGAGAGGAATGCCTATGATCAGAGTGTTTGGAAGGGTGGAGAGGGAGAAGAAAGAAATCACCCACTCGAGGCTTGACTTTCGGCTGAAGATTATCCATAGTAGAAGAGCGGCTAGAATCACCACTTTCTGGAGAGCGTCAGCTCCAACAAAGCGATAATTCATGTCGTAGAAGTTGCAAGACGCAATCACATCGAAGGAAAGGATGGGGACCGCATAAGAGGCCACGTACTGGTTGATGCCGGCGCACTGTTGTGGGTTGAAGATATTCCGGAACCGAACAGAGGCATAGCCTATGATCATGGCCACGTACAAGGGCATGATCGCTGCAATGATATTGTAGATGTCCTTACCAGAGAGCATGGCTTTTCCAGAGAAAAGGACTAAAGGGCAGTGAACAGAAAAACTGGAAAGGAAAAATATGGGTTTTGATTGATGATGCTGTTGCAAAATCTTGAGTTGGAAGAGAAGGATATAGAGAAAGATGAATTAATCATCCTTATTATATACCACAAGACCCCGGTTGAACTGAGTAAAGAAGTCCCCTATTTCCTCTCTTCAATTCAGATTGCATTCTTAAATAGGGGGATCATTCACTAGATATTTATTCCTCAAAAGGGGATGATTGCATCATAAATTTGACAAAGATCCTATCGTTTATGGAAAGTGCAATCTGACCCCAGCACCCTCTGAAAGGAAAAAGATGAGTCTTGATTGACAATGCCATTGCAAAATCTTGAGTTGGAAGAGAAGGATATAGAGAGAGAGATGAATTAATCATCCTCATTTATATACGACAAGGACCTAGTTTAACTAAGTAAAGAAGTTCCCTGTTTCCTGTCTTCAGTTGAGATTGCATTCTTAAATAGGGGATCATTCCCCAGATACTTATTTCTTAAAGACGATTGCATCATAAATATGATAAAGATCCTGATTGTTTATGGAAAGTGCAATCTGACCCTAGCACCTTCTCAAAGGAAAAAGATGGATTTTGATTGACAATGCTTTTGCCAAATCTTGAGTTGGAAGGAAGGATATAGAGAAATGAATTAATCATCCTTGTTTATATGTGACAAGGACCTGGTTTAACTGAGTAAAGAATCCCATGTTTCCTCTCTTCAGCTCAGATTGCATTTTTAAATGGGGGAATCATTCCCTAGATATTTATTTCTTGAAGAGGATTGCATCATAAATGTGATAGAGATCCTGCTCGTTTAAGGAAAGTGCAATCTTATCCTAGCACCCTCTCAAAGGAAAAAGATGGGTTTTGATTGATAATGCTATTGCAAAATCTTGAGTTGTGAGAGAAGGATATAGAGATGAATTAATCATCCTTGCTTATATATGATTTTGACCCGGTTTAACTGAGCATAGAAGTCCCCTGTTTCCTCTCTTTAATTTAGATTCCATTCTTAAATAAGGGGGATCATTCTCCAGATATTTATTTCTTGAAGGTGATTGCATCATAAATATGGTAAAGATCCTGATCTTTTATGGAAAGTGCAATCTGACCCAGCACCCTCTCAAAGGAAAAAGATGGGTTTTGATTGATAATGCTGTTGCAAAATCTTGAGTTGGAAGAGAAAGACAGAGCGAGATGAACTAATCACCCTTGTTTATGTATGACAAGAACCTGGTTTAACTGAGTAAAGAAGTCCCTTGTTTCCTATCTTCAATTCGGATTGTATTCTTAAATAGGGGAATCATTCCCTAGATATTTATTTCTGGAAGAGGATTGCATCATAAAGATGATAAAGATCCTAACTGTTTATGGAAAGTGCAATCTGACCCCACACCCTCTCAATGTAAAGCTGAATGACAACATTTACTGATTCAATCTTCGAGTAATTCGAGATGTCTATTTTGACTAATCCTTGCTCATCAGCCACTCGAGATGTAGAGTTTTGGATACACAACTCAAACAAGACTCCAAAAAGAAGAAAGAAAGTAAAAACAAGGCAAGGAAAGAAAAGCTTAATACAATCTCGTAGACAGGCCAAGTTGTCCAAACACCATTCCAATTGAGAAATGTATTGATAGAGAAATGTAATATTCAGTACATACCTAATGAAGAATATATGAGCCTATATATAAGGCTTTAGAGCTTAACTATATGAGAAAATGAAATATCAATTACATCAAAGGAATCAAATTAAAATCAATTAAGATACAACTCCTAAATATATCTATATCTCTAACATCCCCCCTCAAACTTAAGGTGATTTGGAAGAAATCAACTTGATTTTGGAGAAGAGATCTAGAAAACACCTAGGTGGATGTGTCTTGATAAAGATATCAACAATCTATTTGGTGGATGAAATAGAGACTAGTCGAATAGTGCCATGAAGAACATGAGATCGAATAAAATGACATTCTATCTCAACATTCTTGATTCATTCGTAGAAAACATCATTATGTGCTATTTGTATAGCACTTTAGTTGTCGCAATGAATTTTTCTTCCACTCTATTGACGCACTCCATGTCTTATAGTAGCCAACGCAACCATAATAACTCTAATGTTGTATAAGCAAGAGCTCGATATTCTACTTTTGTACTAAATCAAGCAATAATGGTCTATTTCTTGCTACGCCAAGAGATATGTGAAGTGCCCAAAAAGAAACGGTAGCCCAAAGTAGAGCAACGATCTCGAGGGTTACATGTCTAGTCAGCATAAGAATAAGCCTTCAATTCCAAGATAAACTGAGAAGAATAGTGAAGGCCATGAAATAATGTACTCTTGATGTGGCAAAGAATTCGAAGTACTGCAACAAAAGGAGGTGTGTGAGGTGAGATCATGTACTGACTAACAACATGGACAGCATAAACAATGTCAGGTCGAGTGATAGTGAGATATATAAGGCTAACCAACAAGCTGTCAACAAAGTATAGGATTCGAAAAAGGAGCCCCATCTCTAGCATCAAATTTCTCATTTGTCTTAATAGGAGTGGTAGTGATCTTGTTATTAGTGAGCTCAACTCGAGAGACGAGGTCAATGGCATATTTGGCTTGTGAAAGATAATAACCAAAGGAATCTGAATGAACCCCAAAGCTAAAAAGTAACTAACTTGCTTGAGATCTTTCATTTCAAATTGTTGATTAAGATATTGCTTGAACTTTGAAATGCCAATATAATCATCGCCAGTAATAGCCATGTTGTCCACATATAAGAGCAGCATATTATGCCAACCAAATGTGCATTAAACAAAAAAAGAATGATCATAAGGACTGGATTTGAAGTCGAGAAATTTCATGGTAGAACTAAATTTGGAATAAGATGCACGAGAAGCTTGTTTCAAACCATCTAATGCTCTACGTAATCGACATACTTTGTTGAAAGAATGAGTTTATCTAGGAAGAGGCACCATATAGACTTCTTCAATAAGATCACCATTCAAGAATGCATTTTCAACATCCATCTGCAATTGAGACTAGCTCTTAACTATAGCAATAGCAAGAAGACTACGAAAAGAAGTAAGATTTACAACAGGAGAGAAAGTCTTGTCATAGTCAACTTTATATTCCTAAGTAGAGCCTTTCACCACTAACCGAGCTTTGTAACGATCCACAATACCATTTGCATTGTTTTAATCTTTTATACTCATTTACAACTTACGTGGACTTATTGGGAGGTAAATCAACCAAATCTCATGTATGAGATTTATCTAAGGCTTGCAATTCATCTACCATGGCTTGTTGCCATAGAGGATTAGTGCTGGCTTCTTTATATGTGCGAGGTTCAAAAAGTGAAGCAATGGTAGAGTAGCAGTGATAATTACAAAGTCAAATAAAATGTTGACTTACTTTGGTGGAGCAATGGACATAGGATGATGGAATGTTAGCTGGTTGAGAATCCGCGAATGGAGCAAACATGTTTGAAGTTGCTAAGGTGGTATTGCCGGTAGAACCTGCATCAAGATTTGAAGGAGGACGGGGAGGTAGTTTGGGAGAGAAGGATTTACGAGTGAAGGGAGATGTGGGGTCTTTCGGAAATAAATCCATGGAAGTATTAGTGAAGAAAGGAACATGAGACTATGACTTGAAGGGATGAAGAGAAGAAAACATCTTGTGTTCCAAAAGGTAACATGACAAGACCTGGGAAGACAATTAGATATGGGATCCCAACATCTATAATCTTTGTACTCAATACCATACCCAAGGAAGCAACATAATCGAGCACGAAAGTCTAATTTTGTGTGTTCATATGGGAGAAGATGTACAAAGCAAGCACTACCAAAGACTTGAAGAAGATTGTAGTTGGGTACACTACCACACAAGCACTCATAAGGAGAAATGTTACCTATTACAGGTGATAGAGTATGATTAATGGTGTATATAGTAGTGAGACAAGCCTCTCCCCAAAACAATTCCGAACAAGAAGCAGAGACTAGAAGAGTACGAGTAATATTTAAAATATGCTTATGTTTATGTTTTGCTCAACCATTTTGCTGGGAAGTCCCTAGACAAGAATGATGAACAATAGTATCATTTTGGGAGAGAATTTTAAGAAATTTCGGTGTCTCGAAATTCCATGGCATTATTAGTACGGAAAACCTTGGTATCTTTTGAAAATTATGCTTTTATCACGGTAGCAAAATCATGGTAGATATGAGTAAATTCAGATCGATTTCTCATAAGATAAAGCCATGTATAACAAGAATGATCATTCACAAAAATTACAAAATAGTGAGAGCCTCCCATTGTGGGAGTTCGAGATGGTCCCCAAATATTAGAGTGAATAAGATCGAAAGGAGCATGAAAGACAGATTCACTAAGATCAAAAGGCAAGGCATGATATTTTCCAATTGGCAAGGCATGCAATCAAAATGTTTAGTATCAATAGAACCTAAAAGACCATTTGAAATTAAGGATTTTAATCTAGAGGATGAAGAATGACCTAACCGAGAATGCCAAGTTTCAGATAACACTATGGCTGCACAACCGACAAAGGAGTGAGGAATATTCAAGGAAACCAGCTCAAATAAGTGTCCTACTCTACAGCCTGTCCCAATAGTCTGTCTTGTCCATGGGTCCCGCACATGACAACCATGGGAAGAGAAGTGGACAACAAAGTCAAGTACACACAATTGTCCTATAGAAATCAAATTTAGGGACAGTTCGGGAACCATGAATGTATTAGATAAGAATAATGTAGATGTTGAAATGTTTCCTATATGGCTAACTCTCATTTGAGAATTATCTGTGATGTCAATAGTAGGGAGATGTGAATTAAATTATTTGGATTGAAACAAATCAGTATTGGAGGTCATATGATTGCAGCACGTAGAGTCAAAATACCATGAATAAGAAGTACTTGAAGTAATAGACATAACAAAGGGAATAGAGAAGCTAGAAGTACTAAACTCTTGAAGAATGGAATGAAGATTCTCTAATGAAAGAGTAACGGACAATCCATTAGGAGAAGTCTTTACGGTAGCAGCAGTGGCAGATGAACTTGCATGTAGACCTCGATTTTTGGATCAATTAGCTGTCCCTGTAAGTTGCGTAGGTCGTACTTGATGGTAATTGGACATCAAAACTTCTAATTTATCCATAATAGGCACTATACCAACTTCAACACCATAGATTGGCCCAAAAATGTGCAGAAACTAGTACTTGGAGAGCTTATTTGGAGCAAATAAGGCCAAAAACAAACTCAAAATGTCAAAATACCTAAAGAACTAGTTTGGTATGGCCAAGAACAAGTCTAAAAATGCATGAACCGGTCAGAAAAGCAACGGAACCGATCCGATCAGTCCAACTGAATTGGTCAACGGCCCGGTCTAATCGGTCAATGATCCGATCTAACTTGGTCAACTGTTCGATCTGACCCGAGCAACGGTCAAAGGATGACGTGGCAATTACATCGGCAAAGCAAGGGTGATGTGGCAATGATGTCAGCTGAGTGGAGGCATGATGGCATGTGTAGGCACATGTCAATGGCGAGGCGCATGGATCTCACAAGCAGAGACTTCCTACGACACGTGGAGGCTTTAAAACTTAATTATCTAAGGTAACGAAATATCAATTACATCAAAAGAATTAAATTATAATCAATTAATATACATATAATAAATATATATGTATATATGACATAATACATGAGCCTATATATAAGGCTTTGAGCTTAAGGAAACGAAATATCAATTATATCAAAAGAATCAAATCAAAATATACACCTCCTAAATATATCTATATCTCTAATAATTCCAATGTTTGCACCCTAAGAGGGGTTTCCTTCTTTTCCCTCTCTTTCTTTCAAAGCGTGAGAAAGGGAAGAGAGGGCAACTTCTACAGTTAGAATATGGGAAAATTGTCCAAAAAATCCTAAACTTATGCACTTTTACCAATTCAGTTATAAATCTCTTAATTTTGTCAATTCAGTCCTCAACATTTTCACTTCTTACCAAATGAATCCATTCGGCTAATTTTGGCCTAAAAATGCTGATGTGGACACCAACGGTGCCATGTAGGATCGTCGGGGCTGACATAGACAATTTTTAATAATATTTTACTATTTTTTGAAATTTTTTTTTTTTTTTTTCTTTTCCTTTTGACTTTCTTCTTTGCCTTTTCCAATGGCCGGACGGCCACAAGCAACGTTTAGCCACAGCCAGTCGGCTGGCCTCGCCCGCCACAAGCAAGGCCTAGCCTGTCGAGGGGAGCCCTCGCCTAGGCTCGGCTCGGCAAGGATCGCCATTGCAACGCTGACGCTTGCCCAGGCCAGGTGAGGTTAACCCTCACCCAGGCCAGGTGAGGCCGACTTGCACCTAAGCCAGCGCGTCCTTGCCGGGCGACGGCAATGCCAGGCGAGGCTGCCTTGGCCTACGTGAGGGCCAACCTCACTAGATCTGGCGAGGGGAGCCCTCGCTAAAGCTCGCCCTTGCCCAAGTGAGTGTCGGCCTTGCCCAAACCAAACTTGGCGAGGCTAGCCCTCACCCTACTCTGGGTGCATGTCAAACTGGCCCAAGCAACCCTTTTAGGCCGCACTTGGGCAAGAGCTCCCCCCGCCAGGGCTTGCCCCTTCCCGGCCAAGCCTCACCTATGGCGAGCGAGGCCAACTGGCTGGCTATGGCCGATGGCCAGCCATCGCCTATGGCTAGCCAACATCGGAAAAGACAAAGAAGAAAGCCAAAAAGAAAATAAAGAAAAAAAGAGAAAAAAATAATAAAAATTCAAAAAAAATATTAAAATATTATTACAAATTATCCACATTAGCGTTGGCGGTCCTACTATATGGCATTGCCAACATCTACGTCAGCATTATCCGGCCAAAATTAGCCAGATGGACTCAATTGGCAAGAAGTGAAAAGATTTAGGATTGAATTAACAAAGTTAAAATGTTTAAGATTGAATTAGCAAAAGTGTAATATGTTTAGGATTTTTGGACAATTTTCCCATTAGAATATAGACTCACTTCATGCGCTCCGAAGGCCCAATTTGACTTCGCTTTCAAAGAAGTTCAATGCTTGTTTGTTGGCATTCTGTCGATCTTTCATGGTATCAATGGTATCACCCTCCCTTGCAATTTGCGAATTTGGAGGCTTGATTGATTACCGAGATAAGTGCAAGATTATCAGATCAAGCGACGTCGGAAAAAAAAAGAAAAAAAGGAGTCAATTTGAACCTTTTGCCCTTGTTTCTTTCTACTTCAAAAGTGTGTCATCCCCTTGCTGCAAGAGTGAAGTTGGGAGATACAACGCGCGTAAAGTAACGACGGGCATGATAACCATTTAGTTTATCTACTTTTCTATTTTATTTTTTTGTTATTGGGATGAAATAGAAATATTTTTTTGTTTTTTTCTTTCTATTTCTGCTCGGGATTTGGAATAGATAACCATTTGATTTTTCTATTTCTTTTTTATTCTAGAAATTGATTTGAAGAAAATTTCTTTAAGAAATCAATTTTTTAGAAATTTTGTCATGCGCACCATTGATAACTATTCTATTTTTCTATTTTTATTTTTATTTTTGTTCCCGGAATAGGTTTTGAACATAAATCCATTTAGTAACACAATTTTATTTTTCCGTTTTTGGAACAAATTTTTATTTTAGAAATAGGTTTGGAACAAAAATTAAAAGTTAAAATTATTAATTTTTCTATTTCTAAAACAAAAATGACAAATAAAAACTTCTCATCGTTCATTCTTGTTATGGCCTGCCTCCAACCCGCCACCCGTTGGTAACCGAAAGCCTGCCATCAGCCGCTGAACTCCGGCCGCTCATTACTGCCCGTAATGGCAAAGGTGCAATAGTTTGAGGATTGTTCAAACAATTTTCCTCTAAAAGCGAGTAACTTTACAAAAAGATGTCCCATTCATCACTTTATCTAAATTCAGACACTCTAAGATGTGCTTGAAATTATTGCGCACAAAATCCCAACTATTTCTAACATGTAGAAAACACACTGTCCAAAATTTTCTTGTGATACTTTTAGCTACTGAAGTATTTTGCGTCTAGGGTATGAAGTTTCCTATTCTTGCATTACTGAAACAAGAAATGTTATGGAATACGAGGTACGCCCTTCACCCAATAAACGAAAGATGTACATCTTCACCCTATAAAGCAGACTAACTACACAGAAAGTAGCCAAATGATTATCTCTGTTCACAGTCTGAGCACTAGTAGCCAACTGAACATCTCTGTTAACATCAAAGTAGTACACTTTTATGATTATGAAGACATCATCTTCAATTATCTTCTTCTACGCTCTGCATGGAGCTCAATTCATTCAAGCGTTCATACTAGATTGCTGCAAGAACCGCATAATAGAGCAATCCCACCGGCAATGATAACAGTATTCCGAGGACAACCCTGCATATCATGACATGCATTTTAATGTTAACATTTCGCCAAGCTAATCGATTGACACGTTCAGTAAAGAGGAATAAACTTATGCCACACTCATTATATCGGCATGTACTTTGTATTCGCTAGCAAAAATACAAATGGAACAATTGATGCTAGAAGGGCGGCCTGCAATTTACAAGGACCGCGATGTTTTAAAGCTTTTCAGATGCCTGTATATAATACAAGAATGTCATGTAATTGACTTATAACTTACCTGTAAAATTGATATACACAAAAGGTTGCCACAAATACCCAGCAAAGCTGAAGTAGCTGCAGCCACTAGAGGTCCTACTATGAACCTCAAGGCCATGGCTAATGTCGTTAATGAATATCCACAAGGTATCAGTTTCAGCTGCAATCCCATGAATAAACTTGTTTGCTCAAGCACGAGTGTGAAGTCATCCATACGGGGAGAGCATCAATCACAAATGCTAAAATATGTGTACCGTACGAGTGTTGTATCCGAGACTATTTGTATTGACCCTCTGACAATCAAAGGCATATGGAAGTGCAACCTGCAATCAGGAAGGAGGAACAAGTGAATTCTTGATTACATTTTTCAAATAATCAAGGTTTTGAATGCAAAAACCCCGAATGCTGTTACAAGTATAGACTTTTAGTGGGAGAGACAGCATACTTGAATGAAAGTAGAGACCAAGCAAGACCAAGTATGCTGCTGTACATGTTAGGGTTTCAAATGAGCTTCCTCAAAACCATCAATACAACAAGTCTTGTCATCGCAGTCACTGGAGGCTTCCCAAGCTCAGCCTTCACTGCATTCCCATCTTTATCACTCATCTCGGATGCATTCTTTGCATGTTCATTCAATCTTCCTCAAAAATTTTGACCGCCTACATTAGATGCCATACAAGTTGATGATACTCAGGATGGACTCAAATATACTCTAACAGAATAGGAATAAAAACAAATGAAAGCAATCATCAAATCCGGCTGGGAAGCATTTGGTGATGTCATGGCTTCACTTTCCAAAGCGGACAGTTATTGCACGATCCTAAGCAATTTGTTGATGTGATGCACCAGAATGTTTTGAGCTCTAATACTCTCGAGATACTCTCCTTGTAGCACACTTCGTATGCCGCATAACTTGTGAGGTGTGACTAGTGAAGGGGATGTTAAGGTTTTGAAAGAACCTGTAGAATTAGCCGTTTCCTCTTGAACACCAAGATCTGAAGAAGAATATGTGATCCCAGAACGGGCATGTCTTGACTTGTCTTCGGTCAGGCCCCAAGCATACATGTGAAGCCCCTTAGCAGGCACTGCACTGGAGTTACTGTCTCTGAGCATCATTGGCACCTCGCTGGGAGATGTTGGGTAAGAAGGCTGGTGCAGAGGAAACGGAAAGCCATTTATCAACTCGCTGCTCTGATTCCTTCCCCTGTAACTTCTCTTGCCAGTACGAGTGGTTTCTGCATCAACAATCCAATCATGTTGTGCATCAGCTGATTTTGAATCATTTAACGAAGATGTAGCCTCTGTACTCCCACTCATTCTGTGTTTTTGGCTTCCATGAGAACTGTCCGAATTATTAAGGTTTGATGTGCCTGAGCAAGACTCCGATGAATAAATCTCTACCCCTGAAAGGTTTGATGGATGTGGGGTTACTGTTACGGAACTCAATTCTTCAGGGGATTCACGGTGTGTCGACCCAATAGATGAATCGGAGGATCTCTTGACCCCCACGTGGACCTTGCCATCATCATCTATCTTGGCCTCCGCCTCTAATAGTTCACAACCGTTGAGCGAAACAACATCGGGATCGACCCTGATGGAGGTTATGGCCTGAGAGCAATCAGGAAAGTGTTCATTGACTAGGATCATTGCACCTCTATATTCGAACAAGATGAGCAGTAGTGTATACCATATCAAAAGCTGCATGACCACTATTTGAACCATCAGACTAATTGAGGGATATCCGTACATGGCCTGGAGTAGAGGAATGCCTATGATCAGAGTATTTGGAAGGCTGGAGAGGCAGAAGAAAGAAATCACCCACTCAATGCTCCCATTTCGGCTAAAGATCAACCACAGCACAAGGGAGGCTAGAATCACCACTTTTTGGAGAGCCTCAGCTCCAACAAAGCGATAGTTCATGTTGCAGAAGTTGCAAATTGCAATCGCATGGAAGGAAAGGATGGGGACAGTGAAAGTGGCGACGTACTTGTTGATGCCGGCACACTGTTGTGGGGTGAAGATCTTCCAAAACCGAACAGAGGCATAGCCTAAGATCGTGGCCACAGACAAGGGCATGATCGTTGCAACGATCGTGTAAAAGTCCTTACCAGAGAGCATGGCTTTTTCAGAGAAAAGGACTAAAGGGCAGTGAACAGAAAAACTGAAATCGAAAAAAGTGGATTTCGATTGACAAAGCTATTGAGACTATTGAGGTGGAAGAGAAGGAAGCAAAGAGAGATGAATCAAATCATTCACAGTCCATAAATGAGGAGGACAGAAATGGCATTCTCAAGTAGGTGGATTATCCCGATCGTTATGGAAAGTGCAATCTGGTGCCAGCACCCTTTCAAAACATAAAACTGAACGGCTACATTACTTACCCAATCTTCTGATGTCTGTTTTGACTACTCATCAGCCACTCGAGATGCTGAGTTTCGCATTCCCAACTCAAAAAAGACTCCAAAAGAAAAGAAAGAACCCAAAAAAAAAAAAAGCTTGATACACTCCTGTAGACAGGCCAAGTTGTCCAGACAACATGCCGAATGTTAACACCCTAAATGGGGTTTCCTCATTTTCCCTCTCTAAGTCTCTATGTCAACGCGTAAGAAAGGGAAGAGAGCACTTTCTGCCCTTAGAATACAGACTACTCTCTTCACGCACTGCGAAGGCCCTATCCAACTTTGCTTTCAAATAAGTTCGATGCTTGCTTGCTGGCTTTCTGTCAATCAGTCATGATATCAATGATATCCCCCTCTCTTGCGATTTGCAGGTTTTGAGGCTCGATAAATTATTGAGATAAGCAAAAGATTATCGGATCACGTCGAAAGAAACAGGGGTCAATTTGAGCCTTTTGCCCTTGTTTCTTTCTACTCCAAAAGTGTGTCATCCAATGTTTATACCAAATCTTCACACACTTTCTCAGTTTTCGTATGCAGGTTGGCACAGCTTTTCTGGAAATGGTTGCTTCTATATGTATAACTGAAATGAACACCCTTGACATTTTGTACTGCATAAGACACCTCGATGGAATTCTACAACCAGGATGAAGGACTTGACCGCAAACATTATGAGAGTCACAAGATAAAAGGGATATCATAAACCAATATCCAAAAGCATGTCTTGGCATAAGAAGAGATGTCGTAAAAACCAAGGCAGGAGAGAAGCTTTCAACTAAAAAAAGAGCAGACCATAATCAAATAACCACATAACACCCACTGCTTTGGAACCTTTCGACATTTGAGTTTATTGCAGTCGAGGATGCTGTTATCAGCATAGCTCCTAGAAGTGTTTGTTTCTAACTGATCTTAAGTGAGCTTGTGAATGTTTTCCATATCAACAGCCTCCTGGAGAGTCCCTTTTTCGACATGATCCCACCACTTGAACAAGAAATTGTCCACAACTAGTCTGAACCAGGGTGAC
This sequence comes from Eucalyptus tenuipes, assembly GCA_014182365.1. NCBI lineage: Eukaryota > Viridiplantae > Streptophyta > Magnoliopsida > Myrtales > Myrtaceae > Eucalyptus > Eucalyptus tenuipes. The sequence goes on along the minus strand of CM024544.1, from coordinate 12,160,254 downwards.
AGCTTCAGACCTTCGTCACCAGCATCGACTTTCCTCAGCAGCTCTATTAGCTGCGCCCTATTCACATATTTGACATTGGCGACTTCATCGGGATTTGGATGGACACTGACATCTCGAACAATGAAGAGCAAGTAGTCAACTGCAAATCAAGAATGCAACTCAGTTTACCAACATCTTAAGTTCGCAGCTAGCAGGCAATATGAATAAAAGCAAATAAGGCATCCAAATCCGTATCCCTATCCCCTTCCTCATAAACTGAATCTAGGGCCGGGGGAAACCCAAGTAACGCCAAGAGTGAAGTCAGGAAGTATAGGGTGTGCAAGGCAAGTGGACTCACGTTCATGTTCTCCCCACTTGCCATCAGAAGGAGCCTTATAAAGCATGCGAGTTAGTGGGATGAACTGATCAACTGGCACATCCTCAGAAGGAATACCCAACTCATCCAAGAGCTTCCTCTGTGCAGCATTCCTGACACCTGGCAATTATATAAATGAGATCTACATTTCATGACACTGAGTAGCATTCAATAACTTAGTATTAAACAAGTTTAAAAAAGTGCATCTACAGTGGTGTTTATTACCCAGAGCATTCTCATCGATAAGCTCGGACTCCCGGTACAAGGGATGACTGCAGCAGGTGTTTGTCCATACAAGGGGGAAAGTTACCTTTGTAGCAGATCGTTGCTGTCCAGGTACATGACACACAGTCAATTTACGTAACAGCTCAAGGATGAAAACATCATACCACAAAATTGTTAAGTGATAGCTGACCACAATGACACTAAGAAACTTGAAGAAAATAAATAAATCATCATAGGTAAAGCATATATTGATTACTGTACCAGCCCACTTCTCTGTTTTTTTGCTGATTTAATATACATGTCAATTTGAAATGTCCAACTTTAGAGTTTTCCCATGCAGTCACGCAAAAAACAGCCAAATCATATAAAGGCGACGGATTCTAAAACAATTCAATCCAATGCAAACATGAATCTACCTCTCCACAAGCATCTTTGAAATGAATGCACAGACTGCTTCAGAGAAACACAGTGAAACAAAGTCCACTGCAGCAAAGACTCCTATTATCAGTCGAATTTCATTAAGGTAGTTCAACATACAGGATTTTCCATATTGTGGAATTACTTACCTATTCCCTCATAAGTTTTTCAATGAAAACAAAGAATGATCAACGACTCGATGAGTTATTGAAGAAGATGAGGAAAAGCAGTCATTCACTTCCAAACGCTCATTCTCATCATGGGTATACACTGAATTCTAGAAGAATATTAGCTTCATACCTGAAGCAGTAACTCATACTTTGAGTTGAAGAGGAAAACACTGAAAGCTCTGTGCAGCATATGTTCCTTTTCAATTTTTTCCATTAAGTGACCTGCAGTTTCCCAAAAGCATCACAGAACAAAATCTGAAGTGAGCAGGAGAACCATTAATTACATCAGGTAGAGGGAAATTCTAGATTAATCACATCAGAAACTTGTAGTTTACAATGCACACTCTCAAAATAACTAAAAGCCAGAGCCTCTATATCTGCACATACATTCAATTTTATAATGTATGGTTATCCTCCACAATGTAGTGAGATCGTGCAGAATAGAACAGGAGGAAGAAAGACTACAAATTCATGCAGATGCAAACCCAGAAAACCACTCGACTAAATGATCGCTTACAATTATATTTTGATTCATGACCGACAACCTGATCATTTTCGTCAACCAAAATGCATCTGCAAGAAGACAATGTGATGGCAACATCAGAACAAACTGACAAGAGCACGAAGGAGTAAAGGTCAGGCATTTTAAATACTTATGCTTGATAACATAACCATGCGAGATCACACGTGAGAGATGCAGAATAACTTGGAAACTAGAGGGCTTGTGAAAACATCCAGAAATCAATCGGAACTAAAATTTGTACTAACATGTTCCCACGTACACGTGAAGTTAAGCTGGGCAAGGGAGGAAAGACATCGGAACAAACCATATCGAGAGTCTGCTACAATAACTGTTCACTTGAAGTGCAAGCATATGAATAGAAAAGTGTAAAGGGCGCACAGCTATGTCTTGGCAGCCGGGCAACTCTTGCCTAATGATGGAGCTAGAAAACAGAACATGGTATACCAAACCAACCGTTCACAAAACAGCCAACACTATTTGAATATTTATGAATCATCAGGAGAATCGCCGATCACCCGCTTCGCAAACTAGCAGAAATTCTTCACCTTTCGAGAGTTAACAAGGACCAAATTAAAATCTGGCCGCAAGATTTCGGCTCATTCGCCACTTGCCGTCACAACTCTCCGAATCATCGAAACAAGGCCTCACTGTTCTATCCAAAACCGAACTTGCAGACAATTACGCGCACGACACCACGAATCAGCAAGATGGTAGCTCACAATCCTCGCGGAAAAGCACCCAAGAGAAAAAAAAAAAAAAAAGCAATCCGGAATTCACAGCCTTTCGAGCGTCGGCCGACGACACCGAATTCGCGAAAAAGGGGAGGAAGGAGCAGAGCACGCACTCGTCCTCGAACATGAGGCGCCTCTGGACGGCGTCCATGGCGGCATCGGGGGCGTCGCCGCCGGCGGTCCTCGCGGGGGACTGGACGGACGAGGACGACGCCCGGATGCTACCGAAGGCGAACGCCCGGCGGCCCGGGAGGCGCCGGAAAGGGGCGGCGTGGGAAGGGAAAGGCGGGAACTTGCGGCGGCAGCGAGCGGAGAAGAGGGCCGGGCCGGGGAGGCGCGTCGTCAGCGACATCGGGCCGGCGGAAGGAGGAGAAGGGGAAGGAGAGCTCGGCCGGTCGGCGCTGGACTGAGATCATCTGCCATTGTTGAAGGCATGGGTTAGTGGGTTTTATTATGTTTTTCTTTTTTTTTTTCTTTTAGTATTATTAATTTTTTTCTTATCATCAAAATGGGAAGATTGAGTTTTTTCTTCCTTCTTTTTTGGGGTAGGTTGGTGTGGATGAGAGGTACAGATTTGACATAGCTTTCCTGGACTAGGAATTAAGGTTGCCCTCTCTGCTCTCTCTTCTTTTTTTCTTCTTTTTTATGTGGTGCGTCATGTTTCACATGTCGAACGTGGGAATGGACATCTCTTGTGAGGGTACATCTCTTCCGCCATCTTCTATTCCCTTCCCACGTTTCCCATCCACAAAATTGAAAACCCTTTGAATCCGGGTGACCATTGTGGTGCTAAAGCTTCGCATTTTCTTTATCGTCTTCCCCGCTCTAGGGGCCGGAATAGCATGGATAGAGGGATTAGATTGACCCAATGATGAACTCAAAGCGCCTTCCTTGTTGGGGCTACCAGGGCACATCTCGTGAGGCTGTACGGTAATAGTCGGACTTGATAGGGATGAACAGGCATCTTGTATGAATGCCTCATCGATTTTTCCCTTTGTTTGGTAAGGTCTATGGAGTGGAATAAATACTTTAAAATCATGGTTTCAGATTTCACTCCATTCTATCGTATAAATTGTTGCAATATGACTTTTGTCTAGATGGAAACGTGTCGCCTGCTTTTGAATGTTTAGGAGAGCTAAAAGAGTGGGATGCCTAACGGACGGCGTTTGCTCTCGTTCAGGTGCTGCTGCTACTGTCACCAGATTTTTCCTAGACGATGAAGTGGCTTCGGAATTTGACTTGTCAAGGAGCGCCTATACTGTTGCTCCTATGATCTATGTAGGATTTTTCTGATAGCGAGCCGACGGAGGCAATAGAGGCTTTGGAGGAACACACAGCGGACACTTTTCTTGGAAGATCCGCCGGCACCTAGGGAAGGCGTCATCCTGTAGCGGCAGCCAATCTGCTACTCTTAGGCTTCACCGGATATCTCCTAGCATGGTGGGAAAAATACCCAGATGTGATCAGGTCCTCCGTACAAAAATTATCCCAAGGGAGACAAGTTCCGTGTTGATATGACATAGGAATGAAAGATTGAAGCGCCTAAAAGATTATGTCTGGATATTGGGGATTTTCCTCTCGGAGAATATTGGTAGAGATATTATTAGCCATGAGAAATATCATTTGCTGTTTTGCCATTTTTTATAAGGTAGCTATTTCCTTGTTAGATTAGGTTATTTTCTGTTCTATATATACTGTTCGGGTATAAATTCTATTGATTCTAATACATTTTTAGATAGAAAAAACAGGCAATTAAGTAAAAACCCTAGAATATTTACTGAAGCATTCTTGAAACGAGCAATTTTAAATAATTGATCATGTATATCAATCCTCCTCGTCTCCTTTTCCTATCTTCTGTTTACTCACTCTATTTATACTCATTTCATCAAAATAAGAAGCATCAACTTCTCTAAGTAGTACCAACACGCGACACGATACGACATAATACACAGACACGTCATTTCTCATAAAATAGTAATTTCGACACGTTTAAGACACATTATAAATTAAATGTATATTTTTATATACATAATAAATTATCCTTTTTTATGATTATTTCAATTAAATTAATTTGATACAAATTCACAAATAAATAAATAATAATAAAAGAACATAAAATGAGTTTACACCAAAAACATTTATCTACCATTTGTTAGTATCATTCATTGTTTTAATTTGACCTTTTTATTTTTTTATGTATTTACATTTTGATCCCTCATTTATAAAAAAATTTAAAATTGACTCAATGCGTGTCGAAATTTCAAACTTGCGTGTCATAACATGTTGGGAGAGTTGACCACGCATCAAATATTTCATCACCTGTTGACCGCCTGTCGAATATGTGTTGAAGTGTCTAATATGGCAAGAAAGCCTTTGGCTTCCGGATAGATGGAGAGAATGGATAGAGGTGCAAAGCTACGAAGATGGATAGGGGCAAAAATGGAAACAAAGAGATGGGAGCTCTAAGGGAGAAGGAAAGAGAAATGGTAGTGAGAGAGGGAGGCGTTCATAGGGAAGTGGTCACAACATTGTATTAAAAATTAGATTTTAATTAATGCAAATGTTTTAGCCACATTATCGCCACGTAGGATAGAGAAAATAATGAAAAAAAAGTCACGCCAGCATTTTTCTTCGTCATCTGTAGGGATGTGCATGATTTTTGGGTAGAATTTAGAACCTAAAACCGAACCATTGGAAATTCTAAGTTCTAACGTATATAAGGCGGGTTCCAAGTTTTAAAAAATGGGAAACCTATTCAACGAGTAGCCCCCAGGTTAATAACCTGCAACCTGTAATTTGTAACCTAGAATATGGAAAAAGTTTTAATATTTTTCTTAGTTCATGTTTTCGCGTAATCTTGTGATATTCCATATTATTCGATGATGAGTGTATAATCTGAAAGTACTAATCTGAGTCTTTATTTTATGACAGAGACTTTTACATTATTAATGTTCATATATTTCGTGTATTTAAATTTAAGTTATGATCAGTAAATTATAACGATGAGTGACAATCATTAACAATTTTAATTTATAACAATCATTCAATAAATAATATAGATAAAATTTGAGTAGACTCAAACCCTAAACCCTGAAGCCTTTGTATAGGGTCCATGTCGGCATCGGCATTAAAAGCTTCGCGGATCGCAGCATTTGCAGTGGGGCGAATGGACACGGGTCCGGGGCTTCGGAGCTGGCGAGGGGCGAAGTAGGAACGGAAACATGGGAGCTTTGGAGGAGGGAGAAGGGAAAAGGGTTCGCATCACGTGTTGGAAAGATGCTCGTTTCGCTTGTTAAATTCTCAACGTGGAAATCAGGGAACCCTTTTTGGACTTTTTCAGTAACTCCATGCTTCCCACGAGTTCCCATTGTCATGTCATTATGAAGATTGGATCGGTAGAAATGATGTCAGTCAATATTTCCAATCACTGACTTTTTTATCTGTAAATGTATGGAGAGAATTTCGCGGACAGGGCTTTTTCAAAAGAAAAATCCATTACTTATTCATATAGATGTATGCCCGTGTAATAATTTGATCTTTTATTGAAAGAGTACATCCAATCAACATGATTTGACTGACATCATATCCCTGCTGACTTGCAACACATCGTGATTTTACTGATGCCTCCTTATTTCATGTGCCAATGGCTTACTCAAGGCTATACGCACGTGCACTTCGGTGCCATTCGCCTAGCTCCAACTTTCCATGGTCGACAAGGATCCTGGATGGTTGCCTGAACGGCACTACTTGATACTCAATTTCTTGACCATCAACCTATATTGGGATAGTCGAAACCACACTAAATGTAGAAACTGTTTTTGTTAACCTGTTCTCTAATTTTCACATGGCTCTTTTAAAATGATGACTACTTAATGCAACTACAAATTATTGGAGCACCTTAGACTCCGAATTCTAATGTAACAACTCTCCATTACCATATGTATTGGGTCTAAAATCATGCTCTAGGTCTAACTTTGCCTAGCGTAAATGATGCACTATTAATATCCATTGATAATAATCATGTACTATCATATGTCCACGCTCCTTAATAGATTTCTTGAGCAGAGTTTGTCAAACTTTTCCTAGACACTTGGACAACTAACTATTCAAAGTCTCGCCAAAATAGCCGGCCCATTCAAGTGATAGGGTCCAAATTCACCGGTGATTATCAAGCTTGACCACTCCCAAGAAACGGTGGAGGTTGTCCCCTTCATATTTCCTACAATTCTGATGATGGGGCCATATGTTTCCAGAAGATGAAGGCGTGGGAGAAAGGCTTGAGATGGAAGCCTTTAATTTTGAAGGACGTCGCCATGTCTACTTCAAAGATCTTCTGACAAGGCATTGTCAATGGGATTTAAACCACCATCACCAGTTATGTCTAAGCCATAGTGGACGAAGAGGATGACAAACATTCCAGAAGAAAGAAATCGTCTCGTTTTGGTGTGAGCTTTTTCAAAGATGAGAAGATAGTAGTCAATCTATTAGACCCTCTGGAGGAGATGGAGGACGTTACCAATTTTTGGGGTCCTATGGACCACCCAAACATGATGTATCTCCTCCTGAAATCCCTCCACCATCTTCACATAAACACGAACCCAATCCTCCAAAGGCCAAACCTTCTACAGTTATTAAACTCATGTCTCCATCATATAAGCCCATCCTCAAATGGGTAAAGAAAAATCCTGATTGTCAGAAACGCGTTGCACATTTTTGTAAAGAATAAGCAAAAGCCACCTTCCCCACTTGCTGCATATTCCAGCCTCTAGATCTCCCGGCCTTGGACGAATTTACGAGCTCAACTGGATATGAGTATCGTCCAAAGATTCGAAACCCAACTAGAGTACTCAAATGCTCTGGCCCAGGATGAGGTATTCAAAACGTTCAGCACCAACGCGTTAAATGTTTAGCTTTGAAGTTTCCGAAGTAAAGACTCAAGTAGTAGAAGTAAAAACTCGTCTAGGCTGTATGTCCACCAGCGAGTAGAAAAGACAGCGGTAGCGTAAAAGAAGCTGCTACAACTCCTTCAAGACAAGCTCCAAAAGATGGAAAGTTCTATTATTTTGTTTTACCATGTTGCTATAATACATAGTATAGCAAATTGTATATCTATTGCGTGTGTGAAAAACTTAGGCTCCATTGGTTTGCTTGGAAAGTAAGTTCTAGGAAAATATTTTCATCCTTTTTGGGTGTTTGGTGCGGGAACATCCATTAATTCTAGAAAATATCTTCCATAAATTGGAAAATTCACATTAAAACAAAAGAAAAACGACTTTCCATTTTAAAAAGAAAAAAGTAATGGACTTCAGCACTCTCCCATGACACACCATCGTTCACCACTGTCTCTCTTCTCTTTAAACATTAAATGCGCACCTCCACGGCCGACCGCCACACACGTCATTGAACCGCCATAAACGCATACCATCGTCACCGGCTTCTGCATCATCCACAGCCTCCGTCAATCAAACGAAAGGGGAAATGGGACGATGTGAGTTGGACCAGAAAAAAAAAAGAAAATAGTCAGGCCCAAACTAGATTTCAAGCTCACCATCACTTGTAATATGAAAAAATGTTCACAAAAAAACCATAAGAGAAAAAGAAACTCGTCTATACCCGCAAAAGTATTCTTCCAACATAGAAATTTGGATCCATTTATTTTCGCGAAAAATGAATGAAAAAATGATTGCTTATATCACTTGAAATAATTAATCATAAAAAAATATTGTCATCATATACAACAATTTATGTTTAAATATTTCGTGGATGATGAAAATATTTTGTGTTCATATATTTTTATAAATAATATAAGCAATTATTTTTAGGAAAATATTTTCCAATCAAATGGGATGAAAACCTAACGAAAGGTAGATTTGAGAACCCATTGAAAGTTGGTGGTCTTCTTATGTGACAAAAGAAATTTTGAGGCAGAATTAGTCCAGACTTAAAGTTGAGATTTTTTAGGGAATTAGGCCCTTCTTTTATTGTCTAGTCAATTCGATAATATTTATATTTATCTTCTTATTTTTTAAGAATTTACAACTTGAATCAGTTGTTAAGAGCAAATTTACCAATCAAATTATAGAGTTTGAAAAAGGTTGTGGAAGAAGATGTATTATATTTGTTTAGTCCGATCAAATACGTGTGATGAGAGGTTAAAAAAAATGAAGAATGAGAATTTATATAAGAAAGAAATTTAAAAAATGTAGGACGAGAAATCTTTATTCGATTCTGGAAAGTATCATATTAAAGTATTATTTAACAATTATCTTGACTATTTAAACTATAATTTTACTGATTCTCTGTGCGATATCATCATAGTCTATGTCAGCAAACAAGAGCTGAGGTTTGGATCCAAATCCATCGACAAGTTTAGTTTCCATAAAATAGAGATAACATAAAGTGACACGCAAGTCTAAAGTTATTTTTACGTATTGTTTAATTGAAAGGAAAAATGTAAAATAAAAAATAAAAAATTAGAGTATGGCCATTGTGACATATTAATCTTAATTTTTTGTCCATGACACAACCTTAAATTTTTATTTGTGTGACATATTTATCATTCATTAAGATTTTGTCGATGAATGCTATTAAAAATTTGCTCATGGTAGATGTCGGGAAGTAATTGATATTGACATGGTGCCTACATTGCTTAAGTGACAATATTTTAACTAAAAAATATCTAACAAAGCCTTGGTGGATAGTAACTATGTCATATATATACAAGTCTGGATTTTTTTTTATTTTATATTATAAGAAAAATTTTACAATAAATATGTCATAGTGGGCATAGCTTGTGATTTGTGATGTCACAAAAAAATTCAAGTAAATTTGTGATAGTAAACATAGCATTTAAAATTCTAGAAATATTGAAAGTATTCCATGCAGAGATTCAAATAGGACGTTTCCATAATTTTCACTAATTTGAATAATATTTTATAATGAGTATACTTCTTATGAGTGCTATAATTGTTTTAATAAGGCTCCATTGTTTTGCTCAAAATATTTTCTTAAAAATAATCACTTCTATGGCTTATGAAAATGAATGAGCAGATATTCTTTCATGCTTCATTAAATTATCATCAATGATGATAACATTTTTCATAAATTAACCATTTCAAAAGGTATAAGCGGTCTTTTTAAAAAAAAAAAATATTCTTCAAATGAGATATTTTTATGAGATAAACCGAGGGCGAAATGGCAATTAGAAACCTATCTAAACTTGGATCGTGCTGCTCTCTTTTTAACTGTCCACTAAGGTTCTCTTCCCCACTTCTCCAAGAAGACTCTCTGTCTCTCTCTCTCTCTTCCTCTCCCTCTTCCTCCCGAGCAATTTTTCTGGACGCAGAGTCGCTCAAGACTCGCCCACCTTCGATCCCTTCTCATCTTGGTTTATGAGGTAATCCCTCTCTCCCTCTCTCTTGCTCGATCGTTCGCTTGCTTGATTTTTACGCCGTGTTCTTGGGGCTAGCCGAACCGATCTCAATCGGTCTCATCGATCTACCGACGTGCTCGGCTTGTCTTTTCGCGAAAGATCGAATCTTGGGACGTTCTTGTCGTCTGGGTCCGTTCTTTATCGGTTTCTTGATTCGATGCGTGGACCCTCTCCCCGATAGGCAGCTATTCGGCTGAGCTTGGCTCGATTGATGATCTTGATTCGCGTAATGACACGCCGGTGTTTCGACCCGAGTTTCTTGTCGGCCGAAGGATGGCATCGTGTTTCGTCCCCGTGTCTCGCTTCACGGCTCGTTAGCTGATTGATCTCTTCAAAGGGTTGTTTTTTCGCTCTAGGTTATGTTCGTCTGCTGTATCGAAATCGCGGGCTTTGATTTTCTGTTCCTTTCTGAGTTCATTGAGCTGTAGAGATATGTGACTGTTGAGCTGATTCTTGATTGTTTTCTGTGTGTGCAGCTCGAAGGAGAAGCCCACTCTCGGGTAAGTCTACAGTTGTCCCATGTTATCTTGTGCGGTTTCGGTTTTTGCTATTCCATGATTTTCACAGTTCGTTTATAGCTGCTTAATGAGGCTAAGTCCAATATGGAGATTGTGCTCCCGAATGTTTCTGCAATTTGTCTTTGCTTTTTACTGGAATCTGTGGTCTTCTTTTATGATATTCTATTACTCCATGCAGTGGCACGCGGATTAAGACCCGCAAACGGAACATTGCAGCTCCACTGGACCCTGCAGCATTTGCGGATGCAGTGGTCCAGATTTATCTTGATAATGCTGGTGATCTGGTATTTTTAATTTTTAATTTTTTTGTAATGAAGATATTTTCCAGCACTACACATGTTTGCTGCACCCGGTGACCAATTTTTTGTGCAGCTCACTGAATAATTAGTTTGAGCAGGAACATATTGCAAAGAGTATTGAAGCTTCAGATCTCAACTTCTCAAGATATGGTGACACCTTTTTTGAGGCAAGCCTTTTACTACTGTACTTTTCCTCTCCTACCTTCCATTGGCATCATTATCTAGCAATGACCCTGTACACCGTAGATATTGAGACTGCTTAGAGCCTTGTGATAGAGCTTGTGGTTTCTTGAGGACTCGATGCAATACAACTATGCAGCTTTTTGTGCATATGGAGAGCCTTTGTTTAGTCCTTTTATTATCCATATAACCTTGTCAGGATTAGAGTTTCCTGCTGATTGACTTTCAAGAATACTTTTGGGTTTCATGATGTTGACAGGTGCTTGCTAGTTGCCTGGAATCAAGCTACCGATTATGTTTAAACTAAAATCTGGTCAATCGACTAGGTTTACTGTATAGAAATTTTACTTCTAAAATTTATGGGAGTGTTAACTGTTAAGCATGACATATGTTGGACCTGCATTCCTCATTGAACTTTGTGGCTTAGCACGCTGGACCATGTATTTATCAAAGAGAGTGATTCAATTCGCTTAAGTATTCTCATTACAATTGACTCAACAGATCTCTTGTTGCATTCTTTCTGGTTGCATTGACATAATAGTTCAAAATAAAAGAAAATTTTAACCTACGGTGAATAATAATTCGACGTGCAACAAGGATATCATAAACGTATGAAAAGTGAGGGGGAATGTTTAAGACTTTTGTTCAAGTTTTCTTTTTCAAGGAAGAACATTTACTGCTCAATGAATTAATAAGTTCCCATCTTCCTAACATTTGAGGATTAAAGGAATGTAAATAATATTTTACTCAAAATTTTGTTGCTTTGTATTTTACGAGGTGTGAACCAAAGGGAAAAATAAAACCTTCGCGTGAGCCACCACGAAAATAACAAAATGGATGCTAATTAGTTGGTAAACATGTCAATGATATTCAAGGAGAAAAGGGATTAAAAATCACCAAGTGATGGGGGGTAAGGGATTTGGTAATAAAAAAGGAAGAAGTAGATATGAAAAAGAGAGAGAGAGAGAGAGAGAGAGAGAGAGAGAGATCTGAAAAGGTGCTAGCTAGTAGCTAGGCTGTTGTGTTGGAGAGAGAAATATGGCTTTTTTTTTTTTTTTTTTTTTGGGGCGAAGAGAGACAGTTGGCTTTGATATTGGCAATGTGATAGTACAGTAATGTGTGGGCTGCAAATTGGGAGGGCTGAGAACTTTTCAAAATGGAAAGCCCAATTTTCATTTGATCACATGGACATGTAAGAGAATTTCATTGGGTTGAGTGGGCCATGGCCCCTTCCAGCCTGGCCCTGCATCAATCCTTTGCATACATGTGCTTATGTGATTCCTTGAGTGAGTGCAATTTGCTTTCTGTGAACGTACTCTTGTCATAGTCATATGTTCTTGGGAGTTGCCAAAGTTATGCTAATGAAAGATTATAATGAACCTTGACTTTTGATATCCATAGAATCTACAAAGACATTTTAATGTACTGCATTCCTTAAACTCGAAGCTATTTTTATTGAACTTTTCTGGCCTATGAGTGGGCAGTTCTGTTTTATATTCATTCTGTTGTGCCATGAATATTTAAATTGTGTTGCTGCTACAGGTTGTTTTCACAGGAGGGCGTACACAGCCTGGCACTACTAAACCTGATGAAGGGGAGCGCCACCCTTACTCTATTCTAGACTGTGAGACCAAGCGTGAAGCAATACTGCCATCTGTTATCTACATACAGAAAATTTTGCGGCGGAGGCCATTTCTCATCAAGAATCTCGAAAATGTTATGCAAAAACTTGTACAATCAATGGAGTTTCTTGAAGAAGATGAAAGGAAGAAACTGGCAATTTTTACAGCACTTGCTTTTTCCCAGAAACTATCTGGGCTTCCACCGGAGACCGTATTTGAGCCCCTGCTCAAGGATAATCTTGTTACAAAAGGGCTAGTTCTCTCATTTGTAACTGTTTTTTTTAAGGAATATCTGGTTGATAACAGCCTTGATGATCTGATTGCAATCCTGAAGCGTGGAAAGGTGGAGGATGATCTTTTGAAATTTTTCCCATCAAATAAGCGGTCTGCTGAAGCTTTCTCTGAGCATTTCACGTGAGTTCCTCTTCTTGTAATGTGAGATGACTGAGAAATTCCCTAGTAATATCTTTGGTGTGTCTTGATCTGTCAATTATGGTCTAGATTATGTAACTAGGAAGAAACTGCATACTTGCGATTTTCTTCTTTTCGAAATCTTGTTTCACTGTTTGCTTAAGCTCTGCATCAATCAGAACATGCTAATGGTTATTGAGAAAGATCTGTACCTTGTTGTGTAGATAGTGCAATTTGGCTTTAAACTAGCTAGCAGGTTCTTCTTGCACAATCTAGGTGGTGAAAATTCCCCCCCCCCCAAAAAAATCATCATGTGCAAGCAGCATAAAAGCTTAGTGCTTTGGAACAGGACACTGGGATTTGTAAATTCTCCCACTAATAAAATATGTGGAAATGTCTAGGCAACCTGAATATTTTCATGCAATATCTGTAATTTCTGTGTAAGAATCTTACTATTCACTAGTTTGATTTTATTATCCTCATGTTGTTGTCCTAATTTCCAGCTTTACTGTCAATATTATGGTCAATATGTCTAGTTGCAACCTCCAATCCCTCCTTCAGCCTTTAATGTACTTCAAAGGTGTACACACTAAATTTTTGTTATTTACAGCAAGGAAGGGCTCGTACCCTTGGTGGAATACAACGAGAAGAAATTATTTGATGGGAGACTGAAGGAGATGAAAGCTGTTCTGACTTCTCAGATTGAAGAGGAAAATGATATATCTGAAGTGATAGACACTGTGAAGCAGCGCCTTAAGGATGCCAAGTTACCCGACATTGAGGTTGTGCGGATGCTATGGGATGTCATTATGGATGCTGTTCAGTGGTCTGCGAAGAATCAGCAGCAGAATGCTAATGCAGCTCTGCGTCAGGTGCACTTTTTTTCTGTCTCCCTCCTTTCTTGTGTTTTGTATCGCGATCATTTAGTTTGTCTCATGAGCCAAATATGATTATGACTTCCACATGAATCTTTGTTTTATAAATGCTAATGGTGACTTCCCTGGCCAAGGCAACCTTTTGAAACCGGATCAGATGAGCTGGTTTAATGGGGAGCTGGTTGCCAGTCTGGTCCAGTTCATATTGCTAGAAAATTGTTGCACCTTGTTGCTGATGATCAATGATTTGCTGTTTGATGATTTCGTATACTAGAGGCATATTGTGTGCACAACATGAATGGTTTTTGCACAAAGAATCTACTTGAAAATTGAGGACAGGAGATGTATTAGCCACTTGATCTCTCTACTTATCCTTATTTACATGGCAGTTTGCTTAGTACAAATGGTTGATGTGCATTGGAGGTGAGTTAAAACGATAACATTAGAATGTTGGATGTTATTAAGAAGTTGCCATCCCTTCAAAAGTCTCCAGCTCGATGTTCTAACCAATCAATGTCTAGTTGGTCTTAACCATCTTGACAACAATTCCATTTTGGTCAAGCAGATGTCTTCTCACCTGTTGAAAGTTTATTAACCAAACTTTAAAAGCTCTTGTGAAACTTTCACTCTTTTAAAGGTTTTAACAACAACGTCCTTCATTTTGCAGGTAAAAACATGGGCTGGACTTTTAAATACCTTCTGTACAAGCGGGAAACTTCAGCTGGAGCTCATCTACAAAGTCCAAATGCAATGCTATGAGGATGCTAAGCTGATGAAGTTGTTTCCCGAAATTGTGAGGTCTCTCTACGAGGAGGATGTGCTGGCAGAAGACACCATTCTTCATTGGTTCCGCAAAGGAACCAACCCCAAGGGCAGGTATACCCTCCCGTATTCATTTTTGCACTAATGATGTTTGTACTGATGAATGCCTGCAGAGGACACCATCAGTTTCCTGTGTTTAAAGCTTTTATTGAGTCGCACACATGTAGTCATTATCGTTAGGAGTATGATTAAAGGAGAGTATATAGATAGACGTGATACGGTTAGCTGTGTGGGTTTGGCTGGATCTAAACCGAGGCAAATGTACATAGATGACTTTTGGCCTTTAGAGACCTGGGTTTACTGCATTCACTCATTATAGTATGTGTCCCAAATTGGATCGATTTGCTCAGGATAGTTTCATTTCTTTCGTCATACTTGATGTGATCAATTGATTTCTGTGTCCTGCCCGGCGGTTGTCTTATTTGGATGCAATATGCAGGCAAATATTTGTGAAAGCGCTGGAGTCTTTTGTGAAATGGCTGGAGGAAGCAGAGGAGGAAGAGTAGCTGCAGTCACAGCGGCAGTTGATGACACCACAGCCAATCTTGTTCCTATAAATTACTATTGCCAGTTGCTTTTCTGCTTAACAAAAAACTCGTTTCCACGTGCCTGCGAAACATTGAACGCCTGTTGACAATCATGATGATGAAAACTGTAAATCATTTGAAGTTTGCAACGAATAATTCTCTCTGATAGCATGACTTGTGAGGGAGAATGCAAGGAGACCCTTGCTTGGGTCATCTGGTGCCACCCGCACGACTGAATGAGAATGAATGAAAAGCCAAACTCGTGTGTTTCATAGAATGGGAGCTGCAATGCATTTAGCCTCACTAGAAGAGGGAATTCAAGATAAAAAAGAAGAAGGTCAGCATGCATATGCATCGACAGAAAAAACTTAGGTTTCTTCTTTATTTCCTACATACCATTTTTGGCGGACAAATAAAACGTGCGTGCAGAAAGCTAGGAACACCAAAAGTAAGCTTTCTCCCCAGTTGGGGGTTTTGTTGTTGTTCCTTGGTGGTGGTTAAGATTGTACTTCAACGTAACCCAGGAATCCGATAGCTCCATTGAGGGTTGCCCTGCTTGTCAAGTAATTTGGTGGGTTAATAGGTTTGCGTTTTTTATTTTAATGTGTCGGTACCTGTAAGCTTTAACCTAGGAATCCGATAGCTCCGTTGAGGGTTGCCCTGCTTGTCAAGTAACTTTGGTGGGTTAATAGGTTTGCGTTTTTTATTTTAATGTTTGCTTGTAAGCTTTAGCCCCTTAATTAAGGGGGAATTTTTTCTTCCTTCTCCTTAGGCGGCAATATCTCATATTTTGCATACCAGATTTCAAAAGTAACAGTTTAATGACGTACTAAGGACAGAGAATTATTTAAAGTATGTGATAATAAACCTCTTTGGAGGCATGGTTTGTGAGGGAGCCTGCAGGGGGACCCTTTGTGTGGAGTCCACCTACATGACTGAATGAGAATGAATGAAAAGCCAAACACGTGTGTCCATAGAAGAGGAGGTGCAATGCATTTAGCCTCGCTACAAGGAGCTCAAGATAAATAAAAGTCAACATGCTTATGTATCCACAAACAAAACTTGATTTCTTCTTTGCTTCCTCGATACCTTTATTTGGTGGACTAATAAAGCATGGAGTGCAGAAAGCTGGGAGAACCATAGGTGAAGAGTCCAGAAAACGAATCGTTTGTCTGGGAACTCATGGATTTGGTAGGTGAAGATGCGGAAACGATACGACTATGATCAAGACGATTAAAATACTCGAACTTTGAAGACGACAGGCCTTTTTTTTCACCTGTAAATTGGAGAGCCAGTTGGGCAGAATGAGCATGGCCCGGTGGTTGCGCGGCTTGTCATTTTCTACCTTTCTTGTTGTCTTCGGATTGATTGCGTTGCGGGGCAGAAAATGGGGGGAAATTTCTTGACTAGATCTAGGCCTAGTGGACTCAGTGAGCACACGCGCCTCACAAGATCAGTGGCTGTGATTTAGTGGAGCCATCATATCCGGATTCATCGAGTATTTCCCAACAAGATGGCACACTTTCTTCACCTAACATCGCCAGCATTTTCCCGAGAATACGAAACGAGAATGCCTTCCCTTGGTTCAAGCGCATGGACCACCCGATCGGTGGTCCATCTGTTTCCACAGGCGACGGAGAGCCTCTGAAATGGAATTGGATCCCCAATAGTTTTGGCCTTGCTTTGCAATAAATGAGAACCACGACACGAAAAGTAATGTGAAAGTAGCCAAAAAAGTCCAAGGATTCCAATTCCTATCTGTTCCCCTCCTTTCTCCCCAGCCGCCCATGCTACGCTTTGGTGTTGGGTGTCCGAAGCTATCGTCTTTATGTCCTTTATGACTAATTAGCTACTTTGCCACTCTTTTTCTTACACACTACAGATAAAGCTAAGGCTGCAAGAAACGAGCATGTACATACCACACATCTTTGGATTGGGACGTTAAGTGTGAATCTCACGCAATACTCAGATATTTCTTCCAATCTTCTCCGCCTTGATTTTGAATTATTGAATTGTTCATCGACAATCCCTCTCGTCGGTGGGAGGTCCATGCCCAAAATGTCACTATTCCAAGTATTCATGGAAGTAATAAGAGGCCTTGAATTCCCCACGTAGCATGCGATGAGAGTGCGACTTGGTAGGGCAACATCCTTGAGTTGCTCTTCCAATTATTCAGAAGTTGCCACTTCCATATAGACAGTATTTTACATTAGATTAATCAGCAAAAATCAACTTTGCTATCGGAAACAAATGATGGGTCGGCATCAATCATCACGAGTTCGTTCAAAGTGCGAAACTAGTACAAGCTCTCATGCATGTGGGATCAAGATAACTAAGGTTTTCCCCCGTGCGTGCATGCATAATTTTCCCGTAGAGTCAAGATTCGATAAATTATCGAAGGACGGAACATGGAGCCAGCGACCTCGGCGGTTCAGCTACGTGGGCCGTCGTGTCTTGAGATCAATGACGAGGACATTCTCCTTAAAAAGGGTACAAACCGATGTGTCACCACGTGGGAGAGACAGAGAGAATCTATATCATTATGCACGAAACCGAGCAGCTCTGACCGATCCCAGGATTGATTTAGGACGATGGGAATACTGCAACTTGTGCTTAGATATGATCTGCTCCTCCCTTATCTGTTCGTCTACTGGCCCGAGATGCGCATCGAACATGCAGATCGCGAAACATCTTACGCGCTTATCACTGTTTTATGCACGATGCTGTGCTGTGATGAACATGAGGGCGAGGAACCAAAGTACGATTCCCGCGTGTTTCACGTGGCTGGTGGTAATAACTCGATTTATTGGACCCCAACCGACGATCGGATCATATATGTCAAGGCTTAGTGAGTTAGATGAGGAGGTGTTCAATAATATAGAAATGTACGATTACTTTATAGAGAATTGCTTATTGAAATGCAAGAGTAATTATTGTAGTTTATATAACCAGCTAGGCTATTCGGTATCATTTGACATTTGTGATAACTGATAAGCAGCCCAGCTAACTGTACTCAATCCGAGATCATGATTGTAGGACCTGCCTTATAGAATTCGGATGCTCATTCACATGCTTGGTTATTAAAAGGCTGTAGACAAGATAATTATACGAAATGGGGAAGCATTTTTTATCCAAGATTAGTGAAGGGCAACAATAATTATAGCAAGTACACAAAAAGGCAAAGCATGCCATCTTTTATGATAAATTATCAAATCCAAATTAAATTAATAGGTGAAAAGAGATTCCACATATATGAAAAACATGTAAACCATATAGACAAGCGATGTATGACACTCCAACACTCCTTATGTGCAAAGCTGAGCGTGAATATGATTTTGGTGGGGGGGGTAGCATGACGCGTGATAAATAGGGGTAGAACTGATTTTGATATCATGCTAAAAAGCTCAATCCAAAAGCTATTAGTTGGAGGGAGGTTATATGTATATAAATAACATCTAAATCTTGTAGACAAATGGCATGGAATACTTCAATACTTTAGAAAGCCATGAATATATTAAGATATGAAAATAAAGAACAAAAAAGAGAGTGAATACCATATGATAGAGAGCATGCAAAATTCAAAAAGATGTATTGTGAGGTAAATGATTGGGAAAATTGTTCAAAAAATCATAAATTTATTGCACTTTTACCAATTTGGTCTTAAATTTTTTTAATTGTGGCAATTAAGTCCTAAATTTTATCATGTTTGGTCAATTGAGTATATTTGGTCAATTTTAGCAGGAAATGGATGCTGAGATGGATGTCACATGATCATCCGATGTGGCATGATTGAAACTCTAGCTGGTCATACCTGTTGGTCATAATTTTCAATAATATTTTCATAATATTTTTATTTTTCATTTTTATTTTTATTTTTAAATTCTGGCCGGAAAATATAAAAAAAATTAATTTTTTGAAAAATATGAAAGTACTACTAAAAATTGTCAACGTCGGTTTGGATCACGTAGGACGGCTGGTTTCCACTAGCAATTTCAGACAAAAATTGGTTAGATAGATTCAATTGGCAAAACGAAAAAATATTCAGGATTCAATTAGCACAATTAAAAGATTTAGAATTGAGTTAACAAAAAATACAAATAGAGTTTTATTTTTGGATAATTTTCCTGTAAACAATATGTCAGCGTAGAAAGATGGTAGATCTTATGCAAGTCATTATTTGCGAGATTTCATTATTTTTTGGAAAAGAACTCGCCGAACCTCATTTTATTAATCGTAAATAGCATGTATATATATAACTCACTAGCATTAGCTGTCGAACTCAAGCTGACCCAAATGCATGTTGATCATTTTCTTGGCTAATTTTTATATGATTTTCATGGAGTTCTGTACTCATGTACATATTATTAGATAGTCAACAATCCTTTTCGACAATAAAAATAATAAAGAATTGACACAAAAATCAAAATGCAGCTACGCAGACGGTGTACTAGTGATTCCCGTCCTCTTTATTATAATAATAAAGTTCATCAAATCTAGCATCTTACATTTTTGATAAAGTGTTGCACTTTTAGACAAAGAATAAGAACATCCCTAGGCCAACATCAAAAGAAGGCTCACTTTTGATTTTCTCATTATCCTTCCACATTATAGTTGATTAAATCGGGGATCATGATGATTCGTTTTTAAATTCTTATTTCGCATAAAAAATCAATTTTTAATAAATTTTTCTAAGGTAATAAGTGGGCAAGATTATTACACAAAATGGGAAGCATTTTGATACAAGAAAATGAGTGACAAAATGAGTGATACAGGAGCGAAATAAGGCAAGCAGCTTATCATATATTAAGATAAAAAACAGAGCGTGGAAGAGCAAATCATACCACAAATAAAAGCACTTTTTAGTGGGATTGTGGAGAAGCAGAAAGGGAGTCGATACCACATAAAGATTGCATGGCAATTCCCAAAAAGATAAATTGGGAGTTAAGACCTTTCAAGCCCCTCTCGAGCTGGTAAAAAACGTTACGAGACAATGCGGAAGTTAAGGAATCTTTTTAAGTTGAAAATGAGAAAAGGAAATTATTAGAAAGATTAACAAGAAACGATAAAGCTACCAAAAAATTCACGTAATTTAGTAAAAGTATTGAACTCTACTTTACGAGATAAGTCAGCTACCAAAAAATTCACTACGAATTTGAAGAATACACAACTTATAATTGCTCAACTAGTCAAGTATTTTTCAGCCCTAGTTTAAAAACAAATCGAAACTCAAAATGTTATCTTACAATCTCTCACACAAAAGTTTTTCTAGAAAATATACAAGAAGAAAACTGTAATACTCACTTTATTTACTCTAATGTATAGTAACTTAGTAGAATTCCGTTTTTATATGTTCTTATGGGGCTTGCTGACTCAAAATAGGGATCCAACTGCAACGTGAGAAGTATTCTAATAATTTATTACTTTTGTCGGTCATTGTTTGCTAGATTCTACTATACTACTTGAACCTCAATCTATTAATCGCAAATATTGTGGCCTTAGTTCGACCGTCACTAACTTTAGCATATAATAATTGAAAAAAAAATTAACTTTTTACTAGTTTGCTTTTGCTGTCGTACTCAACCTGACGCAAAAGCATGTTGATGCTTTTTTGGCTCATCTTTTAAATAATTTTCATGGAGTTTTCTATTCACGTATATATTATTAGATAGTCAACAACTATTTTTTGATAGTAATAATTATTATTGTAAAATTTTGACACATAAAAAATTGAAATACAGTTAGGCTGACGGTGAACTTATCTCTTTATCATGGTCATAAATATATATGATCAAATCTAGCATCTTATATTTTCAATAAAGTGTTACGCTTTTTAGACAAGAATAAGAACATCTCTTTGTCAGCATAAAAATAAGACCGCTTTTAATTTGCCTC
This sequence comes from Eucalyptus tenuipes, assembly GCA_014182365.1. Classification (NCBI taxonomy): domain Eukaryota; kingdom Viridiplantae; phylum Streptophyta; class Magnoliopsida; order Myrtales; family Myrtaceae; genus Eucalyptus; species Eucalyptus tenuipes. The sequence continues at coordinate 12,139,255 of CM024544.1, read as the reverse complement.
ATTTTCTTCCAATTAATGTGGTTTATTAAATTAGGGATTGTGCGATTTGCTTTTAAATTATTATAAATGATTTATTTTAATAAATTTCCAAGGAAAAAAGTAGGGAAAAGACTCTAAGTTGTGGAAAAAATGTAGAATAAAAAAGCGCCTTCAAACAAAATAAAATGGGCAAAAAAAAATCCAAAGAAATTACTGAAAATTGGAAGAGTGTAAGGAAAACAAAAAATGTCGATTCTACATTAGTTTTTTTATTTCCTCTTATCCACAGTAATTATGTATTTTAGTGTAAATATATATATATATTTAATTTCTATGCAATTGTAATTTATCATTAAGGGTTAATATCATGCAAAATTCCAAACTCATACGCATGAGCCATAAATTGACTTTTTATCCTTAAAAACTAAAATTGGTATATATGTGATTTATTTACCCAAAATTAATTTTTAGATCACCAAAAATTCAAAATTGATATATTTATGATAAATTTACTTTATATTAATTTTCATTAAACTGCGTTTATATTTAAAAAAATCACAAATTAACAAGTAGATATAAAATTCTAAAATGGTATGCCGGTGTAATTCAACTTAATAAATTGATGGTAAATTTAATGGAAACAATCGGATGACAAATTTATTGTAAATGTATTGATTTGGGAGTATTGATGATCGAAAAAATTAATTTTGGATAAGGTTTTGGATTTGTGGTGGCGTTTCCTGTGTTATTAATAGCCTTCTCAATTGTCCTAACCTACCATCGAAAGGTCTAATTAAATTTGCTCCATCTTCATTGTCTGGTGCTCTCTCTCTGTCTCTCTCTCCCCAGCTGGTGTTTCCGGTCGGTCATCATTGGGATGCTCCGCTCGGCTTCCTTCGCACCACCACCATTTTGCTTGATCTCGAGAAGCTTCGGGCTCTGGTCGTGGTTCTTGCGTCGGAGTCGCCCCTCGCTCGCTCTGATCTGTGAAGCGAAACGAGTGATTGTGGGGGGGAATCTTTTTTCCTTTCGGTGGAGGCATTCGAGTGACCCGAGTTCGATCGTGACAGGCGCGGTCGAGTGGTCGGTTGGATCAACTGGGTTTCGTGAGGTTGCTGGATTGGAACCCAGAATTGGATTTGTCTGCAGATAAGTTTTTATTTTTTATTATCTTTTCCTACGCGATTTGCTGTCATTTCTGGCTGCCATCTTGGAAGGATCGTCTCATTCGTGTTTGAAAAGTGAAAAGAGAGAGGAGGAAAGAAAGCATTTTGTTGCATACCATCTCTTTGGAGGCCTTTTGTGGCTGCAATTCGCTTGTGCCGCAAGGTGGGTTTTTTTCGGGTTTTTGTTTCTGAAGGAGATTCGGGGTGGCGGGTTACGTGAGTTAAACGGGTTGTGAGGTTAAAAGGGTATGCCGCAATCTGCTGGAATTCAGATTGTAATCTGATGTACTAGGAGACTGATGCTGCTGTTGGGTTGTCATTCAAGAAGCCTTATGAATTAAGGGCTGACCAGCAGATTAATGTCTGATTATCGAGTTGTGAATGCACGAGGTTGGAATCCTTGCTTCCTGGCCGTAGCTGAGAGGTAAGGCTGAGTTGCGGGATTTATTAAAATTGCTCATTAAGACCGGAAATTGATAGTATCTGACGGATCCATCTTCTGATAATAGGGAGTCTGGTTGTGTGGCTGCTCTGGAGTGCTTAATAAGCATAATCAGGGCCCTGAAAATGGGGTCCTGCTTATCGTTGGAAAGCAGGAGCCCTGTGCCTGGTTCACCAATATCTCCAGCACTGGGCGTTAGGAAAAGGAAAAACTCGAAGAAAAGACCAGGGTCACGGAATTCTTCCTTTGACTACCGGAGGGAGGAATCATTGCATAGGATTCCTGGAAGGTTGTTTCTGAATGGATCAAGCGATACTGCCTGCTTATTTACCCAGCAAGGAAAGAAAGGGACCAATCAAGATGCCATGATTGTATGGGAGGTCAAGTCCTTTCCTTCTGTATTTTGCTAAGTTCTGGGAATGGGGATTAAAATTTTTGCATCATTCAAACTTAGTTTGTAAAGAGCACTACACAATTTTCTGAAGGTTGTAGCTTACTGAGTGTGCAATATAGGGTTTGCTTCCTTTACGTGTTGTGCACTTAAAAGGGATTGACCATATTGTTATATCTCGATGTTAGCTCCTGATAGTTACTTAAATTATTTTAAATGATATCAGCTTCTTGAGATTTAGCAATATTGCAACCATTTCTACACAGAAAATGCTTTTGCTGTATCAAAGTGGATAGCGTGTTCAATTTTTTAAGTCTTTGATTGCCTAATTGAGTTGTAGATCAACTTTTGACATTGCTTTTGATAAGTGGATCGCATTTTCTTTTTTCTTTGCTATGAGTTAGTCTACCTGCATGAATATGCGAACCCTGTCTTTCTTATTATCATAATGACTTCACTTTCCATGTGTAGAGATCCATGTTGTCGGCTTCTATTTTATGGTTAAGGAAGAAACACGATTCTCCCATGCCTTCATTTCTCTCTGCATATCATAGTTTCCTGTGGTTATGTTCACCCTATTAGTTGAAATGTTTTATTATATTAACTGTTACATTGGAAATCCATATTTTCAAAAAGAAATGGCCAGCTTACTTCCCTTGTCTAGTGAAGAGTTATGATTGCAATGAAATTCCTCTTGGATAAACTCCTAGGCTTATGATTTTGTCTGAGTGCAATTTGTAAACTACAAGTGCAGCTATTGGTTGGATTCCCCATTAGGTCTGATCATAAACGTTGTTGCTGTTTTGTTGTACCTTTCTTGACTGCTTGTCTGCTTATATTGTTTAAATAATTTCCTCTGCTTATCTATTCAGTTGTTGCTGACATGTGCTTGTAGGCACTTGTAATTGCTACCATAGCGGTCTTTTTTCTTTCCTTGCTGAAAGGTCTCTATGGTGATGATAATTGAACTATTATCCAGTAATCATGAAATGGAATGATGAAGTTCTATGTCTTCTTTGTCTCGTGGCTTGAAAAACAGAGAAGAACTCCCTCTTCTGCACCTTTTATGTTCTCAGTCATGTTAAAGGTTTGGAGACTATATAGCATTGGATGGTTGTGTCATGTTTTAGCAATGCCGTTTGGTTCCTTGAATAATTTATATTTGTGCCCATTCAATTAGAGTTTTCTCATCTCATACAATAAGTTGTGAACTTTCAGAATTTCTGCTCAAGGAAAGACACAGTTTTTTGTGGTGTCTTTGATGGACATGGGCCCTATGGTCATAAGGTTGCAAAGAGAGTGAGAGATTCACTTCCCCTAAAATTGAGTGCTCACTGGGAAGTCTCTATAAAAACTGAAGATGCTCTGAAAGAGAACAGCCTTTGTGCCTTGACGAGCATGAATTCTGAAGATACTGCCTCAATATCTTTGGATGAGGAATCGAGGGTCTCTACTGACTTGGAGGAAATGGAAAAGCACCCCGAGGTCTTTCAGGCACTCAAAAAATCATTTTTGAAGGCTTTTAAAGTCATGGATAGAGAGCTGAGGTCGCATACGGACATTGATTGCTTCTGCAGTGGGACAACAGCAGTGACATTAGTCAAGCAGGTTACTACCTAAGCATAATTATGGACCTTCATTATGATATATTTTCATAATGAAGGGATCTTGATAATGAATGCGTTCATGGTTTTGTAGGGTCGCTACCTTGTGATTGGCAATGTTGGGGACTCCAGAGCTGTACTGGGCACACGAGATGTAGATAACTCTCTCACTGCAGTTCAGTTAACTGTTGATCTGAAGCCTAATCTTCCAGGTTCTCTCTCTATTTCTGTCTCTCCTTCTCACACGCAAAAATTGAAAAGCAAAAGGGAATGGGAAAAGTCCGGCTTATGAACAATAATTGCTTAGGGCTAATGCAATGGTTAATTTAAGGAAGTTGGTACAAGAGGACAAGAGGACGCACATACAATGAAACTTGTACGCCTTGCTTGTCAGTAACCAAGAGATGTAGTTTAAAGAAGCAAATGGAAGGATTAGATTAATCACTTCCATGAATCATATGAACATCAAATAACTATATGGCATTATTTCTGTGAGGTTTTGACTTGAAAATGATGAATTTTCGGAAACACTTTACAATGCCTACCAATGCAGAAAGCCTCTTCCTTCGTACATCTCTTGGGCATAGATTCTGGAGTTGGATGCCAAAAAGCGACTAGTTCTCACCTAATTTCTTGCAATTTCTTTTAAGCCATATTTTTCTTAAGTAACTTATTCCTTTCATTTGAGACAGCGGAAGCAGAGAGAATCCAGAAGTGTAGGGGACGGGTATTCTCTCTTCAAGATGAACCTGAAGTTGCTCGTGTCTGGTTACCAAACAATGACTCCCCTGGCCTTGCAATGGCACGTGCTTTTGGTGATTTTTGCCTTAAGGATTTTGGTCTAATCTCTGTACCTGAAATATCATACCGATGTCTAACAGAGAAGGATGAATTTGTTGTGCTGGCAACAGATGGGGTAGGTGGTCCAGCTGTAATGCCTCGCCACTTCCTTTAGTTTAGAGATTATAATTGCAATTAACATTCCCAAATTATTCTAGGTCTGGGATGTGTTGTCAAACAAGGAAGTGGTAGACATTGTTGCTTCAGCCCCAGCACGTTCCTCTGCAGCTCGATCCTTGGTGGAGTCAGCAGTTCGGGCATGGAAGTGCAAATACCCCACTTCCAAAGTTGATGACTGTGCCGCTGTTTGCCTCTTTCTGGACTCCGACAATTTCTCCACAGCATCCGATTTAAAATCCAAGGAACAACTTACTTTGAGGGATCAAGTTGACACAAGCAGTAATGGAGAAAAGGTTTTTGCAATGGCTGACCTCTGTGGATCAGACATTATGGTTGACGATGGTAAAGATTGCACGTCAAAGCATGACGAAATGCATTCCAAATCAGAGAAAGATTGGTCTGCTCTTGAAGGAGTGTCTAGGGTAAATACTCTCTTGACTCTGCCAAGGTTTGTTGCCCAAAAGGGAGATAAAGGCAGTTAGGGATGCAAGGAGTCTTAAACAATCATAAAGAAGGTTTGCCTCTGTCATTTGCTTTTGTGTATGTTGTTTTCTTTTTTCCCCTTTCCTGTTTCTCTGTCTCTTTGAATGGATGGGAGAAAAGGATACGCATTTAGGGTTGTCAGTCGTTCTAGAGAGATAGGCCCAGCTTTATTAGCATGCCTGGGACTGGGGGAATGTCCTCTCTCTCGTTTTTATTGTGAGGTGGATGTGCAATTTTGTAGAAATCCTTCTCTCTGCCGATTATTATTTTCTCAATACAGAACATTTGTGCATCACAATTGTGCTGGGAATCCAATTATTGACATGAATGATCTCTTCTTGTGTTAGAATATGGACCATACTCGATGCATATGCTTTCGGAGGACACTATGCAAAAGATATCTTATTTAAAATTACATTATTATTTTCTCCAAGTACATGGCGGAGTTGTATTTGTGATGCAACTTAACCTGAACAATGCAATGAAACAGGTGTAAAATTATGTCAGATTGGTCTTCCATCTAACCAACGGCTGTAGAAGTCTAATGCCTCCCTTGGCTTGTAATAGGAGACCATATGCCCAGATCCCTGCACAATGATAAACAATATCAGAGGTGATGCAAGCCATGGTGACTTGTTTGTGATGGCTTAATGACTTTGAGCACATTTTATAAAAAAAATGGAAAATTGCGAAGATTTCATGATTTAAATTAGAGGGCCAAGAAGCACTTCCGTTTTCAGGCATCGACTGTTCTGGTTTTGTAAATTTGGAACTGTGTATGTCATGCCACATTCTATCAAGCTTTTCTGGCTGAGCATACAAGAAGATGCTACTTTGCTATGTCTAATTTCTCTTCATGAATCTGAAGCTAATTTCTAGAAGTGAAATGGGAGTTTCTGAATAACCTTGATGGTCAAGAATGTGAGGTGGTTGTCATATCCTTGGAGATGCCTGCACAATTTTATTTTTTATTTTTTTAATAAAAAGGAAGCTTTGTTAATGCATCATATGACAATAGCTAGTTCTAATATTTGTGAAAAGTACTTTTAAATGTGGTTGGTAATAAAAAAAAAGAAACAAATAAAAATAAAGAATCTGAAGAAACTGACTTGAGATCAAGCAAATCCCCACAAATGTTATATTTCTTTGATGATCAGGTCTCCTTTTTAAGTCACATCTTGCTAGAGTTTTATTCACAGGTTGGAGTGCATCAGTACAGATTCTGATATTAGTATCGCTGTAGGCTATAGGGTAATCTAATAGATCTGGGTAAGATATATTTTTACTGCGATAATATTCAAGAGATTTGGTACCATAAGGAGGGTCATTCAATGGACACCACAAATATAATCTGATAGAATAAATAAAGAATTAAGTGTGAAATTTGTGGTTGCAACCAGGCTAATCACTTGCTTTCTTTATATATAAAATATTCAGATGTGCCTTGACTTTCTGCAGGTGCAGTTGATAACAGCATATAGTTTTTAAAAAATTGAAAGCAAAACTTACCCAGCTACTTGATCGTTAGAAACCCAAGACCTCCATTCATCTAGGATATTGTATCCCAGCGATCTGGTCCATGCTTGAGTTCCAGTTAAAGGCACGGCAAAATCATGGTCCCCGCTGCCATTAGATTAGAAACCTAACAGTTTCATGAGGAATGCCTGCAAAGGACTAATCAAGCTAGTCTGCCGCAGAATAGTCTTGAAGTGCCACTGCAATGCAAAAGGCTTATCTATGAGATGTTTCACCTGTATATGAGTGCCCGATATCCCTTGGAAGTTTTCTGTGGTAAGGGATCATGCTTCCAGCATCACAGCTATAAGTAAGTCGGCCCGTGCCGCATAGAGATCAAGGACCTTCCGTGCTCACCTATTATAAGAAATGAATAAGCCGATGTTAGATTTAGTAAGTTGACACTTGATTCTTGGGACCGTTATACTGGCGCAGCATGTATAGCTTCTCTAACTGCTTCAGCATTCAACCACACGGTTGCAAGTTCTTCATTTGGCAGAATCTGCAGCATCAGGGTTTTAACATATAAAAGATTGGCATGATATATTGAAGATCAAAAGGGCATGACTGTAGCGCTCCTCCACTGATGCAAAAAGGTAGTGCTACAAATTTACCTGGGATCAGAGTGAAAGGTTTTTGTTATTATTTCCAGTTGAAGTTTTGCATTTTCTTTCTTTTCCTTCATTTTTCTTTGGGCTTTAAGTAATATATACAACAGAAGGAATGCTTTCGAAAAGTCTATTTCTTGAAGAACACTTCAAGAGTCAGAACGCGCTACGAATTTCTTCGACACTTCAATCTTCCAAAAAGGAATAGAAAGGAAAGCAAAGAACTCACCCAACATGGACCATTCCTTGCACCTGATATTCTCTTCCTCGTCGGATGAGGCTCCTGAGTTGCTGGTTGATTTAAATTCACAGGCTTCATTGTCTTGTGATTGTGGTTTAATATTTTCTGAGGGCGCGAATGATAATAATTCTGGTCAGAACTTAATTTATGGAAGAGATATAGATTTTTCTATTTATATTTTTGGATGCATTTTTGAGCAAAAATTTATGTTTGATAACAACCTAAAATTTATGTTCCAAAAATAGAATTTCATTTGATAATGACACAAAATTTCTCTGTCTCAGGGAGGGACGGATGGCGATAGTGGCGGCCGGCGACAATCAACTATTGGTGGACGGCGGGGGTGGCAGACAGCAGGCGGCAGCAAAGGCTAATGACCGGCGATGGACGGTAGGTGGGTGGCCGACTAATAGAGAAGACGGGTGATGAAAAGAGTTTATTTCTCATTTCCGTTCCAGGATTAGAGAAATAAAAATCCTTTACTTTTCTATTTCTATTCTAAATCTATTTCCAGACTAAAAATTCATTCTAGAAATATAAAAATAAAATTGTGGCACCAAATGGAATTCTATCCTGGAAACAAGTTCGGAATTAAAAAATTATTCTGGAACAGAAATAGAATGGTTGTCATACGTGCCCTTTGGGCTCAAGAATATCGTAGCCATTTAGACCGCCTGTAAGCTGGAAAATAACAAGAAATTTATGAAATTATTACTCCAGTGTAGTTACATCTCTGGTGGAGCTTACTTATTTTCTTCTTTTATTTCGTGCTACAATGCACAAGGAGCAGAAACCATGCATAAATACAATTTTGGTAGTGGTACCTGGTAAAACTTTCGATATTTCTGCTACAGCTTCTGCTGGGAGGGCCGTTGAATTTACCTTTACGTGTAGCCCGACAGTGCTGCAAAAGTGATATTATGTATGCTCAGCATACCGTTCAAGACGACAAAGATGGATTGTGTCATCAAACAAGTGATTCCGCCAATAAATGCACAGTATGACGTCCCAATCCTTGTAGTCGTATAACAATACGGTCATATTTGGTCTCAATCAAATATTATAGCACTGTTTGTGCTGTACAGCAGGGTCTGAACTCCCTTATATAACCCACCTCAAAGAAGTCGATCGAGATTAATCCCATACCAAAAGCGAACGGCTTGCGAGCAGCAAGGCCATCGAATTTCACAAATGTTAGTCCATTCCCCACCATGTAACCCTGCAGACTGCCTATTTAAATTTCCATTTTGAAACAGAACCCACAACCATTCATTGAATTAATATACTGCTCAGTGCTTTCAGCAGAGTACAGGAAGAGGACATACCTTGAAATTGATTAGAGGTTCTTCACCATGTTTAATACCTGTCCAAGGAGAGAGAAAAAAATTCAGACTGAACCGAGAACATAAATTTTCCTTTATAGAGGATAGTATGTCGCCCCTTTTATTAATTCAGAAGCAAGAGTTGGCACATAGATTCCAGCATAGGACTCTCTGGAGACATATAATGGATTTGAAAGGAACTCCGGATAAAGGTCAAACCGCTAGATGAAAAGAACGGGAATTATGCAGGCCAAGAGTTGGAATATAAAGAAATCATTGATAAATGGTTTTGCAAGCTGCCGCAGCTACCGTCATACTATCTATGCCATTCAACTCCAGTAAATTGGCCAAAGCGTTATCTTTCATGCTGTTTTTTCTCGGAACATTTGGATAAGTTCAGAAACTCTTTACCTTGAGAAGAAAAGCTCGTGTTTGATGCGGTCTGTAGGTCTCCTGTCACATAACTCCTTGGATTGTCAGAGAAAGAAAAACCTACTCCAAATGGTGAATCCAGATATAGTATGTTGGAAACCTGAAAGACGTAGGAGAGTCTTGTAATAAGGAAAGAGCATTCTGTCAAGAAAATGAGTGACCAGTGACGTATATGTATTCCCTTATAAGATCACCGCATTAAGTGGCATCCACGGTAAAGTTGGTGCGAGTAAAACAAAAGGTTTTTCATAATTAAAGTGCTTGTCAACCTTGGAACAGCTGAAGGGATTGAGGTGCAATGTAGGAAAATATTCCATTGACTTTCCTCCTTTGAAATTAAATGGTCCTAATGGAAGCAAAGAAACGGAAGGGACTTAATATCTTTGACAGCAACATGTACAACAGAGGAATATTTAACCAAATTTAAACACCGTGTTTGGAGATAAATCCTCCAAGGCTAGAACACCCAGCTCCACCATTAATACTACCAGGTCTTTGAAAGGATTTCTTTCGGATGAAACCAAGTAATAGAAAAAATTCTTCTTTCCATGCTCTGCATCTATTGTCACATAGCTGTAAATGTTAAAATCCAACATTTTCATAACAATATAACACCAAGAATCGAGAGATCAACAATAGCTTGTTACTAGAACAAATTTTAAGAACATATTTCCCTGCATAATGTTTGGAGGGAAATGTCAGTGAAGCCTGGTAGGTGAATTATAAGAGATTCTCCAGGGGCTGCTCTGGCTACTGAAACAGTGAACGCTAGATGCTATGATGGATGTTAGTTTCAAGATGATCATGGCTCTGTGTATCTACATATTAACTTACTTGTGAAAGTAACAGATGAACTTGCATTGGCAGTGTAGCAAAGATTATAAGTAGACCATCTTGTACTTCTTTCTGGGCGGGAGAGGGAAGGAGAGAGAATGGAGGAAAAAGAAAAGCATACATGGTAAATAAACTGGAGGTGAGTGAGACTAGAGACGCATTCAAAGGAAAATAGGAATAGTAATGAATAAGAGATGCAGGAGCTTGGTGTGATGAAGTAACCGAAAATAAACTGATCCGGAGGATATTACTGGATAACACATTCTGGAAGACAAGTGATTTCAAGAAAATTTGAATGGAACAAGAGTAAGTAACAGATAAAAGAGACAAGTAGATGAGTTGGCTGCGATGCTTTATGCAATCATTTCCATTATTCTGGAGGATCCACCACTTGGAATGGGCTTTAGCATGGATTCTTTAGGAGCTGCTCTAGATACCAATATAATGAAATTAAACTAGACACTACGATGGATTTTAATTCCAAGACGATCATGTTTCTTATACCACTAACTAACATAAATGTGAAGATAATGGGCAAGCTTATGTCGGTGAAGTAGTGAAGATTAGACGTAGACTATCTAGTACTTCTGAGAGGGAGAGAGAAGGAGAGAGAATGGAGCAAAAAGAAAAACAGACAGAAAAGAAACTGATTTTGACGATAGTACTGGACAACGCATTGTAGTAAGACAAGCCTTTCCACTAAAATTTGAATGGAACAATGAGTAAGTAACAAATGAAAGAGACAAGTAGATGAGCAGCCTGAGATGCTTTATGCAATCATTTCCATTATTCGGAAGGATCTACTTGTTGGAAGGGGCTTTAGCATGGCTTCTTTCTGCTTCGAGCGCCCTCACTGGAACGGACTGAAGATGGGGTATTCTGAGAAATTATTTTTAATTATTGTTTATAGTGCTTGAAATTTTAACGTAAATCTGTACCGGGCTTGTATTTCGTTGAAATCATTAGCTTGCCCTCCTCAAGAAAGTTTATTCTTGCTATGTTACTTAAAAATATAGCCCTCGATTCTGAGACAAATTGTGAGTTGTTTTAGAAAAAGTTCTACATTGGATAATCAGTATGATGTGAAATAGTTTATTTATCCTAGTGAGACCATATCTTATTGGTTGAATTGAGCTCCCAACAAATGGTTCAGAGTCTGGCGATCATGCCCCTTTTCCATTCAATTATGTTTCTATCTTTTCAACAGCAGGCCTAGATAATCACCTCGACAAAATTGCAACCAATTGCCATGTTGCCTTCGCTGGAAAAGAAGATGGTCCCTCTGTTCTTCAGCTTTAGCGCTCTCTGAATCGCACGATAGAACGGTTCACTAGCTTTTGGGTGCTGGTGTCATCTATTTTCATTGCCATTCATTTTCTTGAGTCATTTATTACCAACAATGAGCTTGACATCTCTACTTTTCTTGCCATACCGTGTAGAATTTTGAGTTTCTAATAGGTAGTTCAAAGAAACTTTTCTATGGTGTCATTGATGGCCAAGGTCCATGATTGTGGAGCAAGCATCCAATTTCCTAGAATTTGAGCGTTCCCTGGGAACTCCATATCCAAACTGAGATGTTCTCTGAAAAATCAGCCTTAGTGCCGCTACAGGAGTGACTTCTAACATGCTGCCTCAGGGCGTGACATTGGGTGAAGGGACATGCTGCCTCGGTGTGTAGGTACGAGGAAGCAAGGGCATCCATTGAGCTGGAGGAAACAGAAAAGCACTCGGGCTCGAACAGCTTTTTGAAAGCCCCAAAAGCCATGAAGAGAGAGCTGAGAGTCTTTTTCATCTTATTTGACATTATTTCGCAATTCCTCACTTTTGCATCTGCAAAGTAGACAAAATTCTCGAGCTAATTGGGCTATAATTTTCTTTGGAGAGGCAATTTTGACCATTATAGTCATACCTGGGCAAGTGTTTTTGTGGGGGATATATGTGGAATTTGTTTTATTCCTTCGCTTTCGATGCTTTCATCACAGCCAATTATCAAGCCAGGGAGGAAGCGCCGTGAAGTTGAAGATATTATTGAATTATTCGGCAATCTTTTGGGTACATAGAGGAAGTTACATTCCTCATGCGCTAAAATTGTATGATGAGATCATTTTGATTCAATGAGCTGGGAACACAATGACGCTATATTGGTTTTCCATCTAACCAGCGACTATAAAACTCCAACGCCTCTTGTGGCTTGGTTTGAGCGACCATGTGCCCAGCTCCCTGCACCAGTGAGAACCAGTGAGATAGACGGTAGAATCAGAAGGGCCGTCTGCAGATTTTACAAGGAAAAGCAAGGAAATGGTATGCGAAGCTGCCTTCTATAAAGTTCCTTCCTCCAATGGACTCTCACTTGCTAGTTAGCTTTCAATAATGGATGATGAAACAAGGATAGGTATATTGGGAGAATGTTACACATAACCTTGATTGTTAAGAATGTGAAGTTGTTGTCATATCCTTGCAAATACCTGAACCAATTTAAGAAGGCATGTGTAGTTAATGCTTAACAGCATAGCTTATTTCCACTACGAATTGGTGTGCTTGACAGTAATAGGTAACGAAAGCAAAGGTATGATGAAAAGTCGTATGGGCAAAAGGTCATATTTTTCTGGTATGAAGTAGCCACATCTGTGGGTGCTGCTGATGTGACCGGAGTACTTAGAGGCCAAACTTACCCTGCAACTTGATCACCAATCATCCAAGGCCTCCATTCATCAATGATCTGATAGCCCATTGATCTGGTCCATGCTTGTGTCCCAGTGAATGGTACTGCCATATCATGATCTCCACTGCCAATACACCAATGAATTAACTTAAATCAGTCAATGCATATGCAAACTTGTGTTGATCTGTCCAGTTAGCAAAATGTAAAGATGCCACAACAACACACTAACTTGGTGCCTAGCAAGGTCCATCCTAGATTTTTGCTCGGATTTTATTAACCGATGTCAGTCAAAAAGTTTCAGGTCACTACCAGCATCCTTGATTCCAAAAATTAGGACATTGTTGTGGCCTTGTACTTGGTTAATCTTCACAATATAAGTTTAATTTCATCTAAGTTCTCCTCAACTAGTAAAAAACTGTATATATTTTGTCAAATTCAAACTTTTCTGGAAACCAAAGGGGTTTGATAGGAGATCTAGCATGTGACCATGTTATTGTGGATGCAGGATTGTTCTGTCAGATATCTCACCTGTATATGAGCACTCGGTAACCCCCGGAAGTTAGGTTTTTGTGGTAAGGGATCATGCTTTCAGTATAACCTGAATAAGTGACTCTTGCGGCACATATTGACCAAGAACCTGCCACGCTTGCCTATTGAATGCATTCCAGATTGATCAGTTATTTGAAGCTTGAGGCAGTGATATGAAATGAGGATAATGTTTTTCATTACCGGTACTGCATGAATGGCTTTGCGAACTGCTTCATCATTCAACCATGCAACTGCAGCTTCATCATCCTGTGCCATCACAATTCAGCATGTAAAACGGACTGTATGTACTAGAAATCAAAGGGAAGAATGGAAGTACAGGTGAAGCAAAAATCTGGTGAGGCACTTCCTGTAATATAGGGCTTGAAGCTCCAGCATCTATTGGGGGCCAACAAGGTGAAGCTTGACCAAACATTCCTGTTCGCTTTGGGAGAGGCTTCTTATTCAACCCCATTCGATGGACGCCCAAAGGCATATTTGTGTTTTCACTTTCATTCTTGGTCTCTGAATTACGATAGCATGGCTCAAGAATGTCATACACGTTTAGACCTGAGACAGCCTAAAAAGTGGCCAAAGCACTCAAGATAATTAGAACCTCGACTCGTTTGTATCTGCTTGAGTACCTTTCCCTCTTCCTTAAAATTTACAGAAGATGCACGAAGTACTAAAGAAGGCCTTATTAATTTCCAGTATAAGACAGTACGGTGACAATCTCACCTGTACAAATTTCTTAATATTCTTCTGACAGGTTTCACTCTGAGGATCATAGACACATGTGGTTTGGCAGGCCTGAAACGATCAAATATGATCCAAAATAAGCTCACTGTTAATTGGCATAAAGATGGCTTTTGGCATTGCACAGATATTTCCACAATTAATGCTTGATGTTGTCGATACTTAGTTATTGTGTGGCACAATTAGTCATGCCGGTGTCAATTATCTTCCTACAGAAGCTTTAGTCCACTTAAATCTCTGAGCGAACTCCCTGATGCAACCCACCTCGTAGATGTCACTTGAGATCAGCCCCATTCCAAAAGCAAAAGGCACATGAGCATGGCCATCAAATTTTTCATCCGTGATCCCATTTCCTACCATGTAACCCTGCATCATGCCATTTTGTCTGAGATCTCAACTAGCCGTATCATATTCATGATCATTCTTTGAATGCTGCACTGCCAAAACCATTATAGAATATGAAGAAAACATACCTTGAAATTGATAAGAGGCGTTTCAGCAATTTGAATTCCTACAGGGATAGAAAATCTCGTATTACATATTCAATCCAATACAAGAACCTTGCCTCTGGTGAGTATGTATTACCTTTGACCACTTCCGAAGCAAGAGTTGGCACATAAACTCCAGCATAAGACTCTCCAGAAATATAGAACGAATTTGAAAGGAACTCTGGATAAAGTTCGAACCACTAGATGGAAAAAAAGAACTAGTGTTAGCTGTGACGCATTATTTTGGCCTGCTGGTTTCCAAAGCTTATCTAGAATAGCAAAGGATCTCATTACCTTGAGAAGAAAGGCATGCGTATCAGAGGCAGTCTGTAGGTCTCCCGTCACATAATTTTTTGGATTATCAGAGTAAGATAAACCGACACCACAAGGAGATTCCAGATATATTATGTTGGAAACCTGAAATATGTGCAAGAATCTGGTATCATAGACTGCACAAGTTAAATAATGTTGCAACTAATAAGGGTCAGGCCGCGAAGATGATTGATATTAGAAATGACTGTAAACTCAATCCATGAGTCAATGTGGCATGCTTGTTTCATATTGTTCAGTTTTAATCTAGAACAAGCCATACTGCTTAGTTGCAACTGAAAAGATAAGTTTCCAATGACCTTGGACCAGCTGAACGGGTTGAGGTGCAATAGAGGCAAGCTTCCCTTTGGCTTTCCTACGTGGAATTTAAAAGGTCCTGGAAACAGGCACTAGGCTGTTAAGCGGGCATGACATATCCGAGGAAAATACGCTTATCACATAAATTATGATCACCAGGGATTAGCTGATACCATGTTCGTAGACAAAGCCATCAAAGCTGGAGCACCCGGGTCCACCATTAAGCCACAGTACTACAGGGTCTTTCGAAGGATTCCTTTCTGAAGCAATGAAATAGTAAAACAAGTTCTTTTTTCCAGGAATTCCATCTATAGTCACATACCTGCATATTCCGAATTTTGAACTCGTGATAACACAGATTCAAGTCGAAAAACAGCTAATCACAAGTACATATATGTGGTTACATACCCTGCATAATGTTCAGAGGGGAGAGTTCCATCGAAGCCAGGCAAAGAAGTTATGAGAGATTCCTTAGGAGCTGCTCTAACAGATGAAACAGTGAGAAGCAAAGCAAGTGTAATGCTGCATATGAACTTTAAGATTATCATGTCTGCACGAGTATAGAAATTCTCGAAGCTCATATATCCCGCGTAACCTGTAAGATATTTATAGATGGAACCAGGAGTCCAGTAGAATGAGTTGTCGAGAGAGAGAGAGAGAGAGAGAGAGAGAGAGAGAGTCGAAGACATAAGGGAAGAGAAAAATAGGAGAAGCTGAAATGCTTTGCGCAATTATTTTGTATGGTAAAAACTACACTCTGACCTCGAGAGAGCAAGGACAATCGTTATAAACGATGAAGGAGAGAACTTGGTACAAATTTTTAGGAAGTAATAAATGAAAGAGATAAACGGAATGAGTTGTTTCATATGCTTTGGTTCAATCGTTCATTGTTGAAACGGGAATGACAGAGATAAACAGAATGAGTTGTTTCATATGCTTTGGTTCAATCGTTCATTGTTGAAACGGGTTGGATGGGTAATAATTTTTGACCAAGTCAAGAGTGGTGGGCCCGAAAGAAATTGAAAAAAAAAAACGAAACTTAAAAAAGGAAAGTAAATTGATTTGGTCAATAAAGAGAGAAAGGGTACGCTTTGTTGACAGAAGGAAACCAAGAGCACGCACAAGGGAGGGGAGGAAAGAAAAAGGAGAAAAAGAAAGGAGGAAAAAGGAAAGAAAGAGAAGACTTTGTACGCGCTTACCACAAATGCCACGCCAAACCAATTCAATTATGTGGCAACGTCCGGTAAGTGATCGCATCCCTTGTTTGTCCAATCAAAATAGTTTTCAGAGTTAGGTTGTATATTCGAAGTTTTGTGAAAATCCGTAAATTATCAGTTTTGAAAAATTCAAAGGCGGAAAAATAGAAGAAACCTTGAAAAAGTCAACAAAAGAAAAGCAAAGGGTGAACAGCGGAATGCTTCAACCCTTTTATGAGGACGAAAGCGCGCATGCATGAGTAGAAGGGAGGAAAAGAAAAATAAGGGAAATAAGAAGCAGAAAGGAGAGGGGAAAAAAAAAAAGAGGAGAGGGATTTCGCGTGCGCTCACCATGAACACCTCGCCAAGCCCAAGTTACTACATGTCGCAACACCTGGTAAGTGCTCGTGTCCCTCATTAGTCTGATAGGAATAGTTTTCGGATTTAGGGCTTAAAATTAGAATTTTGGGAAATTTGAGTCGTATAGTATGAGATTTTTTTTTTTTTTTGGTAAAGGTAAGGTATGTATTAACTTTAACAAAAAACGGAACTATACAGAAAGAGGGAGACCTGACACCAACAAAAGGAACTTGCACTCCTGGTGACATTAGGAAATGTCAATAGGAGTGCAAGGTGTCATGGTAACCCAAATGAGGACAGGGGTTAACAAACGTCAGCCCAAAGAGGAGAAACACTGAGTCGAAAACCAAAGCTCAACCTGAAAATATAGAAGGGCTAAGGTTCCAACATTGTTGCATCCTCCTATTGGTAAGGGTATCCTGGACTTGTTGGAAGGTCATAGCTTTGTCCCTGACGACCTTGTCTAGGCGTTTCTTCAAAGCCGGGAAAAAGAGTTTGTGATCATGGAAAAGGATATTACTCTTTTCCTTCCAGGTAATATTGCATAAGGCTCCAAAGGCGAATCGAGCAAGAATGTGGTGGAAAGAGTCTTATGATAGGTACCATGATACCATGATGTGACGCTCCAAAACATCACATGTGACACGTGTTTCTTATAATATTAATCTCTTTTAGCATGGGAAAGTGTAATAAAATGTTTTCCAATCCCTTCACAAAGAAAATCGTGTAAGTATAGACAACGTATTTATACCTTTTTTTTTTTTTAATACCATATTTCGAGTTCACAACCCTACTAGATTTCAAGCAAAAAGGCAAAAGTCTAGGTAGGGGTGAGGAGACCTTTCTCCATATTACACTATAATTCCAAAAAGTCAGCCTATATAAATGTCTAGATTGAAGTCACAGGTCGATAACTTTTCCATCCGATGTGTCTCCATCATCAAGGTCGAAGACCCTCAACGAATTTACTAACTCGCTATCAAGGTTTTAGTACCAGGTGATAAATCGAAAAGGAATCCACTCTGTGAAACCTCCTCCATCAACCCACACACTAAAACTATACTTGGTATATATTATTTCAAACTATGGTTCAAGCACATTTTTATAAAGACCTTCGTATTGCATAGGGATACAATAGCGTAAAAGTTGAGAGGTGTCTATTTTACATGTCTGAAAAGTAAAATAAAACGAGTCGAAACCTAATAAATGAAATCTCTAATTTTAAGTTAGAAGAATCCTCTTACCACTTTACCTGATATACATAAAGTGAATGCATAATAATCTAGTTAGTGTGATAAAAATAGTATTAGACTTCACCTTTCCCATTTCATTTAGCACAAAAGTCATCAACCAACAATATATTCATCTAGACTCATGCATGTGTACACTATGTTTCACACAAACTGTGACGCCCCAATCATGCTGCCTTACTTTCACCGTCTTAATAGCCATTATTTCTTCATTAGCGCAGAAGCATGTATAAAGTGAATTATGCAAACAGGCACAATCAGAAACATAATAGGTCAATGTCAATTTCCATTTCATTGGCTTACTTATTTAATTACATGGGTGAATGCAACCAAAACAACCATTAGTCCTAACCTTGGGGTAAACCAAAAAGAAATCTACACCCCGACCAGTAACGCACGCACATGCCACTCCATCTACATGCCCGCCATCGCAAGCAAAACCAAAAACTGACTATCGTGGAATTCATCGCCATGGAAATCAACCATCCTATGTCACTCCCAACCGTTACTATCTAATTCCTTATTGGGGTCACTGTACTCTGGAGGTCCACTGCTACTGCTGTCATCGTCGTCTGTGCTATTGCTGTCACTGTCGTCCCAATTTTGAAGAGGTCCCTTCAGCTCATCTCCCTCTCAAATGAAGCAGGCAACGAAACGATACGGTATCACGTGAGTGTGCCCTATATCTACCCAAACAGTAGAGCTCTAGCATATTTATATGCGTTTGGACTAGGACAAAGTGACGCTTTCAAAATGGCACTTAAAATGATACGTTGTCCATAATGAGCTAGTGAGGGTACGTTAATTTTTCTAATTATCTGAAAAATTGTAATACAAAAAGCATAAGCCAAAGCTTAGCAAAAGATAAGACAAATACATAAATCAATCGATCTAACGGCACTCTTAATTCTTAGGATTCACCTACAGTGAACATATAATGCAAATGACAAGTCGGTACTTTGTGGGTCACTTCCTACCTGTCACTCAACCCGACTTCTTGGCAACCCTATTGCCTCTTAGGCATCCCACTCTAAGGTATCTAGGGAACACACAGCATTCTAAGAAACTCTCTTGACACCCATTCTAGGTCATCATTGAGGAAATCACGCCACATAGGCTTTGGGCACCACTTTAGTAATCCAATCACGCATCGCCATGATTGCCTCTGTAGCCTCGTACGCATCCATCACTACACACAGCATGCATATGATGTGGCATTTTATTCTATCAATTTTGTGCATAGGCTATAACATGTAACTATTGCAATAATCTGATATCTCACGCACACTCAATAGCCAGTAATTATAGATTTTATCATTATAATTAATAATTGGGTTAATACTCTGAAAAATCCTAAATTGGTACACCTGTGACAAATTTACCAAAATGTATTTTTTTTTTTTTTTTAACTATGAAAACCTCAAACTGATACACTCATGACAAATTTACCCAAATTGACAATATATAATCTTAAATTGGTACACTTGTGACAAATTGCCTCAAAATTAATTTATTTGAATGCCAAAAACCTTAAACTGATACATTTGTGACAAATATATCATCCGTTAAATTGGATTAATACCACAAAAAATCACAAAAATTGTATAACTGTAACAAACTGAGAGTAAAATCCCAAACTGGCATATCAACCAACTGCCAGGTGTCTTTCAACTTAATAATTTGATAGTAAAATTTAATGGAAACTAACAGAGGGTAAATTTGTCAAAAGTGTACTAATTTAGGGCTTTTGGTGGTCAAAAAATTAATTTGGAGTAAATTTATCATAAGTATACCGATTTGTGATTTTTCAGGATATTAACCATTAATAATTCGAAATCATCATCAAATGACATCACATCACGGTGAATCTTATCTTGTTGGAAAGCTAAGATGTGTTGGTTGACTTTATAGAAGACATCATTTCAAAATTCTCATGTTTTCCCTTCATAAATGCCTCATTTTTAAAATTGGTCAAAATAGAATAGTTTTGCCTGCTTTTAGAAATTACTTTGATTAAAATAGTTAACGACTTCCAAAATTTCCAAATTTTGGATATGTCATAGAAAAGATGATGAAATCATGAGAACAATAGGTCAAAATCGACATGTAACTTTGCCGTTTATTTGCTTGAAATTGGAGTAAAACAGAATCTTAAAGTAGATTATGTAACGTCTTAGAAATTAGTTTTCATAAAACTCAAAACAACATTAAAAAAATTGATGTGTTGTAGAGAAAAGAGTTTTGAACAAATTTTGTAAAGAAATCTCATCAAGATTCTAGCTAGAAAAATCTATGGAAAATAAAAAAATCAGTGAAGGTCACAGTTGCAGCAATACTGGTCAGTTAAGAACTGAAGAGAAACACGACCATTTGACCACCCAAACGGACATAGAAAAATATGAAATTTAACTATGTTAAAGTTTAAGATATTGAAAGAAACTTTAAAGAAGGAAGTTTCTGAAGATCTGATCTAGAAAAGTAGTAGCAAAAAATGGCAATACAGAAGGGTATCGCATGCATGAGTTTTCTAGGCTTGAACCAAGTGCACGGATGAAGTCCTTTGTAATCTCGCAGACTTCCATGCATCAAAGCACCACGCCATAAGCTAGAACAGCCATGCAAGATATCATTTCACTTCATCTCACATCCACAAGCCATTGGTAACACATGCAAGGCATGAACTCAGCATATAACTTACTGTCAAAGCCATCTATGGCTAAATTTTTCACATGCAAGATCCAAAGATCACTATAAACCGACATGCATCACATAAAAATGACTCAAGCCTCTCTTTTAAGCCTCGACCAGAGTTGATGTGATCCGGTAATTTTCTATTGACCTAATTACTTGATTAACATGAAAAATAATGCACCTACACCATTGGTACATGCAAGTGGACTTTCTAGGCCAAATTGGATAATTTCATGTATTTTCTTGATCAAAATTGCAAATTAATCAAAATTGAATTCAACTAATATCGTGACGCACCTATTCAATCAATTGCCTATACCAAGGGTAACCTACTGTATCCAAATTGACTTTGAATTGATGGTACGACTTCTATGCTGAACCAAAGTTTAATGGTGAGATTAAGCCTTAATTTGTGAAATTAACTCTTAGTCTCAAATGGGTCAACTTGAATTTCTTTAATTGAAGTTCATTAGCTTGGTTTCCTATATTCAAGAAGGGTGAATTCCTCAAATTGAAAAGTTCTCGATTGAATATCCTAAAATGGACCCCTAAATTTGGATCTATCTCAAGAAAATGAGTGGAATGAAAGTGTCCATTTGCAAATCATAAATAATTGATTTGGACCTCCTAATTTGGGCTAAAAGCGATAATTTGCATTTCGACATGATCATTCTTGTAGCTGAATGAACAAGTGAATGAGTAATGATCCCTAAATCAAATCTTGTAAAAGGAACTACGCCTAATTTTGACTAGAACAAAAGTAATTTTATTTTTGGTCGATTTTGAACCTAATGTTGAAAAATTCGAAAAATAAGGTTCTTAATCGATTTTCGTAAAATTTTCGATGCTAAAGTCAAATTGAAACTAAAATGAAGTATTTTGTGGATTTTTAATTTTTTTTTCCATTTTTTTAGTTAAAGATTTGATCAAAAGCTAACCCTTTAGTTGACTTTTCTTAAGGTTGATTTTTGGGCCAGTCTTTGAAATTTTTGAAAATTACTGGGCTAAAGTGAAATTACGACCATTTAGAATTTTTTTGTGCAAAAAGCTAACTTTTGACCTAGGGTTAACTTTTGATCAAAGAGTTGACTAAAAAGTCAATTAAAAAAATTAACCATTTGACTTTTTGGGTTTTCAATGTAAATGAATTAGAAGTTGTTTAAAAATGATAAGGTAAAAGAAACAAATGGAAGATGACACTTTTTGTTCAAGAAATGGAATTCGTCGCAATTGGAAAACTTAATCTTAAGTTTTCAAACTTTGATGATGCGTTAGCTAAAAATCAGGTGTAAATAAAGATATTATTATAGGCTAGCTACCGAAAATATAAATGGAGACCTTGCAGAGGGAGGAGCTTGGTCGCCTCATCATGGGGCGTTATGCGTGATCATGATTGATATTTGAATACGAGTTTAATTAATGGATAGACCATTAGTGTATAATTTTTTTGAGATTGATTAATGAACTTAACTATTCATATTTGTCATGATACTATTGATTTAATGAATGTTTTCTGATACACACACGTATATATGGTAATGTTAAAGTGATGTAACTCATTTCATTCATCTTTTGTGTTTTTCAAGTCCCTTGGTTCGTGGTTTTTAGAGCAAAAGTATTATTGATGAGGACTTTTGAGTGTTGGATTTTGGTAGTTTGAAACTGTGCTTTTCGGGTGGAACGACGGTTATGTCATTTCCCTTATATGTGTATGATTCAGGGTGTGATGGTATGGTGGCAAAGTTGCATTGTAATTCTAGTTCTAGAATGTAGTAGTCCACTCTTGTTTACATTGATACGTGCTAGTGGAAAACTTGTTGGGAACATGCAAAATTCTAGCAATCCTTCACATGAAGAGATCATCAAGGGAGAGTCCAAGACCTAGCACTTCAATTATTTAGTTTAAGTTAATGAGATATAGATAAACTAGAATTATTAACTTTTCCACATCATATACCAATTCTTCGATGGATAATTTTACTAACATAATTCACACATTATTCTCAACAATATCTTCCTCAAGTGTGAGCTTAGTATTCGTTTTGCTGCCATTAGGATGGTTGTGAGGTTATTTCTTTGCTAATTCATTTACATCGGATTAGATTGGGCCAACAATTAATCATTAATTTTGATATTACTTATTAAGAAAAAATGTAAAAGAAAAGAAATTAGGGAAGAAGATTGACAATTTTTTTACATGTAAAACTTTTTAGCGTGAGAAAGGAAAAAAAAATCATGCTACTGCAATATGCAATCTTTTTCACTATTAATATTAAAATCTTTTTCAATTAAAAGGGAGATCGCTTTGATATTCAATGGGCTACAAAAGTTTGGTGAAAAATATTGCATAGTGTAGTAGCATGAAAAAGATATTTCGTTCTTGTAGGCGCAAAGCTCCCAACCCTTACCTTACGAGCCAAAGGCGTTGCCCCATATTCCCCAAGTCATCGCAGAGTTGGATCCTCAAGTTTTGGGCTTCAATTTCATTAATACTTTTCTTTATCAGACTTCACATTCTCATCAATCTCTCATTTGGAGGTTAATCTTCAAAACGACAATAGTTTCTCATCGCTTTCACTCATTTTTGTAACCCATATTGTCCTAGTGTAGTGGCACCTCCTCATCACTACCATGTAGGGCAACTAAGGCAATGCACAACCTTAATTTCTCAACAGTAACACCTTGATTGACATATAAGCTACACTTTTGCAACAAGGATCTTCTACAATGACAATGCTGCTTCGTCTATTAACTCACTAATACAATGATACTTCATGTATTCATGTTTTATCCTTGAGTAAAATACCTTTTTTTTACAAGACACGCTGATTGTTACTAAAAAAAATGCCCTTATCCTACTTCTTGCATATTTACTTCTGAAAATAATTTAACCAAACTATCTCCTTGCGAACTTCTCATACAATAATGTACTCTACTTCAGTGGTTGAGAGGGACACATACTTCCAAAATCTAGACGTCCAACTGACTGTAATGCCATTAAAGGTAAAAACATAGCTCGAGGTACTATTTTTATTGTCAATGTCACCACCAAAATTTGCATCGACAAAGTCTTGTAAAGTCATACTGTTTTCCATTAAACAAAGTGCATACTCACATTGTCTCTTATGTATCTTTGTAGCCACTTTATAAATTCTCAATGTTTTATGCTTGGATCGGCAACATATATGCTGATAACTATCACTGCGTGAGTTATGTCTAGTTTGGTACATATCATATCATCTATCAAACTGTCGATGTTGGCACCGTAGCCATATTCTCCGCCTCCTTATTTTTATTAATGCTTCTTTGAGAGCTTGGGTTGATTTCCCAAAGGAGTGCTTTTGGACTTCATGTTCTGAATTTTGAATCTATCTAGCACCTTCTCAATGTGCCTTTTTTTTTTAGATGATTTCAGAATTTCTTCTAATCTATTTTGTGTGATCCTCATCCCAAGCGCTCAATTTGTTGGTCCCAAATCCTTTATTCAAGCTCCTTTTCCAATTGCCGTTTTAGTTTGTTGATCTCCCTCATGTTTGATCATACGGCAGGCATATCATTCATATATTAGGGAAAAATAATATGGTAGTCATCAAATTTCTTGAAGTAATAGTAGTAACCCATTTCACATTGAGCGAACCCATTACAATACATGATAGTATTACGTTTCTTTTGCCACTATTTAGGAGCCTATAAATGATACAACATTTTCTTCATCCTATCAACTCGAAATTTTTTTGATTGTACCATGCAAATATCTTCCTCTAAGTCACCATGGATGAATGCAGTCTCCATATACAATCACACTAGGTGTAAATTCTTGGCAGCAACTCACCATCAGCCTAATAGTAGTTAAGTTCACAACTATAGAGGAAATCTCTATGTGTTCAATACCTTTCTCCTGCTAAAGAAGTTTTGCTACCAATCTTGTCTTGTAGCTCTTGCTATTATTATATTCTTATTTGACCTTGTACACCTACTTGTTCTACATCATCTTCTCATTTAGTAACTGAGTTAATACCCAAGTTTTGTTCTTCCCAACAGAATTCAACATATCTTGCATTGTCAACTCCCACTTAATGAAATCTTTAACACACATTGCTTCTAAAAAATGTTTTTGTGACGCCCTAGAACGTCACATGCTACAAGTGTCTTTTCGAATTATTTCTCATTTTATATTATGAATATGCGGAGGCATATTAAAGCAGTCATAATATTCCATACAAAATGATCATACGAGTTTAATAAAATACATATGCATCTTTTTTATATTAACATCAGTAGTATTTCAGTACAACATCCAAGGAAAATGCAAAATATGTAACTCCTAGGATAGTTAAGGTCACCTAACTTGGTGAAATTACAAATTTGCCCCTAAAGCTTATAAACTTACTTAATAATTGACTAATTAACACAAAAAAAATCATAAAATAACCCTATTAATAGCCCCATCTCACTTCTAGAAATTTCAAAATTGTCAAGAATTCACCAAGATACCCCTTTTTATGCTATTCAAGTTTCATTAGAACCCTTTTTTAATCTATCGAAGGCATTCTAGTAGTGAAGGAAGCTTTTCAATTCATACCCAATAATCACAATAGCTTATCATAAAATTATTGAAACTTAATCATACATAGAGTAAAATCCAGAATAGATGAAAAAAACAATCAACCAACCAAGCTCAAGAGTAACAAGTAAATCATTCAAGCTTATTCCTTAAAGTTTTCACTTATCTTGAGTGAAATTTTCAACAAAGCAAGCCTTTGCTCACCTTGAAATCAAAATAGTTACTAAAACTAACAAGTCTGAGACATTAGAAAACAACAAAGTTAATTGGAAAAATTCCAAATAAGGGCTTGAAGTGTCAACATTTTCTCAAATAGGGGCCTGAAATAGACTTTGTTTCTCAATATCAGAAAAGGGCATGAAATGGTTATAACCATTTCAAATAAGGGCTTAGGCTTGCAGGTCGGAAAAAAATTTCCGTTGATCAAGGGTATTTTGGCACAAATACAATTTTAATTAAATTATATTAGATTATAACTTTAAAAAAAATTAAAAAGAAGGGAAAAAAAAAAAAAAAAAGAAAACATAAGCAGGAGGGCGCTTCCTCCCACTTGTGGCTGCCACCCCATCGTCGATTGGGAGGCGACGACAAGGCGAGGGTCGCTGCCCTCTCCCATTTGCTGGCCCTCGCCTCGTTGGCAAAGGTCGCCGGCCTTCCCCTAAACACCGGCAATCCTATTGGTCTTCGCTGCCACCCTATCGGCGATGGGGTGGCGCTAGACCCTCCCACTTGTGTTTTCTCTTTTTTGTTTTTTTTTTTAGTTTAAGAAAAAATGGAAAAAAGAAAGAAAAAAGAAAATTCTAAAAAATTCAAAAAGACGAAATTGCCCTTCACATTTGGTGAGTTCATGCCCTTCTTTGAAATTAATATATGCACTTTAGGCCTTTATTTAAAACAAGGTCCGCTTCAGGCCTTTATTTAGGAAAATAAATGCATTTCAAGCCTTAATTTGAAACAATATCTACTTTGGGCTCTTATTTGAGAAAATGATCGCATTTCAAGTCTTTATTTAGAATTTTCTCAAGTTAATTTGATAGAAATAGAGGACACCATGAATATACCTTGTGGGACGCTAGATTGAAAGTGAGGGGTTGGACTTGCATTGTCTTGAAAGAGAGTGGAGTAGAATTTTTTTTGAACTTGAAGATGTGAAGGTGATGAAGTTGCATGTTCACGAGAGCAATAAAGGTAATTCATCTCGTCTTTCACATTTATTCTATATTGAAGAATATTTTGAAATCACATATATAAGTTTAAGTTAAAAGCGATAATATCAATTGACTAAAGTCAATAGTAGTAAATATAAAGTTACTAGAATTAAAAATAATATGTCATGCATGAGGTCATAAGAGCTATGTTCGATGGATTCAATTAAGGAATATGGGCAAAACATAAGGTGAGAATTAAGACATTTGTCCAAGCTAAAGCAGTGGCACATGGCATAGTTTGATTAAAAAATGGAAATATTAGATTAGTTTGGATAGATACTTCATATTGCACTCGATAAATAGGGAAATTGGTATTTGTGTGAAACACAGATAAATCATAAAATTATTTTGAAACCATTAAAATTATTAACAGAAGATATAAAATAATAGAGAAACCTTAACTTAGTAAAAACTTAATGTTTGAAAATTATTCGATACATATTCAAGAGTCTATCAGTTCCCATTAACAATTACTTGTTGTCACTCGAATTTTTGCTTACTTTTAGGGTATCCGTTTATTTAAAAAAAATACAAAAAAATAAAAAATGAATAAAAATAGGTGAGATAAAAATGAATAAAAAGTATTAAAAAAGAAAAAAGAGTCGAGTAGACCGGTGTAAAAAAACGACTGTGACGCCACAAGAGTGAGTAAGCAAAGCTTGGGCAAAAATAATAGCTGAGCTCCGGAGGGGGCAAGGAGTGCATGAGGTGAGACCGAGAGCGCGCTCGGCAAAAAATAGGAGGGAGGGAGAGAGAGAGAGAGAGAGAGAGGTTGCTGCCGAGAGAAACTGGAGAAAAACGAGAGGATCATGTTATCTGGCTAAGGGGAGCTTTGCAGGTGAAAAGTGGAAGGCTCACCGGTGAGAGACAAAGCTAAGGAGGTTGTTTGCGTTTGCCAGATCCAACTAGACGTTCGTGTCCGCCGCAATCTCGTCCTCGAACAAGGTAATGTCCTCGAACGACTTATTTTCCTCTCCTTCATTGAAGTGTAAAGTGCTGAAATCCGTGGTAAGGCCGAGAATCGCCTTAGTATCTAGTTCGGATTTCACTTTTTGAACCGCATAACATATGATCGACAAAATGGCTGAAAGAAAACCGGAGAGCAATTTGTTTAAACTCAAAGTCGATCCATGTTTGAGTTCATATTTGTTGAATCACGTCTGACGCGCTCGTTTTCTTTGTGCTTTTGTCGGTATTATGTTATATGTTTCAACCGTCGACGTCGTCCGCGCACACTCCTCTTCACCGGAGACCCCTCCCGCACCAGTGAAGTCCACAGTACGAAGACATGCTAGTTAGCCCATCTCACTTCATTATAATGTATTTTTGCTTGATTAGGTTGCTGGATTTTGCGATAGATGGAGTGGGTGGCCGGATCTGGTCACCGTTGGTCGGAATAGATGACTGGAGGGTGAAGATAGTTCGGCGGTGATTTAAGCCGGTGATAAGCTCGCCGGTGATGGTATATGTTCCGTTAAAGAAGATTCAAGAAAAGAAAAAAAAAAATTATTGCTAAAGATATTTTGCGGGAGAAGAAAGCTTTGGGAAGAACGACTGGAGGTTGAAGAAGATGGGCAGAAAGAGAGAAGAAAAAGAAAAAAGAAAAATTGGAAAATCGAATAAAATTCAAAAAAATAATATGAAAGTATTAAGAAATCGGTTTTAATCCGATGTGAGTCGGATCCAGGTAAATGGGTCTAGTCGATAGGCCGGATCAGGTATACCCAATCCAAATCCATTTTCTCGAATATAATAATATTTTAAAAAAATAAAATTAAAAAACTAAAAAAATAAAAGAATATTTAAAACTAATAAATTTCGTAAAAAATGAAAAATTGTGGAAATCAGAAAAATTGATAAAATTTTTAGAAAATTGGAAAGTCAATAAAAATAGAATTTTCAGAAAATCATAAAAATTAAAAAATCCGAAAAATTCATTAAAAAATAATTTAAAAAATTTAAGTAAAAATCCCCTTGAAAATTAAAACCTAAAATTCGATAAGCCTTTAGGGCTTTATGATAAGGTTTCTTGTTTTGCTTTGTTTCGTTTTCATTTCTAGGGATAATTTTAGGATGCTTGCATATTTCCTATTATAATTATAATTGATTGCATTTTTCAATATTTAGATGTTACTTGCTTGTTGTAGGTTAGGTATTGAAAGGGTGTTAGCCTTAGGGCTAACATAATTAAGTTCCTGAGTCCAAAATCTCTGGTTGCGTAAATAATAAGATATCCTCCTATATCTTACTAGTTTCTAGGGGACCCTTAAAAAAAAGGCTAGTAATAACTCCTTTTATTAAAATTTGCATAGGCTTAATTGATAAAAAAAAATCGAATAAACAATGTTGCGCGAGTTATAAGCATGGGAGAGGCCGTCAGCTTGAAATTGACAATACCCTTAAACCTAACAGTTCCCTCCAGTTCCCTCTCCTGTGAGAGGGGACACATTTACTCTTACCTACTCCTTCACTTGTCATGTCTCGAACATTCCCTTGCCACAGGAATGCGAGATCCTCTGTGGCGAGATTAATTCACGACGTCCCAAGAGGCATTGTCATCCCATTGATTTTATAGTTTCATTAAGCATATGCAAAACGTGCAATCTCCAACACCCAATCATCAACAACAATGGATAGTAAGGAAAGCACACATACGTACTACATAACTTCCCTTGCTTTATTTATATACTTGGAACATTTTAAATTTACAAGCCTAGAATTAGGGGCATTTTGACTTTACGTCCAACACAAAATGGAGATACGGGAGATGGGTTAAAAGCTACGCAGTGAGCCTATCTCTTCCGACGGGACCTAACCAAAAGCAGCTCCCCTAAGAGGACACGCCACCTAGGCATCACCCACCAAATTGTCTAGCAAGCCTGTATCCTTGTCTGATCTGGTTGGACCATGGAATCCACAAAAAGGTCCAAAGCGATCCCTGTCGAACCAAGCGTACCAAGCACGGTAGTTATGTGAAATGAGGTCACGATACCTCTCATTGACCCAAGCAGGGGTAGTAACCCTTTGGAAAGTGGTTGACTCCCTAAACACATGCATGGCGGTGACCTCTATGCTTATTGGTATGCCAAAACGCATGAAGGGGTGAGGTAGGGGATCCATACCTATTGGCCTAAAATAAGTAAACAACAACAAATGAATTGAAAACTCAATAAGTAAAAATCCTAAGTCTCGTATAGGCGAATGCTTTGCATCGAAACCTTATGATTACCTGATCCAAACATGTCAATAGCAAATCAATAGCAAAGCCTAAGTTTTGTCTTAACTATGTACATGAAGGAACCTACCCTCTACTTATGTCCCTCGAGTCATAAATAAAGATATACAAATCCACATGTGCCATAAATAGCACAATTAATAGCCAATAATATTCACACATGTTAGATATTAGCATCTTAAACATTATCAAAGCCTTCAACACTTAATCAACAGCCTTTAGAATATCCACATGTCTCTCACTTCACACATAACTGCAACTATGGAATGCACGTGCCTTCCAATTCATTAAAAATGATAATTAAATCATGCACATGTCTCATGCATATCATATAAGGCCATGTTAAACATGCACGAGCCACAAAACACTTTCAAAATATCTACATAATACTTAAATTCTTCGCACATGTTTAGCGCCTTGAGATTCACATGATATCCCACACTACCATGCTATCTCAAATCCAATTATTAATCACACATAGCTGAAACCCTCCGACTCTTTCAGAAACCTACGGGACAATTGTCTCGCCCCATCGAGCATAGCATCCGAACCTTCATTGAGCATCCTTGGTGATGGAATCCCTTGTGTGACCATAAGAATCAAGCACACAAGCAATCAGTTATATCTTTCATACTAGTCCAAGTATGAATGCCCTAAGGGTGTGCCAAGTAATGTGAAACTCATGACGTATCGTAAATGCGTCAATAAAGTATGTCAAACACGAAACTAGAATCATGGCTCGACCATTGACGTTCGAGTATTGGCTTAGTTCAAACTCAGATTGTACAATATGCCTTAATATTATTGAACCAAGAGAGTGACTTGGCCCAACGTACTTCCACACACGTTCAGGAACCAACACCGTTCTAGCTTTAGAGGCTTGATGTGAACTCAAGCATTGACCATGACCTATGAACTTCTATATGTGAAGATCACATCCATGTCGCAAACATGATCCTTGAATATTAAATGTCATAACAACATAGATGGACAACTCAACCACAATAGTCATAATATACACTAAACCACATCACATAACCCTATACAACCAACCATGGCAATCAAACAAGAATATTAAGCCTAGATGACAATAATAAATGGTCCACAAACAACAATCACGGTAAATCTCCTAACCCAAGCAATAACCTAAACTTAAATGAACTATTTCCATGAATCACACCAACCCAAACAACCTCGATGAGCACAACCTCAATCCTCACTCATCCCCGAGCCTTATAGTTCAAGCATATCATGAGCAAACCATGCAAAATTAATCATGTGAGCTCAACCTAATACAGTCCTATGACACTAGAAACAGACCTAAATCTGAGTTACGTAATGCAACGGACTAACCGACGTTTAGAAATCCACTTACAAATAGCCGGGACGCAAGATACATGAACGACGGAGGGATGATGGTTCAAGGGTGGCATGGCAGCAGCATGAGGATGACAAGTGGGCGGTGGCACGGCAATGACAGCATGGCACAAGGATGGTAGTAGCTCAACAGACAGGTAGACGATGGGCGTGCAGCGTTGAACAACCAAGTGGACGGCAGTGACCAGGCAGTGAATGGATAGCGAACGACGAGAGAAAGAGAGGAAAAGGGAGAGAAAAGAGAGAGAAGAGAAGGATGAGGTTTAGCTGGTGAGGGGCAGTGAGAGACAAAGAGGAAAGACTTAAGAAAGAAAGAGAAGCATGAAGAGAAAGGGTCAATCACATTAAATGCACCTTGCATTATTGTCCTAACTCATGATGGCCTTAAACTTGAAGGGCAAGAAACAATCGTAGTCCTACATCTTGCCAAGTTTATCATCCAAGATCAAAGACCAAGATTTCTTCTTGACTCTCAATTATTAGCTAGGTTTAAGAAGGGTAAAACGGTCCATTCCCTATTGTCTTCCCAAACGTGGCTTTCACACCCTTTGAATGACCTCCCAAAATTTGTTTCATCTCAATTTAAATCTTAATAGGCTAAATTGGTCTCACCTTTAAGTCCGCTAAAATCTATGTCCTCAAATTAGCACATTTCTCCAATTAATGCACCAATGGGCTCATGAAACTTATTTCAATTGGATATGAATGTCTTGATAATATATATTGTCGAGACCCGTAATGGGACTAGGGTTCATGGCTTAGTTTCAATCAGAATTGGCTTTAATGCGACCTATGTGAATTTAGGCGACATTGGTAAAACTGGCGCGATTAAACTCGAACTGAGTTCGACACTTGTCTAGGGTTTTACGCATGACTTTTAGTTGAACTTGGTCGATCCATGAGTGATGGGTAGGATCGATTAGCTTGCCCAAACTCATGGTCAGTTAGGATCGGATTAGGGTCATTCACAAATGGTACATTGCCCATGCAGCATCACCCGCGATTGGTATATACTTGAGCTTAATTGATCTATACCCATCCATCGACTAACTCGTGATGGCATGTGATCACCCACGACAATTTTTAAGGTTGAACGGTATTTTCACGGTTGATCGCTTCCGTCCATTGTAACCTTGATCTTGAGTTGTCTTGCCCCTAATCAATTAGTCAATTCGTGAACAATCCCTACAATTGAGTCACAACCTTTCCTTGTTACATACGTATTGATCCTTAGTCCATTCCTCGTGGTTTAGATAAGGGTCCAAATCGAGGATGTCACATCACTAATTGCTTGAACTGAGGACTCTTCATTTCCGGCATTGCCTTAATGGTGTTGAAGAAGTACTTCAACAACCATGCACTTGTTACCCTTTTGTTGTCAAACACAATGGAATAAATATATTGCTTTTGGAAGACCTAAGCTGGAATGATCCTCCCTTCTTATTCAGTGCGACATATGTCTTCTATCAATAATTTTGTTGTGAACACGTTGCTCTCATAAATTTATTGGTATTTCTAACGATTCAACACTCCTCTGTTCAACAAATGAATATTTGACAATAGCTTCTTTGAATTGCTTCGCATTATCGAATTTCATATCAATAGACAAAACAGGACATGCAATAGTAGAATCATAACAGGGATACTTAGGGCCTATTTGTTTATATTTGTTTCTGTTCCCCGGAATAAAAATTTCTATTCTTTTGTTCCGAGAAACAAAAAAAAACATAAACGCATTTGTTTACACTTTTGCTTTTGGGAACAGATTTGAAACAGAAACAAGAAGTAGAAAAAAACTTGTTTCTTGTTCGTGGGAACAATTTCGAGAAACACTTCTTTTTTCTTCTTCTTCCTTTTGGCCGGCGACCTCGCCGGAGCGTCGCCGGCCCTCGTCGAGGCTAAGCCTCGCTGGTGGCCTTGGTGGCCAAGCGAGGTCATCGGCGAGTCTCGATCTTGCCCGGGTGGCGCGAGGTCGGCCTCGCCCTGGCCTGGCAAGGCTGAGCCTCACGCCGGCCGACGAGGCTTGGCCAAGCCTTGGCTCGGTGAGCTCAAGCTCGCCTAGATCTTGCGAGGTCGAGCTTGCCCAACCATCGGCGAGGTCGCCGGCCCTCATCGGCAGTCGTCGGCGCCGGCGGCTGGCCAAAAGGAAGAAAGAAGAAAAAAAAAGGAAAAATATAATAAAAATATTGAAAAATTAAAAGAAACAACAAAATTATACAAGTTTACCAAGCACACTTCTATTTCTAGAATAGAAATTTTTGCGTTACCAAACACGTTCTTATACTCGAAATTGTTCCCTCGAACGAAACAAGAAAAACTATTTATGTTAAAAAATTGTTCCCCGGAACAGAAACGTTACCAAACGCGCCATTATTCTTCCTACTACGGACAACTCCTTTAGCATCTTCATTCTCTGAACTGTGAATCT
The DNA here is from genome assembly GCA_014182365.1 of Eucalyptus tenuipes. Lineage (NCBI taxonomy): Eukaryota > Viridiplantae > Streptophyta > Magnoliopsida > Myrtales > Myrtaceae > Eucalyptus > Eucalyptus tenuipes. The sequence goes on along the minus strand of CM024544.1, from coordinate 12,105,911 downwards.
CATCATCACTAGCACTTTCTTCATAATTGGTTTGATTGCCATCAACTGGAGCTCCTTCATCCCAATTTATAGGTCGAGATTCGTGCGATTCTCCCAAAGTCACAATTTTACTTCTCTAAAAGTTCCTCTACTTTTTCCTTGACTATGCAAATTCCTCCTCCTCATCATCACTCGGGTAATTCATATCTTGCAAAGTTTCATCATATGATTCACTGGATTAGAGTGGGAAGTTGCTCTATCCAATGAATTTTTTGTTACCTGAGTCCTCACCAAAGACTCTTCTTGACTATGCTATATGTCTTGCCTTCCTTTCCTGCCTATCTTGAGCAAGTTGTTGTCCTTCATCTAAAACAAATCCACACCCAATCCGAGTAATTGGTTCAACACGACATTTTACTTCTCCTACTTGAGTGCTCTCATCATCTTCATCATCTTTGTCTTCATCTTATTCATTATCATCATAATACTCAATATATACAATAGCTTCCTTGCCATGAAAATAATAGTAAACAATGTCCTTTATACCATTATCATTGTCAAAGGTTCTCAAACCCTCATTCAATTCTTTCTTAGGAATATAATAGTGAAATTTTCCTATTTTGCAATGTAACTGATACACTATTTCCCCACGAAATTAATATATGATGGTTTACCTACATCAATATAAATAGTCCCTTCGTTTCCACAAGCATATTCCCATTCATTAGTGCCAATGACAAATTTCTCATCATATCTGACAATGATGCCTACGACATTGTTGCCCCCATGCTAGCCCTGCACCTAGGAAAAAATTAGCTTTTGGGAACACAATACAGAAAGGACGAATGGCAACTTAACATGGAAGTCCCCACAATGACACCTAATTAAAAAAAAATAATAACTCGATGCTTTCTCTTTTACTAGACAGAAAGCAACAATAGAGCAATCGAGGGATAAAATAAATTGAGGTCCCCACATCGTCAGCATTAGTGTAAAAATCATGAGGCGATGAGTATTAATAATCCTAATTTTTCCCTCCTCACCCGATCCCTAATTTTTCCCTCCTAAACCCTTAATTTTTCCCCCCGATTGACTGACTCAAAGAGTACACTTATGATTAACTCGATTGCTTGAAAGTGACAAGGCGGCAAAGAAGTGAGCGAGCGAGTGAGGGTAAGCGGGGTTCATAGAGAATCGTTGACAATGAGGCAACATGAACGGAGCCCTAATTTTCATTCATTTTGAGCAACATTGTGTGGTGTCATTTTTGGGCAACGACGTGGTGCGGCACCGTTTAGTCCAACCCAGCCACCTTGGACTAATTGATGTTATCTTCCCAAGTCCACATGGACTGGAATTTAAAAAAAATAAAAATCCAACTCAGCCATTTTTTTTTTAATTGTAAAAGCCACGTAACTATTTTGGCCAGAACATCTAAAGCTGCGCATAACAATGTTTCTTGGTTGGGAAAGAGTGAGTCTTTTTTTTTTTTTTTATAGAAATAGTTCTTTTCTATTTCTATTCCGAGGAACAATTTCTTAATAAAATAAGGTGTTTGGTAACTATACTAAATTTCTACTCTTGAAATAGAAAAAGAATAGAAATGTGTTTGATACGAAACAGTTTCTTTTTTGTATTTATTACTTTTTTATTTTTGCTCATGGATCGCCGATCGGCAGGCGGAAGGCGGGCGGTGGTCGGCGGCGGTCGGCGGTGGCTTCGGGCGGTTGGAGGTGGCCGCGGCAAGAGAGATGAACAAAAGAAAAATAAAAAAGAAAATTGGTTTATTTCTAAAAATTGTTCCCAGGAACAAGAAGCAACTTTTTTTTTTTCTCGTTTCTGCTCTAAATCTATTCCTGGGCTAACTTTCTATTCCGGAGAACTGAAAAACAACTTGACGTTACCAAACGAATTTCTGTTCTTTTTTTGTTCCGGGGAACAAAAGAACAGAAATCGGGAGGAACAGAAACGTTACCATATAGGCCTAAGTGATCGTTTTTTCTTTGATTTGGCACTTTGAGCTGGCGAAAAGTTGCGGCACTAAAGTGAGCACCTTACACAAGTTAAGCCACTTCTAGTGTCCTTCTCTAGGACTCCTTATCCAAATTGAGATGTTCTCTGAAAAAATCAACCTTATTGCCAAGTAACTTCTAACATGCTGCCTCAGGGCGTGAGATCGGCTTATCTCTGAAAAGAAACATACTGCCTCGGTGTGTAGGTATGAGCAAGCAAGTGCATCCATTGAGCTGGAGGTAACAGAAAAGCACTGGGACTTGAACAGCTTCTTGAAGGCCTCGAAAGACATGAACAGAGAGTTCAGAGTCTTCTTCATCTCATTAGACATTATTTTGCGATTTATTCCTCACTTTCCATCTGATAAGTAGATAAAATTCTTGGGCTAAATGGGCTATAATATTCTTAGGAGAGGCAATCCTGACCATTATAGTCATGCCTAGGCAAGTGTTTTTGTGTGGGATATATGGGGAATTTGTTCTATTCCTTCGCTTTTGATGCTCTCATCACAACCAATTATCAAGCCAGGCAGGAAGCACTGCAAAGTTGAAGATATTATTGAATTATTCGGCAATGTTTCAGGTACATAGAGGAAGTTATATGTCCTCATGTGCTAAAATTGTATGATGAGATCATTTTAATTCAATGAGCTGGAATACAATGACGCTATATTGGTTTTCCATCTAACCAGCGACTAAAAAACTCCAATGTCTCTCGTGGCTTGGTTTGAGGGACCATGTGCCCAGCTCCCTGCACAAGTGAGAACCAGTGAGAGAGATGGTAGAATCAGAAGGATCGTCTGCAGATTTTACAAGGAAAAGCAAGGCAATGGTATGCATTAAGCTGCCTTCTATAGTCCCTTCCTCCAGTGTACTTTCACTTGCTAGTTAGGTTTTAATAATGGATGATGAAACAAGGATAGGTATATTGGGAGACTGTTGCACATAACCTTGATTGTTAAGAATGTGAAGTTGTTGTCATATCCTTGCAGATACCTGAACCAATTTAAGAAGGCATGTGTGTAGTTAATGTTTAACAGCATAGCTTATTTCAACTACGAATTGGTGTGCTTAACAGCAATAGGTAACGAAAGGAAAAGGTACGATGAAAAGTCCTATGGGTAAAAGGTCATATTTCTGGTGTGAAGTAGCCACATCTGTGGCTGTTGTTGATGTGACCGGAATATCGATAGAGGTCAAACTTACCCTGCGACTTGATCATCAGTCATCCAAGGCCTCCATTCATCAATGATCTTGTATCCCAATGATCTGGTCCATGCTCGAGTCCCAGTGAACGGTACTCTCATATCATGATCTCCACTGCCAGTACACCAATGAATTATTAACTTAAATCAGTCAATGCATAAGCAACCTGTGTTGATCTGTCCAGTTAGCAAAATGTAAAGATGCCACAACAACACACTAACTCGGTGCCTAGCAAGGTCCATTCTAGATTTTTGCTCAGATTTTATTAACCGATGCTCTCTTTAGCTCAGTCAAAAAAGTTTGAGGTCACTACCAGCGCCCTTGATTCCAAAAGTTAGGACATTATTGTGGCCCTTGTACTTGTCTGTCTTCACAATATAAGTTGAATTTCATCCAAGTTCTCCTCAACTAGTAAAAAGCTGTATGTACTTTGTCAAATTCTAACTTTTTCTGGAAACCGATGGGGTTTGATAGGAGATCTAGCATGTTACCATGTTACTGTGGATGCAGGATTGTTCTGTCAGATATCTCACCTGTATATGAGCACTCGGTAACCCTGGGAAGTTAAGTTTTTGTGGTAAGGGATCATGCTTCCAGTATCACCTGAATAACTGACTCTACTGGCACATATCCACCAAGAACCTGCCGCGCTTGCCTATTGAATGCATTCCAGATTGATCTGTTATTTGGCACTTGATGCAGTGATATGAAAGGAGGATAATGCTTTTCATTACCGGTGCTGCATGAATAGCTTTGCGAACTGCTTCATCATTCAACCATGCAACTGCAGCTTCATCATCCTGTGCCATCACAATTCAGCATGTAAAATGGATTGTATGTACTGGAAATCAAAGGGGAGAATGGAAGTACCACGCGAAGCAAAAATCTGGTGAGGCAATTAATTTGTTCTGACAATCCGAAGTGTTTTGTTCATTGTTCCCAACCCCCCCCAAAAAAAAAAAAATCCTTGAACAGAGCTAATGAAGCAAAATCAAATCATGCTTAATAAAACTTTGACTGACTCACCACACATTCCACGTGAACCTCTTCCTGTGATCCAGGGCTTGAAGCTCCAGCATCTCTTGTGGTCCAAAAAGGTGAAGCTCGACCAAACTTTCTTGTTTGCTCTGGGTGAGGCTTCTTGTTCATCCCCATTTGATGGAAGCCCAAAGGCATATTTTTGTTTTCACTTCCATTCTTGGTCTCTGAATTACGATAGCATGGCTTGAGAATGTCATACACGTTTAGACCTGAGACAGCCTAAAAAGTGGCCAAAGCACTCGAGATAATTAGAACCTTGACTCATTTGTATCAACTTGAGTACTTTACCTCTTCCTTAAAATCTACAGAAGATGCACAAAGTACTAAGAAGGCCTTATTAATTTCCAGCATGAGTCAGTACAGTGATGATCTCACCCGTTCAACTTTCTCAAGATTCTTCTGACAGGTTTCACTCGGAGGATCATTCCCGCATGTGGTTTGGTAAGCCTGAAACGATCAAATATGATCCATATTAAGCTCACTGTTAATTAGCATAAAGATGGCTTTTGGCATCACACAGAGATTTCCACAATTAATGCTTGATGTTATCGATACTTAGTTATCGTGTAGCAAAATTAGTCATGCCAGTGTCAATTATCTTCCTACAGAAGCTTTAGTGCAGTAAAATCTCTGAACGAACTCCCTGATCCAACCCACCTCATATATGTCAATTGAAATCAGCCCCATTCCAAAAGCAAAAGGCAAAAGAGCATTGCCATCAAATTTTTCATCTGTGGCCCCATTTCCTACCAGGTAACCCTGCATCATGCCATTTTGTCCGAGATCTCAACTAGCGGTATCAAATTCATGATCATTCATTGAATGATGCACCACATAAAACATTACAGACTATGAAGAAAACTTACCTTGAAATTGATAAGAGGCATTTCACCAATTTGAATTCCTACAGGGAGAGCAAATCTCTTATTACTTATTCAATCCAGTACAGGAACCTTGCCTCTGGTGAGTATGTATTACCTTTTACCACTTCCGAAGCAAGAGTTGGCACATAAACTCCAGCATAGGACTCTCCAGAAATATAGAATGGATTTGAAAGGAACTCTGGATAAAGTTTGAACCACTAGATGGAAAAAAAAAAAAAAAAAAAAAAGAACAAGTGTTAGCTATGACACATTATTTTGGCCAGATGGTTTTCCAAAGCTTATCGGGATTAGTTTAGGACCTTATTACCTTGAGAAGAAACGCATGCGTATCAGAGGCAGTCTGTAGGTCTCCTGTCACATAATTCTTTGGATTATCAGAGTAAGATAAACCGACGCCACATGGAGAATCCAGATATATTATGTTGGAGACCTGAAAGATGTGCAAGAACATGGTATCATAGACTGAAAGAGGTAAATAATGTTGAGACTAACAAGGATCAGGTCGCGAAGATGATTGATATTTGAAATGACTGTAAACTCAATCCATGAGTCAATGTGGCATGCTTGTTTCACATTGTTCAGTTTTAATCTGGAACAAACCATACTGCTTCGCTGCAACTGAAAAGATAAGTTTCCAATGACCTTGGACCAGCTGAACGGGTTGAGGAGCAATAGGGGCAAGCTTCCCTTTGGCTTTCCTGCGTGGAATTTAAATGGTCCTGGAAACAGGCACTAGGCTGTTAAGCAGGGCACGACATGTCCGAGGGAAATACACTCATCACATAAACTATGATCACCAGGGAATGACTGATACCATGTTCATAGATGAAGCCATCAAAGCTGGAGCACCCGGGTCCACCATTAAGCCACAGTAATAGAGGGTCTTTTGAAGGTTTTCTTTCTGAAGCAGTGAAATAGTAAAACAAGTTCTTTTTTCCAGGACTTCCATCTATAGTCACATACCTGCATATTCCGAATTTTGAACTCATGTGATAAGACAGATTCAAGTCGAAAAACAGCTAATCAAAAGTACATATATGTGGTTACATACCCTGCATAATGTTCAGAGGGGAGAGTTCCATCGAAGCCAGGCAAAGAAGTTATGAGAGATTCCTTAGGAGCTGCTCTAATAGATGAAACAGTGAGAAGCAAAGCAAGTGTAATGCCGCATATGAACTTTAAGGCTATCATGTCTGCACGAGTATAGAAACTCTCGAAGCTCATATATCCCGCCTAACCTGTAAGATATTTATAGATGGAACCAGGAGTCCAGCAGAATGAGTAGTTGAGAGAGACAGAGAGACAGAGAGACAGAGTAGAAGATATAAGAAAAGAGACAAATAGGAGAAGCTGAAATTCTCTGCGCAATTATTTTGTACGGTAAAAATCACTTCTGGCCTCGAGAGAGCAAGGGCAATCTTTATGAACGATGAAGGAGAAAACTTGATACAAATTTTGGGAAAGTAGTAAATGAAAGAGACAAAACGGAATGAGTTGTTTCCTATGCTCTGGTTCAATCATTCATTGTTTTAAAACTGTTGTACGCGCAAAATTTTGAACGAAAGGGACAAACGAAATGAGTTGTTTCCCATGCTTGGGTTCAATAATTCATTGTTCAAAACTATTGTACGCGTAATATTTTAACCAAGTCAAGAGTGGCGGCCCGAACAAAAAAACAAAGAAGGAAAAGTAAATTGATTGGTCAATATGGAGAGACAGGGGACGCTTGGCTGACAAAGGGAAACCGAGAGCGACTGCGTGGAAGTGAAGGAAAGAAAAGGGTAAAAAGAAAGAAGATGAAAGCGAAAACAGAGAGAGGACTGTGCGTAGTGGCCATGAACGCCTCGTTAAGCCCATTCAATTATGTTGCAAAGCCCGGTAAGTGATTGAACCCCGTGTTCATCCAATCAAAGTAGTTTTCGTAGTTAGGTCGTATATCCAAAGTTTTGTGAAAATCAAGCTGCAAAGTCCAAATTTTGAGTGGTGAATTATGGCGTTGTGGAGCTATGGGCTTTGCTGAGGGTCAGTTTAGAGCAATAGTTTAGTCAGAGCGAGATTTTAGGATTTCCCATGTGAGTTCCATGTTGAGTTTAGGTTTAAGTAATTGCTTCGGGTGAGCGATATGTTAGTGCATATGAGTCGTTTTGTTAGCGTTTAAGTGTATTTTAGTTGTTTCATAATTGAGGTAGAGTTTTACTTAGTTTTAATGTTGATTCTCGTTTAATTGATAGGATTGCTAGATCGTCGGGTCATTTCGCTGTAGTTTGTTTGGTTTGGGCATTTTTGATAAATGATGTTATCTCTTTTTTGAGTTTGTAAACTCATATTTCAAAAACGAAATTGATTACTTATGTTATGAGTTAAGAACAAGCATATTTCTTGCATAAATTAGTTCGAGCATTTACTACCATTTGACTACCAGATATGAAAATGTATTATAGTCTAAACTGATTATCTACAAATGTGTTTGTGAAACCTTTTGGGAAAGACACACGAGAAGTCCTTGACTTTAAATATGATTTATGAAAGATTATATGTTGATTTGTGAATTGGTTTATGATGGAGTTTCAAATAGTTTGGAAATGTATTGTGATATATGAAATGATTTCTAGATTTGGCTTTGTACATTGTGGAAGGTGTTGTGTATTTGTGTTGATACTCAAAATTGTTATGAGCCCAATAAGAGACTTGTGGGTACGGATATTAGTTTAAGATATCCTCATGAGCCAACCACCGGCAATATAAATGGAGACCTTGTCAATGGGAGAACTTGGTCGTCTTATCATAGGACATTATGCGTGACCATGAATGATATTTGAACATGAATTTGATCAATGGATGGACATTGACATGTGATTTGAGATTGTTAGTGGAATGGACCATTGATGCATGATTTCGTTGAGATTGATCGATGGACTTGACCATTGATGTTTATCATGATATCATTAATTTAACAAATGTTTTCTTTTATATGCATATATATGTAATATGGTTATGTTAAATAAATATAATTCATTTCATGCATCTTTCGTGTTTTTCATGTCCCTCAGTTAATGGCTTTAGAACGAGATTGTTATTGACAGGACTTTTAAGAGTTGGATTTTGGTGGTTTGAAGCTATGTTCTTCAGATGGAAAGACGGTCATACAATTACCTCTATCTCTGTAGGATTTGGGGTTTAACAATATGAATGAGAAGGGATGGTGGCAAAGTTGCATTGTAATTCTAGTTCTATAATGCAGTAGTCCACTCTTGTCTGTGTTGATACGTGCTATAGGAAAACTTGTGGGAAGCATGCAGGATTCCAACAATCCTTCACATGAAAAGATTGTCAAGGGAGAGCCTAAGACCTAGCACCTTAACTATTTAGTCTAAGCTAATGAGGTATAGACCAACTAGAAGTATTGCTCCATGTCACATACTAATTATTCGATATTGGATTTTGCTAACATAATTCACACATGAATTTCAACAATATCTTCCTCAAGTATTAGCTCAATATTCATTTTGCTAACGTGGAGATGGTTATGAGACTATTTCTTTGAGATATTCATTATACATTGTATTAGATTAGGGCTAGCCAATTTATCATTAATTTTGATATTACTTATTCGAAACAAAAAATGTAAAAGAAAAAAAAAATTAGGGAAGAAGATTGACGATTTTTTTACATGTAAAACAAAAAAGGAAAAAAGCATGGTAGTGCACGATGCTATCCGTTTCACTATCAGTATCAAAATCTTTTTCGATTACAAGAGAGATCGCTCCAATATGCAATGGTTTGGGGCATACAAAAGTACGGTGAAAGTTACATATCTACCCTTTAATAAAAATTCACCTCAGGTGCATAGGCCTAAACTCTTACCTGACGAGCCAAATGCACTGGCCTGTACTACCCAACTCACCCCAAAATTGGATCCCCAAGTTTTGGGCTTCAACTTTAACGGTACCTTCATTTATCAAACTTCACAATCTCACCAATCTCCCATTTGAAGGCTGATATTCAAAACAGAAATAGCTTCTCATCACCTTCACTCATTTCTGTAACTCAAATTTCCCTAGTGCAACAGCAAATCCTCGTCACTACATAGTCACTTAGTTATGAGTAGGGTTAAGCGCGCGTGCACACACACACACACACACACATATATATATATATATATTTGTAACCCTTTTCATTTTGATAATTAGAAAAACAATTATCTTTCATAGGGGGAAACTAAGGCGATACACAACCTAAATTTTTCAATGGTAACACACCAAAATTTGCATCAACAAAGTCCTGTAAAGTCATACTATTTTTCATAAAAAAAAAAGGGTCATACCCAAAGGGGCTCTTATGTATCTTTGTAGCCACTTTACAAGCTCCTAATTTTTTATGCCTCAATCAAAAACATATATGCTCATAACTCCCACTGTATGAGCTATATCTAATTTAGTACACATCATATCACAAATTAAACTGCCGAAAACAACACCTTAGCCATATACTCTACCTCCTCATTCGTTTCACTGCACCTTTGCAAGCTTGAGTTGAATTCCTAAAGGAGTACTTTTAGACCACCCCAAAGCTCGAGCACGAAAGCATCCCTCGGTGGTCAATAAAATTTGCGACTTCCCAAGATATGTCGCCGACCCACTCATTTTATTGCACATGTGGAAGCGTATAAACAATTCCTAGACAACACAGAAGTGGGATAGAAAAGCAAGATGCAATTTTCACAAAACACACTTAACAAACAACTGAGTTTATACACATAAGAGTCTATAACATAAAGGATTAATTCAAAAAGAAGAGCTACTAGGCTATCTATGCACTAGGCTCCTCGTCCATGGGCTTAGGGGGCTCAGGGTGGTCTCGGGAATGGGAATGTAGGAAAACTTAAAATCCACCATATGCGGGACCCCGTACCTCACTTGGTGCTCCTCCATCTAAGGACCTGAAAAAGATTAAGCCCACGACGGGGTGAGACGACGTCTCAGCGAGTTCACGCCCTAAACCTCAATTAGGAGAGAAATATGCCTAAGGGTAGTCTAACCACGTGTCCCATAAGATTTACCTCGCCCTAGTCCCCTCCCGCATGTCAGTATAGTTCATATCACATATAATTACATTAAAATCACTCATCAATCGGGACATCTCAACTTACATCACCAACAATCACACGGGTCCCGATTATAAGGCCAAATCATTATGACACATCCCATACCGCGCCACACAATTTCGTCTCATAATCAGGCGTTCAGTTTCAGTCATTCATGCATCCTAAGTGATTACGACCCTCTGGCCACGGTCGACTCAACAATCAACGGTCTTCCGGCGTAGCCAGGCGTCGTCTCGCACCAGCAACGTCTGCATCTAGACGGCATTCCTTATAGGAGCATTGGCCCAGCCTCCACTGCGACCGGCATTTGTTGACTTGAGGCATTCTCGAAGGAGCATCGTCCGGCCCTAAAGGCTCGTGATGGGTTCTCATATCATTCATGCAGTCATCTAATCTCGGCCAAGGATATCGTGCATTGCACTTAAATGTCTTGATTAAAATAGTGAACTTGGCTTATTTTCTACATATTAAAAACACCCGATAAAATAATCGAGTGTGGGTACACGGTCGAGATTGGACCAGAAAAATTGATATCTTTCCTTTAAAATCTCACTATTTTATATAGTACTTAAAACACTTTCAGCATCAAAAACCAACATCTAGTATTTTTTTTTAATTATATACCAAAATTTCACAATCATCACTCAATTGAACAATTTAACAATCTATTCCATAAATTAAGCATATCACTACAATCAGCACGAAATTCCGATCACCGGCTATCCCAAGTATAATTTCCGGAAAAATAATAAATAAATAATTAAATAACAATTAAATTATTTAAATTGATCATTTAGTTAATTAACAATATTAAATTAAATTACTAAATTAAATTAACATAAGCTTAATTAATTGCCTAAGTGCACTAACTAAATTAAATTTACTAAACTAACTTCTTAAACTAACCATTCTAACTAATAAAATATAAATCCCTAACTAAATAGCCTAACTAAATCAACTAACCATCTAGTTCACTCAACTAACTTAACTAACTAATATTTACTCTAACGAACTAACCCCTAAACATGCTTAAGCTTAAACTAACCCTTAATAGGTGTAAGTTACCCCTATGCAAAGTTTAGGAGGTTAACTCACACAATTAGTGAACTAAAGAGTTCACGGCGACGGCGGCGCGACGGCGAGCAAGGGAGGTCCAATTGGCCCGGAAAAGCTCCCCAAAGGTCTCGACTCAAGGCTGAGAGGCGGTCTTCCCTGTTGATCGAAGCTGGTTAGACACCACACGGGGGCAACGGGGGCGAGACGGTGGCCTGGTAGGAGATGGTGGCTGTCTGGATGGCTGGACCGAAGCTGTTGGGGTCCCGGCGATGGAGTAGCAGTAGAGGTGAAGGGGTTGTTGGTGATGAGGAGGCTGGTGGACCGAAACAGGCGGAGGGTTGGTAGCTAGCTGCGATGGAGGAACGGTGGAGGGGTGGCGGTAGCAACCAGGTGCAAAGGAGTAGAACCTCTAGAGGAAAAACGGAGGTGGTGTGCTGGAGCTAGAGGGGTGACGGGCTGCAGGTGGGTGAGGGCGTGCAGTGGCTAGGTGAGACAAAAGAGAAAAACCAGAACATGAGGGAGAGAGGTTTATCAATTGGTGGTTTGCCGTTGAAAACAAGCAGCACAGAACAGTGCTCTTGCTCTGTTTTAGTGTGCTAGTTTGGTCGGCAAAACAGGGGCAGCATCGAAGCAACAGGAAGGAGACGAAGAAAAGAAAGTTGGCGTGAAGAAAAGACAAGGAAGGGGAGAGATGAGTCAGTCGGGGGAGGGGGAACAGAGGCGTGCACGAGGGGGAGGGAAGAGGAAGTCAAGGCCAAGGGGGCCTACCTCTTCAATGCCATGCCTCAAAGTCCTTATGGTCATGGAATTCCTTGGCTCACTTGTAGTCAAGTGTCCCACTAATAAAAAATAACCTTAATTTCCACAACCAAGATCCAATTGAAGGTGGAAATTTCCCTATTGTTCTGTCCTCCGAATTTTGCAGCTCCTTGTACTTCATTTCACCTCAAGAAATTGCAATTTGGTGGCCTCACTTATCAATGGTAAGGCCTAAAATAATTTATTGTATTCCCCTTACCAATCGTTCCACTTTGAAGGCTAGAAACCCACTTAAAAGTGGTCCCTTGAATTTTCTCGACTTAAATTGTTGAATTTGAATTTTTTTCCAAAAATTTGGGTTCATCGAAAAATCCTCAGAGGGTGAGTCGAAGTTCCTAAATAAATTGTGACACGACAGAAATTTCAATTTCTAAAATCGGGTTAAATTTTCGGTTAATTTCAACCGGGCGCGATTTTAGCGTGACCTAACCTACCGGGTAGCTTTTAGGAATTTTTAGTGCAATTAACCCGTGGTTGATTATTTTTCGAACCACATTGTGCATCTTCGACTCATGGGTAACCCTTGGTTGTCGTGAAAATCTTGATGTTTCAAATACGGGCATAGAGTACAGAAATGACAGAAAAATCGGTCTAGTACCGTTTGATAAAAATTTTGCAATTATATGGAATCACCCACACTTCAATCTCATACCTCTGTCGAATCGACCTATCTCCGATCTCTGTTGATTTTGATGGTGCCATAATGACCCTTGCATATTAGCATGGTCGAGCAGTCGATTTTTGGGAATATATTGCATTGAGATTCCTTAACAGTTTTACTTGGTAGACTAGTTATCTCGTGAGTGATCTGGTCAAAGAAAAAGACTATAAGTGTGTCGACGAAAAGCCCAACTTATTCAATCGAAAACAGAATCAGAAAATTAGACTGTCACACTTTATGTTCTGAACTTTGAATCTCTCCAACATCTTCTCAATGTAATTTTTTAGATGATTTCAGAATTCCTTTTGATCAATTTTGCATGATTCTTGTCCTAAGCATATGATTTGTTGCTCCCAAGTCCTTTACTTCAAGCTCCTTTTCTAATTGTTGTTTTAGTCTATTGATCTCCATTTGTGTTAGATTCTACAATAAGCATATCATTCGTATATTAAAGCAAAATAGTATGGTTGTCACGCCCCGAACCCGGGCACGCGCACATCCCTCGGTGGTCGATTAGGACGCGTCGCCGACCCATTCATTTTTATCTTTCAATTAAGCACATGCGAAGCGAATTAACTGAACACCCAGCCAACAATCAAACACAGGAATAGTAGAAAGACAAGCCAGTTATTTTCACAAACTATTATTCATATACCTGCCAAGTTAGCCCTATAGGTATATACATATAAGTCTATCCCAAAAAGAAACTACCGACAACCTACACTTCGGATTCCTTTGACTCCGGCACTGGGTCCTCCACGACACCATCTGGGATGTTGATGTCCATAGAGTGAGCTACCTCCCCATCCTCGATTTCGATGGTAGGCTTGTCAAAGCCCTACAATGGACCCTCCCAAACCCCGTTAGGCTCGTTAATGAACCACGCCTTGAAGCGATGAGGCACCAAGTGAAGGAGGCCTTCATAGACCCAAATCGTGGTCACCACTAACTCACGGGTCCAGGTGGTCTTGAGAATAACGAAGAAAGTAGACTCAGAATCCATGTGCCATAGCATCCTAAAACGGACATGACGTATCTCCATGCTAAGGACATGAAAAAGGGTTAACCACGATGGGGTAAGATAAATCTCAGTGAGTCAAAACCCTAAACCCCTATTAGGACGCAAATTCGCCTCGAAGGCAGTCCTAAACACGCACCATACATAACTTACCTTGCCTTGGTGCGTCCCTGCACATTAGCTCGTCACATATACATATATCAATGCAACAAGTATAATTTAATAACCGGAACACATCATATCATTCACATGGGTCCCGATTATAAGATAAAACCGTTATGACATGTCTCATACCATGCCACACAATTTTGCCCCATAATCAAGCATAGCTATCTCAATCACTTAGGCGTGTTCCAGTTACTACGACCTAACGGCCACGACTAACTCAACAGTCGGCGATCATCCGGCATAACCGAGCATCGTCCCGCTCCGTCGAGTACGGCAACGTCTAGCACTACATGCCTAGACGGCATTCCATAAAGGAGCATTGGCTCGGCCTCCACCATAACCGGTATCCGCCGACGTAGGGCATCCGAACTTAATCGGGCATCGCCCCCCCGACTCTCGTCGGGTGACGGGTTCGATAGGGACAACACGCGCACATACTTGGCCAAGACACCGTGCTTTGCATTCAAATGCCTCGTTTTCAAATAATGAATTTGGCCACTTTTCTTCATATTAAAAACCTCAGTGAAATAATCGTGCGTGGTCATGTATTTAAATCGGACCATTAAATATAGTACGCTCCCATTTCCAAAATTCCACGATTTTATATAGTATATAAAAATTTGGCATCAAAAATCGACATCCGGTATTTTTCTATTTAAATGCCATAAAATCAAATTTTGCAATAATAATTTATAACGACCACCAAGCACTCAATTGCACATATAAACAATCAAATTCACGTATAAATTCAACCATAAGAACACGCGTAAAATTCTGAAAAACGGCTAATCTGTCATAATTTTCGCTAATTACGATTAATTAAATAATTTACGAGTAATTAAATAAATTACGTTTAATTAAACTGAACCACTTAATTAACTTAACCATGCAGGCACCTCATCAATCAAGTTAACTTTTTTATCCTCCATCATATAGTCATGAACACCAAAAATCCCTTTTTAAAATTCACTTGGCAACCCCATTTTTTTTTTCAAACTTTCCGAAATAAATTCGTACAGGGTCCCGTATTTGAAATTAACCCGCCAAAATTTGTACGCATCTAGTTTGAAACCTCACGGTTTTATTGAGCACATAAAACTTGGCATCCAAACCTGACACCATATTTCTTTTCTATTTCTTTGTCCAACCCCTCTTTTTAGAAACAATCCTTGGGTAACCCCTTTTTTTCTTTAAAACTTGTAGAAATAAATTCGTAGGTGCTCGTGTACTCAAAATCAATCCATCAAAATTTGCACACACCTAGTTTAAAACCTCATTGTTTTGTTGAGCAAATAATTTTTGGTGTCCGGACGCGACACCTCATTTATTTTTTATTTAATAATCCATCGCACCAATCTTTGTATTAAAAATCTGAACCTACCATAGAGCACTCAATCTTGTCATGTCACGCATAAATTCTCAGCATGCCAAACATCACCCAAATCACAAAATATTCATTTTCCAGCAAGCAAAACACCAAAAACAACCACAAAACCACAATCGGCCCTAACCGGTAGAAATCGGGTCCACTTGCACGTCTCCAATTGTAATTCCAGAAACATACCCAAACAAGTTCACAAAATTCTCAAATTTGACTATGTTATAAAGGACACTTAAACAAAAAAATTTCATGGAGACACATTGACCTAGATCTTTCTAGAATGAGAGTAGTAAATCGCTCAAACTGTTACCAAAACTATGTCCGTGTCCAGAAATTTCGTTTTCCAAAACCAGTTTCGTTCAAGGTCCAAAACTTGTCCGTTTGATTTAAAATTTGACTATGTTAAATTAAATATGTGACGAACAACTTTTGTGAAGAATTTTTTTTTTTTTTTTGAAAATCAAACCCTAAGAGTTGATAAAAATCTCTTAAACACCAAAAGGTCACTGGTTCCATCACAAACCGAGATTCTGCCTTGTCTGTAACAAAGCTGAAGTCTTGTTCTTTTAAATCCATAAAATCTTGAGTAAAATATATGTCATAGCTGAAGATATTTAGCAAAATAAAATCAGACCAATTCGTACCAAAATTTCAAAGGGACCAACGTACCTCAGACTCAGCTTCCCTTTTTTGCCAAAGCACGAAGTACCCCTCATTGGTGACACTTTAAGGAATACGTGCTCACCAACTTGGAACTCCAATGGTCTTCGCCGCTTATCTGCATAACTTTTCTGACGACTCTGAGCGGTTTTGAGTCTTTCTCGAATAGCTTTGACTGCGTCCACTGACTGTCGAACCAACTCAAGGCCGGTAATCTTACGCTCTCCGACTTCGTCCCAACAAATTGGAGTTATGCAAGCTCTGCCATACAACGCTTCAAATGGTGCCATATGGATTCTCTACTAATAACTGTTGTTGTAGGCAATTCAACTAGATGAAGTTGTTCCTCCCAACTTCCTTTGAAGTCCAACACGCAAGCTCGCAGCATGTCCCCAAGGGTTTGAATCGTCCTCTCAGACTGGCCATCCATCTGCGGATGATAGGCCGTACTATATTGCAGCTTTATTCCCAAGGCAGTCTGTAAACTTTTCTAGAAAGCTTCCGTGAACTTCGGGTCTCGATCTGACGTAATCGTCACTAGTACTCCATGAAAGCGAACTATCTGTCGCACGTACAACTCAACATATCTGTCTAATACAAAGTCCTTTTGTACGGCGATGAAGTGAGCAGACTTCATCAATCTATCAACTACAGCCCATATAGAATCATTACCTCACTGACTTCTCGGTAATCTCATCACAAAATCCATCGTGATATGTTCCCATTTCCACTCGGAAATCTCGAGAGGTTGCAAAAGTCCTTCAGGCTTGCAATGCTGTGCTTTCACTTGCTGGCACATCAGACACTTGGCAACGTATTTGATGATATCCGCCTTCATATTAGTCCACCAATAGTGTTGACGCAGATTCTGATACATTTTCGTACTACCTGGATGAATACTGTAATGGCTACGATGGGCTTCTGACAAGATCTCCTCTTTAAGCTCCGCATCGTCAGGAACACACAATCACCCACAAAACTTTAATGTTCCATCCTTGGTAACTTCAAAGTCAGCCTTCCTCTTTTCTGCATCTTCTTGCAGAATTTTCTAGATCTCAGGATTTGTCAACTGCAACGTCTCTATCTTTATTTGCACTTCCGGTTCAATTCTGAGGGCGGCCATAAGATTCGAAAGGTGGCCTATCTCAAATTTGAAATTCGAATCCTAAACTCCTTCGAGTAGATTCCATTCATGAATCACCATATGCACAATTGAAGACTTCCGACTCAACCATTTGCAACCTTGTTGGCTTTTCCAGGATGATACAAAATGTCACAGTCATAGTCTTTAAGAAGTTCCATCCAACGACGCTATCTCATGTTCAATTCCTTCTGTGAGAATAAATACTTTAGGCTCTGATGGTCTGTAAAGATCTGGAACTTTTCTCCGCACAAGTAGTGTCTCCAAATCTTCAAAGCGAAGATAATCACTACGAGTTCTAAGTCATGCGTCGAATAATTCAACTCATGAGACCTTAACTAACAAGACGCGTATGCAACAACTCTCCCATGTTGCATTAAAACGCAACACAGTCCTCTGAACTACGCATCACTATAGATCTCATATCCTCCAGATCTAGACAGAATCGTCAACACAAGTGCGGTAGTTAATCTCTGCTTAACATCATGCTCACACTTATCTGTCCATGCAATTGAGTTAGAGGCATGACTATTGTAGAAAATCTTTCCACGAACCGTCTATAATAACCCGCCAATCCCAAGAAACTTCTTATCTTTGTCACTGTTATTGGCCTTAGCCAGTTTATCATTACTTCAATCTTAGTTGGGTCCACTGAAATCCCTTCACCAGAAATCACATGACCTAAGAAAGCTACACGAGTCAGCCAAATTCGCACTTACTGAACTTAGCATACAGTCCATGTTCTCGCAGAGTCTAAAGCACTATCTTTAAGTGTCTTTCATGCTCCTCTGGACTTCTTGAGTACACCAAGATGTTGTCGATAAACACAATCACGAACTGGTCCAGATATTCCTTGAATATTCGGCTCATCAAATCAATGAAAACAACTGGGGTGTTGGTCAAACCAAATGGCATTACGATGAATTTATAATGGCCGTAACACGTACGAAAAGCTGTCTTCGATATAACTTCCTTCTTAATCCTCAGCTAATGATAACCTGTCCTCAAGTTGATCTTGGAAAATATTGACGCTCCCTGCAACTGGTCAAATAGGTCATCAATCCTTGGCAACGGATACTTATTCTTGATCATCACCTGGTTGAATTGCCGATAGTCGATACAAAGACGCAACGAACCATCTTTCTTCCTTACAAACAAACTGGTGTTCCCTAAGGCGATGCACTAGGACGTATAAATCCTTTGTTTAACAACTCCTGCATCTACACCTTCAGTTTTTTCAGCTATGACAAGCCCATGCAGTAAGGAGCCTTAGAGATTGGCTTTATCTTGGGGGCGAACTCAATTACAAACTCGATCTCCCTTTTTGGGGGCAAACCAGGTAATTCTTCAAGAAACACGTCAGAAAACTCCTGCACCACGTCGATGTCTTCCATCTTTGGCTCCTCAACTGTCGTATCCACTACAGTTGCCAAATAACCTTGGCAACCTACCTCTAACAAACGGGCTGCCTCAAGCGATTAAGGTAGTCAAGGGTCCTCCTTGACTTCCGATAAACTCAAAACTTTCACCCGCTAACGGGTTAAACTGAATCGATTTACGATAGTAGTCTACAGTAGCTCGTTGCTTAGTGAGCCAATCCATGCCAATAATCACATCGAAGTCAAACATGACCAGCACAATCAAATCTATCCTTTCCTCTCGCTCACCAATAACTAACTTGCAACTAGGACACCCTATCGCAGACAACACTTCATCCTTTAACAGGGTGGATATATTAATGATTGTTCCCAACGGTTCTGGACTCAATCCTACCAACTTAACATACTGCTTAGCAATAAATGAATGCGTGGCTCCAGGATCAAATAAAGCATAAGCAGCATGGTCATTCAGTGAGACCGTACCCGTGACCACGTCTGGTGAGTCCTCCGCGCCCCTTCGAGTGATAGCATACACCCTTCCTTGTATCGGAGGCCTATTCAAACCACCGTGTTGTGCGCTCCGACGCACTTCCTCTGTTTTGTCCCATCGACGGTATCGGCGGCTGTGCTCCCATAGGCCTACGCGGACAGTCCTTGATCTGGTGGCCATGTTGGCCACATCCAAAGCAAGCTCCTATCCTAGTAAAACATGGGGTTGACCCATGTCTTCTCCCACAGAAACGACACACACCGTTTGGGTTGGGTGCTGACTTTTCAATCCCACTTTTCCTGTTGGGTAGAATGGGATACCTTCCTCCTGTCATCGGCTTCTTCCTGAACCGATTACCATCTCTGTTTGACTCGAACCGCAATCCAGATGTGGCGGCTCGCTCGTTCAAGTTCCTCTCGATCAATTGTGCCCTCTCATATAGATCGTTGTAATCCTTCAGATTTAGCAGTACCAACGGATCCTTAATCTCCGGTCTCAGTCCGTCTCGAAATCTCCTCGTTTTGACTATTAGATCCTCAATCAGCCTTGGTGCATACTTGGATAGCTCAACGAACTTCATCTCGTACCGATCCACTAACATCAGACCTTGACAAAGACGCTAAAATTCTGCCATCTTTTGCTCTCTGGTGCAGTCGGAAAAATACTTTCCATAAAAGACTTCCACGAAGGCATTTCACACCGGAACCGTGCCTTCGGGAGACACTCTTCCCCCGGTCGCTTCCCACCATGTGCTTGCATTTCCCCACAATTGGTAGATCATCAGGACTACCCTATCTTCCTCAATGCACCTCAGCAATGCGAAGACCTTCTCTAACTCTCTGATCTAGAGGGTTGCAGCCTCAGGATCACCTGCTCTAGTGAACCTCAGCGGTTCAGCTTCAGAAATTGTTCTACCAACTTATGCATGGGCCGATCACCATTCTCGTTCCCAAGCAGGACTTCAGCAGGTGTGGCAGCAGTGGCGACGGCGGTAGCAACGACTTGCTACCCCATCATGTTACCCAAAATCTCCAATGCCTGGACGATCCCATCTATCCTAGGATCGCCCGATGCTCCTACTCCAGTACCAGCCTGCAACAGTACTCTTTCTCTCGCGCTAGCCTAAGCCGACGCTCTACCTCGGGTACCGACCCTAGTCGGCGTCCTACCCCAAGTGACAGACGCAACTGTCATCTTCCGAGGAGTCCTCTGCTCCGGATCGCTCATATTGCAGGATCCTTATAGAACCTGCTTTTCCAATTCTAACACAAAATTAGAAATCTGAGCGACCCACACAAAACAATCAATCAATCAATCACATGTGTTAGCATAAAGGAAATGTTTTTCCTACTAATTATCTCATAACCCATCGCACCTTATCACTCCAGCACTAACCCGGCTCTGATACCACTTCAAGCGTGGATGTCACGCCCCGACCTCAAGCACGTGCACATCCCTCGGCGGTCGATTAAAATGCAACGTCCCAAGACGCATCGCCGACCCTTTTCTTTTTATCTTTCTTTCGATTAAGCACATGCGGAAGCAAATTAAATAAACACCCGGACAACCATCAAACACGGGGATAGTAAAACACATGCCAACGTTTTTTCACAAAACACACTTTATATACATATCAGGTTCACCTAAGGGTTCATATTTACAAGTCTATATAAAAAATAAAAAAATAAAAAAGCCTTAGCCACCTATGCTTCGGACTCTTCCGCCTCGGGCTCCGGGTTCTCCACGACACCATCTGGGATGTCAATGTCCATAGGGTGAGCTACCTCCCCTTCCTCGGTTCCAACGGGAGGCCCGTCAAAACCCTGCAGAGGTCCTTCCCGAGCCCCGTTACGCTCGTTAATGAACCACGATTTGAAGCAATGAAGTACCCAATGACGGAGGCCCTCATCGACCCAAATGGTGGTCATAACTAACTCACGGGTCCGGCTGGTCCCGGGAATAGGGAAAAAGGTAGACTCATAGTCTATTTCCTTCGGAACCCCAAAACGAACAGGAATCCTCTCCATACTAAGGACCTGAAAAATGGTTAACCACCTGTTGACACATAAATTTTGGCGATCTGGTCATTTATTTATTGCATAGAAAATTAGGGGTCAATTTTATCCCTGAAAAAATATTAATTGCATAGCATATAGATGTAGGTGCATTTATTTTTAATTTACATGTTTTGCATTTATTTATTGGACCGGTGACGGGTGGATTTGAATTAGTGGTTCTGAGCTTTAAATTGACAGGCCGGACTTAGCCCATGAAGCGAGTAAATTGGCTCAAACCCGTTTTTTTTAAGTGATCGGAAATTATCTCATGTAAAAATAAGAATTTGAAATTTTCCGGGATATCGATTTGAAAAAATTTGAAACCCTAATCGGTGGCCTGTAAATAGGTTTGTTCGTGTAGGGTTTAGGGGGGCCACGCACATTGATACATACGGCCGCCAGAGAACACGTTCACGAGGGAGAGCTCTCTCTCTCACTCTCCAATATTCGTCACCTTCATGATCTCACCTCTCATCAATAGACACACGGCTCCACCTCTCTCGCGGACTCCAGGAGAACATTCGCAAAAAGGGCTTCTCTATTTCAAAGCCAGCACAACACACGGAGAAAAACGGGAGATACACTTAGAGGTCCATCGACGACGCTGCTCGCGTTTCAGTCTCCCTCACGGATCCGGTTAAATTTTGCTACAGAACATACACCTCCCTCTCCGTGCCGGCCTGGAGTTGCCGCACCACGAGCGACAAGAAGCCGAGCGCACTGTGAGCCGAGCCGTGTCCTCACTGAAACAGAACAGCAAAGTTTCGATTTTTGCAGGGCTCCCGTGATTTCTTGCTGTTCCGAGAAGCTCACCTAGCCGACCGTCACTCAGGGCACACTACCAAGGCCACCACCGCAGCCTTTCCTTGGTCGATCACCACAACGTTGATCCATTGGTTGGGAATCTTAATTGGCCGAGAAACCATCGAGCCATCACGTGAGACCAAGAGGCGAATTTTGCTCTATTACGTGAGACCAAGAGGAGAATTTTGCTCCATTATCACAACCTGTTGGCCAAGATAAGGAGCGTCTACTAAAATTCATGGCCACGTGATCTAGTGCAGAAAATTCCAAAGAAAGAGTCAACATAAAGGAAGTGGAAATTGGAGATTTCAGTTGCACGTCCGTTGCCACAATCCAGAGGCAGTTCTCTCTTTTCGACGATAACAAAGAAACACCCACTTCAGACCCGAGACTCATCTGCAGTGTCGAGCATCACAACGATTCTCAGTCCATGGGTTCCTCCAATTCCGCAACCCCAGCGCCATTGCTTCTAGCCGATGACCAATTGCTGCCGAGGAGTCCTTATACAGCCAAGCCGTGAACTTTCAAACGACGATCCTCGCCGCAAGTGCTACTAGCAGCAGCCATCGAACTAGCAACATCGAGTCTCTGTTTTGCAGGTTGTCAAGTGAGATTCACTTGCCGACTCTTGAGCCGAGCCATATTGGCAAACAGCCCCTTTGCCGTTCATCCTTGAGTCCACGAGACACCGCTCGGGACTCCATCCACGGCAAGCCAGCAGCCCGTGAATCATCCTTGGCCGTGAACCATTGGGCACCCCCTGGGCGGTGCTCGTTGGAGAGCATTACCAAGTCACGACTAACTCCAAACTTGCCGCGGCTCTGTCTTGGCGAGCCCCATCGACACCATCGATGTCAATGTCTCGCTGGACCCAGCAGTTCCTTCATGCCGTTGGTGACTGAGGTCCTCCGCGTTCACCCGATCAATCGCTGGGACAAGTTCCGATTGCCTGTAGCTGTGGCAGAAATTCTCTCACGTTATGTCCACTGGAGGTTATTGTTAAAATAGAAGAAAGAAATAAGAAATTTCTTTTGGCGTGCAGGTGTGATTCATGAATGAAGTGGTAAAAATTTCCTAGAGGAGTGCACGTGGACCATATGCGAACAAGGAGACTACAAGTGGTAAAAGGTCTGATTAGGTTTAAGTGTATTCTGTGGGTGCAGGTGCAGTCCTCGGAATTCAGAATGTTTCTGCCGTTCATCGCGGTCCAAGACCGGCGACGTCAATAAACTCCTGCGGCCACTCGTCTTCTCGCGTGCCCAATAACTGCGACACACTCGACCGTGATTGTCTCTCCTTGCCAAGAAGCATCCCGTCAAGCCAAGCCACCGACGAGCTCGAGACAAGAAGTCCACACCAACATGAGCAGTTGCTGCTGTGAGCCGATCACCCACCGCCATTCCCGATTGCGATCCCGATGCGATTGCACAAAAGTCCAAATTTGAATGCCAATATTCGGATTATGTAAAAATCTTATCTATCATGATTTCCGAAAATTCCGTTTCTTTATTTGAAATATATTTTTTTTATGCATGATTGAAATTCCCGACGTACTGTTTCAATTCGCAATTGCACATGAATTTTTATTCCATCTGTAAGGCTTTAAATGAAATAATTATTCACGCGGGAGTAAAATTGATATTTTGATCTTTAAGGCTTAAGATCAATTTATCGATTTTATTAGCGAAATAATCAAGTTTGAATTTCAATTCGAATGGTGGATAACTTTTTTGATAACTATGGATGGTTTGATGTTTATCTTTTAATTGTCCTATTTATCCTGAAAATACAAAAAAAGATTGCATTTGCATCCCATGTAGATTAGAATTGATTACATGATAGGTTAGTTATTTTTTTAAAATGCATGTTTAGAAGGCATTTAGAATAGATAGTATTTCACTTTAGTTTTCACTTTAATTAGATTTTTATCTTTAGTGATTTTAATTAGGAATTTTCATAAAAAAAAATAAAAAAAAAATCATGTGCATGTCATGTAGGATTAGTTTCATGAAATGCCCGTCATCTAGTGATTGTTGCTAGGTTCATTTAGTTAGAAATTCTCCGTCATTAGAATTAGGTCATCTGATTAATTTAGATTGCACATTTAATTATTGCATTCCTTTAATTTCAAAATTTCATGAAGAAAACACAAAAAAAAAAAAAAATTACTTTACTCCTGTCATGTAGTTTAGGTCATGTTACCATGTCATATCAACTCATGTTAAATTAGTAGCATGCATTGCATGATTCTCATTAAATAAAGTGAAAACAAAAAAAGAAATTGCGTGTTAATTAGAAATCATATTTAGGATTGTTGATGTGAATTTTGATTTAACATTGCAAATGCTTTCATTGCCATGAGGTAAGTCCTGCAATTTATTCATTGCTTTCTAGGTGTTAAATTGGTGATTTGCGCACCCACATGATCACTTCATATGTTAGGGAGGTAGATTAAAATCAATTCAAGCTGCTTGCCAAACTTTTTTTTAAAATAAAAGAGAAAGGTAACGAAAGGGCGTTAGAGAAATCTAACGTAATCAAGTCCCCGAACTCACAAATCTCAGGTTCGTAGAAGTAAAATAATTCTCCCATTATTTTACTTAGGTGTCTAATCAACCCACCGTAAACCGATTAGTGGCGACTCCTGATCGAAAAATCAATTCCATGCTAAATATTTGAACCTAAGTCGCGAATTGGTATAGGCTTAGGAGAGCCCGAGCTAAGCTAAGCTTAGCAATCCATTAGCCTAATTTTAGGTGGTGCACCCGAAAAATTTGGTTGCGACACCACCACGGGTTGAGATAAATCTCAGTGAGTCAAAACCTTAAACCCCGATTAGGATGCAAATTCACTCGGAGGCAGCCTAAACAGGCATCACACACAAACTTACCTCGCCTCTGCGCGTCCCTGCACATTAGTACATCACATATTCGTTTATCAATGCAGCAAGCGTAATTTAATAACTGGAACACATCATTTCAATCTCAATCAATCACATGGGTCCGGATTATAAGATAAAACCCTTATGACACGTCCCATACCATGCCACACAATTTTGCCTTATAATAAGGCGCAGCTATCACAACCACTCAAGCGTGTCCCAGTTATTACGACCCATCAGCCATGGCCAACTCAATAGTCGGTGGTCATATGGCATAGCCGGGCGTCGTCCCGCTCCGTCAGGCACGGCAACGTCTACACTTAGACGGCATTCCGTAAAGGAGCATCGGCCCGGCCTCCATCGCGACCAGCATCCGTTAACATGGGGCATCTAAAGTTAACCAGGCATCGCTTCCCCGACTCTCATCGGGTGACGGGTTCCGATAGCGACCACACGCACATCTATACTTGGCCAAGAACACCGTGCTTTGCATCCAAACATCTTGTTTTTAAATAATGAACTTGGCCTATTTTCTTCATATTAAAAATTCCCGATAAAAATAATTGTGCGTGGTCACATATTTAAATCGAACCATTAAACATAGTACACTCTCATTTCAAAATTCCACGATTTTATATTGTACATAAAAATTTGGCATAAAAAACCGACACCTGGTATTTTTCTATTTAAATACCGAAAAATCAAATTTTGCAATAATAATTAATAATTACCACCAAGCATTCAATTGCACAAATAAGCAATCAATTACACATATAAATGCAATCACAAGAATCAGCGTAAAATTTCGCCAAACTGCTAATCCGTCACAATTTACGCTAATTATAATTAATTAAATAAATCTAATTTAATTAACCTAACCTTGGTTAATTAAACTAACCACAGTTAACTAAACTAACCCAAGTTAACTAATCTAAGCTAGGGTAGGCTAACTAAACTAACCACCTAACCCACCTAGTTACACTAACCAAACTAACCTAACTAGGCTAGTTCATCTAACTAAGATGAACTAATTAATCCTAATTAACACTAATCTAACCCCTAAGTGTAATTAACAACCTAATCTGGGATTAGGGAATTAACTCACCGGATTAAGACGGCGACGGGTTCACGGCGATGGCGGCGCAAAGGCGGTAAGGACCCGAGTCTACCGTGTCTCCAATGGAGCTCAAACAACGAAAGGAAAAAGCCAGGTGAAGCTCACGGCCAAAGCTGTTGGGCGGTTCTATGGATGGGCTGATCGATCTTGGTTGAGCTAGCTGTGGCGCGACTAAAGTGGTTGGACGGGCTGGCGGGCGCAAGGACGGGAGACTGGACGAGCAGGGGGCTGCGGACGGCAACTGACATGAGATCGGGCGATGAGGGCTGATCGGCGAAGGTGCTAGGCAAAGCTGGTGGTCACGGACGGCGGTGCTGGCTGGCGGGTGGAGCTGGCGAGCTGGAGCTAGGACGGTGATGCTGGCAGACGGTGGTGCGGGATCATGGGCTAGCGGTTGCTGGCTGCTGGTCAGGTGCTGGAGAGGAGGCTGTGGTGGAATGGAAAAGAAAAGATGAAGAAGAAGATGGAGAAGGAGCAATCGGCTGAGGCAGAAAGGAGATGCACGCACAAAGGATGGAGGGAAAATTGGAGTGAGGAATGGGAGGAATTGAAAGTCAAGTGGGAGTCACTTAAAAGCCAAAGGAAATATCTAAGTGATGATGAAAATGTCCCCAAAGTCTTTAGCCCAAAGTCAAAGCTCCCTTCAATGGCTAATTACCTTCCATTTCTTCACAAACTAACTCATTTTGGTGGCCAAAAATCCTATTAAATCAGCCCATACGAATTTCTTCTATTTCTTTTGTCCAAGATTGATTTTTCCGCAAAATTCCGAGCTCGACAAAATTTCTTCGAAAGATGAGACGATGTTCTAAAAATAAATCGTGACACGCTCGAACGTCCGATTCCCGAAACCAAATTCAATTTCGTAGTTAAAATCGACTGGACGTGATTTTAGTACAACCTAACCTATCGGGTAACTTTTAGGGATTTTAGCGCGTTTGACCCGTGGTCGATAATTTTCGATCCACGTTTGTGCATCTCCGACTTGTAGACGACTCTCAGTTGTCGTAAAAATCGTAAGGTTTCAATTATGTGTACTGAGTATAAAATCGATAGAAAATCAGGTTAGTGCTGTTCGACGCGAATTTCGCAATCACGTAGAATCACCCACAATTCAATTACATGATTCCGTCGAATCGACCTATATCCGATCACAATTCGATTATCATGGTGTCGTATTGACCCTTGCCAATTATTACGGTTGAGCGATCGATTTCCAATCGAATTTTCAAGTTTGTCGTGTTTATATCCTTTAACGGATTCACCTAACAGATTAGTTAACTCGTGAGTGGCCAACTCAGAGTAAAATGACCATCGGCGCATCGACGAAATGCCAATTTCATATAATCGAGACAGGGTCGAATTTCAGAATGTCACAGTTTGTAAGTCATGAAAAATTGATTTTAGTCCTCTAATTAGGCTCAAAACGACAATTTATATTTTGACCCGACAATTCACAAAATTAAACGCATGAACGGATTTAAAATAGTCCCTAAACCTAATGCCGAAGAATGAACTACACCTAATTATGACTACAATGAAAGTGATTTGATTTTATGCCGATTTAGAACCTAAAATCGAAAAAATCGGAAAACAATGTTCTTAATCGAATTTTGTGAAATTTTTGACACAAAAGTCAAATTGACACTAGAAGAAATATATTTGTAAATTTTTTATTCTTTTTTTTCAATTTTTTGGTCAAAGATTTGACCAAAAATCAACCATTTTTTTGGCTTCTCCTAAAAGGTTGATTTCTTGATTTTTTTGAGAAATTGATTTGATAAAGTGAAATTAAAGCTAAATAGCATCTTTTGGGTGAAAAACCAAATATTGTACTTAGGGTTGACTTTTGGTCAAATGCTTAATCAAAAAGCCAATTTGAAAGTCAACTAGTTGACTTTTTGGATTTTTCTCAAAAATGAATTAGAAATTGCTTAAGAAACAACAATGCAAAAGAAAGAAATGAAAGACTGCATTTTTGGGAGAGAAATGGGCTCTGTCGCGATCGAAACCCAAATCTCAATTTTTACCTAATACACATCGAAAGGAAAGTAAGAATGTCTATTAATGAATAAGACATGCAGGAGCTTTGTGATGTTGTAACAGAAGATAAACTGATGTGGAGGATGGTCCTGGATGGTGGATTACACTATGTAGTAAGACAAGAAATTCAATAATCTTTGAATGGAGCAAGGCGTAAGTAACAAATGAAAGAGACAAGTTAAATGAGTTACCTCAGATGCTTGATGCGGTTAATTCCATTATTATGAAGGATCATCTAGTTGG
Source organism: Eucalyptus tenuipes (assembly GCA_014182365.1). NCBI lineage: Eukaryota > Viridiplantae > Streptophyta > Magnoliopsida > Myrtales > Myrtaceae > Eucalyptus > Eucalyptus tenuipes. Next base: position 12,077,767 of record CM024544.1, on the reverse strand, counting down.
AAGGGCCTTCAGCATTGCTTCTTTCCGCTTCTAGCGCACTCACAGGAACAGAAAGAACATGGGGTATTCTTCATAATTTTATGATACTTGCTATCTTGCTTAATATTTGTATGTAAAACGCGCATTGAGCTTGGATTTTTTCATTAGCTTGCCCTCGTCAAGAAAGATGATACTCGTATGTTAATTAAAAATCTAGCCCCTTGACACTCTTGTCAAGAGTGCATCACCCAATCTTCATAAAGGAATGAAAAACCTCTATGTGATGAGCTAACAATGATCTATAGGCATGCCCCACTTGAGAGGAAGATTGCCAATGCCCACAAATGAGTTTTTTTCTCTATTTTTTTTGTCTAATGGGATGCTGTAGGCCTATACCGTTGCTTCATCTGTGTTTTTTCTCGACATGCGACTCCTCAAATGAAGGATGTGATTAGAGACTCACCTCAATTCTCAGATCAACTATTATGAATTGCCTGCATGAAGTTTCTGTCATATAGATATCAATGATGATTGTGTCACCGTTCTCCTCATCACAACCAATTATCATGCCAGGGAGGAAGCAAGGTGAAGTTGAAGATATTATTAAATTATTCGGCAATCTTTCAGGTACATTGAGGAAGTTATATTCCTCATGGGCTAAAATTGTATGATGAGATCATTTTGGTTCAATGAGCTGGGAATACCATGACACTATATTGGTTTTTCATCTAACCAGCGACTATAAAACTCCAATGCCTCTCGTGGCTTGGTTTGAGCAACCATGTGCCCAGCTCCCTGCACCAGTGAGATAGACGGTAGAATGAGAAGGGGCTGTCCAAATATTTTACAAGGAAAAGCAAGGCAATGGCATGCATCAAGCCGCCTTCTATAAAGTTCCTGCCTCTTATTGACTTTCACTTGCTAGTTAGCTTTTAATAATGGATGATGAAACAAGAATAGGTATATTGGAGTATGTTGCAGATAACCTTGATTTTTAAGAATGTGAAGTTGTTGTCATATCCTTGCAGATACCTGAACCAATTCAAGAAAGAATGTATAGTTAAAACAGCATAGCTTATTTTCACTACGAATTGGTGTGCTTAACAGCAATAGGCAATGAAAGGAAAAGGTATGATGAAAAGTCCTATAGGTAAAAGGTCATATTTCTGGTGTAAAGTAGCCACATCTGTGGGTGCTGCTGACGCGACCGGAATGCATATAGAGGTCAAACTTACCCTGCGACTTGATCATCAGTCATCCAAGGCCTCCATTCATTAATGATCTTGTATCCCAATGATCTGGTCCATGCTTCAGTCCCAGTGAATGGTACTCTCATATCATGATCTCCACTGTCAGTACACCAATGAATTATTAACTTAAATCATTCAATGCATAAGCAAACCTGTGTTGATCTGTCCAGTTAGCAAAATGTAAAGATGCCACAACAACACACTAACTCGGTCGCTAGCAAGGTCCATCCTAAATTTTTGCTCAGATTTTATTAACCGATCCTCTCTTTAGCTCAGTCAAAAAAGTTTGAGGTCACTACCGGTGTCCTTAATTCCAAAACTTAGGACATTGTTGTGGCTCTTGTACTTGTCTGTCTTCACAATATAAGTTTAATTTCATCCTAATTCACCTCAACTAGTAAAAAACCGTATAAATTTTGTCAAATTCAAACTTTTTTCTAGAAACCAATGGGGTTTATAGGAGATCTAGCATGTTACCATGTTATTGTGGATGCAGGATTGTTCTGTCAGATATCTCACCTGTATATGAGTACTCGGTAACCCAGGGAAGTTAAGTTTTTGTGGTAAGGGATCATGCTTCCAGTATCACCTGAATAACTGACTCTTCCGGCACATATCCACCAAGAACCTGCCACGCTTACCTATTGAATGCATTCCAGATTGATCAGTAATTTGACACTTGATGCACTGATAGGAAATGAGGATAATGTATTTCATTACTGGCGCTGCATGAATAGCTTTGCGAACTGCTTCATTATTCAACCATGCAACTGCTGCTTCATCATCCTGTGCCATCACAGTTCAGCATGTAAAACTGATTGTATGTACTGGAAACCAAAGGGAAGAATGGGAGCACCAAGTGAAGCAAAAGTGTGTTGAGGCGATTCATCTGTTCTGACAATCCAAAGTGTTTTGCTCGTTGTTACCAGCGCCCAACCCCGCCCCCACCCCCCCCACCCCCACCTTTCCCCCGCCCCCAAAAAAAAAAAAAAAAAAAATTAAATAAAGGAACTTCCTTGAAGAGAGCTAATGAAGGAAAATCAGATCATACTTATAACTTCTACTAACTCACCACACATTTGACATGATACCCATCCTGTAATCCAGGGCTTGAAGCTTCAGTGTCTCTTGTGGACCAAAAAGGTGAAGCTCGACCAAACATACTTGTTCGCTTTGGGAGAGGCTTCTTTTTCACCTCCATTTGATGGAAGCCCAAAGGCATATTTGTGTTTCCACTTCCATTCCTGGTCTCTGAATTACCATAACATGGCTCAAGAATGTCGTACATGTTTAGACCTGAGACAGCCTACAAAGTGGCAAAAGCACTCCAGATAATTAGAACCTTGACTCATTTGTATCTACTTGAGTACCTTTTCCTTTTCCTTAAAATTTACAGAACATGCACAAAGTACTTAGGAAAGCTTTCTTAATTTCCAGTATAAGACAGTACAATGACAATCTCACCTGTTCAACTTTCTCAAGATTCTTTTGACAGCCTTCACTAGGAGGATCATAAAATTTACCACCACATGTGATTTGGCAAGCCTGAAATGATCAAATATGATTTATAATCAGCGCCCAGTTAATTAGCATAAAGATGGCTTTCGGTATCACACGGTGGTTTCAACAATTAATGCTTGATCTTAAGTTGCGGGCACTTATAGTTTTTCTGTGGCGCAATTAGTCATGCCAGTGTCAATTATATTCCTATAGTAGCTTTAGTGCAGTAAATTCTCTGAGCAAACTCTCTGATCCAACCCACCTCATAGATGTCACTTGAAATCAGCCCCATTCCGAAAGCAAAAGGCACAAAAGCATTGCCATCAAATTTGTCGTCTGTGACTCCATTTCCCACCATGTAACCCTGCATCATGCCATTATATCTGACATCTCAACTAGCTGCATTAAATTAATGACCATTGGATGATCCACTGCCTTAACCAGTCAGTGGAGTATGAAGAAAACATACCTTGAAATTGATAAGAGGCTTTTCACCAATTTGAATTCCTGCAGGTAGAGTAAATCTCCTATTATTTATTCTAAACAATGCAGGAACCGCCTTTTGTGAATATGCATTACCTTTTACCACTTCTGAAGCAAGAGTTGGCACATAAACTCCAGCATAGGACTCTCCGGAAATATAGAATGGGTTTGAAAGGAACTCTGGATAAAGTTCGAACCACTAGATGGAAATGAAGAGCTACTGTTAGCTGGGACACATAATTTTGGGCTGCTGGTTTTCCATTGCTTTTCTCAAGCAGTTCAGGACCTCATTACCTTGAGAAGAAACGTATGCGTATCAGAGGCAGTCTGTAGATCTCCCGTCACATAATTCTTTGGATTATTGGAGTAAGACAAACCAACGCCACATGGAGAATCCAGGTATATTATGTTGGAAACCTGAAAGATGTGCAAGAATATGGGATCATAGACTACACAAGGTAAATAATGTCGAGACTAATAAGGGAAAAGCTGTGAAGGTGATTGATATTAGAAATGACAGTAAACTCAATCCATGAGTCAATGTGGCACGCTTGGTTCATATTGTTCAGTAACCATACTGCTTAGTTGCAACTAAAAGGATAAATTTCCAACGACCTTTGACCAGCTGAACGGGTTGAGGTGCAATGCGGGCAAGCTTTCCTTTGGCTTTCCTGCTTGGAATTTAAATGGTCCTGGAAACAGGCACTAGGCTGTCAAGTGGTGCACGACTGTCTGAGGAAATATTCTCATCACATAAACTATGGTCACCATGAATTAACTTGGATACCATGTTCGTAGATGAATCCATCAAAGCTGGAGCACCCGGGTCCACCATTGAGCCACAATACTACAGGGTCTTTTGAAGGACTCCTTTCTGAAACAATGAAATAGTAAAACAAGTTCTTTTCTCCAGGACTTCCATCTATGGTCATGTACCTGCCAATTCCGAATTTCAAACTCGCGTGATAACTCAGATTCAAATCGAAAAACAGCTAGTCACAAATACATATATGTGGTTACATACCCTGCATAATGTTTAGAGGGGAGAGTTCCAACGAATCCAGGCAAAGAAGATATAACAGATTTTTTTGGAGCTGCTCTAACAGTAGAAACAGTGAGAAGCAAAGCAAGTGTAATGCTGCATATGAACTTTAAGATTATCATGTCTGCACGAATATAGAAATTCTCGAAGCTCATATATCCTGCTTAACCTACAAAATATTTGTAGATGGAACCATGAGTACAGTAGAATGTGTCATCGATGGAGAGAGCAGAAGATGTAACGGAAGAGACAACTTGGTAAAGCTGAAATGCTCTGCGCAAGTATTTTGTGCTTTAAAAAGTACCTTTTGACCTGTGAAGTGCAATGAATCTGTGTAAAGAATGAAGGAGAGAGCTAGATACAAATTTTGGAAAAATGGTAAATGAAAGTGACAAACAGAATGAGTTGTCATGTGCTTTGGTTCAGTCATTCATTATTTAAAAGTTGTATGTATCAAAAAGGATGGTGGTAAAGTTGCATTGTAATTTCTAGGGGTAGAACTATTAGTCCACTCTTTTTGGGAGCACGATGAGTTCCAGCTGTCCTTCACATGAGGAGATCATCAAGGGAGAACTGTTAGTCACGTGCTTTGGTTCAGTCATTCATTATTTAAAAGGTGTATGTATCAAAAAGGATGATGGTAAAGTGGCATTGTAATTTTGGGGGTAGGACCATTAGTCCACTCTTGTCGGGAGCACGCCAAGTTCCAACTGTCCTTCACATGAGGAGATTGTCAGGGGGGAACTGTTAGCATGCTTTGGTTCAATCTTTCATTATTTAAAAGTTGTATGTATCACAAGGGATGGTGGTAAAGTTGCATTGTAATTCTAGGGCTACAACCGTTGGTCCACTCCTGTTGGGACCACGCCGAGTTCCAGCTCTCTTTCACATGAGGAGATCGTCAAGGGACAACTATTCGTCCATTCATCTTTGAATGGCCAGGGGCATGAAGAAGTAATAATGTGGAAATTTAATGCAGAGGGTGAAAAGTCAACTGATGACACGAGAGGATGTGTTTCCACTTATGACCTGAAAGGATGCGTTTCCGCTCGTGAGTTGGTTGAAAAACCATTAACTTGAAGTTACTAGAAAAAAATTGGGATAAAAAAAAAGACTTAGGGTCCATTTACTTAAAAAAAATAGAAACATTTTAAAAAAAAAACGTTTTTCTCATTTTCCAATGCTTGATTCACTTAGGAAAATGAATCAACGAAAAATGTTTTCCTACTAAAATTTAAATTCAGGAAAACGATTTCCCCTTTAAAAGAATCAGAAAGCGTTTTCCAAAATGTTTTCTTAGTTTTACGGTCCTTGATTAACGAAAATTTTATTCTTATAAAATAATTTTTTTTTAAATCGAATTTTTAATTTTTTTAAAAAATAAACTTTTTATCATGATTTTTTTCTTCTTTTTTTCCTTTTTTTCTTCGCTTTTCTTTTTCTTCTTTTTCTTTTCTTTCTTTCTTTTCCTTTCTACTTCTTCCCCCATCTTCCTCTTACGACCGTGTGTCTCAGCAACTATCGACAACGCAAGGAGCGGCCAAGATGCAAGTCGACAAGCTTAAGAGTCAACCGATCCCGGTAAGCTCGAGATTGCTAGCCCAAGCTCCATCGAGGTCACTAAGCTCGTGGCTTACTAGATCTAGGTAAGCTCAAGCTCAGCTAATGTCAACGAGCTCGCGGCTTGGCGAGATCCATGCAAGCTCAAGCTTGGAGACCAGCAAACTTGGGGCTCACCCAATCTCTATGAAGCAGAGCTTGCTTGGGGGCCATCACCAGCCAATAGTGGTGGAGGAAGGGAGAAAAAGAAAAGGGAAATTAAAGAATAATTAAAAATTTAATGTTTTGAAAAAATTAAATTAAAATAAAACCCACTCCGCGGTGGACGAGTTGATTTGCACTTTGACCCCTCTCCGAGAGGGTAGAGGTTCGAAACTTCTTACCCTCATTGCACGACTTAAGTGGGGTGCCGTGAGAGGTGGGTCCCCGCGCTAGTGCTCCCCCAAGTTTACGTCGCTAACCGCCATTTGTATGGCGGTTCCTCCCTGTCCATAAAAAATAATAATAATGAAATAAAAATAAAATAAAAAAGAGAAAATTAAAATAATTAAAAATTATTATTTTTTAATTATTAAAAAATTCGAACTTCTTTTTACTTGAAATAAAGTCATGAAATAGAAATTATTTTCTAATAATATCTGAACATAAAAAAATTCAATCATATATTACCAAATAAAGGAAAATTAATGGTATTCCTAGAAAATATTTTATCGAAAAGCATTTTTTTTTATATAATTGAGTTTTCCATGTAACAAAGCAAACGCACCCTAAGTGTAATTTTTGTTTTATAAAGTCGATGAACTTGCCGCGTCCCCCGGACTCGTTCGCGTAGTGGCAAGGGACCGATACTTGCATCCGCAAGATTCACGAGGCCGGAACTGCTTGCAACGGAATGCAATATTCTGAGGACAGCGAATAGGGTTTTTGGACCTCTAGCGCTCTAGTGGGGCTTAGGTGACGAGACTTGTTTACCGTGGGCTTACTAGTCGCAAGTGGCACCGGGTGCCCGATTTGAAATGGTTTCGGCATAAGGCGTAATATTGCTTTGCCTGGTCTGGGACCCTCATGATAATATTTAGTGAGGCAGCATGGTTCAAGTGAGCAGTTTCCACTCTAAAATCGAGAACTGCTAACTAAGGACCAATTCCAAAAAATTGGAACTAAGATCTGCCCCTTGGTTAGATCGGTTCCATAGATCCACCTAGGGAACAGAAATCGGGCGGTTTCCCTTCTTCTTTTTCAAGACGAGTTACCAGATTTACACAGGATACACTGCATAATACACACCATACAATATTGCCGCCGTATCATGCAGATAACACACATGCCCAAAAATAAGCATGAACTATCAAGAAAAGTCTTCATATAATTTTTAGTAACTCTTAAAACATGATTAGCAACCTTAAGCTAATAAGGTTCAGCCCAACTAAAATTAGTAACTACTCCACACCATACCAATTTACATGTACATCTCAACAATCTCTTTCTCAAAGTGTGAGGTTAGTATTAGCTTTGTTGTCATCCGGATGATTATGGGATTCCTTCCTTGAGACATTTACTATACATTGGATCAGATTGGAGCCAACCAATTAACCATTGGTTGTGATTAGAGGTATCAAAATGGGTCATTTACCCATTTATGGACCAATTATGTTTAAATGGGTCATTAATGGGTTAAGCCTTATTTCCTAAAGCACTCATAATAGGTTTTAAAAGTAAAGAGACTGAGATATATGGGTCTTAAATGGGTCATCTCTATAACCCATTTATCAACCCATTAAAAATGAACCCATTTATTTTCACTCAAAACCTCACAATCTCTATCTTCTTTCTTTAACTTTACAAAAATATTTTTTTTCATAAAAACCGAAATTATAATTATTTATTTTTCTTTTATTTTTTATTTTTCTTTCTTCTTCCTCCAATCGTCGGCACGGCGATGGCCGGCGACCGTCCAAGCGAGCCTCGAGCTCGCCAGCGTCGGGCGAGGCTCGCCGGTGTGCTCGCCGGCGTCGGGCGAGGCGAAGGCCTCGCCAAAGTTCGGTGTGGCTTAAGCCTCGCCGATCCGGCAAGACTCAAGCTCGGCGGCGTCGGCAAGGCGAGGCTCGAGCCTTGGCCGATCCGGCGAGTCTCGAGCTCGCAGACCACAAACGACGGCCGCTGGCCGGCCAAAGAAAAAGATAATTGTTTTAAAAATTATAAAAAATTAATTAAAATTAATTTTAAAAATGAAAAAATTAATTAAAATTCCATTTTTTAAAATAATTGTTTTAAAAATTATAAAAATTGTCCATTAAATTTGTGTTGTATAAAACTATTTTAGCAATATCATTTAAAAAAATAATATATATAAGAAATAAGCTTGGAAGTATTTTAGTAATATAAACTTGAAAAAAAAAAAAAACATAGGAATAAGTTTAGATATATGAAAATATTTTATTAATATGGGTTGGGTCGGGTATGGGTTAGGTATGAGTCGGATCGGGTATAGGTCGGAAAATTCACATTAGGCATAAATGGGTCATAAATGGGTTAATGGGTTAATTTAGGTCGGACCATTAATAACCCGATCCAAACTCAACCCGACCCACCCGTTTTGACAGCTCTAGCTGCATATGAACTTTAAGATTGTCATGTCTGCATGAATTTAGAACTTCTCAAAGCTCATATATCCTGTGTAACCTATGAAAATTTTATAGATGGAACCAGGAGTCGCATTAGAATGTGTTGTCACAAGAGAGAGGGGGGGGATTTTATAGATGGAACCAGGAGTCGAATTAGAATGTTGTTGTCGCGAGACAGAGAGATACAAATAGTAGTCCCTGAAATGCTTTGCACTTTCATTTGGTAGGGAAAAAGTACCTTCTGTCCGGGAGATAGCAAGGTCAACTGTTTAGGTCAACTGATTAAATCAAGGAAGAAGAGAACTTGAAACTAGTATGGAACAATTAATAGATGAAAGAGACACTCAGAATGAGTTGTTTGACACGCTTCGGTTCAATCATTCAATTATTTAAAGGGATGGCAGCAAAGTTGCACTCTGTTTCTGGTTCTAGTTCCTTGTTAGTCCACCCTCATCTGCACCTTATCTGGTGTCGATCGTGACGTAGGAAAACTTATGAAAATGACAGATACTTGTTTTTATTTACAATTTCCCCTTGCCCGCCCTTAAATTTTCTTTTGCATTCTTAATTACAGCCGGAAATTTTTTGGCATGCCGCCAGCACACTTAGGTCTAAACGCAATTCTTAACCACCTAAAGATTCAGGGGTATTGAACTTGTGTCAATATGGCACTGCACAATAACTTCTCACCAATCAAATTGTTTGTTCGAACTATGCTGCTCCCCGGTGCTATAAAAGAAAAAAAAATAACGAGTTGGCTGGATAGTACATCACCAAACAGAAAATTCAGAGGAAGGTAAAATCAACTATGACCAAGGAAGGCCTTCAACGAGCCCCAGGCGAATCTGAAAGCTGGAAAGTACATGGTGAAAAAGAGGTATATGTCCATTGTTTTTGTAAGATTTTATAAAATTACTGTCAACTGTTTTAAAAGTTTAAAGTGTTAGACAAAAGTATGCTTTAATATTTAATTACTTTAACATTCACCCTCATGCTTAGTTTGATTTTTTGTCTAGTACTAAGCGTGAAAATTTAATTAAAGAGGTAAATGGAGCCTTGAAATATTTAATTACTTTAGCAGTAAATTTTGTTTGTAAAGACTTCATAAAAGTTGTGGTGAGGAAAAACTTATGCTTTCTCCTGCGATCGAATCTATGCTATTACGTGCAGAGAATCATTACATGCTATGCTACGTCATATGGTCCTTTGAAATCACTGTTACATAGAAGAGAGCTACTTATTCACACACATCATGTTAACAGCATAATAAACGGCATTTAAGGTGGAAAAAAAAAGGAAAAATGTCACCAATAGTTCCTATACTATTACTTAATGTGCAATTTGATCCATAAACTTTCGATCGGCTCAATTTGATCCCTGAATTATTGATAAATGTCCGATTTAGTCATTCGTTACTCTTTTTTTTTTTTTTTTTGCTTCTTCTCTCTTTTCTCTGCCAGCTCCGGCAGAGGGAAGAGAGAAGAAGCAAAAAAAAAAAAAAAAAAAAAAGGAAAAACAGAACGAATGACTAAATCGGATATTTATCAAATAGTTCGAGACCAAATCGAGCCGATCGAAAGTTCGAGACCAAATCGGACATTTATCAATAGTTCGGGGACCAAATTGAGCCGATTGAAAGTTCGGGAATCAAATTGCACATTAAGTAATAGTATAGGTACTATTTGTGACATTTTCCCAAAAAAAAAAAAAAATAATGGAATCTTCTCTTGGTATATTTGCTTATATGAGAAAGTAACGGAACTTTCTTCAAAAGATGAATTCTAGTTGGTTGCAATGACACAGTATTCTATCTAATTGAACACTGAAACTCTCGTAACTTCAAAGATGTATTAACAATGAACCACTTGGGAGACAATAGATGAAAGGATGAAACAAACAATAAAGAGAGGGATGAATTTAGTTTATGGTTTTTTTTCTTTTGTTTATCCATTAAATAAGAGAGTAGTCTCACATTCCTATCCGTGGTGCGGAAATAAACTTAACCCGTGATGATCTGGTTGTGAAAAGAGTCGCAGATTCTATCTTCTTGCCTGAACTGCACTACATTGAAAAATCTCACAAGCGGAGTGGTCATCAAACAACTTGGCTGCCACGATTTTGATCGCATAAACTGGCGCTTCACACTTTTGAATTGGACAATGCGAGAGGCCATCGATCCACCATACTAGCTGCCACTGTCTTGAGTTGCCACGCAGTCACACCTAGGCAGCACATGCCATATCATATGCACACTGCACGTGTCCAGGATATGAAACCAATTGAGAAATCCCTTTTTTTGAATTATTTCACGTGGTTTGTGGCACATCATCGTGTTAAGTGCGACAAAACTCCAGAAGGCATGAGGTGTTAACATGCTGCTTCTGTTAAAATATGTGTTTTTGAGCCCGTGTACAATACCCATGCGGAGCATTTATTGCTCGTAAGTACATTGAAAACATAAGCACGCCTCAAATGCTTATTTAATTTTCTGATGGGGGGCGCCGAAGGATTTCTTCGAGTGTTGTGTTCATGCATTAAAAGAATGCATGTGATGGCCATCTTCAAGACCATGCGCCCTTGAAAAGAGGACGGCGGCCTACTTTGCATTAAGACTCCATTTGAAAAATAACGTTTTTCGAATTTTTCAATGCTGATTTTACGAAAAATAAATTAGTTGGAAAAAATATTTTCTATGAAGAGAAAAAATGGAGAAAATATTTTTCACTTTTGAGAAAGAGGAAAATATTTTCCGTACCTTTTTTCACCTCACTTTCCTTCATCAAATACTTTTTCCTTTTATTTTTTCCTTTTATTTTTTAAAATAAATTTTAATTTTCTTTTTTTCTTTTTTTTTCTTTTTCTTTTTCTTTTTCTTCTCATTGGCCGGTCGGTCGGCCACGATGGCGACCAGCAACTAGCCACAGGTAAGCTAGAGCCGCGCCACAAGCTGGCAAGGTCTTGAGCTCACTCGATGCCGGCGAGCCCTGCCAAATTTGCCTCGCCAGAGGACGCCAAACGTCGACGAGGCTCTAGCAACCTCCGGCAAGACTCGGGCCTTGCCCAGGCTCGCCGGATCTAGTGAGGCCCCACCTCGCCCAACCGACCTCTAGTGAACTCGACCTCACCAAATTCGACCACCTAGGTGGGCTTCGGCCTTGCTCAAGGTCGCCGGATTCGGCAAGGCTTTAGCAACCTCTGGTGAGGCTCAAGCCACGACCAGGTGGCCGAATCTAGAGGCTCGAGTTCGCTGACATCGAGTGAGCTCAGACTCCTCACAGGCTAGTGAGGCTTGACCTCATCAAAATCTAACTACTTGAAACCTCACCGACCTGTGGTGGGGCTTTAGCTCACCAATGGTTGGCCGCCACCATAGCCGACGACCAGCAAATGAAGAAGAAAAAGAAAAAGAATAAAACATCGATCCTAAAATCAATTTTAAAAAGATAAAAATTTTACTAAAAGGGGTGCTTGGAGGAAAATAGAAAAATATTTTTAATTTATTTTTAAGTTTCAGTCAGATAACGAAAAATATGATTATTTTTCTAAAAAATGATTTCTTAAAAATATTTTCTAAAGACGTCGTATTTCGCTAGGGTTCCCTTCTTGCCTTTTGTCTTCGTAGTCAAGGCTGTGTGGACGTGCAGGAAGAAAGAAGAAAATAAGCAGCTTCTTTGACTTCGTTCTCTTAAGAAAGGAGAACAGCGATGGCTCATTATTAGCCATCATTGTTGACTTTGATCAAGAAGATAGGACTTGAAGGGCTGAGGAGAGCTCTTCGTGCATCAAAGAAAGGGGAAGAAAAAAAGGCGTGGGTTCTTTTGTCCTTTCCGTCAACTCTGGAAGACTTCTCTGCTTCAACCGCACAAAGCAAGATGGTCTTGCTCTGAATGATGAAGAATCTCTCTTCTGCATTATAAAAGAGAGTGACGGATGTTGGACAAGAAGCGCGCCAAGTCCTTGATATTGGAGAAGATGCCAACTGTTGAAGTCGAGTTAAATTCTTATAAGTAGAATTTGTAAGTGAGATTTCACTGAGAATTATAAGGAATTAAATACTATGTGAGTTATTAGGTGTAATTAGGGATTGGAAAATACTGGGAGAGCATTTAAATACTCAAGTGATTATAATCTCCATTATATCGCTTGTTTCTATAGTGGGACTCCGTATTGCTCTCCCCATGAATGTAAGTTCTGATATTAGGACTGAACCAAATAAATCTAGTGTCCGATTTTCTTTATTCCTTTCGACTATTTTACCGATTCACTTGGCTTTCCATATTTTGGAACAGCTTCATCATCCAGAAAGGGCCTCCCTTAAGCTGGAGGAATGAAAACGCGCACTACATGATCTTGCAGCAGCCAAACAATCATCTTTGAAGGCTGAAATCACAGAAAAAGAGCTAAAACTGCTGAGATTGATCAAACAGAATGATTGGCGTTATCCTGTGGACAATTTTTTCTTCAATTCCTTCATCTTCAGACTAGAGCAAAATACTTCATTAAGGCGCTCATTCTGGAGGGGTAAGCACAGCCATACTCCGGCGCAGGGCTTTTTTTTCTTTTTGGCTGTGGGTAGATGTTAAATTTTGGTAGAATCCTATTTCCATCCATGCCCTATCTATTTGTAAGTTACATGTTCGGCTCATTCACAACCAATTGTCATGTCACAGAAAGAACTCCGTCAATATAGTCAGCGATCTTTTAGGTACATAGAAGTTGTCAAATGTCATGTAGTAGGCCTGAATAATTAAACTTTTTTGCCTAAATGATCCACATACAGTCATTTTAGATAGGTTTCCCGTCTGACCAACGAGTATAGAAGTCCAATGCCTCCCTTGGCTTGTATTGAGGGACCATATGCCCAGCTCCCTGTACAAGAGAAGAAGATTTAATCAGAAGAATACAAACTCATTCTTGGAAAAATCCAAAAGGGAAAAAATCTGGTCTGCAGAATCCAATTATCAGTACAATCGTAATGACCTGGTCCGACGAAAGTAGGAGTGATTGCTGGGGCCATATAGGGCCCGGACAAGATGTGCCTCTCTAGGATGACGTGGGGGCAGGAATAAACCGAATCCCACATCACCTGGGCATAGAGAGGTAATATGCTATATAAGAAGTAACACTAGTTTGAACTACCAACAATGCTTTTTCTGAGCAAAGCCTAGAGGAACAAAAACTTGTGGACTCTGACCCAAAACAGATAATATCGTTGGCAAATGGGGTCAAAGGTCAGCCCCTACAAGAATCAACTCAACTCTGGATTCTAGGTAGGGAACCATTTTCTATGAAGAACATCCAGAAACAGACTGAGTTTCCTAAGGTCTCTCACATTTTAATCATCAAGGCTGTAGCTAACTTCCAAGAGTATGATACATGATGCATTGAGAATTATCAACTTGAGAACTAGCTTCACATGACCTTGATAGTTAAGAACGTGAGGTTGTTGTCATATCCTTGCAAATACCTGAACCAATCCAAAAAGCTCATGTTGGTAAAGTTGTAGCACTACGACCTGACTTTTTCCATCACTGGAATATAGATGTGACTAACCGTAAAGTAAGCACTAAGAAGAAATGAAAAAAGAGCATGTGAAGATCAGCTATTTCTGCAACATTATGTAATTTCTGCTACTAAACAATTCACAAAAGGATGTAGCCACATTTAATGTAACCACAAGAATTATGAGTAAAAGCTTACCTAGCGACTTGATCATTAGAAATCCAAGGCCTCCATTCCTGAATGATTTTGTATCCGAGCAACCTAGTCCATGTTTGAGTACTGGTGAATGGTACAGCCATATCATGATCTCCACTGCCAGTACATGTGAACTTTATTTACTCCATTGAGAAACGTCTATGGAGAATCAACTAAAATCAGATATTGTGGCTAGTCGTATCTGCCCCATTTATCCCACTTAGCATATGCACTCTATTCTCTCAATAGAACAAGATTCTGGTTCATTGGAAGAATTGGGATTCTCAAGAAGTTGGACAGCTATCTGTCCTAGTATTTGGGAAACTTCCAACTAGCTTTATCAATGTTGCCCCTGAACAAATTCTGTTCTAATGCGCGTTTTATCATCCTATTCCTTCTCAGCTTACTGACAACTGGACAATTCTCGCGAGATTCCATATATCCCTTATCAGTGTAAGTATTGACTTTTTTTTCTGGAACCTTTTTCACCAGATAAAGTTTAAATGCAAAGTTTCACCACTGCAGTTGTATCCGCATGACCTATTTAAATTCGTACATGGCATGTGAAAATGTATGCATAGACATAAACATGTCGCAGATTGACGATGGTACCATCAGCGGCTTAGATTGATGTCATTCTTCTATAAAGGATGATTGGTGGCACCATGGTAAGGTATTATCTCACTGATGCATAAGGTACACCCATCAGACAACTTTTATTGAAGTTGCTGCCCGCCTATCTTTTACGGTTCTTGCACGGGACTTAATTTGCCACTTTTGCAAGTGACTAAAATTCTAATAAAAAAGTTTAAATTATTCGATGAAGAGAGACTGATCATATATATATATATAACCCCATATTTAAGCATATGGAATATACTTTTAACAGCAAACTTCATGAAAATGTTTGAAGTAACTCACAATACGTGGAACCTGAAACACATCTGATCCACGTCCATTATCACTTGCTAATGACCAAAAACGTGAAGCTTGAGCAGACATTCTCTTTCTCATAGCAAGAGGCTTCTGATTCGCCCCTATTTGATGTGAACTGAAAGGCATGCCTTTGTTCCCACTGTAATTGTTTGCTTTTGGAGACTGGTAGCAAGGCTCTAGACCATTATAGAAGTTGAGATGTGCCACAGCCTAGAGAGGAGCCAAAAAGATTTAAAAGTCAGAATCTTTTATGCGCTTATATATCTTCTTCAGTACCATTTTCTATTCCATTCTAAAACCGACCAAAATATGCACACTGGACACAGGAGAAGACAATGAACAGACAGGAGCACCTACTCATATCTAGCAAGGTTCTTTTCACAGCTTTTACTGCGAGGGTCCTCAATTTTTCCTTTACACGTGGCCTGGCAGTCCTGCAACGATGAGTATAGTCCACGTTAAACATATTGTGAAAAGATCGGAGGAAATTGATCTCGACATTATCCGGGAATTTCCAGTTGACGTACTCGACAGCTTAGTGCATTAAAAGCTTAGACTGAACTCCCTGATTTAATACACCTTGAAGGTCTCTCGTGAGATCAATCCCATGCCAACAGCGAATGGAAGACAAGCTGCATCGCCATCATATATGTCGTTAATTACCCCATTTCCCACCATGTAAACCTGCATTAAATGAATATTTTGTCTGAGAATTTTAAGAGTTGAACTAAATTAATATACAGTGAATTATGAATTTCCTAAGCTGTTCAGCTGAGGATTGGTGGAGGAGATACCTTCAAATTGATAAGCGGCTTTTCCCCCAGATTAATTCCTGCAGGAGGTAATTTGCCATTACTGATCAGACCCAACACATGGACCTGGCCTTTCTTGATCAAGTATGTAATACCTTTTGCCACTTCAGACCCGAGGGTTGGTATGTAAACCCCAGCTTAAGACTCTCCCGCAATGTAGAATGAATTTGGAAGGAACTCCGGATAAAGTTTGAACCACTAGATGCATATGGTGCAATAAGCTCAGATTTATGGTTAGAATCAGGATGAGACCTATGATACTGCTCATAGTGTATGTTGCAAGTTAGCGCATAAAGCAGATTCATCATGTCCTTCTCTTTTTTACCACAATAGTATCTTGATCAATTGGCCAACTCAATACCTTGAGAAGAAAAGCATGGCTGTCAGAGGCAGTCTGTAGGTCTCCCGTGACATAATTTCTTGAATCATCAGAGCAAGATAAACCAACTCCACATGGTGAATCCAGATATGTAACGTTGGAAACCTAGAGGTCGTCGAGAGGATTGCATTACAGACTGCACATGGTCATGGAAGAAGGACAGGGAACTAAAGATGATATTTCATTCAATTTATAAACCTAAGTGACGTGTTTTGAGTCACATTTGACTGGTAGCAATATGGAACAAACACATTGTATGACCTTGGACCAGCTGAAGGGGTTGAGGTGCAAAGTGGGCAAGCTTCCTTTCATCTTTCCTGCTTGAAATCTTAATGGTCCTGGAAGTAGGCACTGATCTTTTAAGTAGTGCACAATGTCTGAGAGAAAAAAAAAAAAGTTGTTGGAAGTTGCAATTCAGAGCTTGTAACAAAAACATGTTCGTAAATGAAACCGTCAAAGCTGGAGCAGCCAGGTCCACCATTAACCACAGTACAACAGTGTCCTTGGAAGGATTTCTTTCAGAAGCGATGAAGTAATAGAACAAATTCTTTTTTTCATGGATTTCCATCTATTGACACATACCTGTATATTCCAAGTTTTACATTCTTGTAATGAAGCAGAATATCAACAAAATTACATGTTTGTTAGCACTTACCTCGCACAATGTTTAGAGGGGAGCGTGCCATTAAAGCCTGGTAGGTTAGTGACTAGCAATTCTCTAGGAGCTGCAGCAGTAAATGAAACAGTGAAAAGAAAGCCAAGGAGGAACCATATGATTACCATGACCGCATAAGTTTGGGTAACTTCAAAAAGCACTTCGGAACTACGTAAACCTATGAATAAGCTGCTGGATAGTTTGTGCATATGCCTGTACTAGAATGGAACGAATGAGAGCAAAACATGGATGTTCAATTAAATACGTAAAACAGATGAAGAAGAAGACAGGGAGTGGGTGGCAGATGAAAGAGACAAATAGAGGAGACACTTGAATGCTTTGTGCAATCATCTTTTTGCTCATGTGAAAAGTCTTTTGTACAGGGGAAAGTTAGTGGACACCAACGGAGCAAACCACTCGGTATGATCGTGGGACAAGTAGTGAAAGATGGAAGAGACAAACAGTAAAGTCGTTAAAATTTCTTTCTTGCAACCATTCTCTGTTAGTCCATAGGAAATTTAGCTTGGAGAGCGCGATTGGCAGAGTCACATTTAACTTCTCTAGGTCATTCAGTGTCGATCAACGAAGAATTATGATGAACGATGTCTCTATCACATGAGAATCAGGAGTTTTTTTATCAGAGCTCCCCATCATGTTTTCATTTCATCTTCTAAAATCCTGTGATTTTCTTAGTCCCTGTCACATGAGAAGTAGGAATTCTTGAAATGCTTGCACTATCAATTTGTATGCTAAAAACTAGTACCTTCACTCCTAGAGAGAGTGAGATTGTTGGAAATTGTGATCCATTTTCTAAAACTATCTAGAAACTACTAACTTAATCATGAAGGTGAGAACCTTCGCAGCAGCATCCATGTTGAAGAATTGTCTAGAATTGTTGAGAATGGAGGTTGCTAGTTGAATCTAGAAGATTCACATGGGAATGCAAGCATGCAAAAGCCAAGCATCAAAGAAAATCCTAGAACAAGCTAGAGAAGTTTAGAATCCTCTAAGGCGGTGACTTACGCCTATAAATAGCCTTGTAGTTTATCATTTGAGGACGTGAGAGGTAAACCCTCCACCTTGGGTGTGAGGTTTATACCTCCACCTTGGGTGTGAGGTTTATACCTCCACCGGTGTGGAGGAGTAGAACTAAGATAGTTTTTATATCATGAAATATTCCTCCATTACCAAAATATCTTGTACTATCCATTTCTATCAACTAGATAAATTATATCCCATGATCCTTGTCCTTAAATTATCCTATCTTATCCCTTGTCCATCCACTACAAACTATACCATACACTTGCACACATCACTAATCAAAAACTATCATCAATACCAAAACCATACTTCCATACGCATGCTCACATTAAAATTTTTTTAGCAGAGATCAACTGGTTAAACAATGAAGAAGAGAATTTGAAACAAATTTTGAACAAGTAACGGATGAAAAGGACAAACAGAATGAGTTGTTTGACATGCTTTGGTTCGACCATTAAATTATTTAAAAATATTATGTGTATCAAAAGGTGTCACAGAAAGTAACCAATCAAAAACATAAATAAATCATATGCTGAATTTACATGTGTGTGACTTACTTCACGATGAGAGCTAAACAGGATTTCATTATAAATTAAGAGATATAATAGATATTACAGCTACACTCTAGACTCATATACTCTTTGTCACGCCCCAAACCTCGAGCGCGTGAACATCCTTCGATGGTCGATAGAATTGCGACGTTTCAGGACGCATCGCCGACCCATTCATTTTATGCACATGCGGAAGCGAACTAATAAATCCCAGACAACAATCAAACACATGGGATGGTAAAACATGCTAACACATTTTTCATAAAACACAAAGTCAAACCTACGGTTTATATACAGGAGCCTATAACCAAAATAAGCTACTAAGCCAATCCTATCACGCACCCTACCTACTCGAGATTTGAGTCTACTACGACACCGTCTGGGATGTCGATGTCCAAGAGATCAGCTATCTCTACTCCGGGCCCTTCAGCCTCGAGCCCCGGGTTCGCCACTATATTTTCTAAAATATTAACATCCACGACGAGGTCAAGTACCTCCTCATACTCGGTATTGACGGCAGATCCGTCAAAACCCTCCAAGGGGCCCTCTCGAACCTCGTTAGGCCCGTTACGGAACCACACTTTGAAGCGATGAGGTACCAATTGAGGTAGGCCCTCATCGACCCAAATGGTGGTCACAACGGGCTCACGGGTCTAGGGATCCCGTGGATGGGAAGAAGGGTACGCTCGATCTCTGCCTCTCATGGCCACCCAAAACGGACATGCCTTACCTCCATCTAAGGGCCTGAAAAATTGTAAACCACGACGGGGTGAGACAAAGTCTCATCGAGTCAACACCCTAAACCCCGATTAGGACGAGAATTCACCTAGAGGCAGCCTACACATGCATCATATAGGACTTACATCACCGTAGCATCTCCCTACACGTTAGCTCATCACATATAGCATATATAAACGCAGCAAGCGTAATTAATAATTGGAACAATTCATATCATTCATCAAATGTTCACGGGGGTCCCGATTATAAGGTCAAATTATTATGACACGTCTCATTCCATGCCACATAATTTCTTCCCATACTCAGGCACGGCTATTTCAATCACTCTAGTATGTTCCAATTATTTACAACCCAATAGTCACGACCAACTCATCAGTCGGCGGTCATCTGGCATAACCGGGCATCGTCCCGCTTTGTCGGGCACAGCAACATCTACATCTAGACGGCATTCCCGAAGGAGTATCGGCCTAGCCTCCACTGCGACCGACATCCGTTGTCAATGGCATCTGAACTTAATCAGGCATCGCCTCCCCGACTTTCATCTGGTGACAGCGATCACACACACATCCATGTTTGGCCAAGAACATCATGCTTTGTACTCAAATACTTCCATTTCAAATAATGGACTTGGCCAATTTTCTTCGTATTAAAAATACCCGATAAAATAATTGTGCGTGGTCACACAGTCAAATCAAACCATAAAACGTAATATTCTCCCATTTCAAAATTCCATGATTTTATATACCACCTAAAATATTTTTGGCGTCAAAAACCGACACCCGGTATTTTTCTAATTAAATGCCATAAAATCATATTTTTGCAATAATAATCAAAAATCATCACCAAGCATCCAATTGCATAATTTAGTACTCAATTTCACAAATCAATGCAATCACGACGATTAGCGTAAAATTCTGACAACCGGCTATCCCGGTATAATTTACACTAATTATAATTAATTAATTAAATTACAATTAATTAAATAAAATGTAAATTATTTAAACTAAACCACTTAATTAAATTAAATAATCTAACCGAACTAATATAATTGAACTAATTAAACTAACCTAGCTAGGCTAACTAAATTAATCTAATCAGCTAAGTAAATACCTAACTAACCACCTAACTAATAGTTGGCCTAACTAACTGATTCTAACTAATTTAGTTACACTAACTAACTAACCACTAATCCTAATTAGCATAAACTAATCCAACTAAGTGCAATTAACTTCATAATCAAATATTAGGGCGTTAACTCACAGGATTAGCGAGGAAACGGGTTCATGGCGATGGCGGTGAGATTCGTATCTACGGCAACTCCAAAGGAGGCCCGGAAGAGGCTGACATCAGCCTATAAGTCACACGGCTTGGATGGAAGATCCGGTTCTGTGGAGCAGCTGGAAGGGCTAGTCGAGGGGCTCGGCTGAGCTAGACACAGCGCGGGGACAGCGGAGGCAGCAACGGCAGAGCCAGGCAAACGAGTGGCCAGCTCGGGCGAGCGGCAGGGCTGGTCAACGATCGACTCGGGGACGACATGGACATAGACGGGAGGCGAAGCCGGCGGCCTTGGCGTCGCGGCTGGCGGACGGTGACACCGGCGAGCCAGCTGGACCAACGAACGGCGACACCGGTGAGCTGCTGGACCAGCGGACGGTTCAACGGCTGGTCCGGACGGTGCAAGGGCTGGTGGCTAGTTGGTTTTGTTTTACGACAAGAAAATGGAGATGAAGGTGAAGTGAAGAGGAAGAAGGGAGAAGAAGAAGCTGTGGTGGTTCTGCTGGGGTGGTGCACACATAAGGAGGGAAAAGGAACAAGAAGAAGGGAGAAAGGGGGACAAGGGGGCCAAGAAGTCTTGCATGCTGCCAATCCACTTGCATGCAAAATATCCAAGTGATGATGAGATTGGCCACAAAGTCTTCAGCCCCAAAAGTTTTGGCAGCCTCCAATGTTGATTTTCTCCTCATTTCTTCACAAACCAATGCATTTTGGTGCCCCAAAAATCCAGCTAGAGCTGCCATACGAATTTTCATCTAATTCCCCACAAATCAATCCAATTTGGTAGCCAAAATTTCTCTAATTCAACCCAAGGAAGTCAATATGACACCCGATGGATAATTCCCTTCCAAAGCTTCACAAAACAAACAAAATTGGTGGCCCAAAAATCCCTTACTTATGCCCATCCGAATTTCCTTGATTTAATTTTGCCAAATCCAATTTTTCCGCCAAAATTCCGCGCTCGCCGAAAATTCTTCAAAAGATGAGACGAGGTCCTAAAAATAAATCGTGACACACTCGAACGTTTGATTCCCGAAACCAAGTTCAATTTCGTGGTTAAAATCGACCGAACGCAATTTTAGCGCGACCCAACCTACCGGGTAGCTTTTAGGAATTTTAGCACGTTTGACCCATGGTCGATAATTTCGATCCACCTTTGTGCATCTCCGACTCATAGGCGAGTCTCGGTTGTCGTAAAAATCTCAAGGTTTCAATTACGAATACCTAATACAAAATCGACAGAAAATTGGGTTAGTGCCGTTCGATGCGAATTTTGCAATCAGATGGAATCACAGAAAATTTAATTACGTCATTCCATCGAATCGACCTAATCCAATCACTAATCGATTTTAATGATGCCGTATTGACCATTGCCGATTAGTACAGTCGAATAGTCGATTTCTGATCTAATTCTCAAGTATGTCGTGTTTATATCCCTTGACGGCTTCACCTAATAGATCAGCTAACTCGAAAGTGATCAACTCAGGAAAAAAGGACCATAGGTGCGTAGACAAAAGCCTATTTCATATAATCGAAACATGGTCGAATTTTCAGGATGTCACACTCTCAGTGTTTTTCAATCCACAATTATATTCAATAACCCATAACGTGTTTAACCCTCATAATTTCTTGCAAAACAATCTTCAATCTCACAAATTAATTCACAAATATTTTCACAAGATTTAACGACTTCAAAACACTAGGAAATTTTTTTAGGATGTAATTCACGAGAACATCGCACAATTAATTGTTTTGTTCAAAAGCCCATATGCTCTAGTGCACTAAAACCAAAACCTAACTCCTATATGTGTAATAGTTGGATCCTTAGCCAACTCAAAACCAACTCAAACTAGGAATCCACTTATATGGATAGTATTTCAATAATTTCTTATTTAATCAAGCGTGAAACCCCAAGTCCTATCTGGATTTTGAATTTTACTTAGATCGGATTTTCTTCACAACTTAATTCACGACATTTTCTCAGAGAAAAAAGAAATGGTGGCAGAGTGGCATTTTATTTATAGTTCAAGCCCTTTGTTAGTACACTCTTATCTATATCTCATCTGGCATGGATAAGCGATGGAGGAAACTTATGGAAGTGAGAAGTAATCAGCGGCACTCACTTAAGCATCATAATTTTTTTCCGGTCATTTGAATACCATGACTTCTAAAACAACATTCATTTGAGTGTCATAACTTTCAATTGATCGCTTGAGTGTCATAACTTTTTAAAAATATTTACTCAATTGCTAGAATGGTAGCATGGCATAACACTGGTGGTAAAAGTTCTTAGAAATGTATGGCACCCAAATGATCAATTAAAAAGTCATATGACACTCAAATTATCAAAAGAAAAATTATGGCACTCAAATAAGCTACGTACAAAAGTTATGACACGCAAGTGATCAAAAAAAAGTTATGAGACTTAAGTGAATATCGTATAAAGGTTATGTCACTTGTGACATGCTCTTCCCTATTTTTACCATTTTCTCCTCCTGCCCCCCCCTTTCCTCTTAAATTTCCTTTTCTCCTTCTTATTTCAATCCGGAGAAGTTCTGGCATGCAGCCAGCACACTTAGACCTGAGCATCTTTCTCAACCACTTAAAGATTCAGAAGTATTAGACTTGTGTAAATCTGGTGTCGTGCAATAACTGCTCATCCATCAAATTGTTTGTTCTAGTATGCTGTTCCTCTGTGCTAGGAAAAATAATGAGTTGGCTAGACAGCAAATCACCAAACAAAACTCAAAGAGAGGTTAAAATACTATGACCAGAAAACGCCTGGCAGGTTAGTGACAACCAATTCTCTTGGAGCGGCTGTAGTAAATGAAACAGTGAAAAGAAAGCCACGTAGGAGCGTTATGATTCTCATGACCGCACCAATTTGGATAACTTCACAAAGCGCTGTAGAACCATGCAAACCTATGAGTAAGCTGGTGGACGGTTTGTGCATGTGCCAGGGATGGAGAGAGTGAGAGAAAACACGGACGTTCAATGAAATACATAAAACAGATGATGAAGAAGAAGACAGAGAGAGGTGGGAGATGAAAGAGACAAATAGAGGAGACACATGAATGCTTTGTGCGATAATCTTTTTGTTTATTCGAAAGGCCTTCTTTGCAGGGGGAAAGTTCATCAAAACCAATGGAGGAAATGACTCGATATCGGCATAGAATAACAAGTGAAAGATGCAAGAGACAAACAGAAGAGTCATTTCTTTTCTTTGTTCCAACCATTTTATGTTAGTAGGAAATTTAACTTGGAGAGGGCGATTGGCAAAGTCACAGTTCACTTCTGTAGGTCATTCAGTGTCAATCGAGGAAAACTTACAAAAGACGTAATATGATGAACAAGGTCCCCGTCACATGAGATCTAGCAGTTCTTGATTAGAGCTCCACGTCAAACTTCTTCTTCTTTTTTTCTTTTTTTTTTCATCTTCTAGAATGTTGTGATTCTTATGGTTCTATTTTCATTTGTTGTTGCAGGTTCATCAATAATGTCTGATTTAGCCTGGCCTTCCTGAGTTCTTTCCTTAAATTGGGCAGATTTCTGATTTAGCCTGGCCTTCCTGAGTTCTTTCCTTAAATTTGGCAGATTTTTTTCTTTGTTTTTTGGACATAGTTATTACCAGGGTTTGTTACTACGTATATAGAGGAAAAACGGACTTAGCAAGTTTCTCCCTGCTGGATTATCATCTGGGCTGTTCAGCCTTGAAAAAAGGTTTTAGTCCACCTCAAATATACAACAAGAATTTTGGTCAATTAAAGCAAGAAAGTTTTCATTAATTTGGAGTCAACACACCGGAGTTCCATTGTTCATGAACTTGAACGCAATGCTCTGAGTACGAGTCCATTACAATTCCACAGTAAAGTTGTTTCTTTTATAGACAACAGCTACTGTAGAACACTTCCTTTGGATTTGGCATGCCATTGTGCCTTTAATTTGCAAAGCGATTAGTCGATTTTTCTATATGCTAGCAATATCTGGTGTCCGATACCATATGCCACCCAGATCATGTGTCTGAGGATGAAGCATTCACAGATTGCTCGCTGTCCCTAAGATTTGTTCCCTTTGCACTGGCTTAAAGCATAGAGAATGAATGTTGCTATCATAAGAAATCGAGCAATCTAGTGGAAGCTGTCCAGCTACTAGATCGGGTTTCCATCCAGCCAGCGAGTATAAAAATCCAGTGCCTCCCTGGGCTTGTATTCTGGGACAGTGTGCCCTGCTCCCTACCCAACCAACCTCAGAATAAGTCAGAAGATTATGAGCACGGGATGTTGAGATATATTTTCTTTGAAAGGAGAGGAATGAGAGGATATATAATGGAGGTACTGCCAGAGCTGATAGAGTCATCAAATGTGTTGCCTTTGGAAAGATTAACATAATCCGTTGTTATTAGCAGACTTCGTTTGCAAAACTGTATCACAGTTCTCCCATAGTCATTGATTTTGGACAATGAAAAACTCGCTTGTTGAGAAAAAGAAAAACAGTTCTTATTCCTAAGGACCCTAGCGATCCAGTGCAATATGATGCAGGAGTTGAAGATAAACAACTACCACAGTTTTAGCAAGCGGAAAGATTTGGCATGATTTTACTGCATTGCAACATTTGAATATGACAAAATTGTTGTAGTTTCGTTGACATACCTTGATGGTAAGGAATGTGAGGTTGTGATCATATTCTTGTAAGTACCTACAGCAAGTCAAGGTCCAGTTTAAATCAGCTATGGTATAGTGGGATTTCATTATGTTAGCAAGTAAAGAGACTCCTGACAACATCTACTTAGTGCTCGTTACAGGGTTAAGTATATCATCTTGAGTTTGCTGGGGTATTATTATATCTTCTCTAAAGCAATAATGCTATCTGCGAAATCTCTCACCTTCATTCTTTTCCTTTTCTCTATCATGGATACTAGAATTGAGACATACAGGTTCAGAAATTTACCCAGCTACTTGGTCGGCCGACATCCAGGGCCTCCATTCATCCATAATTCTATAACCGAGTGATTGAGTCCATGCTTGGCTTCCAGTAAATGGCACACACATGTCATGGTCTCCACTGCCAGAGAACAGGATTTTTACATTTTTCTGGATCTTAGGATTCCTGGTGCCGCTTAAGAAACAAAAGAAAAACCAGGAAAAAGGAAAAGAAGATCGTGTATTTCGTGCTACTTTGGTAACCAAAAAATCACATTCCTCTACAGTGTGTCAACCTGAGGATAAATGGCTATTAAGAAGGAGGGAAAATGACCTCTCTAGTCTGTAACTTTTTAAATGGCTCAATTATTTAAAGTCTTGGCCTGGGGTTCGCATCACGTACAGTCAGAATGCCACTAGTTGGAGATGACCGGAAAAGGCTAGTCAAATAGGCACGAACGGAGCTCAACAAGGTGGCCCTAGAAGATAATACAATGCCACTAGATGACAGGAAAAAGCTGGTCAAATAGACGCTAATGGAGCTCAACATGGTGGGCCTAGAAAATAATGCTGTCCCTAGGATACAGATAGCAAGAGAATCATCCTGAACCACGAAATAAGAAAGAAATGACTGTTTCTCTTGACCTCAAAGTATTTCAAATCTGCAACATGGAAGATATCTGATGGAATAACCCACAAATTAGATCCACAAATGATGGCCCTTATTTGACCTGGAAGATTACCTGAAAATTAATGCACGCAAATTCTGGGTCGTCAGATTCTTGTGATAAGGTATCATACTTCCAGAGTTCCTACGATACTTTATTCTTTCAGTGCATAGTTCCCACGGACCTGACACATTTACCTGCATTTTCATTCACAAAGGATACAGTTGAGAAAACACTCGTTGTAGAATGAATGTATCGATTCCATATTTTACAGATCAAGTCAAATTACTGCTGCTGCATGAATAGCTTCTCTAACTCGGTCATCGTTCATCCAGGAAGTTGCAACTTCATCGTTCTGTAATTGAAATAAAGAATTCATCATAATAAGCATTGTACAGACACATCTGACCCTCCAGTAAGAAAAAGAAGCGGGTGTAAATGCACAACTCTCTGCTGCGTATAATATATTGGCATTTCATGAAAGTAGCTTACGACACAGGCGATGTGAAACTTTTTAGCCAGTTGAGGCCATAATGGAACAGTGCCATCTCTAACAGGTAACCACAGAGGCCAAGCACGACCAAACATCCTCTTCCTCACGGCAAGAGGCCTCTCAGTTACTCCCAACTTCTGGAAGCTTAATGGTAAGATCATGCTCCCATTTGTATCTTTCGCCGGATCATGAGAGCACGGCTCAAGGACATCATATATGTTCAGACTGCTGATTGCCTGAGAAATAGCAACCTTTATCAGCAGAGAGTACACTAGTTTGTCCCTTCAAAAGTAACTGCCAAGATCGCCATGATACCTTGTCCACTTTACGCAGGCTAGCCAAACAACCCACACTATTGTTGTTGTAGTAGACTTCCCCGCAATTTGCATAAACTTCCTGCATTAGTCATATAATTTCTGAGAAATGATATCAGACATTTGTAGTGCCAACAGAGAATAAATTTGGTTGAATCTGGGGGGAAGGTGAAAGAAATAGACATAAATAAAGATCATTTTCTTCATGTTGCTTCCCAAAGTAATCACTTAGAAATTGTCGCGATATCTGGTATAGCCAAAGAAGATTGAACCCACATGAAAGATACCATTTGAAATTAGCCCCATTCCATGCGCAAACGGTACAAGGGCGGTGCCATCAAATTTCACATCTGTTACTCCGTTTCCCACCATGTAACCCTGCGCAAGATGGAAAAGTCTCAAAAGACGATATCGCCATCACTATCTAACTACTAGCAGAAAGGGGGTCGCTTAATTACTTACCTTGAAATTGATTAACGGTTTGGCACCTTCATTTATACCTGCAGAATGACCACTTTCTAAACCTGAATTTCGTCTTTGAATATATTAAAAAAAATAGACACATCTGCTAAGCAAGCAATAATTACCCTTTACTACTTCAGCTGCGAGAGTAGGCACATATACTCCGGCATAAGACTCTCCAGCAATGTAAAATGGGTTATTGAGGAACTCCGGGAATAGCTCAAACCACTAGGTGCAGGAAAATTTAATTGGTCAATTAACTCCAACAAAGTCAGGTCAGCCACACCAATCAAGTATGTCGAACTCTTTTGTTGTGATGCTAATTTCTTAGGATTATGCACTTTAGAATACTTATGTCTGAGAAAAGACGACAATACCTTCAGTAGGAAAGCATGAGTAGCAGCGGCTGTTTGTAGGTCTCCTGTATTATAATTATTGGAGTCTGTCGAATATGATAGGCCAACTCCGCAGGGCGAATCCAAGTATACAATGTTTGAAACCTGAGAAAATGAAAAAGATCTTCTTCATAAGGAAATTAAGACTATGTCGGTGGGAAGAAATGGGCATTTAAAACCTAGGCTGCAAAATAATTACGACATTATCCCTCCTCATCAAAGTAAAGGACATTGCAGTACAAAAGTAATATAGGACCTTGGACCAGCTGTATGGATTGAAATGCAATGTTGGAAGAGCACTTGTAGTCTTTCCTGCTTGGAAGTTGAACGGCCCTGTGGGTACGGTCAGCTTAATTACCAACTTAATGGCGTAATTCAACTCATAGACGAGGACAAAGCAACAAGAAAAAGTCTAACAGACATGGATCTCATGGGTGTAATTGTGCACGGAGTATGTAGTCATCTTTGTGCATTCGTAACTATTTAATTCAAAAGTATTAAGACTGTATACTGAAATAGACAGTTACTTTTCACGTAATCAGACCTTGTGCTCATGAAGTATAGCGGAGAAAAATCCTCTTAGGAGGAAAACCATAAGTTTAAAGCATGCAGTCCACCTACAGAGAGCATCTAAAATGAGAAAATGAAGAGAGTAGAAATGAGAAGCGAGCATACCATGTTCATAGACAAAGCCATCGAAGCTGGAGCATCCAGGCCCGCCATTCAGCCATAACACAACTGGGTCTATGGTGGAATTTCTTTCCGACACGACCAAGTAGTAGAAAAGATTTCTTCCCGCTGGATTGTCATCTATGTTCACGTACCTGCAAAATCTCAAGCAAGATTTGTATTGCTATTTAAATCCAGAAGAAAGAGACTTTTTAACGGTTATTAACTTATATGACCAAATCATCTCGCACAATACATCTATAAACCTACAAGGAACCAACCCGGAGTAGTGGTGCGAAGGGAAAGTGCCAGTGAAGCCGGGTAAAGATGTGACGAGGGACTCTTTTGGAGCTCCTTCAGTAAAAGAAACACTCAACAGCATGCAAAATAATAAGTTCACGTGAGAGTGGTACTTCTTCTCCATGGCTTTTTGGAATGCAAACGATTGATGTTGTGAATTGATGACTCTTGATAGCTCTGAAGGGACAAACACAGAGTAATATAGATTCATCTGAACAAAGGACAAAGTAGTGCTTGGAAAATAGTGGGTCAAAAAAGGAGGAGAAAAGACGAGCAAAATCTTTCTTTTGGGTTGTCGACTGACCAATCATCAGCCGTGACAGTGGTGGGCACTGTGAACGCAGAGAACGTGCGGTCGATGTAATAATTGAGATTTTTCGGGTTCCTTGGCTACTGCTTTGGAATAACTTTGCCGCTCTCTCTCTCTCTGGGAAGGTAGTAACACAGAGACAATAGAGAGGGGAGGCGTTGCAGGTCTCAGTCAAGGAGCAGGAGCAGGAGCCGGAGTCAGGATTTTGATGAGAGAATGATGGGGGCGTAAACTTCAATGTGTGTGTGAGAGAGAGAGAGAGAGATAGATAGGACAGTTGCACTTATTACGTATAGTTGGTTGTGTAATTATGGCTTAATTCTTGAATGGTTTGGTCTGCTGTTGAATGGTCAGCCACTTTTCCTACCTCATCTTTGACTTATGGACTCCACTAAACTAACCAAGTGAACAAACACAAAAGAATCAGACAAAAAAAAAAACAAACAAACAAACAAACACAAACGAAAAACACCCAAATAGAAAAACCTTTTTTTTCCTTTTGAGGAGGGTTGAGGGGCGGAGCAAGATCCAGAGGTAAAAGGTGAGCTTCCAGATGGTGGAATGCCGAGATATCTTAGAACGCTCTAGGGACCCTCCATGTTCTAACCCCGTTAAAGGTGAATGACCTAATACTTTCTCTCGTGTTTCACGAGTGAACATGATTGATCTAAAGAGCAAACACTTTTGTCGTGGCCGGCTACACTTGAATACAAGGAAACTATTCTCCATCTCCGTGAGAGGCCGTAGGGTATAAAAGAATATGCCATGGCTGCATTTCTGTTCAAAGTCGCACTTTAACCCCGTCATCTCTGATTCATTTTGCCATCTTAAAGCCATACCCAACACCTCAACCATGCCTTCTTTCTTAGTACTCGTCGCTCCCAGTTGCGTTCAACCAATTTTCACCAGGGCGAATTGTTCCTCTTGCATCACTTGATTGCCAACTCTTTCTCGAATGCCAGTCAACACCCAGATAATTCACAATCAGGACCCATAATCAGAGGAACCCATAGAAATAGATGGATCCTTCCGATTTAATCACCCATCTGCTAAATGATGCTTCTCGATGCTTCGCCTCATAAACACCTCGATGCGCAGTTAATCCAATTGCCTGAGTTGTATGGTAACCTTTCATGTCTTCACTGTATATAGCAGACTAGAGGTAGATTACAGTATCATGGACACCAATATAATGGTGGATGGGATGTGCTATACAGCACCAAATCAACACGATATATGTACCAGAATACACTGTCAATGTGTTGGG
Organism: Eucalyptus tenuipes; assembly: GCA_014182365.1. NCBI lineage: Eukaryota > Viridiplantae > Streptophyta > Magnoliopsida > Myrtales > Myrtaceae > Eucalyptus > Eucalyptus tenuipes. Next base: position 12,047,448 of record CM024544.1, on the reverse strand, counting down.
CCACTTGTGGCAAAGCCAGCGAAATGGTGAAAGAAACCATTCACTATAAAGAAAGGTTTTAAGGAGTCAAATGGACCAGTTAAGATTAGTATAATCAGCAAATTGGTATGCTGTGTGTATGCCTTACAAAAGAAAATATTTTACAGGAGAGATCCTCGTACAATCCTCAAACAATCGCAAAAAAACTGTGACCCAAGGTAGTAAGGTGTAAAAAAGAATGCAAATCTTCGTAAGCAATCTTTGTGTTTTGTTTGGTTGAGACTTTGAAATTGTTAATCTGCTATAGGAGACTGTGCAGCATATATACGAACAATGACAAAACCGGGAATACTCGTCCCATGACAAGAGAGGTACTTGAACTCAACTCATGCGCACCCACAGAATACACTGCTCCATTATCATCCTTCACCTTGATGCTCGAAGAACCTGAAATTAGAATAGAAACATTACTGCAAATCCAAATACTAGTTGAGTGCTTGTATTGAACCCTTTAAGATGAATCTGATCTAAATAATTTTCTTATTTTTCCCTCTGGAGAAAATTGTGGTGGATCTTTTATTATTTAAAACTTGAGGTATAACAAAGAAGTGCCGGCAGGAACTAATGTAAGTCCAACTTCCCCCTAAGCAACCACCTAAGCAATCCTGTGCAAACAATTTGGACTGGATCTCATTAAAATTGCACCTTGAGTTACTAGATTTATCGTTGGTTGACTCATATCATACCATCAGTGAAATACATGTTATGAAACAAAAGGAAATGATAAAAGTTCAAAGAACTACGGGATATGTCATTCTGTCACTTCAAATCACAAAAAGTTGCAAAAAGCTATCAGAATTGCCAGTCTAGACGGACAACAGATAAACTAGCCAGAGACAAAGACATATCTCAAATTAACATGTTAAGAAAAAAAAGGACCAGTCACTCCATGCACAAGAAAATATAGAGGACAATGAATAACCGTCTGATCTATGACAAGTTAACCGACAAGACCTTGTCAGTTATCCAAGACAAAGGCTTAATGTTATACAGTGGAAACTTTCATATGGATGTAAATGCCTTGGTTGACATAGTTGATGACTTATGTTGTATTTGAGCTCCCTTTTGGTTTTGGGAGCTGTTTTGTCTATGGCCTAGCTTTTGGGCTTTTTTCATATGGTTTTGCACCTTTGAGTGCCTATTTTTGAACTTTCTAATCTGTGAAAATAATGAAATCCACAATAAAACACAATTTCCACCAGTGTAAACAATTAAAAGGACGTCACTCACAGCTGTACTCTGTCCATCCAATTGTCTGAGTCTCCAGATCATACAAAACCAGTTTATTTGAAAGCACCAAATCTGCATTTAGACACGGGTAAATCATGAATATGTGATCAAAACCTGTCATGACGTAGTGTTTACTAGCGAGAGTATGAAAAGAATGATCCCACATGGACTAACCTCTACAGAGGGAGAGGAGGTCAGAGAGAGAGAGGCATACAGACAGACAGACAGACAGATGTATGTCTGGCTGAGTAACTAGGTAAAAGCTTCTGTAGCTAATGGCAAGAGTTGTTAAATTAAAGGAACAATCGTCCGGTTCCTCCTCTTTACCAGAAAGTGGCAAACCCACTGTGGTGTACTGACAGATTGGTCAATATACACGTACATATATATATATATCTTTACCAGAAAGTGGCAAACCCACTGTGGTGCACTGAAGATTGTTCAAACCCACTGTGGTGCATGACAGATTGTTCAATATACACGTATATATATATATGCAAACTCAACTCATAGAGTGGACAAGAACTGTAGAAATAAGCCCCATATCATAGCCATATGAACCTAAACAGCGAATCCTGGTGACTGACTAATGCTTTGAAACTGCAAGAAGTACTAAAGGTTTATTAGTAGTAATTAGCAGTACCTCCCAGAAGGGTCATGTCCTTTCCATCCTTAGATTGGATCCCGCTGTTCATCCAGCCAAAACACCAATTATCTTCCTGCATATAGGTCATGAAACAAGTGATGTTTTACCAGACTAATTCAGAGATACTCACAATCAATTTGTCAGTAATTTCATGGAAGAGGAAACCAAAAAATCTAGTACAATAGCCAATTGATCCTTGTGACATCAACATAAGCAACATAAAATTAGAATATCCTCAACATACAAAGCTTGGAAGGAATCAACAACCAAAGTGGCTTAACCATATTTCCATGTCTGAAACAACTCTAGACTACAAAGCTAATTGTTAGTGTGTGTAGAATATATTACTTACACGGATCTGGAACAAGTAATCATGAGGATAAACTGTCAAAGTCAGAGAATCGGCAAAATGAAACTTGACCACGGGAAATCCATCGTCAACACTGCAATCACAGAGGAAGATAAGATAAGAAGCACTCCTTACTACTCTGTCCAACCATGACTCTACAGAATGATAGATTGACAAAAATTGTCTTCAAGCGACAGTAGCATTAGAACCAAGGGGCTTCAGAAACATATACAGTAAGCAGAAATTCCTCCACGTATGGAGATAAGATAAAGAGCTGGCACCTTTCAACAAACTGGAAACAAAGAATTGGTCTTCGAAAGTATGTAATTTCAGTCCAGGCTGCTTAGCAATGATCTAATCACACAAAATTAGTAAAATTAGCGTGATAAGGAAATGACATTCGGAAGTTAAGGGGAGAACTAAGTAAGAAAGGTTGAAAATCATATACCGCATTCATAAGTTTCTTATAAACCTCATCTGGAAGATAGGCTAAAGTTGTGCCACTATCAATTATTGCTCCCTTTGCATTCCCACCGTCAAAGACATCTGTTGGAAGTGGTAGAACATCACCACCCACCTCAACTTCCTTCATAATAACATTGTAATGCGGCCTAGAATAGTAATAAGGTACAATTACAAAGAATGCCAGGAGCTGATTAAATGGGACACGAAAGATCGTAACAGAGATGCATTCGTTGGTGAGCAATTGTCAAAGAGATGCATACCTAAACACTTTACAGCCAAAATTTCCAAAGAAACTTTTAAGGGATAAATTGAATAAGGCATAAATATTTTTTATTGAAAACCATTTGCTTCATACATTTTAGAAATTAAAAACTTCAACCTAATGATAACAGGATAATAATACCACAAAAAGAGATGAGAAGCAGAAACCGTGCAACATACTGGTCTGGTACCAAAGGAGTAGTGTTGACTTTTGGCTGCACAACATCTCCAATAGCAAAAATTCCACCACCATTTATACTATCCAAGCAGTGTGCAAAAATCTTTTTCACCTTGCCTGATGAAGCAAGCTGAGAAAGCATGGATGAATTCGCTTGCCCAAAACCAAGAATCCCATCTAGAGCTTCAGAGGATGAGCCAAGCTCTCCAGATTGTTTATCCCCACACCTATTACAGGGAAAAGAAAAATCCATGAACAAAGAGAGCCAGGCCAAAATTGCCAGGTATCTTCACAATAGAAGAAATGCCACATGTAAACTGCCACAAACCCAAATACGACACTCCCATTGGTGGATGATGTTTGAAGGTTTCCAGTCACTTGATCTAACTGCACATAATCCTTCACAAAGTATCCAGCGGTGGAGCTTCCATCACCATATACCACATTGTACTGGCACTGCAGATTTGGCTTACATCCTGGAAGGCGACCATTGTATGTGGAAGTGCAGAACCCTTCATCGCACATCACCAGGTCTCCGGTTGATGAGCTCTTAGGGTCATAAAGTGAGAGTTTTATCTGTTTCAGAAAAAACATAATGTATCTGAGCTGAATCAAAGTAGCTAAATTAAATCTGATGACGATAGTTTGAATCTTGGGAACAGAAGAAAACATACCCCTAGGTCACTTTTCCTTGGACACTTGTCACAGCCTATACAATTCACCCACAAGATGTCACTTCCTGTATCAACCTGCACATAGTAGTCCTTTGAGGGAGTTCCAATCCCAATCTTAGCAAAGTACAGCCTGCAGGAGGCAAGAGGTCACGCAACTTTAAATTGACTATGCCAGACAACTGAATCACTCAGTTAGCTCCATGGGAAGGCTATGGCTAGAAATTTAAATCCTCAATCCATATTTCATCAAAGACAGAAAAGCACCGTGAGACAAAAGTAAAATTCAAGTGCTGCTTCCTATTGGAGGAGAACAAATTGGTCGACTTGAATGAAAATGAGCTGCCAATAAGCCTATATACACCTTAGCACTATTTAAAGTAAAATAACCACAGGCATCATTTTTAATATTTTGTCTTTCAATGACAAACTAAGTAGATGGCCTTGAGCATTCCACAGAAAAAATAAAATAAAATAAAATAAAATAGAAGCCAGAAGAAGGGCTATAAAAATGGAAAGCTACTCTGCAGTCAAAATAAATTAAAGAACTACCCATTGAGGCTAGAGCAGTTACCCTGATTAAACATAGAGTGAAAAACAATAAAATGAAAAATGGCTTCGAACAGAGTGGAAATTCAATTATGAAGAAGGACCAAAGGAACTAGTGCTCTACCAAAAAGTGGCTAAAGGAAGAACAGGAACAGAAAATCCAGGTATCAGAATTAGCAGGTAAACTTAAGCACAAGATAACCCAGCCACTTAGCCATATCGCGTGTTCTTCTTTCCAAATTAAGAAGACGGAAACTCAATGCACCAGAAAGAAATCTATTCTAGCAGAAACCCATATGAAGATTGACAAGCCCGGGCAAGAAATTCAGGTGGGTCGGATCCAAACAATGCCAAGAAAAAGGCGCACAGGCAGATCAAATGGATTAACAAGAAGCAACCAAAAGGAAAGCAAGATTGGAGACCCTGAGAACTAGACAAGCTCCATGTATATACACGAGAGAAGCCGTAAGAAGAGAGCGGACCCAGTATCGGAAGGATGGCCATTGCCGCCCAACTCGAGAACGATGTTGGAGAGGAGCCTCCCGTGGCGGCGAGCGTCGTGGGCTCTCATGGCGGCGAGGCTCCTGTCCTCGCGTCCCTTCAGCTTGTTATGAACTTCGAACACCGCATTCCCACAAACCACCGCGGTCAAACTCGACGCCGTCGCGATGGCCAACAGCAATCTCCTCAGATCCATCTTCCCGGTCGAACCCAGATCGTATGCAGAAAGCACCAACCCACAAATTAAGAACGAAACTTTCCTCTTTCTTTGCCCCAAAGATTGGTGCTTTCTGCAGCTAAAGCATTCGGGTCGGGTTCATGGATGCCTCAGAGGCGGAACCATCCATACACGAAGAGAAAGAGAGAGAGAGAGAGAGAAGAGAGAGAGAGAGAGAGGAAGAGAGAGAGGGAGGCGTTTACGATGGAGGCGACACCGACGCCGGCGGTGGGGATGGTAATAATGCGAAGGAGGAGGGGAAAAAAATAGTAAACAACGTTCGACCTCCTTCAGTTATGTCTTGACCTCTTTTTCTCCAACCAAGTCTGGTTCTTTGGATTATGCTTTGCTTGTTCATGGTCAATACGTCGTGCATTACCTCCCTCTCTCCCTTTCCGACCTGGTCGATGACATTCAATTTTTCCCCCCGAACCTTCAGGGATATTTCGTGACATTTTCCATCCTGTTCACCCTGCGTCGACTTTGAATTTTAAGGTCTTTGTCGTCCGCGAGCGAACCCACCCACGACCAAAACGATGAGCAGCTAAAGGGTACGGTACGATCAATCTATTCGCAACGGTTTCGCACGATCGCGTCGCTTCAGGCCATCATCTCTTAGGATCGCTTCCTTCGAAGGTACTCAATTAGAGGGCGAAAACTTCCACCAAATGGGTCGAACCAGATCGCCCTCCGCAGCACGTGCACGGATTGCAATGAGCTGGAGACGGGATGCAAGCGGCCATTGCGGGCCCCACGCGTCGCATCGGTATTAACTACTGACTACTGAGCTTGCACGGCGGGTTGACACCGTGTTTGTTTGGTCTTTCTTTCGATGGCCATTCGCTTTAAGCGTCAATGCAGAAGTCCGCAGCACCGACACCTTCCTAAAGTTCTGGAAGCGAGGGGGCTTCGTGCCCATCGATCGATCGATCGATCGGCTTTCGATGCCGTCGATGCCCTCTTCCTCCAGCTAACTCGCGAGGCTTCAACGCCTCGCGTTGTTTCGATCGGACCAAGCAAACTCGACATCTAGAACGACAACAGCGAGGGTGGTTTTCGTTAGTTTTAAGAATCTCGGATCGCATCGGTTAGTCGCATAAATTCCCCTAACGTCCGATGTTTCTGTGGACGGTATTTGACTCTCCCTGAGGGTACGGTGAATGTTCGAGCTCGCGAAGTTATTTGCAGCGAGGAGAGAGAAACGGGTGGTTTTGGCATAAATATATTATGGCCTCGGCGATAAATAAGCTTACCTAGAATCTTTGAAAGAATTGACACCGCTAATATTTATACTTTGTACCTATTTCAACAATTGAATATCTAAACATCCCTTTCGTTCCATTTAGTGCCCTGACTTTTCAAATGTAAGATCACCATCAAAACCGAGGAGAGATAATGCTAACTCAGATGCTATCATTGTTTAAGTCTACAAAGATATATTAAACAATTAAAACTGTTTGACTCAACGTGCTCTCTTTTTCTTTCTCCTCAGCACCCAATGCAAGCTACGTCGCAAATTGTGCTTAGATTTACTAAGCAAGCGAGTGCCATTAACAAAATCACATGACATTAAATTTTATTTACTCACGTTGAACCATATCTAAAAAGTCAAGATACTTAATTGAAAGGTAATCAATCAAGGAAAAAAAATCCAAGTACTTCCATATCATTTAACAAAATAAATTAAGAAAAAAAGACAATCATTTTACGGTCCTAATAAAAAGCTGGCAAAAATTGCAAAAGTGTGGTCTTATATGTATTTCAAGGTGTCTGTTACCATGTGTCCCTAAGTATTGTTAACTATACCTAATTTTAAACAATTCAACTTCCAAAGCACCGACGGCAAATAACACGAGGACAATCAACGCATCGAAAATTGCAAAACTTCTCTAACCGAATGCTTAAACAGTGCCCTGAAACTACTCTTTAACAAAATCCTACTTATTTCGGCCGAAAATGGGTGACGGTTAAATTACCTCCGTGGGCTTTTCTCCGGAATTCAGGCCCAAATCATCCCAGTGTCAAAAAGCCCAAAAGCCCAACTAGCGCTCATCTCCCTCCTCCTCCACCTCTCGTTTCGGGAGTGGAAAAACTCAAGGCGAACTGACGAAAACAGGCCTGGCGTGCGCTCGACAGGTCCACAAGCCGAAGCCTATTTGCGTCCTTCCACCAGCTTTTGCCCAAGAAAGATCGCCATCGCCATTGCCATTCACTCGTTGACGAGAACTGGTACTGCCACTCTGCTCGCTCAGCCATGGCCCTTCAGCTCTCTCTCTCAGCTTCCTCCTCCCTTCGTTCCCAGAACTCGGTGCCTTGCCTCTCGAGCTCCGGCTCCAGCTCCAGTTCGAGCACGATCTCCAGCTCGAGATGGTGCTGGTTGGGGTGCAAGAACGTGAGCTTGTTGCGAGCTGGTGGCAACGTCGGTCGTGGCGGGAATGGAGTGGTGGTGAAGTGCAGCGTGGACACGACGGGGGTTTACACGGTGGGGAAGGTGACGGAGGTGGATAAGGATACCTTTGGCCCATCGTCAATTCTGCCTCCGACAAGACCGTCGTTCTTGACATGTACACCCAATGGTTCGTGCTTCCTCTCGCTGATCCCATCCTCATCTCTCTTTTTGTAAGTTCTTTCTTGCGTTCTGTATAATGCGGTAACCGTTAGTATCTCTAGGATAAGCAGTTGATTGTTGTTGTTGTTGTTGTCTTTTGTGACATTCGTGGTATTTTGGGTCGGGGCTCTTACGGAATGCAATCTTTTCACTTTCGAGGAAAGATTAGTGTTTCTGTGACCTGTTCTCTTGCAATATTACGGAGTTGCGAGATGCTCTTGAAAGGGTTCCTTTATCAGGTGTTGAGATTGTTGATCCAACTACCTGGGGAAAGTTTGAGATGGCTTGTGATGTTGGACTGGTGGTTGCTGGGTCGTTTCGGAGGCAGGAGTTTCCATCATGCTAACGAGGATTGTCTATACTAGATGAAGTTTGAAAGCGTGTTCTCTATCTACGGGTTTTGCTCCTTCTGTGTGGTGAGCTGCTGATGAACCTATTTGAGCCCAGTTGCTTCTAAAGGAGTATCCCCAGAATTCATTTTGCCCTCTAACGTGATCATTTGAAGAAGCAGCTCAGACAAGGTAGTCAGATTGGTAGCTGGAAACTTAGGATGGATATCCATGATGGCTTTGCCTTTTCTTGTTTGTTCTTATCTTGAACGCTGTTTATTTATGTAGATACCGCAAGAAGAATTGAATGAGCCTCATAGAAGGTTTTTCCAATTACAGCCTGACGATCTAGGTAGAATCAGAACAACATTAATCCAAATAAGAAACAAATGTGCCAGGTCTCATTAAAGTTGCAACAAGAAATTCTCTTTTAACATTATCTTGGGCGCTGGTTTTGCTGGCCAATTTCTTATATGGTTTATGCTTGGTAGTGTTTTGTAGCAATCAATTTCAGTGATTTTGCTATTATCAGAGAACGTGTTGGGACTGTGTTTAATGACTCATCCCTTTCACTGTATACATTTGAGAGTATCCTATCCGTGTCTCCGCCTCTTGTCTGCAGTAGTGCAATGTGCAAATTTGTCTGCCTAAGAAAGGAGCAAGTTTTTTTTGCATCCGTGTATTTGAGGCAGCATGCCATGGTACTTGCATGTTCCTTTTCAGTTTCTTTGTTTGAATAGGAGTTTCATTTCTGTTGAGCACCTCTGTTTCACAAGGCTACTGGTACTTATGGAATAAGTATCTTTCATATATGTTTTTATAAACTTCAAGTTAAGTGGTCATGCTTATTACTCAAGTAGTCTATATTCAAAACGTTTTTCTCATTTCTAAATGTCTATAGATTATTATTGTGCTGATTTTGATGAATGTGACCAAATCTATGCACCACCGTCTGCCCTTTTCCTCTGCTTCATTTTGACTGCTTGAAAATTGCAGATTCCTTGAAACTCAATAATGACATATTGTACATGACAAATCACAAATCAGATCCAGCTAACTATCATGGGTTACTTCAAGTTCCCAACTTCTGACCATAGATTTTGCTGGAGTTTTAATAACTTATAAATCTCTCTCACTTTTAACAACGGTACCATATATTTTTTACTTCTCCTATCTTTGGAGAATGTAAGAAAGTTTGTACTGTAGATATCACCTCGAAGGACATTAATAAGGTGCTGCATTATTAACGGAGATCCCTGGAATATGTGGCTCCTATCTACTCTCTTTTTTTCAAAGTACAAGTATGCCACATTCAACTGTATGTAGTCATAAAAGGCCTGGTTTGGTTTCAACTTCTTGTGTGCTGTATCTTTTGTCTACTGTGTTGCTGCTTCCCAGACTTCATTTGCATAAATACATGAGAGTGCTTGATAGCATATGCATGTATCAATTCCTCTAGATGCTGAGTTCTCGTGCACTTGCTTCCACTCATGCACATGTCATTGTGGAGCTAGCCTCACATTTCTCTTGGAGTCATTCTTATTGAGTTTGGGTGTTAACAAGATTTAGACTTTTTCTTCACTTGTCTGATTCTCGTGGTTGATATTTCTTGATTGATAATTTAATAGGTGTGGTCCTTGCAAAATCATTGCTCCAAAGTTTCAAGAGCTAGCTGAGAAGTATCTTGATGTTATTTTTCTTAAGCTTGACTGCAACCAAGAAAACAAGGTATATTCTCGCCACCCCCAAGAAAATGAAGAACCTCCTCCTCTCTCTCTCTCTCTCTCTGAGATTTCTTTGTTTTTCTTTTATTTTCTGGGAAAACTTGAGGGCAGCCATTGGCAAAGGAGCTCGGCATAAGGGTGGTTCCCACATTCAAGATACTAAAGGGAGGCAAGGTCGTGAAGGAAGTGACGGGTGCCAAATTCGATGATCTTGTTCTTGCCATAGACACAGTCAGATCCAGCTGAAGAAGGCCCTCTTTTGCAACTGTTTATATAGTATCATCGCAACTTGTCGACCTCAAATCCGATGTTCTTCAATTAATCTTATCGAAAGTGAATCTATTGAATTCAATGTCTGGTATAAGGACGAGTGTGCTAATTATTGCACTCTTCTCATGGATGATGATTTTGTGAAATGTTCTTCCTTAGTGGCCTTCCCAGTTCCCAATTCCCACGCCCGGAGAATCACTTGCTATTATTTCAACCAAGCATGCACTGAAGCAAGTTTGCAATCGACATTTTGTTGTGTCGAGATGGATACTTACATCTTGGTTGGACTGAGGCACTGCAACAGCCGATGAATACTACTTGTACTCGAAATGTCTTATGCACCAGTTCTACCAGGAAAAAGAGAAAGGAAAAGAAAACACTGCCATGGTAAACTGTCCTGGAACTTCATAGCTCAATATGATAGCGTCACTCTCGAGTCAAGTAAGTGACATACAGATCCTACGGCCCTGGCGGAAAAAGAAATTACAAGAACGAGAACCCGAGTGGACCACTGCCAAACTGGATAGAGTCACCACAAGTCCGAGACAGCTTCTTCGCAAGCTTCCGGCGATGCCGTATGCTCAGCCACGGCGGCCGACAGCCCTTTCCGAGCCACATGGTTTTATTCTTCCTCTTCTTTCCCCGTTTGTTGGGTACGAAGACATGGGGCACAAAACCAAGTCCAGGGCCTCAAGCCCCACAGCAATAATGAAGGCCAGAAGCATGCGCTGGAGACACAGAGGGTCGTGTCACGTGGCCCTAAAGACAATCCCGCCTTTGGATGGAGACTCCCCACATGAAGTTGGCATGTAACACGTGCTGGTTGCATTTTTAAATTCCCCATTCGGAGCGTCCGGTGCGTGCCTTAGCCTCTCGTTTGACCGTTCGTCGCGAACACGCTTGACGTAGTCCGATATTTCGCAAATATTCCAAAGACGCGGTAATATCAACATGAGGACGGTTGGTTCTCTTCGAATGTATATTAAAATATTCTACATCCCTTGACTACATGGGAAGAATAACAAAGTCTTTGTTCCGGTCTACTTCGCTTATGTCTCCTCTTTCCGTTTTTTACTTTTTTTGGTCAAATCTCTTCTTTCTTATGATAGGGAAAACTTAAGCTTATCGTCAATTTAATTCTAAACTTTTAAACTTTACCAATCGAGTCTTAAATTTTTATGCGAAATTTTAATATAGTCTTTCGAGTCAATCTGACGTCAATATGATGAACTAAGAAAGAATCTGGAATAGATGATTTTCACTCTAAATTAAATATTTAAGTTATTAATTGAGAGAATTGAAAAGTTTAGGATACACATCAACATTTATGCTATATTTCCGGTGATCTATAATTCCATTTTTTTCCTTGCATAATATGGAAAAATGGAAATAAATTGATTTTTTTTTTTTTTTTTTTTTTTTTTTTTTTGCGTACAAAGTCAATTCACAATGTCATCGCTTGATCTGAAACTCTCGGGGCCGACGCGTCAACCGGACCAGTCAGGAGGCGCCACGGCGGACGAGCTGATGCGCGCCGCAATGACCAGAATACCCTCCGTCGTCGAGCAGCCGCCTCGGCCTCAACCAACGTAAGACGACGACGCGTTTCGTTTTCTTTTTCGCCGTTTTTCGTTACGTTTCCGTTCGAGCGCACTAGTACCAGGTCGTTGGAATGGTGGCGACCGCCTGCACCGGATGAGTCCTCCGCTGACGAATCGTCGCCGTCGTCGCCGATCCTCCACCGACCCTTCCGAGAAGACGACCGAGGAGCAGAAGAAGGAGAGCGGGTCAAAGTCCAGAAGCGATCTCCATCTCTGACCACTTCCTCTCTCGCGCGCGCGGATTTTCTACCTCTCTCTCTCTCTCTCTCTCTAGCGAAGAAGCCGGAGCTGCGGAAGCGGCGGACGAAGGCGGGGGGGAAGAAATGTGCGGCATATTCGCGTACCTGAACTGCAATGTGAGGAGGGAGAGGAGCTACATCCTCCAGGTCCTCTTCAACGGCCTCCGCCGCCTCGAGTACCGCGGCTACGACTCCGCCGGCGTCTCCATCGACGCCTCCTCCGTCTCCCTCCCCCCTCTCGTCTTCCGCCAGGAAGGCAACATCGAGTCCCTCGTCAAATCCGTCTACCAAGGTATAACCCCCCAAATTCCCCTTTCTCGCGCTCGGATTTTGTGATCTGACGAAGCGAGCCTTATGAACTGGAGATGGATTCCGGAACGATCGATTGACTGCTTAGTTCGTCTGCCCCGTTTGACATGATTCTTGTGGAAAAGGTCTCTCCTTTTTCGTTTTGTTTGTTTCCTACTTGTCTGATTAGTTATGGAAGTGTACTGTTATGCTTTGCCGATCATGGTCGCTGCATATGATTTTCATGCGCACCTCGGATACAGTTCATCTTCTCGATCTGGTTTAGTCTCTCTTTTTTTTTCTTTCTTTTTTTAGTTAATTTATTTTTGTTTGTCCTCGTAAAGGACGTTGTTCTGGGACTAGACAAGCGCCTCGTTCAAGAAGCCTGCTGTGTCGTTTGTCATTTGTCCCCTTATGGTCTAATTTCGAGAGAAACCGTCCACATGGTCAGAATGCACTGCTGGATAGCGTCTTTTGGACTGGAATTCTGCTGTTTCTATTCCATTTTAGCCCCTGATGTATCAGAAAAGTTCGATAATCCAAAGGGCTGCCTTTTATTCTTTGGCTCTCTGATCTTGGTGAAGTAACACAGTTACTTGGCTAAAATAAGGAAAAAGGAAATAAGAAGAGAGAGGTGGAAGCGTTGTGACAATGAAATTGGCCTTTGTTCAGTATACTTTAATCGAGACAAATCTTATTGCTAATGGCCGTGGACATTATCTAAACTCGCTACGAGTTGTTTTAATACCTGAGCTTCTGGGTGAAACTAGATATCCTTTGTGGGGGGAAAGTTTAACCTCATTGCTAATGATTGCTGGACATAATCTAAACTCATTGAGGGGTGAAAGTCCATCTTTTCTCCGAGATTTTCTGAGAAATTAATTCAGCAAAAATACAAGATGAGAGTATTTCCGTTTCGAGCAGCATTAGGATTCCTTTTTGGAGATATACGAATTTTAAGCAGTGGTTTATATGTTCACTGTCCAGTTTAAATGCAGTTTTTGGATTGAAGGAAATATCATTACATAGACCATGCGTATTCACCTTGAATCCATTAGTACCATTGAATCTATCACGCCTCATTTGTAAATTCTAGGGGTCCCACTGGATTAAATGCTGCATTTTTATATGGGTGCATGCATTACCCAACATTTTTTAACTTGGAACGTATTTTGTTGCAGGATTTTTCTCATTTATTCTGTTAAACAAACCTTCTGTGTGGCTGTTCTACTTTGTTATATTTGTATGATGGATTGTTTGACATCTCCATATTTCAAGTCTTGCTCTTGAATATCCCTCAACCAAGTTCAAGGAACTCACTGTTGATTATATTGTCATCAGAGGTTGATGCCACAGACTTGAATTTGGAGGAATCTTTTCTTACTCATGCCGGAATAGCGCACACACGGTGGGCGACTCATGGAGAGCCTGCTCCTAGGAATGGTCATCCTCAGAGCTCTGGTGCTGAAAATGAATTTCTGGTAGTACACAATGGGGTTGTCACTAATCATGAGGTTGGTTAAGGCTTAACTGGCAACTATTTGGACTATAGTATACTTCTATTTATATTCGGGTTGCATTTTGCTATATAAATGATGGAAGCTTTCTTTCACCTTTGAGATGGGTTAGCTTTCAAATTTTCATGTAGGCCGAAAGTTCATCCTTGTCATTGATTATTGTAACATTACGACAATGTAATGCTTACATCTCCCGAGGTATTGCAGATCATACTATGTGTTTGGATGATTTTATGCCATAAATCAGTTTATGCATCTTAGAGGTATTTAATCTAGACAACTACTCTTTCTTAGAATGTGAGTGAAGGCATAGCTGCTGACTAGAGGGAGAAGTTGATTCAATCAATAAAGCTTTATTTGATTGGTCTAGTAAGGGGTGTTATGAATAGGTCACATTAGTAATCGTTAATAATAAACTGAGGCCAAGGCCTTATTCTTCTGTCATATTATCATAGACCTTTCATCGAAGCCTTCACAAAGAACATGCAGATTCAAGTGTGTATCATTAGCAGCTAATGTCCTGTGTACCACAAGGAACCTTGCGATCAGCTATGGACCTCATTTTACCCCAATGAGAAGCATTTTTAGAGACCAAGACGCTTTCCTAACGAAACTATATGATATGCTCTTAATTTATATGGTACTCTGTCTGTGATGATTCTGTAAAATGGTGTACAATCTCAATGGTGTCTCTCTAGCTTAAAACCAATGAAGAAATCCGGTAGATTCTTTTGAGGTTCTTACCTTTTCATTTACATTTGCAGGTCTTAAAGCAAACGCTAATTCGACATGGGTTCACATTTGAATCTGATACTGACACTGAAGTGATTCCTAAGCTTGCCAAGTATGTTTTTGATAAATCTAATGAAGATTCAGGTAATACCTTATATGCAATGAAGATCATCATTACATTTTAATGAGCTTCTTACTGAGTTTGTGTGTGAAGAAAAGGAAACCTCAGTCAACACAATGTCATGTGACACTGAAATTAAAAAAGATGTTGAAGTTAATCATTTTAGATTTTTGCTTAACAATCTTCCAATTCAAGCTATATTAATCTATGGATTTTCAATTGAATCTTGTGTAACTATATGAAGGTTGTAGTTTCAGAAATCTGTTCAACTCTTTGTAAACACTAAAGAGCCATCTGATGGATAAAGCATCTGTGACATCTTTCATTGAAAGTAGCATTTATGTATGTCAGGCCCATGTTGGCCCAATACTTTTCCCAACAAATGTAGGGGCTCAAAACAAATTGCATTGGTGACTCATTTTCTTTCTGATGGGCCTCGTATTAGTGGCATCATTTTGGGCAAAATTTGATTTTATTTCTCCAATTGTTTGCTTGTAGTGAATTAACTGGCGATGTGGCCACCAATGGGATTGTGCTAAAAATATATACATATTCCACATAATTTGCTTTGTGTCTTGAAGTGTGCTATCATGTTACTTTACCCCAGAGAACAGTGTTCAGTGACGTTATATTTATGAATGGTATATTATTTGGACTGCAGGTGACACTGTCCCATTTAGTCAAGTTGTGCTGGAAGTCATGAGGCATCTTGAAGGAGCCTATGCCCTTGTTTTTAAGAGCCGGCATTATCCTAATGAATTGATCGCCTGTAAGCGTGGTAGTCCATTGCTTCTCGGTGTCAAAGTAAGTTCCATTTAAAACTTGGGCGGTACTTGTTGCAAATGAGTTACTTTTGATCACATCTCATGAATCATTTTCTATTTTCAATTGCTTTGTGTCCTTTCAGCTTCACTAAAATATATGCCGTGCGTGTTCTTCTAGAACGGAGTCTATTAACCATACTTCAATCAAATGTTTCTTATGATACAATATTATCTGCGAAGTGTTGAATAGCATCCGTCTTGCTTGGTGTAGACAGTATATTGAGTTTTTACTTTGGGTCTTAGAGTGCCTTGGAAATGGTAAGCTGGATGCACATTAATTTCCTATCGGAACCAAGAATTGGAATAGCATTGTTACTGCTGTCCACCATGGCACATATTTTTGATCTTGATACAATAAGTTTGAGAAAAGCTTGTGGTTGTCTATGGTGCTGAACTCTTACTTCATTTTTAGGTCTCCATGATGCGTCAACTGTAGCTTAGGCTGAGGAGTTCTTTTTTCATATGTGTAGTTGTCCGTTCCTGTGTATGTCTTAACTATGCATTTTCCTCGTCAATTTTTTTTTTTTTTTGTTCTTGTAATTTATCATAATTGTAACATAGTCATTAATTCATTCAGGAATTGACAGAAGAATCAAGCAAAGGATCATTATTTCATGATGACAAGTACCCTTCGCAGAATGGGAATCCCAGGGAACTGTTCTTATCGAGTGATGCAAATGCTCTGGTTGAGCACACAAGAAAAGTTTTGGTTATTGAAGATGGTGAAGTTGTTCATTTGAAGGTAATTACATAGTTGCTTTGAGGAATTTATGTGTATTCTTAGCCTTTATGGCATGGGCTGCCTTATCAGTCTCTTGATTTTATGTTTTATTGATCTACCAAATGTATCTTAGTTGTTAAGATTTTAGGGGTGGGGGCTACTTCAGTTTAACTTGAATTATATTGATTTCGTCTCAGTATCAATTTGTGAATATACCATTGGACTGCATAGCAACACAGCAAAATATGCTCAATATCACTAGTACTAACCACCCCTTTAGTTGTACTGAGAACCTTTCGGCTTAATGTCACCAGAATTCTATTTGGCTTGACTTCTTGCATATAGCTGAATAGCAGTTTTGTCCTTGTGCATTGGAGAAGCATGTTGCCTGCATGGGAGGTGAACTTTGATGCGGAAAGTCTTGCTATATCACCTCAATCGAGGGCTGATAACTATGATCGTTTCTTTCCAGAGTATTTTAATAACATAGTACTCATGAGAAGCCGAATGCTGAATTTATTACACTAATGCTGGTTGCGTCAGGATGGAGGGGTATCTATCTTAAAGTTTGATGGTGACAAAGGAAAACGTGGTGTACTTTCCAGGCCGGCATCTGTACAACGTGCACTTTCTGTTCTCGAGATGGAAGTTGAACAAATAAATAAAGGAAATTACGAACATTATATGCAGAAAGAAATTCATGAACAGCCAGAATCCCTAACAACCACAATGAGGGGCAGACTTATACGTGGAGGCACCTGCAAAGCTAAGACTGTCCTTCTGGGTGGATTGAAGGATCATCTCAAGACAATTAGGAGGAGCCGGAGGATTGTTTTTATTGGTTGTGGTACGAGTTATAATGCTGCTTTAGCTGCAAGGCCCATCTTGGAAGAACTTTCAGGCAAGTAGTGGATGATAGCTTTATGTGGGTTGGACATGTTAATTTATTTTTACCAACTCTTCTCTTGTTTGCTTGCTTTCAAAACAGGAATTCCTGTGACAATGGAAATAGCAAGTGATCTTTTGGACCGTCAAGGCCCAATTTATAGAGAAGACACAGCAGTTTTTGTCAGTCAGTCTGGTGAAACAGCAGATACCTTGAATGCACTGGAATATGCTCTCCAGAATGGTGCATTATGTGTAGGAATTACTAATACTGTTGGCAGTGCAATTGCCAGAAATACACATTGTGGTGTCCATATAAATGCTGGTGCTGAGATAGGTGTGGCAAGCACCAAGGTGAGAGAGTACCTTTTGATGTTCTGTTACAGAAACGATCCTTTCTTCTTCATGGTTTTCTTGTCTTTTTTTCCATGAAATTGATTTACAAGTGCTTTTTGAGCAGGCATATACAAGTCAAATAGTTGTCATGGCCATGTTAGCTTTAGCAATTGGAGGGGACGCTATTTCTAATCAGGCAAGAAGAGAAGCAATAATTGATTGTCTTTTTGACCTTCCAAGTATGTGTCACTTCCTATCTCACCTTCACAATTTCTGAACTTCTGTTAGATGTGCCTTTTCTGTCTAAACTTATGTTGATGAATTGTTTGTATGAAACATTAAATCCCTTGTTAATATTTTGTAGACAAAGTTAGAGAGGTGCTGAAGCTTGACCAGGAAATGAAAGATCTTGCTCGGCTACTGATTGCAGAGCAGTCACTTCTCATGTTTGGCAGAGGATACAATTATGCTACAGCTTTGGAAGGTTCTTTAAAGGTAAAGGAAGTGGCATTGATGCACAGTGAAGGAATACTTGCTGGTGAAATGAAACATGGTCCTCTGGCTCTAGTGGATGAGAGTCTTCCCATTGTAGTGATTGCTACTCATGATGCTTGCTTCAGGTTAGCTTTTGTCGGACAGGTTTACTCGCATCTGTGAAATATCTGTTTGTTCTAAAGCTGAAGGTGTGTCAATGTTAACAGCAAGCAACAATCAGTTATTCAGCAACTCCATGCCCGAAAAGGACGCCTAATCGTCATGTGCTCAAGGGGGGATGCTGCCGCTGTCTCTCTTGGTGGAGCATGTAGAGTCATAGAAGTTCCTCAGGTGGAGGACTGTCTTCAGCCTGTGGTCAATATAGTTCCTTTGCAGGTACAGAGTACATCCAATAGTTTTTTATGCTTGCCAAAATGCTACATCTTTTTTTCTTATTCTGCTGAATGCGTTGTGACTTGCTGAAGATGAAGCGAAGATGTAGATGAGGTGGAACTGGATGGGAGCATCTACCTTTCTGTTTCCTTGATTTGTTTTGTGCTCTTAGTGTTTGTTTTTGCATTAAGAGTTCCAAAATTCTCTCTTTGATATGGCGTTTAGTTCTAAAAGAGAGTATGTTTTTAAGTCTCAACAAAAACAAAAGAAATCAATTTTATTGATTGTACCTCCTACATGCTGATGCTCACAATTTTGATAGCCATACCAACATTCTTAAGACCAAAGAGTCGGGCCAGAAAAGGAGAGAGAGGGGGGGGGGGGTGATCTGGTGACAGGGGAGCCGGCGACCGAAGCCCTAGTGAACAGAAGCCGTGTTCTTCATGTCTAAATCAGGACAGGGGGCCGCTGGCAATTTGAATTGAAAAAGAAATTGTTTTAATGCAATTTTTTTTTCTCTTTATCATTCAGGAAAGACGAAGAAAGTTTCAGGATGGCAAACATTCTCTAAAATTTCTCTTAGACTCAAACCCATAGCTGATGATAGAACTAGATTACCAATCCTTAACTTTTTGAGGAATCCTTCATCAGTGGTGGTTGTGAATGACTGATTTATTTGTTTTTTTCAATCTTTTCGACCTTAGTTCCATAGGAGCAAGTCAAAATTTTGCTGTTTTTATTTGTTTATATATTCGTTGCTTATAGAGTATTTTCAGATACCTGTTTTTCCTTTCAAATAGCCGGTTTTAGTAGATTTTGCTAATTCGTCTGACATGAGATAGTTTTTAACATTTGGGGTGCAGTTGTTGGCATATCATCTCACGGTTCTAAGAGGATACAATGTCGACCAGCCCAGGAACCTCGCAAAGAGCGTGACAACAGAGTAGAAGCCCACTAATAGATTTCTTCTGATTATGTTTACCCAGCAATGAAATGGATAATGTCATGAGAATGTAAAGCATCTTTCCGAACAAAATATCCATTATGTTGATCATTTGTACTTTATTGAATGGCAGCCCCTGCAAGATCTTTATTTATGATCAATTAGGAAAAATTGTCGCAACCCACTTTTTGTGTGTTCCCGGCTCGTTATGCAGTTACTAGTCAATTTGCCTCGAAGTGTCGAACTCATGGTACATGAACATTGTTTCATGATGGACATGACTACGACAACTACAACTTAGTGTCATTTGGGATGCTACGCAGCTTAAGAGTAATATGTTGTTCATTATTGCCTCCATCTTAATGGTCACGAAAAAGTTCTATTGCTGAAGTATTAGTTATCTTATTTAGCATTTAGTGGGGAATTCCATTTTTCTTTTTATGATGGACTTTGATTAAAGTATCTTTTGCTGCATCATGAGATGTAAAAGGAGTCTGGTGGAGGTTGGAAGAGGAAGATTGTATCCTTCTTCGGGAAAATAGGATCGATCGAGTATCTGAGATGTGATTTGCTTCTTTAGCTATGACCAGTTTTTGGCATTACGTATGTCTCACGAGTGGTGATTGTCACGTCGATTGTCCAACTGTTAGTTAACTCCCGCTTTGTACATTTCTTGGGAAATAGTCCGAGGTAAATTGTATTGCGTTTTGATTGTCTTTTTAAGTGTGGTATTTAAACTCCTGATATGGTCCAATTTGTTGACTCACAGAGGCCTGTGTATCCAAATGGAAAGAATTTCAATATCAACTTGCTCTAGACCAGTTCATTTTATCAATTAATCATACGTGGAACATATAATGTGACTCTTGCTAGATACCAACAAAAGGAAAATCATAAGCTCCTATCGTCCCTGTTATTCAATGCGACTCTCGCTAGACACCAACAAAAGCAAAACCATAAGCTCCCACTGTCACTGCTAATGGTTGTCGAACGCAATGTTGTTATTTTTCTTCCCTACTCCTGTGACGTTTTCGGGGGCTGTGCTTGGGGTGGGCACCCTCTAGGACATCTGGGGCCATGCCAACCTGGACCGATTCCTGATTCCGGCACGAAGCGCACGCATCCATGACTGTACAAGGCAAGAGCGGTGGGGCCACCAGTCGGCGAGGACGGAATAAATAGATAGTCTTGTGGTGAACCCTTACGTAAAGGTTTCGAGCGAGACGGCAGAAGAGGACCAGGGCGGGCAACACAAATGACAAGAGATAGGGTAATGATTGAAAGGGGTCCGGGACCAACAGCGATGCGAGGGAGGCCACTGAGAGGATGGCAGCGAGCATCATGAGAATGTGAAACACTCGAGCGCAGCAAGCGGAAGCCAACGACAGGTGAGCGACGAGTGCCAATATGCAGTAGAACAGAAGACAGAAGACCGCTAGGGAGGTGGCAAAAGGGTGGGTCTCAAATGGGGACTCGGGTTTCCCTTGGAACTTTACCTCCATGAAGTCGACCAGCACGGAAACAAGGAAGGCGAGAACGGCGTGTGGGGAAGCGAAGGCAGGGGAGCCTCGGACGTTTGTGTCAGGATGTCCGCCGGTCGCCACTGGGGTCGGCTTCTTGAGGATCCGTAGTCCTATGTAGACCACGATGACGGAAGTAATAGAGAGAGATGGCTAGAGGGGGAGCAAAAATTTTGGTTTTTATAATTGAGTGTGAAAAGGAGAGGTAAGACGAAGTGAAATTCAAGGTTCTTTCGGCCGAAAGAAACAAAAGATCCAAGGTTTCTGAAGCTTCCCAACAGTTTCCAATCAATTCCCGATGAGCTCTCGCGCTTCCTTTTGCGGAAGACGACGTGGCAAAGCTCCACCGCCACATCAGTATAGTGCTAACCGCCCAGAGATTGACACGTGGAGCAACCTCAGAGGATGGGTCCCACATCAGTATACATTCTATTGATTACGTATACTTTATTAAATAGCAGCCCCTGCAAGATCTTTGTTTATAATCAATTAGTAAAAACTATCGAAACTCACCTTTTTGTACGTTCACAGCTCGTTATGCATTTACCTGTCAATCTACTTCGAAGTGTCGTACTCATGTACCTGAACATTGTTTCATGATTGACATAATGATGATGACTACAGCTTAGTTTCATCTGGGATGCTATACAACTTAGAGCAATATGTTGTTCATTTATTTAAAGGTCACAGAAATGTTCTATTGCTGAAAATATTAGTTATCATATTTAGCATTTAGTAGGGAACTTTTTTTTTTTTTTATGGACTTTGATTGATGTAAGGAGTCTGGAGGAGGTTGGAGGAGGAAGATTGTGTCCTTACTCGGGATAAAAAGAGCAGGCAGTATAAAAAGATGTGTGTCATTGAAAGTGCAAGACTTTGATAGAATCGATCTGAGTACTGGAGACAGGATTTGCTTCTTTCGCTGAGTTTGGTTTTTGACATTGAGCATGTCTCTGGAGTGGTGATTGTCTCGCTGGTTGTCAAACCATTAGTTAACTCCTGGTTCATGCCTTTCTTGGGAAAAAGTCCAAGACAACTTGTACCATGTTTTGATTTCTTTTTTTATTGTGATTTTTACTCCATGATATGGTCCAATTTGCAGACATGCGATGTATTCAAATGGAAAGAACTTCAATATCAACTTGCTACTAAGCGGTCCATTCTATCAATTAATCGTAAGTGGACAATCATTGGGACTCTCACTAGACACCAGCAAAAACAAAACCGTCAGTTCCTACTGTCGCTGTTATAGTTGTCGAACACAACGTCGTCATGTTTCTTCCCCAGTCGTATTTTCTTTTCAAGAGTGTGCTAGTGGTGGGCGTCCCGGAGGACATCTGTGGCCGTAGCAACACGGGCCCATCCCCAGTTAATTCTCAATTCTGGCACAGAGCGCGCATCCATGATGGTACGAGGCAAAAGTGGCGGGGCTCGTCCACCATGGAGTTGGCGAGAACGGAACACCGGCACAAACATGGATACGATCTTGTGTTGAACCCACACGTAAAGGTTTTGAGCGAGATGATGCAAGAGGACCATGGAAAGCAACACAAGTGACAAGAGATAGGGGAAACTGCGAAAAGGGCCTGGGAACAACAATGACGCGAGGGAAGCCACCAAGACCGAAGCGGCGAGCATCATGAGGATGGGAAACGCTTGGGCACAACAAGCAGGAGCCAACGACAGGTGAGCAACGATCGCCAATGAGCAATAGAACAGAAGACAGACGACGGCAAGAGAGGTGGCAAAAGTGTGGGTGTCGAATGGGGACGCGGTTTCCCCTTGGAATTTCACCTGGACAAGGTCGACCAGCAAGGTAACCAGAAAGACGAGAATGGCGTGGAGGGCAGTGAGGGCAGGGGAACCTCGGTCGTTTGTTTGGGGGCGATGGCCGATCGGCATTGGGGTAGGCTTCTGGAGGATCTTGTAGGCTTATGTAGAGGATGATTATTGGAATTATCTGAGAAAATGATGGCCTGAGCAGGAGCAGATCTCGCCGTTTTATAGTGGAAGAAATGGTCGGGTCGTCCATCGTGGCACATGTCGGTTTGGGAAGAAACTTCCCAGTGGTTTACATGAGACCGATTGTCGACATCGCCTTTGCTGACTTACGAGGTTTGCGAGCCACTCAGCGTGCGGCATCCCATTTGGGAGCGATTTAGCGAGCGAGTGAAAGCGTGCGATTTCCTTTTTGGGAGCGACTTCCCCTTAGCGAGCGATTTAGCGGGCTGACTTGCGCGCGACTTCCCCTTTGCGGGCGACTTTCTCCTAACGAGCGACTTAATGAGTCTCTTTGCGAGCGATTTAGCGTGCGACTTCGCCTCGGCACTTTCGCCTCGCCTTGCGATTACGTGTTTGAGGACGTGGCCACGCTCCAAGTCAGCATAATCCCTCTTCCCTCGGTGGGTGACACATGGAGCCACATCCCACAAGGACAGATCCGAAAATTGTCTCTAATAAGCTTAATACCGTAAAAAAAATAAAAAAAAAAAAAAACCTCCAATTTTAGGTTCACTCTTAATTCTATTCTACAATTTTTTTTGTTCCATAAAAAACTCCAACTTTAGGTTCACTACCAATTCTACCATAAACTTCTTTTTTTTGTCATATAAGGTTCATTTGTTTCGTGAAAAATGTACCATTTCTAAAAAATATTATCTACAAAGTCATTTTATAGGAAAATGACTATTTTCTGTGTTTGGCTGAAACTAGAAAAAAAAAAAAAAAATCTGATGGGAAAAATAATCAATAAAATAGTTTTTTTAGGGTATTTCATGAAACCCCAAATTGTTATATTTATGATAGATTTATCCCAAACTAATTTTTGGATTATCAAAAACTCCAAACTAGTATACTCGTGATAAATTTTATCAAAAACCTCAGAATGGCACATTTATAATAAGTTTATTATTCGTTAGTTTCCATTAAATTGAATTAATATTACGAAAATCTCCAAACTAGTACACTTGTCACAAACATATGGTAAAATCGTAAACTGGTATACCTGTCAACTATCACATATTATCAAACTCAATAATTTGATGATAAAATTTAACAGAAATTAACGGAAAGTAAATTTATTATAGGTGTACCAATTTATAGCTTTTTCTACTCAAAAAATTAATTTGGGATAAATTTGCCACATGTGTACCAATTTAGGTTTTTTTTTTTTGTGGTATTAACCTTTTTCCTAATTATTTTTTAGTTTCTTCTTTTTTTCTTCTTCCTTGGAGGTTGCCACCCACAGCAACAGGGTCGATGACAAGCCACAAGCAAGCTCAAGGCTCGCGCCCTAGCATTGAATGTCCATGCATAGCCTTTGTGGACTTGACCCTAGGGGTTGGGACTGCAGCTCGAGCATTGGTGACTCAAGTACGGCCTTTATAGACCTAAACTCGGGTGCTAGAGCATCAGGTATAGGCACAAGGGGTTCGGTCCCAGCCGCCCGAGACCTAATCCCGAACGTCGGGACTCGAGAATCAATATTGTGGTTTATGTGCTTAAGCGTATAGTTTTAGGTCGAAGCGTCGATACTGAACTATATTTTGAAAAATATTTTCTTTCAAAGAGAATATTATTTTCTTGAATTTAAGCTTTAGTAGGAAAACATTTTTCGTTGATGCATTGTTGACACCTAAATTTTGGTACCCAATTATTTATTTATTGCATAAAAATTAGGGATTAATTTTTAACCCCTAAAAAAAATATTATAATTCAATTGCATAGCATATAATTTTAGATGCATTTGTTTTTAATTTACATATTTTGCATTTTATTTTTAGGACTAGTGGTGGATGGGTTCAAATTAATATTTCGAGCTCTAGCTTGGCGGGCCGAGCTAGGCCCACAAAGGAACGAATTAACCAAAGCCCGTTGTTTGTTTTAAAAAATTATTTTGTGAAAAATTGAGATTTGATGCGATATTATGATAATTTTTGGAAATTAAGAAAATCGCATTATAATCTTATCTTTATCAATAGATGAGGAAATCGGGGGGAGAGTACTCATGAGATAAGGATTTTTGTGATCAAGAGGTTATAAGCAATATTCGTGAGATGAAATATTAACAAAAAAAGATCACGTTTTGTTTGGCCTATAAAAGGGTGCGTACGGAGTTCAATGGAGGGGGGGGAGCTTCTTCGGTTTGGAGGAAATCAAAACCCAAAAGGGTAAAATTTTTCTCGTTGAAGAAAAAGCCAAAAGGTTTGTTTCGCCCTTTTTGCTGAAGGGAGGACAAAAGCTACAGTGAGGAGACAGCACAAGGATGTGCAGCAGCAAAGCATCAAAGGGAAGTTTATTGTTCATCTTCCCCGTTGGATTCCTCTCCGGCATCCGTTGCTTCAACCGCGCTCGCGCTGCGCGACGCCACCGAATAGCACGTTTCTCCATCTCACCGCACGAGCCCAACAGCACCTCAGATCCCGAGCGTCGCCCGTCGCCCAGCTGCCGGACCCGATTCCGCCTCCTGCGACGGCCAGCCCTGCTGCCGAGTCCTCCTCCTGCGCCACTCCGCCTCCGATCGACGCCTGTACTCGGAGTTTTCCGCCCCCAATCGTGACCCACCTGCAGTTGCACCACCGTTCGGAGCCTGACGACCGCGCCCACGCCTCCGCGCTCTGCCCAAAAGTCTCTGCTCTGCCTGTCCCATTCGCTGCAACCGACGCCGCCGCGCTCCTACACTCGTTGCTGCAACAACCCACGAGCACCACCAGCAGCCCGTCTGCCTTTGCTGACTGTCCGGCGCCGCTCGTGCACAGATCGCCTTCCGCCGGTCTCTGCCGCGCATTCGCCCAAGCCGGACTGCTGCCCTTCCAACTCGACGCCTCTGCCCGAGCCCGAGCGAGGCTGCCCGCTGCTGCTCCTCGCGACGCCACCGCTCGCCGCCGATCTGCCCGTTGCCGGTCTTTGCCGGAGCTCTGAACGCCGGTGACCCAACCCCCGGCGATCCACCGAAGCTGCTCAGCCGTGTGTGAAGAAAGCAAGAAAAGAAAAAAAGGAAAAATCAATTAGGTAGTTTTTATTTTTATTTATTTTGCTTATATTTTTTAGTCTAGGTTTTAAATTGTGATATTGGATGTTAATATTCATAAAATCTTATAGGCATTATCCATAAGGGTTTTCCCTAAGATTATTGTAATTATTAATTTGACCCGTAAGATGTCGGGTCATTTTTTAATTATATTAACTCTTGGGATTTGTTGATAGTATTTTAATTGTTGAATCAATATGATTATTAATTTGATCCGTAAGATTTCGGATCAGATTTTTAATTATTTTGAACCCTTTGTCGTGATGTTTAGGGTTAGATAATCGTTAATTAGACCTGTGAGACAACGGGTTCTTTTTTCGATTATGTTAATCCTTTATTTGTTGAAATAATATGGCATGAATTAGGATTCGGTTTGTTTTGGGGATATTTCTTGTTATCTTGCATATCTAGAATAGGGATTTTGTTTTTTAGAAAAAATATAAAAAAGTGCATTCTTTTAGGTTGTTAGTTTTTATTTGAAATGTTTAATTATGTTAGTTTTAATTTCGAAATTATGCATATTAGTTAGCATGTTTCATTTTAAATTAGGTTGTTTGTTTTGGGGATATTTCTTGTTATCTTGCATATCTAGAATAGGGATTTTGTTTCGAATTTAGAAAAAATATAAAAAAAGTGCATTCTTTTAGTTGTTAGTTTTTATTTGATGCATGTTTAATTACGTGTTAGTTTTAATTTCGAATTTCATAAAGAAAAACACAAAAAATCATTATGCATATTAGGTTAGAATTGCATGTTTCATTTTAAATTTAGATCATCTTTTTAGATAAATTGCATTTTAGATTAAGATAATGTCTTAGTTTAAGTTAGGATTTGATATGACTTAATCCTTAGTTTAAATTAGATAGAACCTTAATCTAGCTAGATCATTTTTGCATTTTTCTTGAATTTCGAATTTCATGGAAAATACAAAAAAAATTAGAATAAATTCATTTCATGCCTTAAGATAGATTGCATGCCTATTCATGTTATATAGTTTAGGTCATATTACCATGTCATATCATTTCATATTAAATTAGTAGCACGCATTGCATGATTCTCATTAAATAAAGTGAAAACCAAAATTGAGTTTGCATGATAGATTATTTAATTAAAATTTGCTTGTTAGATCATGAAGCTAAAATGCACGTTTCGATTTCAAGATAAAAGAAAACCCAAAAAATGCTTTGTGTGTTTATTTCTTTTAATAGAAGTCTTCTAATTGCTTAATAATGACTGAGCATCCGTGTTATCACCCTTTTGCATGATAGAGATTTAGGTTAAAATGAATCCAAGTTGCCTACAAAGACATTTTTTTCTGAAAAATTAAAAAAGAAATGGTACCGAAAGGGCATTAGAGAAATCTAGTGTAACCAAGTCCCCGTATCCATAATCTCTGGTTCGTAGGAGTAAAATAATCCTCCCATTATTTTACTTAGGTGTCTAATCGACCTACCATAAACCGATTAGTGGCGACTCCTAATTATTAATCATTCGCATGTTAGATAATTGAACCTTAAGTCGCGATTTGGTATGGGCTTGGGAGAGCCCGTGCTAAGCTTAAAAGACTTAGTAGTCCATTAACCTAGTTTTAGGTGGTGCACCCGAAAAATTAGGTCGCGACATGCATTTTCCTAAATGAACCAAATTATTGGAAAATGAGGAAAATGTTTTCTCGGAAAATGTTTTTAGCAAAATAAACGGACGCTTAAAAACTCTCAACTTTAGATCCACTCTCAATTTTCTCCTAAATTTTTTCGCCTTATAAATTT
This sequence comes from Eucalyptus tenuipes, assembly GCA_014182365.1. Taxonomy (NCBI): domain Eukaryota; kingdom Viridiplantae; phylum Streptophyta; class Magnoliopsida; order Myrtales; family Myrtaceae; genus Eucalyptus; species Eucalyptus tenuipes. The sequence continues at coordinate 12,020,019 of CM024544.1, read as the reverse complement.
GCCTCCATTAACCGTATGTCTCAATTTTTATTTTATTTTATTTTTACATCCCGAGTTAAGTGTCTTGAGCAAGAGAGTCTCGAGTGTGAGCTCTTTGATCTCAAGAGATCAAAGACTCTCAAGCATGCAAGATTAGAGATTGAGCCCAAAATTGAAGATCCCTTGCAAGATGGAAGGAAGACTCTTGAAAGTAAGAACAATTGAAGAAAGCAACCCTAAAGGTACATTTGTTTCTGGCAAAATTTCATGATAAAAGAGCACACTTTGTGGGAAATCATTTTTCGGGAAAGTAGATATTTCTTATTTGTTTGGTTATGTGTGACCCAACACATTTTTTGGTGTTGGGATCCTCATTTTAACAAAGATTTCAATCTCATGGAAAAAAATTCTACTTTATAAATAATTTTTATTTTATTTTATTTTTTCTTCCCCTTTGCTTGTTGCCGGGCTTCGGCGACGCTTGGTGCCAGAGCTTGACCATAGTCGATTAACGGCCATAGGTGCGGGTGCCTGTGGCCGAGTCACCAACCTTTGCCGTGGCTAGTAACTAGCCAAAGAAAAAGAAGGAAAATGAAAAAAATAAAATAAAATAATATTATAATATTCGAGATAAGCAATTCCAGAAAGTGTTTTCACCTCTTTTAATTTAGAAATTTACTCACTTTTTCACCTCTTGTAATTTAGAAATTTACTTTCTTAAATTTATGCATGAATGTTTTCATTGACCAAAAAGTATTTTCAGTTTACTAGTTATTTTCCGTGAGCCAAATGGGTGAAAGTCTGGAAAATCAATTCACGAAAAGCACTTTCCCCCCAAATAAATGCACCCTAATTGCTATAGTTTTTACCCAAACATTAGATCTAATTAAACACCATTTGGGTTGGTATGAAAATTCATCTAAAAAAGAAATATTTTCATATATGAAATTTGGGAAAAAAAACTATAGCAATAACGTGAAAAATGCCACATCACTAAGGGCAATTTTGGATGGAGAGTTAATGTTGGTAGATATGAGATTTAAGCAAGAGTTTATGATTTTTTATAAGATAGAAAAAAGGTTTATGATAGAATTATGACTGAATCTAAAGTTGATGGGGTTTTTCATGGAACAAAAAGAGTTTCAAGATCAAAAGTTGGAGGTTTTTTATGATCTCAAAAAAAGAAAAAGAAAAAAGAACTGAGATTAGAGCTAAAGTTTGAAGTTTTTATGACATTACACCCCCTTAATATTTCAAAATTTTGGGTTTCCCTCTTGTCAACAAGGAGACTCTTCTCTTCTTTTCCAAATTCGCTCTCACCTTTGCTCCCGATCCGCAACATTCTCAAGCGCATTGCCTCCACCTCCGCCTCCGCCTCCGCCTCCGCCTCCGCATCTGCATCCGCCGTCACATCCAAGAGCCCTGTCGGCGGTTGGAATACAATAGCACCAACTTTTGCACTGAAACTTGCACTAGTAAGTCTAAATTAAACGCCAAGTGTTTGCGCAATTACCTCTTTCCTTGTTTACATCTAGATATGGGGTTTTGTTATAGGGGTTTGGTGGGTGAAGTTTCTGGTGTTGAGCTAATTGGGAAAACTACATGAATGGACATCTTGGTTTTGATTTGATTTGCTATGCAGACCGACGATAAAGACCCCACATTTCAAGAGAAGTTTGTATCCACACTTGTCGAAGGGCTTAGGGAGTTGAATCTTGTGGTGTGGAATAGCAATATCCACACTTTCGAGGACTTCGTCGGCACCAGTAAGTAATTACTTCTTGCCTTGAACTCATTTTGCTAACAACACTATTGTTGACTTGTTTTGGATTTTGGTCCTTGAGTGGCTTGTGTTCTTATCTTAGTTGTGTTTTCCATGGTCTCAAAGGGTTTGGCTCCAATGAGGTACTTTCTCAGAGCTTCGATAATACGGCCTAGCCTCTTCAGGCTAAAAAATAGGCTGGTGTGATCCATTGAATCTCTTCCTCTTTTCTTATGCATGTATAATCATGTGTCAGGTTCAAAAGCAAAAAAAAAAAAAAAAAATGTCAAAATTTGGAGTAGATAAGGTGGACTTTGTGAAAGAATAGTGACATGGTTTCTCTAATTCATTAGGATTTCCAGCAATATAATGCAAGTTCTTGATAGTACTGTTCACACATTTTGTTTCATAGAACGATATAGGCAGCTTAGCCTCCCACGTTAGCCTCCTGCCTCACCTTGTGATCTAGCGATTGACGACGTGGCTGCACTCCACCACATCAACATAATCCCTCTCCACTCGATGAGTGACAATGGAGCCACGTCCCACCAGGACAAATCTGAAAATTCTCTATAATATTTCAAAATCTTGGGTCTCCCCCATGTCAATGAAGAAGACTCTCTCTCTTCGTCTTTTCAAAATTGACTTCTGTCTCGCCTTCGCTCCTAATCCACTGCATCCTCCGGTGCGTCGCTGCAGCATAATAAATAGACAGATTCATTCAACTATTGAAGTGTATTAAGCCACATCAAAATTCTGGCAACACTAAGTGGAAAGCTCCTGATTACAGCCAAAAGAGAATGCAATAATTCATTGCCTTTTTGACCTTTCAAGTATGTGTCACTTCCTATCTCACCTCAACAATTTCTGAACTTCGTCTAAACTTAAGTTGAGAAAATTTTTTGTATGAAGCATTAAATCCTTTGCTAATATCTGGTAGACAAAGTGAGAGAGGTGCTAAAGCTTGTGACCAGGAAATGGAAGATCTTGCTAAGCTATTGATTGCAGAGTAGTCACTTCTGATGTTTGGCAGAGGATACGACTATGCTACAGCTTTGGAAGGTTTTTTGACACAAATTGAAAGCTCTTTCTTTTGCGCCTTATTCTTGTATTATGATGGTTCTAAGTGCTGCATTTACCTTCTTATTGTGTGAATTGAATTTTACATACGACGTAGTGCATTTCTTTTTAGGGTGCCACAAGATGTTGTAGCGACTGGTGGGAAGTGCTATGTCTTGAAATGGGTTACAGGTGACTATTGCACTTCATTTAGAACTTTTAATGTCTGAATTTTTTTTATTAACCTGTTATTATTTGGAAAGGCAGTGGGATTGGCTTTCTTATCAGTTTTAAGGCCTTCAATAAGCCATATTGAATTTCCTAACCTGTTGAAAGTAATTTTTTTATTTTATTTTTTATGTTATAGAAATTTGAGGTGACTTTAAATGTTAGTAATTATATGTTTCTAGAAACTGTGGGTGTCAAGTGTACAAAAGAAGCGACAGGTTTAATGTGGAAAGCCAAGAGCCAAATTAAAATTCCTTTGTCAAAAGGTAGGTGGAAACATGCGATGTTTGGGGAAATCGCTAATTCAGGTGAGGTGTAAACTGACCTAGCTGGAAGAATTGGTGTACGTGCCATTTTTAAACTAATATTCCATTTTCTTCACTGAAGATTCTTTTCAGGGTACATGTTGGTTCAATGAGATGTGCTATTTGCATTTATATGTTATTGTAGTCGAAAATTTTCTCCAATATCATAGTGACCAGGAATTAAGTCCGGCCTGTTTTCTCCTATAAGCTGGCTTAGTTTCATGGAGGCTGTCTTGATGGTAATGGTGGAGTTACCTTGTAGAGTTCTTGAATGAGAATATGCTTTTTCCCCCCTTTTTGTGGTTTACTAGAGGATGGGAGAACGAAACTCCTGAATTTTCAATTGGGCATTACTAGATGAATCTGTTTGCCGATAGCCATCTATGGCAATTGGATCTGGAAGCAGGTGGTTTATTTGCAAAATTAAAATTGAAGCTTGTCCATATTTTGGATAGCTACTTTAGGAGGTTCTTAGAAATGGTGCCAGATTATCAAATCAAAGAAGTCCATTCTATTAGTTAATCATATTTCGAATATACAATTCGGTTCTCCCTAAATACCAACAAAAGCAACACCATAAGCAACGCCTTGTATGAGTCACTGGTTGCTCAAAAGGACATCTTGATGCAATATGCATACTCCCCCTCAATTGGTTCTCTTCATAGCGATATGTGCAATATCAATCAATATCTTTTCTACAACCCACAATCAACACCCAAAAATCATTTCTTAAACAAGCTTTACAAACCGAATCACATAACCTTTCACAATTCCATTTATCAAATAAAATGCATTTCATAAAACATTTCGCAACCAATACAAATAGCTTTTAGCAATTCCCTTCGCAAAACACTTCGCAAAACACTTAACCAGAGCATTCATACATAGTCATTTCAAACTACTTCATAGACTTTGCAATGCTTTTCAATCGACTAAAAAGATAGTAAAAGTTCAATTTAATTTATGCAGGAACATGCTCTCAAAAACTCATACTATATTAAAACACTACCATTTTCAAGATATGAGTTTATAAATTTGTAGAAGAAATAGTACCATTAAATTTGGGAAAAGGCAAAAACCAACTTACAATGGTTACTCATACCAACGAACTTGAATTCTTATTAATTAATTGAAAAACAATATCAAAAATTGAATAATACATTGCTCTAACAAATGACTCGACTAATTACATTTATTCTATGATAAAACAACATCCATGCGCTAATGAATAAACTAGTCTATAGTAAACGAGATCCTAAGTGTAACAGGCATGTGAAACTTTAGAATTTCGTTTCAAACAAACCATACTTTGAAATTGAGTTTCGTTGAATCCCACAACTCTATAAAGCCCTAATCTACCATATTCATATATATCTACAGTTCAATAACTCCACAATAAATCCTCATAGTCCAAAATCGACATAACTCCCAATTTAAGACCCAATTTCAAAAATTACTCCCATTAAACAAATAATAAGCTTGAATACTTAACTGGCGTTACAATTCACAGTCAATTTGGCCGTTGAGTTGTCCAGATCGAGAACACGCGAAATTTTTCCCATTTTATCCTGTTTTTTTCTTTCTCGCGGACGAGCTTCCTCTCCTCTTCTTTTTCATGTTTAATCCGCCGCTTCGCTTCACGAGCAACCACCATCTAGAGATGTTATATGAAGATGAGCTGAGTCTTGGTTTATAGAAGACATGGGCTGGGCTTTGGACTTAACTAAAAAATATGATGGGCCTTAATACTACACGGACGACCCTTTCGATTCTTTCACCGGCGAGCAATTGTTTGAAAATTTGTCGCAGCGATTATCTAGGCCTATTGTTATAAAGAAACAAACATAATCGAATGAAGGATTCGTTAAGACAATAATTATTTTTTCATTTTCTATTATTAGCTCATCCTACCAACACATGCAACCTGCTTATCTATCACTAGGAGTGCCATTGATGTGGCTACTCAATAATATCACAAAATGACCGTTCACAACATAAGATGAATCAAAGGTTGTCATTAGAAACATATAGAGGAATGCCATTCGATATTCCCTTCTTTCATGATATAGGTCTACAACATCCTGATAAATAAAAAAATAGAAAAAAAAATCATTTGTTGGCATTGGTTATCTTCCTCTCAAGTGGGACATGCCTATAGATCATCATTAGTCGCCACATAGAGGTTTTTCATTCCTTGTTGAAGATTGAGATGCACTCTCGACAAGAATATCAAAGGGCTAGATGTTCATTTACCTTGACAAGTACATCTTTCTTGACGAGGCCGAAGTAATCAATTCGACAAAATCCAAGCTTGGTGCAGATTTTATATGCACATTTTAAGCAAGACAGCGAGTATTATAATATTACGCGGAATACCCCATCTTCTGTCCGTTCCGGTGGGGGCGATAGAAGCGGAAAGAAGCCCTGCTAAAGGCCCTTCCAACTAGTTGATCCTTCAGAATTATGGAAATGATTGCATCAAGCATCTCTGACAACTGATTAACTTGTATCTTTCATTTGTCAAGTACGCCCTGTTCCATTCAAATTTTATTGAAATCCTTGTCTTACTCCATTGTGTAATCCAGTACCATCCTCCAAATCAGTTTATTTTATGTTACAACATCAGAGAGAGCTCCTGCATGTCTTATTCATTACTAGACATTCTACTTTCCTTTTCAATGTGTACTGCGTCTCACTCACGTCAGTTTCTTTATGATGTCTCTCATGAATGCCTTAATCTTAAAGTTCCCGAAAAAGTTCTATTGCTAAAAATATTGGTTATCGTATTTAGCATTAGTAGGGAACTCTTATTTTTTTTTTTTTGCAATGGTGGACTTTGATTAATGTATCTTGTGCTGCATCATGAGATGTGAAAGTGTCACAAGACTAGGTGAGCGAAGAAGAAAGAACCGGGAAAGAGTCATAGGGAAGAATGTGCCTCACTTCATTGATTGTATTTTCTGTACAGAGATGTATATAATACAAAAGAAATAATAATAAAAGCAAGTTTACATTTTCGTATATTCTGTGATCTTTCTAATCCTAAGATAGACACAAACATATCAATTACAAATCATCCCGATCTTACAAATCGTATCTTCCAACACTTCCCCTCAAGCTGGTGGCTTGTATATGTCCAAGACGCCCAGCTTGCTTAGAAGATATGCGTGTTGTCTCTGACATAAAGGTTTAGTGAACATGTCCGCTAGTTGCTCCGTGGTTCTGATCCCTCTTGTCTGGATAACTCCTTCTTGAATCTTCTCTCTAGTGAAATGACAATCGACCTCTATGTGTTTTGTCCTCTCATGAACTATAGGATTTGTTGCAAGCTTGAGTGCTGAATCATTGTCACAGAAGAGTGTAGTAGGTCCCTTAATTTGTGCTCCGAGATCCATAAGCAAACCTCTTAACCAAACTATTTCACAAACAGTTTTGGCCATAGATCGATACTTGACTTCAGCTGAAGATAAGGACACAGTGGTTTGTTTCTTCGTCTTCCATGAAAGTAATGATTCCCCAAATTTGATACAGAGCCTAGTAATAGATCTTCTGCTCATAGGGCATGTAGCATAATCCTCATCACAATAGGCTGTCATTTCCATGTTGCATTTCCTAGAAAGAAGTATTCCCAACCCTAGGCATGTCTTCAAATATCTCACAATTTTCAAAGCTGCATTCATGTGAGATTGTTTTGGGTTGTGCATGAATTAGCTAAGAGTCTGTACTACATAGCAGATGTCCGGTCTTGTCATGGTAAGATAGATAAGTTTCCCTACGAGTCTCTGATATCCTGATGGATCTTTCAATATTGGATCATCAGAAAAAGATACTCCAGCATCATAGTCAACAGAAGTTAGCTTGGCATTTTGCTCGATGGGAATAATAGCAGGTTTGCAACCTGACAATCCTACTTCTGATATAATCTCCATTACAAATTTCCGTTGGCTGAGTGAGATTTCCTGATCTGAACGAGCTATCTCAATTATAAGAAAATACTTAGGTGAGCCTAAATCTTTGATATGGAAAGTGAAATGCAGATATTCTTTCAGTTTCTTGACAACAGAATCTTCATTGCCCATGATGAGTATGTCATCAACATAAATCATCAAATAAATAGATGACATACCTTTCCTCCAAGTGAACAAGGCATAGTCGTATTTAGATTGTTTGAATCCAACGGCCGTAAGAGCACTAGTAAATTTGGCATACCATTGACGAGAAGCTTGTTTCAACCCATACAAAGATTTGCGGAGACGACATACCTTAGACTCCCCCTGTCTCCGTAATCCTGGTGGAAGATCCATGTATATTTCTTCATCCAGATCGCCATGTAAGAAGGTGTTATGGACATCCATTTGATGCAATGGCCAGTCTCAAAAAGCAGCAACCGACAGGAAGGAACAAACGGTGATATCTTTGGCTACTGGAGAGAAGGTTTCGTGATAATCAAAACCTTCTCGTTGTGTGAATCCTTTGGCCACGAGTCGATCCTTATATCTCTCTATAGAACCATCTGCTCGATACTTAATCTTATATACCCACTTACACCCAATAGGTTTTCTATGAGTAGGTAATGGCACAATATCCCAAGTATGATTTTCAACTAGAGCTTGTAATTCTGCCTCCATAGCCTTTTGCCAACGTGGATCATGCATTGCTTCGTTATAACTAGGTGGTTCTTGCCCCTCAAAGATATGGTTCATGCAACATAAATGTTCTGACGATAGCCTATCAAATGAAATATAGGATGAGATAGGATATCGAGTACCTGGTGATCTTGATGAGGCACACACATAATCCTTCGTCCAAATGGGTGGACGACTAACTCGACCAAATCGCCGAGGTTCTTCATGCTGTATTAAGATCGAGTCTTCATTAGTACTTGATTCTGGAGGAGCTGTCAGATGAGAATCCCTTTCTTTGGGGGCCTCGTCAATTGAATGATCCATAGGAGTCTCAGTAGACATCGGGGATGGTGCAGCAGTTGATTATGAATTTCTTGGAGGAGGAATAATAATGTAAGATTCTCCAGAAGATGGCTCTTCCTCTGATAAGAAATGATTAGTACTTGGCCTTTCATTTCGAGATATATGAAGTGCATCTCTAAAAGGAAAAATATCTTCATGAAAAAACACATCTCTGCTCACAAAAAATTCCTTTGTGGATGGTTCATAAATGCGATATCCCTTCTTTAGATTTGGATAACCCATGAATATACACTGTCTTGCATGAGGTCCCATCTCATCCTTGTGCCCTACCGTGGTTACATAGCATAGGCATCCAAAAACTCTAAGATGACTTAGATCCGGTTTTCTTCCATACAATATTTCGAAAGGAGTTTTTCCTTTAAGAATGCGTGATGGCATACGATTGATCAGGTATGCTACTGTGACCACACAATCTCCCCAAAAAGTTTCAAGAATAGCAGCCTGAAATTTAAGAGCACGTGCTACTTCCAATAGGTGACGGTGCTTTCTTTCAACTACTCCATTTTGATGTGGTGTATATGTGCAAGAGCTTTCATGTAAAATTCCATTTAAGGAAAGAAAAGAAGCACATTCCCCATTAAAGAACTCTCTACCATTGTCAGTACGTATATGATAAATTGATTTCCCAAATTGATTTTTGGACAAAGTAAGGAAAATTCTCAAGTGAGAAAGAACCTGAGCTTTTGATTGCATGAGGAATATCCATGTCGCACGTGAAAAATCATCTACGATTGTGAGAAAAAAAGGGACCCATCATGACTCAAAGTGTGATAGGGTCCCCAGACATCAGCATGAATTAATGAGAAAATTTCATCAACTCGAGAAGTGCTATTTGGGAAAGGAGCACGTGTTTGTTTTGCTAATGGACAGATAGGACACTGAGGACAAGGAAACAAAGCAGTATGACCCAATCTTTGATGATAAAGAAGATTCTTATCATTGATAGTAGTATTACACAATGATTTATTGGATTCAATGGAAGGCAATTGAAAATTCATCCAGAAATATAGCCCTTGAAAGACTCTACCCAAGCCCATTAGTTTCTCAGTCGAAAGGGCCTGAAAGAAACATTTATCATAATTGAATAAGATACAACAGGAATTTTCTTCACAAGCTCGAGATACTGACATGAGATTGATCTGGAAATTAGGAATGTAAAGCACATTTCGAAGTGTGATGTGAGAACTAAGATTCACAGTGCCAATCATTTCAACTTGGATCATGTTTCCATTTGGGAGCTGTACTGATTTGGGAAAAGATAATTTTCTGATGGGAAGAAGTACACTATTGGTGCCATAAGTTGTGTACGGCGCTCACTTTGGTGCCAAAAGTTTTCGTCGGATCACTTAAGTGCCAAAAAATTTGAAAAACGCTCACTTTGGTGCCAACGCCGATTTGATCGGCCGGAAATCCGATGTGGCTTTTTTTTTATTAATTTCTTATGCTGATGTGGCTCGCCGGAGTTTCCATTGGATCACTTAGGCCTTCAAACGACGTCGTTTTAGCATCCTAACACCAAAACGACGCCGTTTGGTATCTCCCCCAATTCAAACCCTAAATCTCCGGCCAATTGCCATCCTCGGCGGCCGCGGCTCCGACCCCGATGATGGGCACTCGGCGGCCGCAGCTCCGACCCCGACCCCGACCTCGACCCCGACCATGACGATGGCCACTCAGCAGCCGCTGCTCCGACCCCGACCCCGACCCCGACCCTAACCTCGACGACGGCCACTCGGCGGCCAAGTCAAAGGCCATGATCTAGCCGGTGCTCGGGAGGCCGCCGACGAGTGCGCCGCCATTGATGTCTCCCTCTCCATCTCCGATCTCCCGATGAGTGCTTGGCTGAGCGAGCGACGGCGGCCCAAGACGGCGGAGGCCGAGCAACGACGGCCGAGTGAGCTAGGTCAGAAAAATCCCCAAATGAGTTAAAACGGCATCGTTTTTATGAGGCCATTCATGTAGGACAGCAAAACGACGGAAAATTAAATCTTTGTTAATGTGTTTAATTCAAAAGGCACTTTAAAATATAGTTTGCTAAACCACTTTTAGGCGTTCTTAAAGATCTGATATGAAGGTCTACCCTTACAGCTTATCACCTATGTGCAGCTTTCCGATTTCCTCAATTTGATGGGAATGCAAGAGATGCAACCATATATCTTACAACACTTAGCAACACCAAAGTAATTGCAATTATCTAAAATAAAAATACCAATAAAAAAACCTAAAAGATGTCCATCACCTACACACCAAAAAAATGCATATCACAAAAGAAAATGATTGTAATAGAGTTCCAGTGAGTTGGCTAACATTCCCTAATAGCAAGTTATAGCAGCAAAGCATTGTGGAAACCATTTAGAAGGTTCGGCTAGGGGAATTCCCAGAAGATGCCTGCATAACTCTAAGTTATTTTGTTTTTTTATTGGTATTACCTGATCCATCTCAACTTTGATGTCTGCAACAGAGAGCTGCACAGAGACAAGTTATATGGACCCTTCTCAAAGCATTACCTGCTCAACGGAAGAAGCTTGAGAAATAGACTTCAAATTTAGTATTTTGGATCAATAGAAAGTAGAATGCATTCAGTTTCTTGAACAAGAAAAGAATGATTAAGAGATAATACCTTTTCTTTGACATGAAAAGAATGAATTCTAGAGCGCAAAGATGACTTTATACTAGGTGGCAAACTCTGATACAAAGAATCTCTCAGACTGGACGGCGTAGAGCTGGATCAAGCTACCTAATTGGATCAAAATATGCTCTGTAAATAGACTTGATATGCGTTCTACACTTATCATAGTTCGTTTGATACTTTCATCTTTCTCAGCCAATACTCCAGATCAACGCAGTTTAAGGCAAACCTAGCAATTTTATGAACTTTTTTTCCAAAGACAATGAGATTATAGAGCTTGGGAGGCATGCTCCATTGACTCACGTATAAGCCATAAAAACTTGGCGGCAAGGGATTCTACATCTATGAAATGAAGTTCATCTACGTTTCACTTCAATAAATAGATAAGCACATTATAACAGAAGTTAAAACTCTACTGAGTAGAATCCGTAGAAAACCCTAATCGAGACACAGAGGACGTATCGGAGCCGCCAATAGGGCTTTGGCAGGCGATGGCGGGGCTCCGGAGGCGACGGCGTCAACGACGTCGGTGGCGTTGGCGTTCACAAGCAGGGGCGCTTCGTGGAGAAAAGAAAGAGAAAACAGTGCGGAGGTCGCAAGGATGGGGAAAAACCCGACGGCGGGTCGGGGAGGCGACGGCGGAGGCGCGTCGGTGTGGACGTCGGCGTTCTCTAGCGGATTCAGCGCTTTGCGGAGGGGAGAGAGAGCAGATTGATTCAGCGCTGAGGCGCAGCGGCTCAGGAGGCGATTGCAGAGGCGGAGGTGCATCGGCGTCGTGGTTCGCTGGCAAATTGCCTCAACACGGTGGCTCGGGAGGCAACGCGGAGGCAACCGACAGAGGCGCGTCGGCGTCATGGTTCACTAGCAGATTTAGCACTTCGCGGAGGAGAGAGAGAGCAGATTGCTTTAGTGCGGAGCGGAGGCGAGCCGTTGCGCGGCGGGCGGGGACGGCGGAGGGGGAGGCATCTTGGTTCGCTAGCGCTTTTAGAGAGTGGGGGAGCGGATTGATTAAGCGCGAGTGGGGGAGAGAGAGCGCGGAACCATTTTGAATGAAGGGAAATTTTTTTCGCTCCGTAACGGAACGGAGTTTAACGGGGAGAGGGGAGAGGGAAGAGGGGAGAGAGAGGGTTTGCGGGGAGAAAATTTTGGGTGGTCCGGGACCGCCACGTCGGCGTGGTCCCGACCACTCACGCGGCGCCACGTGTGAGGGAGGGGGACAAAGGACCAGAACCGGACCCACCACTCGACGCTCTCTCTCTCCTCTTTCTCTCTTTTGTCCCCCTCTCTCACACATGGCGCCGCGTGAGTGGTCCGGGACCACGCCGACGTGGCGGTCCCGGACCACCCAATACTTGCTCGGGTTTGCAGAGGAGAGAGGGCGCCAAGTCAAAGCAGCTGCAGTGGTGGGCCAGGCCTTTCGAAGAGAGAGACGGAGGAAAGAGAAGATAAAGAGGAGAGAGACGCGGCTTCAACCTGAGACGACGTGGATCCGCCGGCAACAGGTGTCACATGCTGAATCGTTCAGAGTAAAAATGACGTGGAGCTGTTATATTTTCTCAAGTTTTTCAACTTAAACCAATTACAATCTGACACACAGCCTCAATTTATTTAAACAAAATAAAAATTTCAGTCCACCTCACTTTTCTTCCGACCTACACTTTCTCCTCCGTCTCCGGCCATCTCGAGCCTAACCTCCCCATCTCCTCTCCGCCGCCGCCGATTGAGTTGCCAACTTCGAGTCCGAGGAGAGAACTGCCATGCGGAGTTGCAGATCTGCAAGTGGACCACCGTCGCTCGCGGCCGTGGATAAGCCGCTATCAGAGGAGAGAACTGCCACGCGGAGTTGCAGATCTGCAAGTGGACCACCGTCGCTCGCGGCCGTGTATGAGCCACTGTCAGTGGAGCCACGGTTGTGAATCTGGAAGTCGTTTCTAGGGGTGTGTTGGTGGTGGGCACCCTGTAGGACATTCGAGGCCGTGTCATCCTGGACCGACTCCCGATTCCGGCGCAAAGCGCATACATGCTCGACTGTACAATGAAGAGCAGCGGGGCTGCCGGTGGGGGAGGACGGAACCCGTGGACGAAAAAAGACAAGAGGACCGTGGAAAGCAACACTAATGAGAAGAGATAGGGGAAAGAGTGAAAGGGGCACCGGACCAACAACGACATAAAAGAAGCCACCGACAGCGAGGCGGCAAGCACCATGAGAATGGGGAACGCTCGGGCACAACAATCGGGAGCCAACGACAGGTGAGCAACGAGCGCCAATGCGCAGTAGAACAGAAGAGAGGAAACGGCGAGAGAGATGGCGAGAGGGTGGGTCTCGAATGGGGAGGCGGGTTTCCCTTGGAATTTCACCTGGACGAGGTTCACCAGCACGGGAACAAGAAGGGCGACAATGATGTGGAGGGCAGTGAGGCCAGGGGAACCTCGGTCGTTTGTTTGGGGAAGACGGCCAATTGGGGTAGCCATATTTAGAGGATGATCATCAAAACGAAAAGGGAAACGATGACTAGATTGGGAAGTTGGGAAGCCGCATTGGGGGCTCTCCCATATTTATAAGAGGGGCGGAGAGAGAGAGAGAAATGGGGGAGGGGGCGGGGAGCGCGAAGCTTCCTAGGGATAAAGAAAGTATGACTTATGTTCAACGGTGGCAAAAGCGATTTAAGGCGCACAACGTCAGCAGGTCCTTTCTATCCCACCAAACCGAAGATAAGGAAAGTATGATTTATGTTCCGCGGTGGCAAAAGCGATTTGAGGCGCACGACGTCAGCAGGTCCTTTCTACTCTCACCGGACCGATATGAAAATTCTGTCTTGACAGGCTGGCTCGTTTGGGAACTGTTTTCCCAAGGATCTTTGGGGGAGCTAAAGGCCTTTGGGCTAAATATTTAGTGTTTGGCAAGTTTTTTTTCACTTGCCTTTGCTAAAGGCAAACCTTCCTAAGGCTGAAAGCCCAAGGCAGGTTGGGGGTTGCCTTGGGCTTTTTTGGCATGTTGCCTTGGGGTTAATAAAATTTTTCTTTTGAAATTGTCCTCGTTAATTTTTCGTTTTTTCGGCTTTACCCCGACGATTGTTCATCATCTTCATCTTCTTCCCTTCTCTCTGCTGAACACGACCAGCATCTACGCGTGGTCGCCAGCGAAGTGTAGGTGGTCCGGCGAAGGAAGGTGGTTCGGCTAGGGTCCCACGACCCTTCAACGAGGGTCATCGTGCGGAGGACGCCAAGAAACTAGATCGCACGCAGATCCGGGTTGCGCGACCAGATTGCGGGCGCCGACAACCTCTCGTGGCGCGGTGGGCGCGCGCGGCGCGGCGAGGGTCGCGGAGGTTGCGGTGCCACTCGATCTGGTCACGACGACCCAAATCGCGACCAGATCAAGAGATCCGAGTCGCCGCGACCCTCACCACGCCATGTCCTCCACACGGTGACCCTAGCCAAACGCTACCCTTTGCTGCACCGCCTCCCCCTCGCCAAACCGCCTACCCTTCACCGATAACTGTTAGATCTTGGCCGACGGTAACCGGCGAAGCCCTTGGCCTGCCAACTCTCATTTTTTTCCTTTTTTTTTAATAACAAAAGTCTTTTGCAAATTTAATTTACCAAAACACTATTTTGCCCAAAGATACTTTACAATGGACTTTCACAAATACGATTTACCAAACACGTTTTGCATTTTGAAAAACTCCTTTAACTCAATGGCATTTACATTTTCTCAATGACTTTTCCCAAAAGTCTTCCCAAACGCACCCTTAATACCTTTAATTTTAAATTCTACTTTAAAAAATTTCTTGTCCTATAAAAAAAACCACCAATTTTAGATCGCATCTCAATTTTCCCTTAAACTTTTTTGTCACATCAATCTATCCCCATTAGCCTTTCGTCTAAAATTCTCGAGCAAACTGTTTGAGGGTCCCCAACTCAAGTGCCTCCAGCGTGAGTGTCTTGAACATGAGCTCTCCGACAACGAGAGATTGAAGACTCTCAAGCGAAAGATTGAAGACCGAGCCTAAAATCAAAGATTTCTTGTTAGATGGAAGGAAGACTCTTTTAAATGTATAAACAATTGAAGAAAATAGACCCAGTTTTTTTCTAATTTTTACCTAAATATCATATCCAATAAGATGTCGTTTAGGCTGATATGAAAATTTATCTCCAAAAAATATCTTTTTGGATGTGAAATTTTAGGAAAAAATTATAGCAAGCCATATCACGAAGGGTGATTGGACGGAGGATATGGGATTTAAGTAAGAGTTTTTGATTTTCTATGAGACAAAAAAAAAAATTAGGGTCAAACTAAGAATAAATCTAAATTTTGTGGTTTTTAATGAGATAAAAAATAATTTAAAGTAAAATTAGAATAAGATCAAAACTTGATGATATTTTATGAGATAAAAAAATTAGGCTAGAAATATCGTAGAATTGAAATTGAGGGTAAAGTTAAGATGTTTAACGGTATTAGACCCTCCGTCTCGTCATCAATGACAAGTATCTTTTCTCTTCTTTCCAAAATTCACTCTCTCTCGCCTTCGCTTCCAATCCACTGTTTTCTCCCTCGCATCGCTGCTGCCCCCGCCCATGCTATCGCCTCCAAGAGCCCCATCCATGGTTGGAATAAGGCAGCACAAAGTTTCGCGCCGGAACTTGCACCAATAGTTCTAAATTGCACGCCAAATGTTTTCGCAATTACCCTTTCCATGCTCAAGTCTGAATATGGGGCTTTGTTAGAATGATTTGATGGGTGAAGTTTCTGGTGTTGAGCTAATTAGGGAAAGCTGTGCGAATAGACATCTTAGTTTTGATTTGATTTGCTGTGTAGACCAATGATAAAAGAAAAGAAAAGAAAAATCCCACATTTCAAAAGAAGCTTGTGTCCACCCTCGTTGAAGGGCTTAGGGAGTTGAATCTTGTAGTGCGGAAGAGCAATATCCTCCATTTCGAGGACTTCATCGGCATTGTTGAGTAATTACTGGCTACCTTGAACCCATTTTGCTAACAACACTGCTGTTGACTTGTTTTGGATTTTGGTCCTTGACTGGTGGCTTGTGTTCTTATCTTAGTTGTGTTTTCCATGGTCTCAAAGGGATCGGCTCCATAAGGTTCTTTCTCAGAGCTTCGATAATACGGCCTAGCCTCTTAGACTGAAAAATGGCAGGTGCGATCCATGAATCTATTCTTCTTCTTTTTTATGCATGTAGATTTATATATCTGGTTCAAAAGCAAAATACAAAAAAAAAAAAAAAAAATGTTAAAAGTTGGAGTACATAGATGGCGTTTGTGAAAGAATTGTGGTGTGGTTTCTCTAATTCACTCGGGTTCCCAGCAATATAATCTGCGTTCTTGACGGTACTATGCACATGTTTTGTTTCATAGAACAATATAGGCAGCCGAGCACTTAGCCTCCCACGTTAGCCTCCCGCCTCACCTTGTGATCTCGTGATTGAGGATGTGGCCGCACTCCACCACATCAGCATAATTCCTTTCCACTCAGTGAGTGACACGTGGAGCCACGTCCCACCAGGAAAGATATGAAAATTCTCTATAATATTTCAAAATCTTGGTCTCCCTCTTGTCAATGAAGAAGACTCTCTCTCTCTTCGTCTTTTCAAAATTGGCTCCTCTCTCGCCTTCGCTTCCAATCCGCTGCATCCTCCGGTGCATCGCTGCAGCATAATAAATAGACAGATTCATTGAACTATTGAATTGCATTAAGCCACATCAAAATTCTGGCGACCCTGAGCGGAAAGCTTATGAGTACAACTAAAAGAGAATGCAATAATTCATCGGCTTTTTGACCTTTCAAGTATGTGTCACTCCCTATCTCACCTTAACAATTTATGAACTTCTAAGTTGTATCTGCCTTTTAGTCTAAACTTATGTTGAGAGAATTTTGTTTTTGTATGGAGCATTAAATCTTTGCTAATATCTTGTAGACAAAGTTAGAGGGGTGCTGAAGCTTGTGACCCGGAAATGGAAGATCTTGCTAAGCTACTGATTGCAAAGCAGTCACTTCTCATGTTTGGCAGAGGATACAACTATGCTACAGCTTTGGAAGGTTCTTGAATAGTAAAGGAAGTGGCATTGATGCACAGTGAAGGAATACTTGCTGGTGAAATGAAACATGGTCCTCTGGCTCTAGTGGATAAGAGTCTTCCCATTGCAGTGATTGCTACTCATGATGCTTGCTTCAGGTTAGCTTTTGTCGTGCAGGTTTAATCGCATCCGTGAAATCTTTGTTTGTTCTAAAGCTGAAGTTGTCAATGTTTACAGCAAGCAACAATCAGTTATTCAGCAACTCCATGCCCACAAAGGGTGCCTGATTGTCATGTGTTCGAGGGGGATGCTGCAGCTGTGTCTCTTGGTGGAGCATGTGGAGTCCTCAAAGTTCGTCAGGTGGAGGACTGTCTTCAGCCTGCAGTCAATATAGTTTGCAGGAACAGACTACTACCAACAGTTTTCTATGCTTGCCAAGATACAACATCTTTTTTCCTACTCTACTGAATGCGTTATAACTTGCGGAAGATGAACCTATGATGCAGATGAGGTGGAGCTCGATGGGAGCATCTCGCTTTCTGTTTCCTTGATTTGTTTTATGCTCTCGGTGTTTGTTTTTGCATTAAGAGTTCCAAAATTCTCTCTATGATTTGGCGTTTAGTTCTAAAAGAGAGTATTTTCTCAAGTCTCAACAAAAACAAAAGAAATCAATTTTATCGATTGAGCCGTAACATTTTGCTGTTTTTATTTATTTGTTTATTCATTGCTTATGGAGTATTTTCACATTCCCGTTCTTCCTTTTAAATAGCCTATTTCATTTTAGTAGATTTTGCTAATTTGTTAGACATGAGATAACTTTTAACACTCGGGGGGGTGCAGTTGTCGACATATCATCTCATGGTTCTAAAGAGGATACGATGTCGACTAGCCCAGGAACCTCACAAAGACTATGACGATAGAGTAGAAGCCCACCAACAGATTTCTTCTGATTGTGTTAAATTGGCAGTGACATGGATTATGTCATGAGAATGTAAAGTATATTTCTGACATAAAGTATGCATTCTGCTAATCACTTGTACTTTATTGAATGGCAGCCCCTGCAAGATCTTTCTTTATGATCAATTAGGAAAAACTGTTGTAACCCACAATTTTTGCGAGTTTGTGGCTTGTTACACATTTACCTGTCAATTTGCCTCGTAGTGTCATACTCATGGTACCTGAACGTCGTTTCATGATTGACATAACAACGATGACTACAACTTAGTTTCACTAGGGATGCTATGCGAGTTAGAGCAATGCGTTGCTCATTAATGCCTTCATCTTAAAGGTCACGAAAAAGTTCTATTGCTAAAATATTAGTTATCCTTTTTAGCATTTAGTGGGAAACTCCATTTTTTATGGTGGACCTTTGATTGAAGTATCTTTTGCTGCATCACGAGATGTAAAAGGAGTCATGTAAAGGTTGGAAGAGGAAGATTATATCCTTTTTGGGGAAAAAAGAGCAGGCGGTACAACAAAAATGGGTGTCATTAAAGGTACCAGTTTTTAATGGAATCGATCAACTATCTTAGACTTGCTTCTTTTGTGGAGATTAGTTTTTTGGCGTTTTGCAATCTCTCAAGTGGTGATTGTTGCGTTGGTTGTCAAATCGCCAGTTAACTCCCAGTTCATACCTTTCTTGGGAAATAATCCGAGGTAAATTGTACCGTGGTCTAATTTCCTTTTTCATTATGATATTGTAAGGAGAGGCCTCGTGAATTCAAATGGAAAGAAATTCAATGTCAACTTGCTGCGAAACTAGTCCATTCTCTCAATTAGTCATATAGGTAAAATACAATGCGAATCTCAGAATATACCAACAGAAACAAGACCCAAAGTTCCTACTGTCGCTGTTATTGGTTGTCCAAGGCAACGTTGTCATGTTTCTTCCCTAGTCGTGTTATCTTTTGCAGGGTTGTGCTAGTTGTGGGCGTCCCTAGGGACATCTGCGGCCGTGTCAAGACGGCCCAATCCCCAAGCAATTCCCAATTCCGGCGCAAAGCACGCATCCATGACGGTAACGGGCAAAGGTGGCAGGGCTCTTCTACCATGTAGGCAGCAAGAACGGCACACAGCGACAAGCATAGATACAAGCTTGTGTCGAACCCACATAAGAAGGTTTCGAGCGAGACGACACAAGAGGACCATGGAAGGCAACACAAATAACAAGAGATAGGGAAAACAGCGAAAGGGGCCCGGGACCAACAAAGCTGCAAGGGAAGCCACCAAGAGCAAAGCTGCGAGCATCGAGAGGATGGGAGACGCTCGGGCATCGTGAGCCAACCACAGAAGAGTAACGAGTGCCAATGCGCCCTACAACACGTCACAGAAGACGGCAAGGAAGATGTGGAAAGGGTGGGCGTCGAATGGGGTTGCGGATTGCCCTTGGTGTTTCAGCTGGAGGAGGTTGAGCAGCGCGGAAACAGGAAAGGCGAGGATGGCGTGGAGGGTAGTGAACGCAGGAGAACCTCGGACGTTTGCGAGGGGACAACGGCGGACCAGCATGGGGGTCGGCTCCTATAATCCCCAAGTCCTTTGTCGAAGATGATTATCGACACGATCGGAGAGAGATGGTAGAGTAGGAGCAGATCTTGAGGGGTTTTTTTATTGTTGAAAAAGAGGTCGGGTGGTCCTACCGCACAGGCGGATCTGAGAAGCTTCCCAGCAGTTTACCACGACATTGGTCATCGTCCTTCACCTTGCGTCTTCCCATGCTTTTACATTTGGTCGAAGACTTCTCATTTGCGAGCGACTCACTTTTGCGACTTTGCCTTGGCATTTACGGGGGAATATATTGGCTGAGCGATGACGTGCGAGGTCGGTCTCATGCAATATTTTCTTATATTTTCTTAACTCGCCTTATTGAGGACGGGGCCATTTAGAAAGTCATTTCCCCGGAAAGTGACTTTATTTTTCTGTATTTGATAAAAACTGGAAAAAAAAAAATCTGAAAAGTATTTTCTATCGATTGATAAAAAAATCTAACGGTGAAATGTATTATGTTATGAGAATGTAAAGCATCTTTCTAATACAAAGTATACATTCTGTTGATCACTTGTACTTTATTGAATGTTAGCCTCTACAAGATCTTTGTTTATGATCAATTAGAGAAAACTGTCGTAATCCACATTTTTTGCGCATTCGTGGCTTGTTATCAATCTGCCTCAAAGTGTTGCACTCATGGTACTTGAACATGGTGTCTTGGTTGACATAACAAACAACAACGACTATAACTTAGTTTCATCTGGGATGCTATGCAATTTAGAGCAATATGTTGTTTTGTTAATACCTTCATCTAAAAGGTCACAAAAAGTTCTGTTGCTAAAAATGTTAGTAATTGTATTCAGCATTTAGTAGGGAATTCCATTTTTTTTTATAGAGGACTTTGATTGATGTATCTTGGGCTGCATCATGAGATGTAAAAGGAGTCTGGTGGAGGTTGGAAGAGGAAGATTGTATCCTTATTCAAGAAGAAGTGCAGGCAATATAACAAAAAATGAGTGTTATTAAAAGTGCAAGATTGATAAAATCAATCGAGTATCTGAGACATGATTTGCTTTTTTCACTGAGATCGGTTTTTGCCATTAAAGATGCCTCTCGAGTGTTGACTGCCGCGTCAGTCATCAACTCTTGGTTCATACCTTTCTTGGGAAAAAGTCCAAGGCAACATGTGCCGTGTTCTAATTTCCTTTTTCAGTGGGATATTTACTCCATGATGTGGTCCAATTTGCAGACACGCAGAGTATTCAATTGGAAAGAATTTCGAAGTCAAGTTTCTCCAAAGCTGTCCATTATTTTAACAATTGATCATTTTTCGAAAATACAATGCTACTCTACAGAAGCAAAACCACAAGCTCCTGCTGTCGCTGTTATTGGTTGTCAAGCACAACCTCGTCACGCTTCTTCACTAGTCGTGCTATCTTTTCCAGGGTTGTGCTAGTCGTGGGCACCCCCTAGCACAACTGTGGCCGTGTCAACACGGACCCATTCCCAATTCGGGCGTAGAGTGCACGTCCGTGTTGGCACGAGCCTACGAGGCAAAGGTGGCGAGGCTGCCCTCACACCATGTTGTCGGCAAGAACGGAACACGGGGACAAAAATAGATACAATCTTGCAGTGACCCACATGTAAAGATTTCGAGCGAGACGATGCAAGAGGACCACAGAAAACAACACAAATAACAAGAGATAGGGAAACAGTGAAAGGGGCAAGTTTGTGATTTTTTATGAGAAAAAAATTTGGGTCAAATTAGTACTTGGTCTAAAGTTGATGATTTTTATAAGACAAAAAACAGTTCAAAGTAGAATTAGAACAAGATCAAATGTTGAAGATTTTTTACGAGGCAAATAAAAATAACACAGAAATATTGTAGAATTGGAATTCGAGGTAAAGTTTAA
This sequence comes from Eucalyptus tenuipes, assembly GCA_014182365.1. NCBI lineage: Eukaryota > Viridiplantae > Streptophyta > Magnoliopsida > Myrtales > Myrtaceae > Eucalyptus > Eucalyptus tenuipes. The sequence goes on along the minus strand of CM024544.1, from coordinate 11,998,639 downwards.
ATTTTAAATGGCATTAGACCCTCCTCATATTCCAAAATTTTGGGTCTCCATCTTGTCATCGAAGAGGACTCTCTCTCTTCTCCTTTTCAAAATTCTCTCTTTGGCCTTCGCTCCCAGTCCGTTGCTTTCTCCAGCGCATTATTTCTACCTCCGCCTCCAGGAGCCCTATCCACTTTTAGAATATGGCAGCACCAAATTTCGCACCGGAACTTGCACTAGTAATTCTAAATTGCACGCCAAATATTTGCGCAATTACTTCTTTCCCTGTTCAGATCCGTATATGGGGTTTACAGGGATCTAATGGATGAAGTTTCTAGTGTTGAGCTAATTGGGAGAATTGTGCGAATGGACATCTTAGTTTAGGCGGGGATTTTATATTTATCATGAAAAAATAGAAAGGAAAAAAAGATGAAAAGAGAATGAGTTAAAGTAAATGAAAAGAATAAAAAAAAATTATGGGTAGGCGATTTTTATGGAAATGTGAATGTGTAAAAGGAAGAATCATTTTTTTCACAACCAAAACACAACAACAAGTATACTCTTCAATAAGAGGAACACGCTGCGCGTAGCGTGTATTTTCATCCTCTTTTGAAATATTTATAATAAAGATTGACCGTACATTCCACAATGAAGAAAATGAAATTTCAAATCTCTATGGTACCTTTCTAGATGGAAAAAATTGACTTAAAAAAGATTCTGATTTCATTCATTCTACTATGCCTAACCACATTTAGATAATTGCAATGAAATCACTACAAGATAGATTGATGTACTTTGCGATTGTAGGGGAGAATACTAAAGGTAATTATCTATATGAAACAAAAATAGTGGGAAAAAAAATGGGATTTTGCCTCATTTCTAATCTAAGGTGTCAGAGGAAAAAAACGATGGCGTAAAATAAAACGGAAAGGAATATGAAGACGACCTTGGACATTGAAGAACAAGCGCAGCACGGCTAACTGGTGAAAATCGATAGACGCTCATTCACCTTTTGGGCTAGCAAATGTTAAAGATCGGAAGAATAAATTGGGCCTTAAAGAAGGGCCAAGGCCCACGAAAAACTCTAGAACGACCGTCACTACAAAATGGAGAAGGCCTTTTTTTCCTTCTTTTTCTTTTTTTCTGGGTAAATAGTTTTGATCCTCTTCTCCTTCAAACTTCAAATCAAAAGATGTCCCCCCCATTGGCGAGTGACTTGCGCTAGTAATTCTAAATTGCGCGCCAAACCATCCATTGAATCTATTTCTCTTTTTTTCTGCATACAAAATCGTGTGTCTGGTTAAATGCAAAATAAAAGCATAAAATGACCTTTATATAAGAATTGTGAAGAAGAAGAAGAAGAATCCTTCGAGGAAGAAGAAGAAGAAGAAGAGCGGGTCAAAGGTCAGAAGTGATCTCCATCTCTAGCTACTACTCTCTCTCTCTCTTTTCTCTCCCCGTCTCCATCTCCCTCTCGCGGATTTTTTTGGTCGAAGCTCCGCAGCCATGAATGAGGAGGCGGACGCGGGCGCAAAAGGCGAAGGGGGAAGAAGGGGAGAAATGTGCGGCATATTCGCCTGCACGAACTACAATGTGAAGAGCGAGAGGAGCCACATCCTCCAGGTTCTCTTCACGGCCTCCGTCGCCTCACTGGAATATGCTCTCCTGAATGGTGCATTATGTGTAGGAATTATTAATACTTTGTTGGCACTTTGCAATTGCCAGAAATACACATTGTGGTGGCCATGGCGGCCATCGCCAGGAGGAGGCGAGAGCTTCGCGGCCCTCGCCGGCCACCGTTGGAAAAGAAAAGGAAAAAGGTAAAAAAAAAATTAATAAAAAATTAATAAAAAATTCCAAAAAATCATGAAGAAATCATAAAAAATCATAAAAATTGCCACGTCAGCATCCGGCCACCGGCTGGTGGTGGCCGACGTCAGCGCCGGCCGGCCAAAGTTGGATGACATTTATAAGATAAAAAGATTTAGGTTAGAATTGAGAGTAGATCTTAAGGTCTTTTAGGTATTAATCCTACCGGAGAGAATTTTAGGACCACCGATGAGGTGAGGCACCTCGTGTCTCCCCCTCGTGACGCGTGGGGGTGGAAGCGCCTTCGATTGCGGGATCACAGGTCCCAAGGCGCTTGAAAAGGGCTTTCCTTTCGTTTCCATTGGTGGGTCGGAAACAAGAAGGAACGCAAGGCAAAAAAATCAAGAAGCAACCCAGAAGCTGCCTGTTAACTGGAGGGAACCCCGGACTTTACCAACATAGCCTCTTCGTTAATCGTACTGAGTACTGACTAATCGGACACAGTTTATACGGGGCAAAATAGTAACTTCGTGATCCCCGTCCTGTAGCTGCCCAGAATATATATATATATATATACACGCTCCCACTCTAGCCATTCTCCCCTCATCTTTTCGATAATCATTCTCTACACAGGACTACCGATCCTCAAGAAGCTGATCCTAATGCCGCCTGACCGTCGTCTCGACACAAATGCTGGCTTCGCTTCCTTCCACGCCATCCTCGCCTTCCTTGTTTCCGTGCTAGTCAACTTCGTCGAGGTCAAATTCCAAGGGAAACCCCAGTCCCCATTCGAGACCCACCCTTTTGCCACCTCTCTTGCCGTCTTCTGTCTTCTCTTTTACTGCACACTGGTGCTCGTCACTCATCTGTCGTTGGATCCGGCTAGCGGTGCCCGACCGTTCCACATCCTCATGATGCTCGCCGCCACGCTCTCGGTGGCGTCCCTCGCATCGTTGTTGGTCCCGGGCCCCTTTCAATCGTTACCCCAATTCTTGTCATTCGCGTTGCTTCCCGTGGTCCTCTTGCTTTGTCTTGCTCGAAACCTTTACCACAGGACTGGATCTATTTTTGTTCAGGTTTTCCGTCCTCGCCGACTAGCAGCCCCGCCGCTCTTGCCTCGCACGGTCATTCATGCCCCGCCGCTCTTGCCTCCCACGGTCATGGATGCGCTCCTACTAGCAGCCCCGCTGTTCTTGCCTCGCCCTCGCCCTCGCCCTCGCCCGGTCATGTATGAGCTCAGAGTAGCAGCCCCGCCGTTCTTGCCTCGCACGGTCATGGATGCGCGCCGACTAGCAGCCCCACCGCTCTTGCCGCTCTTGCCTCGCACGGTCATGGATGCTCGCGCTCGTGCCGAAATTGGGAATCGGTCCAAGTTGACCCATCCCCAGATTTCCTACGGGGTGCCAACCCTAGGACGCCCCTGGAAAGTGAAAATCTAGAACAAAAATAACATCGCGTTGCACAACCGTTAACAACGCCAGAAGCAGCTTAGAGTTTTGCTTTTGTTGGTATGTGGTTTTGCTTTTGTTGGAATCTAGTGAGAGTCGAATCGTATCTTCCACGTACGATGAATTGATAGAGTAAGAGTTGAATTGTATCGTACGAATGGACTGCTCGCAGAGCAAGTAGACATCGAAATTCTTTCCATATGAATACATGAGAGCTCTGCATGTCTACACATTGAACCACATCATGATGGTAAATATCACGCTAAAAAAGGAAACTAGAACATGGTACAAATTGCCTTGATGACCGATGTGACAATCAGCACTCGAGAGACATGCTTAACGCCAAAAACCAATCTTAGCAAAAGAAGCAAATCCTGTCTCAAATACTTGATCAATTCCATCAATCTTATACCTTTGATAACACATTTTTTGTCATACCGCTTGCTTTCTTTTCTCGAATGAGGATACAATCTTCCTCTCCCAACCTCCACTTGAAACAATGTTTAGGTACCATGAGCACCAAACTCAGAGGCGGATTAACATATAATTGCATAAGAAGACGCGAATGCGCAAAAAGGTGAGTTACGACAGTTTTCCTAATTGATCATAAATAAAGATCTTACAAGGACTACCATTCCAAAAAGTACAAGTGATATTCTGTGTCATAAGAAGCTTTGCATTCTTGTGACATAATCCATTTCGCTGCTGGGTAAACACAATCAGAAGAAATCTATTAGTAGGCTTCTACTCTGTCATCACAATCGTCACTCTTTGCGAGGTTCCTCGGCTGGTCGACATTGTATCTTCTTAGGACCGTGAGATGATAAGCCAACAACTGCGCCCCAAATGTCAAAAGATTATCTCATGTCCGACGAATTAGAAAAGTCTGTTTGAACAAAACAAGCAATTTGAAAGGAATAACAAGAATGTGAAAATACTCTATAGGCAATGAATAAATAAACAACTCATGAAAGGAATAACAAGAATGTGAAAATACTCTATAGGCAATGAATAAATAAACAACTCTTAATGCAAAAACAATAAAGCTACATGCTCCCATCCAGCTCCACCTATCTACATCATCGCTTCATCTTCAGCAAATTATAACGCATTCAGTAGAGTAGGAAAAAAAGATGCTGCATCTTGGCAAGCATAGAAAACTATTGGAAGTACTCTGTACCTGCAAAGGAACCATATTGACTACAGGCTGAAGACAGTCCTCCACCTGAGGAACTTCACTGACTCTACATGCTCCACCAAGAGACACGGCTGCAGCATCCCCCCTCGGGCACATGACAATAAGGCGTCCTTTGCGGGCATGGAGTTGCTCAATAACTGATTGTTGCTTGCTGTTAACATTGACAACTTCACCTTTAGAACAAATATAGATTTCACGGATGCGAGTAAACCTGTATGACAAAAGCTAACCTGCAGCAAGCATTGTGAGTAGCAATCACTACAATGGGAAGACTCATCCACTAGAGCCAGAGGACCATGTTTCATCTCACCATCAAGTATTCCTTCACTGTGCATCAATGCCACTTCCTTTACTTTTAAAGAACCTTCCAAAGCTGTGGCATAATTGCATCCTCTGCCAAACATGAGAAGTGACTGCTCTGCAATCAGTAGCTTAGCAAGATATTTCATTTCCTGGTCAAGCTTCAGCACCTCTCTAACTTTGTCTACAAGGTATTAACAATGGATTTAATGTTTCATACAAAAAATTTATCAACATGAGTTTAGAAAGAAAAGGCACATCCAACAGAAGTTCAGAAATTGTGAAGGCGAGATAAGAATTGACACATACTTGGAAGGTCAAAAAGACAATCAATTATTGCTTCTCTTCTCACTTCATTCGAAATAGCATCCCCTCCAATTGCTAAAGCTAACATAGCCATAACAACTATTTGACTTGTATATGCCTGCTCAAAAAGCATATCTGCAAATCAATTTAATGAAAAAAAAAGACAAGAAAACCATGAAGAAGAGAGGACCGTTTCTGCAACAGAATGTCAAAAGGTACTCTCTCACCTTGGTGCTTGCCACACCTATCTCAGCACCAGCATTTATATGGACACCACAATGTGTATTTCTGGCAATTGCAGTGCCAACAGTATTAATAATTCCTACACATAATGCACCATTCCGGAGAGCATATTCCAGTGCATGTAAGTTATCTGCTGTTTCACCAGACTGACTGACAAATGCTGAATCCTTCGAGGAGGAAGAAGAAGAAGAAGAGCGGGTCAAAGGTCAGAAGTGATCTCCATCTCTGGCTACTTCTCTCTCTCTCTCTTTTCTCTCCCCGTCTCCATCTCCCTCTCGCGGATTTTTTGGTCGGAGCTCCGGCAGCCATGAATGAGGAGGCGGACGCGGGCGCGGAAGGCGAAGGGGGAAGAAGGGGAGAAATGTGCGGCATATTCGCCTGCCTGAACTACAATGTGAAGAGCGAGAGGAGCTACATCCTCCAGGTTCTCTTCACGGCCTCCGTCGCCTCAGTACCGCGGCTACCACTCCGCCGGCGTCTCCATCGACGCCTCCTCCGTCTCCCTTCCCACTCTTTGTCTTTCGCCAGGAAGGCAACATCGAGTCCCTCGTCAAATCCGTCTACCAAGGTATACCCTCCCCCCCCATTCTCCTTCTCGCGCTCGAATTTCCGCTTACCTCATGATCTGACGAAGCTTTCTGCTATATTATGCTTCTCGTTTGATTTGGAAATTGATTTCGGAACGATCGATTGCCCCGTTTAGTTCGTCTGCCCTGCTTGACATGATTCTTGTGGAAAAGGTCTCTCTTTTTCTTTTTCTTTTTTCTTTTTTCACTACTTTGTCGGATTAGTTATGGAAGTGTACTGTTATGCTTTGCCGATCATGGATGCTGCATATGATTTTCATGCGCACCTCGGATACAGCTCATCTCCTCGTTCAAGAAGCCTGCTATGCCGTTTGTCCTTTAGTCCCCTTATGCACTAATTTCGAGCAACCGTCCACATGGTCAGAATGCACTGCTGGAGTGCGTCTTTTGGACTGGAACAGAAAGACCCCTCTTTTTCATCATTCTGCTGTTTCTATTCAGAAAAGCTCGATAATCCAAAGGGCTGCCTTTTCTTCTTTGGCTCTCTGATTTTGGTGAAGTAACACGGTTACTTGGCTAAAATAAGGAAAAAGGAAATAAGAAGAGAAGGGTGGAAGCATCGTGACGATGAAATTGGCTTCAGTGGATTTTAATCGAGACCAACCTCATTCCTGATGGTCGTGGACATTATCTAAACTAGCCACAAGTTGTTTCAATATCTGAGTTTCTGGATAAAACCAGATATTCATTGGGGGGGCAAAAGTTTAACCTTATTGCTCATAGTCGCTGGACATAATTTAAACTCATTGAGGGGGTGAAAGTCCATCTTTTCTCCGAGATTCTCTTAGAAGTTAATTCAGCAAAAGTACAAGTTGAGAGTATTTTCATTTCAATCAGCATTAGGACTTCTTGTTGGAGATAGAGGAATGTTAAGCAGCGATCCACATGTTCACTGTCAAGTATAAATGCAGTTTTTGGATTCAAGGAAATATTATTACATAGACCATGTATATTCATCTTGATTCCATTTGTACGATTGAATCTATCGCGCCTCATTTGTAAATTCTAGGAGCCCCACCGGATTAAATGATGCAGTTTTTAATGGGTTCATGCATTACTCAACATCTTCGAACTAGGAATGTATTTTTGTGCAGGATTTTTCTCTTTTATTCTGTTAAACAAAACTTCTGTGTGGCTGTTCTACTTTGTTATATTTGTGTGATGGATTATTTCACATCTCCATATTTCAAGTCTGGCTCTCTAATTTCCTCAACCAAGTTCAAGGAACTCACTGTTAATTATATAATCATCAGAGGTTGATGCCACAGACTTGAATTTGGGGGAATTATTTCTTACTCATGCCGGAATAGCGCACACACGGTAGGTGACTCATGGAGAGCCTGCTTCTAGGAATAATCATCCTCAGAGCTCCGGTGCTGAAAATGAGTTTTTGGTTGTACACAATGGTGTCATCACTAATCATAAGGCTTAACTGGCAACTATTTGGACTATAGTATAGTTTTTATTTATATTCGGGTTGCAATTTGCTGTATAAATTATGCAAGCTTTCTTTCACCTTTGAGGTGAGTTAGCTTTCAAATTTTCATGTAGGCCGAAAGCACATCCTTGTCATTGATTATTGTAACATTATGACAATGTAATGCTTACATCTCCTGAGGTATTGCAGATCATACTGGGTGTTTGGATGATTTCATGCCATAAATATGTTTATGCATCTTAAAAATATTAAATCTAGACAGCTACTCCTTTCTTAGAATGCGAGTGAAGGAATAGCTGCTGACTAGAGGGAAAAGTTGATTCAATCAATGAAGTTTCATTTGATTGATCTAGTAAGGGGTGTTATGAGTAGGCCACATTAGTAATTGTTAATAATAAACTGAGGCGAAGGCATATCCTTCTGTCATATTATCATGGACCTTTCATCGAAGTTTTCATAAAGAACATGTAGCTTGAAGTGTGGATTATTAGCAGCAAATGTCCTATGTACCACAAGGAACCTTGCAACAGGTTATGGACCTCATCTTACCCCAATGAGAAGCATTTTTAGATATCAAGACACTTTCCTTATGAAACTATATGATATGCTCCTAATATATATGTTACTCTATAAGTGATGGGTCTGTAAAATGCTGTACAATCTCAATGGTAAACTAACAAAGAAATTTTGCCGGTATATTCTTCTGAGGTTCTTACCTTTTCGTTTACATTTGCAGGTCTTGAATTAAACACTAATTCGACATGGGTTCACATTTGAATCTGATACTGACACAGAAGTGATTCCTAAGCTTGCCGAGTACGTTTTTGATAAATCTAATGAAGATTCAGGTAATAGCTTATATGCAATGAAGATCATCTTTGCATTTTAATGAGCTTCTTACCGAGTTTGTATATGAATAATAGGAAACCTCAGTCAACACAATTTCATGAGACACTGAAATTAAAAAAGATGTCGAAGTTAATAATTTTAGTTTTTTGCTTAACAATCTTCCAATTCAAGCTATATGAATCTATGGATTTTAGATGAATCTTGTGGAACTATATGAAGTTGTCATGTTGGAAATCTGTTCAACTCTTTGTAAACACTAAAGAGCCATCTGATGGATAAAGCATCTCTGACATCTTTCGTTGAAAGTATCGTTTATGTATGTCAGGCCCATGTTGCGCCAGTACTTTTCCCAACAAGTGTAGGGGCTTCAAACATCCGTGAAATCTGTATTTGTTCTAAAGCTGAAGTTGTCAATGTTAACAGCAAGCAACAATCAGTTATTCAGCAACTCCATGCCCGCAAAGGACCCCTTATTGTCATGTGCTCAAGGGGGATGCTGCAGCCGTGTCTCTTGGTGGAGCATGTAGAGTCATTGAAGTTCCTCAGGTGGAGGACTGTCTTCAGCCTGTAGCCAATATAGTTCCTTTGCAGGTATAGAGTACTTCCAATAGTTTTTTATGCTTGCCGAGATGCAGCATCTTTTTTTCCTACTCTACCGAATGCGTTATAATTTACTGAAGATGAAGCTATGATGCAGATAGGTGGACCTGGATGGGAGCATGTAGCTTTCTGTTTCCTTGATTTGTTTTATGCTCTCGTTGTTTGTTATTGATTGAGCCTTAACATTTTGCTGTTTTTATTTGTTTATTTATTCATTGCTTATAGAGTATTTTCACATTCCTGATATTTCTTTCAAATAGCCTGTTTTGTTCTACTAGATTTTTCTAATTCGTTGGACATGAGATAATTTTTTGACATTTGGGGTGCAGTTGTTGGCGTATCATCTCACGGTCCTAAAAGGATACAATGTCGACCAGCCCAGGAACCTCGCAATGAGTGTGACGACAGAGTAGAAGCCTCCTAACAGATTTCTTTTGATTGTGCTTACCCAGCAGCGAAATGGATTATGTCAGAAGAATGTTAAGCATCTTCTGACATAGAGTATATATTATGTTGATCACTTGTACTTTTTGGAATGGCAGTTCTTGTAAGATCTTTATTTATGATCAATTAGGAAATACTGTCGTAACCCACCTTTTTGCGCGTTAGCGTCTTGTTATGCAATTATTTGTCAATTTGCCTCCAAGTGCCATGCTCATGGTACCTAAACATCGTTTCAAGGTGGAGGTTGGAAGAGAAAGATTGTATCCTTGTTCGGGACAAGAGAGCAGGCGGTATGACAAAAAATGTGTTATTAAAGGTACAAGATTGATGGAATTGATCAAGTATTTGAGACAGGATTTGCTTCTTTTGCTAAGATTGGTTTTTGGCGTTAAGCATGTCTCTGGAGTGCTGATTGTCACATTGGTCATCAAGGCAATTTGTACCATGTTCTAGTTTCCTTTTTTGGTGTGATATTTAGCTCCATGATGTGGTTCAATTTGTAGATACGCAAAGCCCTCATGTATTCATATGGAAAGAATTTCGATGTCTACTTGCTCTGCGAGCAGTCCATTCGTACGATACAATTTGACTCTTATTCTATCAATTAATCGTACGTGGAAGATACAATTCGACTCTCACTAGATTCCAACAAAAGCAAAACCCCATACCAACAAAAGCAAAACTCTAAGCTGCTTCTGGCATTGTTGACGGTTGTGCAACGCAATGTTATTTTTATTCTGTTGTTTCACTTTCCAGGGGTGTGCTGGGAGGGGTACCCCGTAGGACATCTGGGGATGGGTCAACTTGGACCGATTCCCAATTCCGGCACGAAGCGTGCGCATCCATGACTGTGCGAGGCAAGAGCGGTGGGGCTGCTAGTCAGCGAGGACGGAAAACGTGGACAAAAATAGATACAGTCTTGTGGTGAACCATGTGTAAAGGTTTCGAGCGAGACAAGGCAAGAGGATCACGGGAAGCAACACCAATGACAAGAGATAGGGTAATGATTGAAAGGGGCCCGGGACCAACAATGATGCGAGGGACGCCACCGAGAGCATGGCAGCGAGCATCATGAGGATGTGGACCGGTTGGGCACAGCAAGCGGAAGCCAACGACAGATGAGTGACGAGCACCAGTGCGCAGTAGAACAGAAGACAGAAGATGGCAAGGGAGGTGGCAAAAGGGTGGGTCTCGAATGGGGACTCGGGTGTCTCTTGGAATTTGACCTCGACGAAGTTGACCAGCACGGAAACAAGGAAGGCGAGAATGGCGTGGAAGGAAGTGAAGGAACTTTGGGGACGTTTGTGTCGGGACGACAGGCGGTAGGCATTGGGGTCGGCTTCTCGAGGAACCGTAGACTTAGTAGGGGATGATTATCGAAATGATCAGAGAGAGATGGCTAGAGGGGGAGCATATCTTAGCTGATTGCAGGGACCTTGGCAGCGACCATATATAGAGAATGCGGAGCCGAAGGCGGAATGACTGTTTTGCCCTTTAGAACTTTTGGATTCACTGGCTTCTGGATAGGTAGGGAAAGCGGGCGGAATGACTGTTTTGCCCTCGGAGTTTTCAGAGTCCGATTAAAAACTGTGTTCCAATTAGCTCGGTACGATTACGGAAGAGGCTATAGTGGGAAGTTCGGGGTTCCCTGGGTTTTCTGGGCCGTCTCGTCAGAAACGCGATGGAATTCCTTCTTTTGTGTTTTTGTTTTTTTTTTTTTCTCGGTCTGACAAAACCCCTTTGACGACAGCGACTTTTCAAGTGCCTTGTCTTATATAAAAACTGTTAATTTTAGATTCAATCTCAATTTTTTTTTCTAATTTTTTTTTTTTTTATTTTATAGATCTGCCCCTATTAACTCTACATCTAAAATTCTTAAGCGAACTGTTTAAGGCTCCACGATCTGATTGCCTCCCATGCGAGCATTTTGAATGGGTGCTCTTCTACCACGAGAGATTGAAGACTCACAAGCGGGGGGGATTGAACACCAAACTCAAAATTGAAGATCCCTTATAGGTTGAAGGAAAACTCTCTTTAGAGTAAGAACAATTAAAAAGAGTCAATCCTAATTTTTCCAGTTTTTACCCAAATATCAAATTCAATAAAGCACCATTTAAGTTGATATGAAAATTTATCTCCAAAAAATATCTGTTTGGGTGTGCAATTTTAGGAAAAAAATTATACAATGATGTGAAATGCCATATCACTAATAAAAGTTTGTAACTTTTTAGGGTCGAATTAGAATTGGTTCAAAAGTTGGTGATTTTTAATAAGACATAAAACAGCTTAGGGTAGACTCAAAATAACTTTACGAGTAAAAAAAAAATTAAGTTAGAAATATTGTAGAGTACCCTCCCCATGTTGAAAAAATTCAGGTCTCCCTCTGGTCTTCGAAGAAGACACACTCTCTCTCTCTCTCTCTTCTCCTTCACAAAATTCGCTCTGTCGCCTTGGCCCCAATCCGCTGCTTTCTCCGGCCCATCGCTGCCCCCTCCACCTCCGCCGTTGCCTCCAGGAGCCCCGTTGGCGGCTGGAATATGGCAGCACCGAGTTTTCCACCGGAACTTGCACCGGTAATTCTAATTGCACGCCAAACGTTTGCACAATTACCTCTTTTCCTGTTCAAATCTGGATATGGGGTTTCGTTACTGGGGTTTGATGGGTGAAGTTTCTGGTGTTGAGCTAATTGGGAAAACTATGTGAATGGACATCTTAGTTTTGATTTGATTTGCTGTGCAGGCCGATTATAATGACCCTACATTTCAAGAGAAGTTTGTGTTCACGCTCGTTGAAGGGCTTAGGGAGTTGAATCTTGCGGTGTGGGAATGGCAATATCCTCGCTTTCGCGGACTTCGTCGGCAATGGTGAGTAATTACTTCCTGCCTTGAACTCATTTTGCTAACAACACTGCTGTGGACTTGTTTTGGATTTTGGTCCTTGGGTGGTGGCTTGTGTTCTTATCTTAGTTGCGTTTTCCATGGGCTCAAAGGGTTCGGCTCCATAAGGTTCTTTCTTAGAGCTTCGATAATACGGCCTAGCCTCTTCAGACTAAAAAATGGGCGGGTGCGATCCATTGAATTCATTCCTCTTTTCTTATGCATGTGGAATTATGTATCTGGTTCAAAAGCAAAATACCAAAATAAAAAAAAAAAAAAAATTCGAAAGATCGAGTATCTTTCGAGTACATAAGATGGCCTTTGTGAAAGAATTGTGGTGTGGTTTCTCTAATTCATTCGGGTTTCCAGCAATATAATGTGAGTTTCTTGACAGTACCGTTCACACATTTTATAGAACAATATACGTAGCCAACCACTTAGCCTCCCATGTTAGCCTCCCGCCTCACCTTGCGATCTCGCAATTGAGGACATGGCCATGCTCCACCACATCACCATAATCCCTTTCCACTTGGTGAGTGACACATGGAGCCATGTCCCACCAGGACAGATCTGAAAATTCTCCCTAATATTTCAAAATCTTGGGTCTTCCTCTTGTCAATGAAGAAGACTCTCTCTTCTTCTTTTCAAAATTGGCTCCTCTCTTACCTTCACTTCCAATCCGCTGCATTCTCTGGCACGTTGCTGCAGCATTATAAATAGATAGATTCACTCAACTATTGAAGTGTGTTGAGCCACATCAAATTCTGGCGACACTGAGCGCAAAGCTTCTGAGTGCAACTAAAAGAGAATGCAACAATCGATTGTCTTTTTGACCTTTCTAGTATGTGTCACTTCCTATCTCACCTTAACAATTTCTGAACTTCTAAGTTGTATCTGCCTTTTTCGTCTGAACTTATTTTGAGAGAATTTTTTGTATGAAGCATTAAATCTTTTACTTATATCTTGTAGACAAAGTTGGAGAGGTGCTGAAGCTTGACCGTGAATGGAAGATCTTGCTAAGCTACTGATTGCAGAGCAGTCACTTCCCATGTTTGGCTGAGGATACAACTATGGTGCAGCTTTGGAAGGTTCTTTAAGTAAAGGAAGTGGTATTAATGCACAGTGAAGGAATGCTTGCTGGTGAGATGAAACATCGTTCCCTGGCTCTAGTGGATGACAGCCTACCTGTTGTAGTGATTACTATTCATGATGCTTGCTTCAGGTTAGCTTTTGCGGTATAGGTTAACTCGCATCCTGATCTAAAACTGAAGGTGTCAATGTTAACAGCAAGCAACAATTAGTTATTCAGCAACTCTGTGCCAGTAAATGACGCCTGATTGTCATGTGCTTGAGGGGGGATGCTGTGGCTGTGTCTTTTGGTGGAGCGTGCAGGGTCATTTAATTTCCTCAGGTGGAGGACTGTCCTGAGCCTGTAGTCAATATAGTTCCTTTGCAGGTACAGGGTACTTATAATAATTTCTTTATGCTTATCTATCAAGAGAAAATCTCTTTATGCCTTGCCAAGATGCAACATTTTTTTTTTTTTTTTGTTGTACTGAATGCGCCATATCTTGCTGACTGCGAAGTTATGATGTAGATGGGGTGGAACTGGAAGGGACCATTTAGGGCGTGCATGTTTTCATTTCTTTTTTCTGTTTTTGAACACTTTTTTTTTTTTTTGTTCCTGGTAACAAAAAAGGAACAGAAACGCGTTTGGTTGCGTTTCTGTTCTTTTTTTTTTGTTCCCGGAACATAAAAAGAACGAAATGAGAAACAAAAAAAATTTGTTTCTTGTTCCAGAAACGATTTTGAAGAAACGATTTTTTGTTTCTTGTTTCTTCTTCTCTCTCTTCTCCTTTCTTCTTCTTTTCTTCTTCTTTTCTCTTTGGCCGGTCGCCGGCCTCGGCCATGGCCGGCGACCGGCCGTCGAGGGCCGGCGACGCCGTCGAGGGTCGGCGACCTCGCCGGAGCGTCGCCGGGCCCCGGCGAGGCCGAGCCTCGCCGGCCCCTGGCGGGCTCGGCCTCGCCCGCGCCGGCGACGCCGAGCCTCACCTTGGCTGGGCGAGCCCGAGCTCGCCCAGCCAAGGCGAGGCCAAGCCTCGCCCAACCACGGCGAGCCTCGCCCGCGCCGGCGACGCCGAGCCTCGCCTTGGCTGGGCGAGCTCGGGCTCGCCCAGATCCGGCGAGGCCGAGCCTCGCCTTGGCTGGGCGAGCTCGGGCTCGCCCAGATCCGGCGAGGCCAAGCCTCGCCGGGGGCAGGCGACGCTCGGCCTCGCCGGATCTGGGCGAGCCCGAGCTCACCCAGCCAAGGAGAGGCTAAGCCTCGCCCAACCACGGCGAGGCTCGTCCTCGCCAGGGGTCGGCGAGCCTTGCTGTGGCTAGGCGAGGCCGCCGGCCCCGTCGGCCGGTCACCGGAGGCCGGCGACCGGCCGAAAGAAGAAAAAATAAAAAGAAAGGAAAAATGAAAAATAAAATAAAATATTAAAAAATTAAAAGAAACAAAAAAAACATAAATTTACCAAACGTGTTTTATTCATTTTTTATACCGAACAAGTTTCTTACCAAACGCATCTTTTTGGTTAAAAATTGTTAGGAAACACTTTTTTTCATTTACGTTCCAGGCAGGTTTTTGAACGAAACGTTACCAAACGCGCCCTTAGTTTTCTGTTTGCTTGATTTGTTTTATGCTCTTGGTGTTTGTTTTTGGATTAAGGGTTCCAAAATTCTCTCTATAATTTTGGTTTGGTTCTCAAACAGATTCTTTTTTTAAGTCTCAACTAGCACAAACAAAACCGATTTTATTGATTGAGCCGTATTATTATGCTGTTCTAATTATTTTGTTCTTATAAAGTACCTTAACATTACTGTTTCCTCTTTTCAGATAGTCTGTTTCGTTTTAGTTGATTTGCTGATTCGCTGGACATGGCATAATTTTTCACTTTTGGGGTGCAGTTGTTGGCGTATCCAGCCTAAGAACCTCTCATAAATTGTGACAGCTGAGCACAAGCGATTTCTTCCGATTTTATTCATCTGGCAGCGAAATGTATTATGTCATGAGAATATAAAGTAATTTTGCAGCAGAGTTTACATTCTACTGATCACATTGATTCACTAATACTTGTATTTTCTAATCAATTAGAAAAAACTGCCGTAACCCAACTTTTTGGGCGTTCACGGCTTGTTATGCATTCACTTATTAATCTATACCTTGAAGTCGTAATCATGGTGCCTGATCGTTGTTTTTTATAATTGACATAGCAAGAATGAATACAACTTAGTCTCATCTTGGATGCCATGCAAATTAGAGACAATATGTAGTTCATTAGTGCCTTTATTAAAAGTCAAGAAAATGGTTAGTTATCGTATTTAGCATTTTTTAGGGTGTGGCTATCCTCGGGTAATGCCATATTCGGAGACTCCATTTTTACAGTGGACTTTGTTTGAAGTATCTGTTGCTGCATCATTAGATGCAAAAGGAGTCTGGTGAAGGGAAGAGGAAAATTGCATGCTTATTCTATAAATGGAAAGATCTTCATGTCAACTCCCTCCAAAGTAGTTGTTCATGGTCTCTTACTCTGACATGTTACCTGAGTTCATTCTATTAGTCAATCGTGTTACAAGATACAATGCGACTCTCACTAGATACCAGACTGCGCTGTTATTTTGTCTAACACACTGTTACGTATTTCTTCCCTACTCATTTTTCCCTTTTCAGGGTGTGGGGTTGCGGGCACCCTGTGGGACATTTGCAGCTCTGTCAACACAGACCAATTGCCACTTCTGGCACAAAGCGCATATCCATGACTGTACAAGGCAAAAGTGGCAGTGCTCTTCCACCATGTAGCCGGCGAGAACGGGACACTCGGACAGACATAAGTACAATCTTGTTTTGAACCCACACGTAAAGTTTTCGAGCAAGACCATGCAAGAGGACAATGGAAAGCAATACCGAAAACAACAAATAGGGGAAAGGGCGAAAGGGGCCTTGGAACAACAATGTTGCAAGGGAAGCCACCAAGAGCAAAGCAGCGAGCATCATGAGGATGTGAAATGCTAAGGCACAACAAGTGGGAGTGAATGATAGATGAGCAACAAGTGCCAAGGAGCTATAGAACAGAAGACAGAAGATGGCAACAGAGGTGGTAAAAGAGTGGGTGTCAAAAGGGGACTCTGGTTTCCCTTGATATTTCACCTCAATGAAGTTGAGCAGCACGGGAACAATAAAGGTGAGAACCGCGTGGTGGGAAGTGGAGGCAGGGAAACCTCGGACATTTCTGTGGGGACTACTGCCGAGCGGCATTGGAAACTGGAATAAGTTTCCAGATTATCCTTTAGCCTATGTACAAGATGATTATCAAAGTAATCAGATAGAAAGATGAGCTACTAGAACAGGGAAAATAATAATGCATTAGAGTGGGACGTAATCATGCTTTTTATAATGGAGTGGTTGAACACTGCACCAGTAGAGTGTCGATCCATTCTATATTTGTTTCGCCACTCTGCAGCAGTTTGGTAAGGCTTAGACCGAAGGAGGGTGACATTATAGTCAAGCTGTCTTCGTGCAGCGAATGCACCGAGGGTGGGGACATCACACATAAGATAGCATACTATGACTTTCTTCCCATGTCCACAAAACTCTTGCATTCATCTTCTGCTTCACACATTGGAGGACAAACGAAAGTTGTCTAGCTTTTCTACTTTATAGAGTGCTGGATGGTCGCCACGTATTTATTTCTCTTATGGAGAAAACGAAGCAGACCCTCCAATGAGCCAAAAGAGTTCAGTGCCTCCAAAATGCAAGATTCCAAGCCGACATTGATTAATATACAAGAATTATAAAAAGAAGTTACTCCGGAGAGAAAACGGAAGTTTCGGCTGGGCAGCTCGGAAGCTGGTCTCAGAACCCCCTCCCCATTCGCCCGAGTAAAAATGGAATAAGACGGGTGTTATGAAATTTACCGGTGGGCCTTGGAGAGATTTTATTGGTCGAGGCTAACGCCAGCAGATCTGAATCGACAAGGGCCCACCTCAATTCTTAGATTCAGTGCGCAATGGCTTTTCAGCCATTGTTACTTGCTGCTTGCAGGCTCGAAAATCTCTCCTTCGCCTCTCCTCCGTCTCAACATTGGTTAATCATGAAATATTGTTTATGGTCACCCCAGGTTTCTGATGGGCTTTAGTAAAGCCCTCCTGGTTACAGGCGATAAAAATCGTTTTTCAAGTTGAGAGAATGCTCCACAAAGCTGGGACATGGATGGAGGTGGAAGAGGGGGATGATCTCTCTTCCCTGGCTTGCTCTTTGGGCCACTGCTATTATTCACCTGTCCTCAGTGATAGGCTTTGTTTATACTCTGCACTTCACTTGCAGAAAAATTGCAGGAGCTTTTACAATTTCCTCTCCCATTTTTCACTTTAGACAAATGATAACTAGGTGCCACCAAGGTCACATGCAAAATGCATACTTGAGCAATCCCATTCACAGTATGTCCATCTTCTAGAACGGATGCACTTCTTATATGGTCACCTTCTACTGAACAATGGAAACCCGTACCTATATTACTAACTTGCTTAGGCTTCGAAAGCATGTCAGTCCTTTTAATCATGTCACTTAACCTCTATTAGATAGAACGAAAACAAAAGTGCAATAGAACGGAAGCCATTTCTTGACAAAACCGTTACTTTGGTCCGTTTCTTTACTGGCTACCTCTCTGATGCATGTTGAAAAGCAGAGCTTGCATACTGAAGAGCTGACTTGTTGCAGAAGCTAGGTGCTGCGTCTCTGACCCTTTTTCCGGTTTTGTACAGAACAATTGAGAGGTGAATCTGATTAGTTGCCATCATCTGAGAGACTTGATGACAATTACGTCATAGTCACAATATAAACAACACAAAGGGAGTTGTATGGATAATCATTTTCCTCTCCAATCAACGGTGAAAGCTTTAGTCAATACGATGCGAATAAACAAGTCACAGTCCTTCAAAGTATAGCTCAAGGGATAATTACAGCCTTATGAAATCATGATTCTTTCTGGAATGCTTAAAAATAAGAGATAACTACACCAAATTTTTTAGAATTTTTTTGAAAAATGCAATTCAATCATAAAACTCCGAAAAAATACAATAAATCATGATACTTGTGGAGTTGATCAATGTGGTTTTTTTCTTATTACTTTCTTAAAACACATAGCGTTTGTGGCTTTTTCTTCTTTTTTTCTCTTCATTTTCACGCTTGCTCTCCCTATCACTATTCATCTTCTTCACCGCACAAACTCAACCACGATGCAGTCATCATTAGTATTTGCCCGCCAATCAACCCTCGGGAGAAATGTCACCACCAATCTCTTCCCTACCGTTGACAGCTAGGGGCGAGGCTAAACAAGATCCCCTAGTTTCAACTCACCATTTTTGTAGTTCCAAGCAGCCTTTTTTTTTTTTTTTTTTTTTACTATGACAGTTCTCAAGCTGTCCCCAATGCTCATCCCGTGCTCCGTAGACATCTGAGTAAAGGCCAGCGACACCTAGAATCCACCGCCAACCGAGATCCAAAAGCCCTATTTTCATGCTCATGTCTTAATCGTAACCCACCTTTTTGCTTGTTCACGACTTGTTATGCATTTACCAATTAATCTCTCTTGAAGACGTAATAATGGTACCTGAACATTGTTACATGATTGACATGGCAAGAATGGCTAGGCTTAGTTCCATCCAGGATGCCACGACTCTTAGAGCAATATTTCAATTCATTAATGCCTATATCCTATAGGTCATGAAATTTTCTATTGCCGACATTTTAGTTAACTACCAAAGTCGTAAACTCCTTTTTTTTTTATGATATATTTTGGTTTAAGTTATCCTTTGTTGCATCGTCAGATGTAAAAAGGAGTGTGGGTGAGGTCGGAAGAGAGAGGTTGTATCCCGCATGCGGAAAAGAGAGCAGGTGGGGGAACAAAGAAGAGGGTCATTACCAGTGCAAGATTGATTGAATCAACCGATTATTTGAGACCTGATTTTATTTTTCGAGTGGTGATTACGAGGCCCTTTGGATTCAGATGGAAAGAATTCAATATCAACTCCCTCGAGAGCAGTCATTCATGGTCTCACTTTTGACTTTTTGTCACCCAAGTCCATTCTATTAATCAACCATATTACAAGATACAATGCTACTCTTCACTATATATACCAACAAAAGCAAAGCCATGAGATCCAAAATGCGCTGTGATTGGTTATCTAACTCACGGTATATATGTTTCTTCCCTGCTTGTGTTTCCCTTTTCAGGATGTGCGGGTTGCAAGCACCCGCTGGGACATTTTGCGACCGTGTCAACATGGACCAATTGCCTATTCTGGTACAGAGCGCACATCCATGGCCGTAAGAGGCAAAAGTGGGCGCGCCCTTCCACTGTGTAGCCGGCAAGAACTGGACACACTGAGAGACAAGAGTACAATCTTGTGTTGAACCGACGCGTAAAGTTTTTGAGCGAGACCAGGCAAGAGCACCACGGAAAGCCATATGGGTAACAAGAAATGCGGGAAGGAGTGAAAGGGGCCTTGGAACAACAACGAAGTAAGAGAAGCCACTAAGAGCAAAGCAGTGAGCATCATGAGGATGTTAAACACTCGGGCACAACAAGCGGGGTCAATGATAGATGAGCAACATGTGCCAATGTGCAATAGAACAAAAGACAGAAGATGGCAACGTAGGTGGTAGACCGTGAAATAGAATCTTGGGTTCCGCTTGATATTTTACCCCGATCATGGTGAAAGCTTTAGTTATAACCATGCGAATAAACAATATGATCCTTTAATGGAGTGGAAAGGAAAAGTAATGGCTTATCATATAATCATCCTCTGCAAAATTCTTAAAAACAATGACTCACAATCGAAACGCATATTTAACTAGTACAAAACTAGAAATTCAGATTTTGTCTTCCTCTTTGACTTCAAGCCCACCAATTGATTTCTCTCTATAGGATTTCACCCAGCTTGACATAATATACGTGGTGACAGTCAGCTCAACAATGATAGGCAACACGCATGCATTAAATAAATAAGCTTTTTAGTTAACGTTTTAAAAGAGAAAATTGCTCTTGTAGTCCTCATTAAGCCACGCATTTGTCCAAGAAAACTAAATCCATTAAGTAATGTCAAACTTATCAGATAAAGGGGTAATAGGGGATAAAGTTTTTGAGAAAAACTTTGCATTCAACATTCTATATGTGAAAAACAGACCATCACTCAAAGGACTATTGGACCAAGATTGACTAACTACTAGTGAATATATTATTTCATCCAGAAGATTAATCACAAAATAACACAATGACTATTCATCCCTGAGATAACATGATTATTATATGTGATATGACTTGACGAAATGAGATGTCCAGAAGGTTAATCACAAAATAACACAATGGCTGTTCATTACCGGGATGACATGATAAATAGACAGATTCATTTTAGTGCCAGTCACTCCTAAACAACTTCCCACCTGACCAAAATCCAATTTCTAGGTACATATCTCTAAAAGATGAAAGAATTCAGATGCCTCAAAAAAATCTAAGCATCTTCCTTAAGATGCAACACTTAACATCCGTATGTCTGCAGCTCCAAAAAGGGTCCCAATTCAATATAAAGCTCTAAGACCAGAATCCTCCTACCTTGGTTTAGTGATAGTCTCGTCAAAATTCTAGTACTTGGTTTTTAACCTTAGACTTGGGGGTTATTATCTCACAACCTATGAGCCCCGAGCTTGATACCTTGACCTCAGCTTGGCGTCGCCTTCTCCTTGCGCTCTTATACAATTTACGTGAATCCTCATGTAATTCAACTTGCAGTTCCTTTCCATCTTCTGAACTACTCCTCTCACCTTAACCAAGGGCTGATAACTATGATCCGTACATTGATCATTTCCTGTTTTGAGCCCAAACTGAGCATTGCGGACAGCTTTCAATAATCGCTTTGGATAAACAATTTGTCAGCACGTACACTTTCTCACAATAATTGATTGTCTTTTTGACCTTCCAAGTATGTGTCACTTCCTATCTCACCTTAACAATTTCTGAACTTCAGTTAAATGTGACTTTTGTGTGTAAACTCATGTTGATAAATTGTTTGTATGAAACATTAAATCCCTTGTAAATATCTTGTAGACAAAATTAGAGAGGTGCTGAAGCTTGATCAGGAACTGAAAGATCTTGCTAAGTTACTCATTGCAGAGCAGTCACTTCTCATGTTTGGCAAATTGGCAGAGGATAAAATTATGCTACAGCTTTGGAAGGTTCTTTAAAAGTAAAGGAGGTGGCATCGATGCACAGTGAAGGAATACTTGCTGGTGAAATGAAACATGCTCCTCTGGCTCTAGTGGATGAGAGTCTTCCCATTGTAGTGATTGCTACTCATGATGCTTGCTTCAGGTTAGCTTTTGTCGCACAGGTTTACTCTCATCTGTGAAATCTCTATTTGTTCTGAAGCTGAAGGTGTCAATGTTAACAGCAAGCAACAATCAGTTATTCAGCAACTCCATGCCCGCAAAGGACGCCTAATTGTCATGTGCTCGAGGGGGGATGCGGCAGCTGTGTCTCTTGGTGGAGCATGTAGAGTCATTGAAGTTCCTCAAGTGGAGGACTGTCTTCAGCCTGTAGTCAATACAGTTCCTTTGCAGGTACAGAGTACTTCCAATAGTTTTCTATGCTTGCCAAGATGCAACATCTTATTTTCCCACTCTACCGAATGCATTATAACTAGCTGAAGATGAAGCTATGATGTAGATGAGGTGGAGCTGGATGGGAGCATCTAGCTTTCTGTTTCCTTAATTTGTTTTATGCTCTCGGTGTTTGTTTTTGCATTATGAGTTCTATAGTTCTCTCTAGGATTTGGCGTTTAGTTCTAAAAGAGAGTATTTTTTTTTTTTAAATCTCGACAAAAACAAAAAAAATCATTTTTATTGATTGGGCCGTAACATTTGGCTGTTTTTATTTGTTTCTTTAATCATTGCTCATAGAGTATTTTTACATTCCTATTCTTCCTTTCAAGTAGCCTATTTCATTTTAGTAGATTTTGCTAATTTGTCAGACATGAGATGATTTTTAACATTTGGGGTGCAGTTGTTGATATATCATCTCACGATCCTAAGAGAATACAATGTCGACCAGCCCAGCAACCTCTTAAAGAGTGTGACGACAAAGTAGAAGCCCACCAACAGATTTCTTCTGATTGTGTTAACCCGGCAATGAAATGGATTACGTCATGAGAAGGTAAAGCATCTTTTTGACACGGAATATGCATTCTGCTGATCACTTGTACTTTATTGAATGGCAACTCCTACAAGATATTTCTTTATGATCAATTAGGAAAAACTGTTGCAACCCACCTTTTTTGTGCATTTGCGGCTTGTTATGTATTTACTTGTCAATTTGCCTCAAAGTGTCATACTCATGGTACCTGAACATCGTTTTATGATTGACATAACAATGATGACTGCAACTTAGTTTCATCGGGGATGCTATGAAACTTAGAGCAATATGTTGTCCATTAATGCCTTCATCTTAAAGGTCGAGAAAAAGTTCTATTGCTGAAAATATTAGTTATCGTTTTTAGCATTTAGTGGGAAACTCCATTTTTTACGGTGGACCTTTGATTGAAGTATCTTTTCCTACGTCACGAGATATCAAAGGAGTCAGGTAAAGCTTGGAAGAGGGATATTGTATCCTTTTTGGGGAAAAAAGAGCAGGCAGTACAACAAAAATGTGTCATTAAAGGTGCCAGATTTTAATGGAATCGATCAAGATTTGCTTCTTTTGGGGTGATCAGGATTTTGCGTTTTGAAGTCTCTCAAGTGGTGATTGTCGCATCGATCGTCAAACCGCTAGTTAAATTCCGGTTCATACCTTTCTTAGGAAATAGTCCAAGGTTAACTGTATCATGGTCTGATTTCCTTTTTAAGTATGATATTGTAAGGAGAGGCATGAGTAGTTAAATAGAAAGAATTTCAATGTCAACTTGCTGCAAAACTAGTCCATTCTGTCAATTATTCATGTATGGAAAATACAACGCGACTCTCAGAAGATACCAACAGAAACAAAACCCAAAGCTCCTACCGTCGCTGTTATTGGTTGTCGAAGGCAACGTTGTCATGTTTCTTCCCTAGTTGTATTATCTTTTCCAGAATTGTGCTAGTTGTGGGCATCCCGAGGGATATCTGCGGCCGTGTCAAGATGGGCCAATCCCCAAGCAATTCCCAATTCCAGTGCAGAGCGTGCATCCATGACGGTAACAGGCAAGAGCGGCTGGGCTCTTCCACCATGTAGGCAGCAAGAACGGAACACAGCAACACGCATAGATACCCACATAAGAAGGTTTCGAGCGAGACGATGCAAGAGGAATATAATACAAATAACAAGAGATAGGGGAAATAGCGAAAGGGGCCCGGGACCAACAAAGCTGCAAGTGAAGCCACCGAGAGCAAAGCACGAGCATCGTGAGGATGGGAGACACTCGGGCATAATAATCGGGAGCCAACGACAGAAGAGTAACGAGTGCCAATGCGCCGTACAAACACATTACAGAAGATGGCAAGGAAGATGTGGAAAGGGTGGGTGTCGATTGGGGACGCAGGTTTCTCTTGGTATTTCAGCTGGGTGAGGTTGAGCAGCGCGGAAACAAGAACGGCGAGAATGGCATGGAGGAAAGTGAAGGCGGGGAAACCTTGGACGTTTGCGAGGGGACGACAGCGGATCAGCATCACGGTCGGCTCCTAGAATCTCGGAGTCCTATGTAGAAGATGATTATCGACACGATCGGAGAGAGATAGGTAGAGTAGGAGCAGATCTTGGTGGTAATCATCGTTGAAAAAGAGGTCGGGTGGTCGTACCGCACAGGCGGATCTGAGAAGCTTCCCAGCACTTCAGCAGTTTACCACGATACGGGTCGTCGTCCTTTGCCTTGCGTCTTCCCATGTTTTGAGTTTTGGTCGAAGACTTACCATTTGCGAGCGACTTACTTTTGCGCCTTTGCCTTGGCACTTACGGGGAGAAAATATTGGCCGAGCGATGCCGTGCAAGGTCAGTCTCATGCAATATTTCCTTATATTTTCCTAACTCGCCTTGTTGAGGACGGGGCCATTTAGAAATATACCATTTAGAAAGTCATTTTACAGGAAAATGACTCTATTTTTTGGTATTTGATGGAAACCTTAAAAAAAAATCGAAAAGTATTTCCTGAAATATGTTTTCCACAAAATGGATTATGTCATGAGAATGTAAAGCATATTTCTGATATAGAGTATACATTCTATGGATCACTTGTACTTCATTGAATGGCAACCTCTACAAAATCTTTATTTATGATCAATTAGGGAAAACTGTCATAACCCACCTTTTTGCACGTTCGTGGGCTTATTATGCATTTACGTGTCAATCTCCCTTGAAGTGTTGTACTCATGGTACTTGAACATGGTGTCATGATTGACATAACAAACAATAGCAACTACAACTTAATTTCATCTGGGATGCTATGCAACTTAGAGCAATATATTGTTTCATTAATACCTTCATCTGGAAGATCACGAAAAGTTATATTGCTGAAAATGTTAGTCATCGTATTTAGCATTTAGTAGGGAACTCCAATTTTTCTATGGTGGACTTTGATTGAAGTATCTTTTGCTGCATAATGAGATGTAAAAGGAGGCTGGTGGAGGTTGGAAGAGGAAGATTGTATCCTTATTCAGGAAAAGAGAGCAAGCAGCATAACAAAAAATGTGTTATTAAAGGTGCAAGATTGATGGAATCAATCGAGTATCTAAGACATGATTTGCTTTTTTCGTTGAGACTGGTTTTTGCCGTTAAAGATGTCTCTCGAGTGGTGACTATTGTGTCAGTCATCAAATCGCTAGTTAACTCCCGGTTCATACCATTCTTGGGAAAAAGTTTGAGGCAACATGTACCGTGTTTTGGTTTCCTTTTTCAGTGTGATATTTAGTCCACGATATGGTCCAATTTGCAGATACGCAGAGTATTCAATTGGAAAGAATTTCAATGTCAACTTTCTCCAAAGCTGTCCATTCTAACAACTAATTGTATTTCGAAAATACAATGCGACTCTAAAAAAGCAAAACCATAAGCTCCTGCTGTTGCTGTTATAGGTTGTCAGGCGCAACATTGTCATGTTTCTTCACTAGTCGTGTTATCTTTTCTGGGGTTGTGCTAGTCGTGGGCACCCCCTAGCACATCTATGGCCGTGTCAACACGCACCGAATCCCAATTCCGGCGCAGAGCGCACGTCCATGTTGGTACGAGGCAAAGGTGGCGGGGCTGCCCTTACACCACGTAGTCGGCAAGAATGGAACATGGGGACAAAAAAGATACAATCTTGTGTTGAACCCACATGTGAAGGTTTCGAGCGAGACGAAGCAAGAGGACCACGGAAAGCAACACAAATAACAAGAGATAGGGGAAACAGTGAAAGGGGCCCGGGAGCAACAAAGACACAAGGGAAGCCACCGAGAGCGACGCTGCGAGCATCATGAGGATGGGGAACGCTCGGGCACACCAATCGGGAGCAAACGACAGGTGAGCAACGAGGGCCAATGAGCAATAGAACAGAAGACCGAAGACGGCAAGAGAGGTGGCAAAAGTGTGGGTGTCGAACAGGGATGCGGGTTTCCCTTGGAATTTCACCTGGACTAGGTTGACCAGCACAGAAACAAGAAAGGCGAGAATGGCATGGAGGGTGGTGAAGGCAGGGAAACCTCGGACGTTTGTTGGGGGACGACGGCCGATCGGCATCGGGGTCGGCTTCTGGAGGATCTCGTAGTTTTATGTAGAGGATGATTATCGAAATTATCAGAGAAAATGATGGCTAGAGTAGAAGCAGATCTTGCCGTTTTATAGTTGACGAAAAGGTCGGTTCGTCCATTGTGGCATTTGTCGGTTTGGGAAGAAGCTTCCCACCGGTTTACATGAGACTGATTGTCGACTTCGCCTTGCTGACTTCCGACTTTTGCGAGCGATTTGGCCTGCGACTTAGCGTGCGACTTCCCCTTTGCGAGCGATTTAGCGTGCTGACTTGCGTGCGACTTCCTCCTTAACGAGCGACTTCGTGACTCTCTTCGCGAGCGACATTTAGCGGGTGATTCGCCTTGGCACTTTCGCCTCGCCTTCCGATTACGTGATTGAGGGCGTGGCCCCGCTCCACGTCAACATAATCCCTCTCCACTTGGTGGGTGACACGTGGAGCCACATCCCACCGGGACACATCTGAAAATTTTTTCTAATAAGCTTAATACCGTAAAAAACCCTCCAATTTTAGGTTCACTCTTAAATCTATCCTAATTTTTTTGACGAGAAAAGGTTGGTGGAAAACTCCACGTCGATAATTTAGAAAATCATACAAAAGTCCACACGTATCGTGCACGTACAGCAATTCAAAATTCTGCTCTTCCCCCTCCTTTGCTCTCTCTTCCATAGACCCCGGCCCACCTCTCTGCAGGGAAAATGAAAAATAACGAGATCGTTTCTTGACCAAAAAATGCGACGGGTGATCTAATATTACCGGAATAGTTATATATGATATAGGGAAACAAGTACAAGGCATTGTGGGGGTAAAGTTTAATCTCTTTTTGTAACTAAATGGAATAAATCTTAGCTCTGACGCTCTCTCTCCTCTAATTTTAGATCCACTCCCAATTCTATCATAAGATGAAAAAATCATCAACTTTAAGTCTAATCTCAATTTTCCCTAAACTTTTTTCATCTCATATATCTGCCTCCATTAATCCTTCGTCTAAAATTCTCGAGCGAACTTTTCGAGAATCCTTGGGCCAAGTATCTCCAATGTGAGTGTCTCAAGCACGAGCTCTCCGACCGCGAAAAAATTGAAGACTCCCAAGCAAGAGAGTTTGAATACCAAGCCCAAAATCGAAGATCCTTGTGAGATGAAAGGGAGACTCTCTTAAGAGTAAGAACAATCGAAGAAAATCAACCCTAATTTTTTTAATTTTTACCCAAATATCATATCCAATTAGATGTCGTTTGGGCTTATATGAAAATTCATCTCAAAAAAATATTTTTTGGTTGTGAAATTTTAAGAAAAAAAATTTGTAGTGATGTCATGAAAGCCACATCACTAAGGACGATTGGACAGAGAATTAATGGTTGCAGATATAAGATTTAAATAAAAGTTGATGATTTATTGTGCAAACCGATTACAAAGACCCCGCATTTCAAGAGAAGTTTGCGTTGACGCTCATTGAAGGGCTTGGGGAGTTGAATCTTGCCGTGCAGAATGGCAATATCTTTGCTTTCGAGGCCTTTGTCAGCCCTGGTGAGTAATTCCTTGCTACCTTGAACCAATTTTACCAAAAACATGCTGTTGACTTGTTTTGGATTTTGGTCCTTGAGTGGTGGCTTGTGTTCTTATCTTAGTTGTGTTTTCCATAGTCTCCAAGGGTTTAGCTCCGTAAGGTTCTTTCTCGGAGCTTCGATAATACGGCCTTGCCTCTTCAGACTAAAAACAGGCAGGTGTGATCCATTGAATCTATTCTTCTTTTCTTATGCATGTAGAATTATGTATCTTGTTCAAAAGCAAAATATAAAACAAAAAAATAAAAATATAAAAAGTCAAAAGTTGGAGTGCATAAGATGGCCTTTGTGAAAGAATTATGGTGTGGTTTCTCTAATTCACTCGGGTTTCCAGCAATATAATGTGAGTCTTTGATAGTACTGTTCACACGTTTTGTTTCATATAATGATATAGGCAGCCGACATCTTAGCCTCCCACACGTAAGCCTCCTGCGTCACCTTGTGATCTTCCAGTTGAGGATGTGGCCGCACTCCACCACATCAGCATAATCCCTCTCCACTCGGTGAGTGACACATGGAGCCACATCCCACCAGGATAGATCTGAAAATTCTCTCTAATATTTCACAATCTTGGGTCTCCCTCTTGTCAATGAAGAAGACTCTCTCTCTTCGTCTTTTCAAAATTGGCTCCTCTCTCGCCTTCGCTCCCGATCCGCTGCATCCTCCGGCACGTCGCTGCAGCATAATAAATAGACAGATTCATTCATTCAACTATTGAAGTGTATTAAGCCACATCAAAATTCTGGCGACACTGAACGGAAAGCTTCTGAGTACAGTCGTGGCGAGCATCATGACGATGTGGAACAGTCGGGCACAGCAAGCGGGAGCCAACGACAGATGAGTGACAAGCGCCAGTGCGCAGTAGAACAGAAGACAGAAGACGGCAAGGGAGCTGGCAAACGGGTGGGTCTCGAATGGAGACTCGGGTTTCCCTTGGAATTTCACCTCGACGAAGTTGACCGGCACGGAAACAAGGAAGGCGAGAGTGGCGTGGAGGGAAGTGAAGGCAGGGGAACCTTGGACGTTTGTGTTGGGATGTCGGCCGGTCAGCATTGGGGTTGGCTTCTGGAGGATCCGTGGTCCTATATAGACTTAGAGGATGTTATCGAAATGAACAGAGAGAGAGAGATGGCTTGACTGGGAGCGAACATTTGGTGTTTATAATGACATATTCTGACCGTGTGAAAGGAGAAAAGTGCACCGACCAAAAGAAAGGAGAAAAGTGCAGATGCAGATATAATTTTCGTCGTTTTCCTCCACTGGTCAATCGTCACAGCAATTGAATTCAACGATGCTTCCCAACGGTTTCGAGGCAATATGAAATATACATGTATATATATGTATATGCATGTATATATATATATACGAAGGCTCGCCTATGGCCTGGCCAATCTCCACCACCACATCAGCAGCTCCTAACTGCTCAGAAATTGACACGTGGAGGCCATCGGCAGATGGGTCCCGCCGGGACAGGTGTGAAAATTTTCCGATATATCAAAATTTTGGGTCTCCCTCTCGTCGACGAACAAAACTCGCTTCTCCTCTCTCTCTGTCTCACCTTTGTTCCTAATCCGCTGCACTCTCCAGCGCGTCCCCGCCGCCCACGCCTCC
Source organism: Eucalyptus tenuipes (assembly GCA_014182365.1). Taxonomy (NCBI): domain Eukaryota; kingdom Viridiplantae; phylum Streptophyta; class Magnoliopsida; order Myrtales; family Myrtaceae; genus Eucalyptus; species Eucalyptus tenuipes. The sequence goes on along the minus strand of CM024544.1, from coordinate 11,969,598 downwards.
ACCGCCGCCTCCCGGAGCCCCGCCGACAGCCGGATAATGGCAGCACCGACGATTCGGCTTGGCCTCTTCAGGCTGAAAACCGGGCAGTTACGATCTGTTGAATCTATTCCTACTCTTTTCTTTTGCGTGTAGAATTATGGATCAGGTTCAAAAGCAAGATACCAAAAAAAAAAAAAAAGAAAGAAAGAAAAAATGTCGGAAGATAGAGTACATAAGATGATCTTTGTGTAAGAATTGTAGTGTGATTTCTCTAATTCACTCGGGTATAACTTTGCTTTTGAAAATATATACCAACTGCCGATTTATTGGTGGTGTTGTTGTCGTCGTCATCATCATAATTACTAATCATTAAGTACATTTGATTGCTGGAACAATTTGCTGGAAACCTAGGTGCCTGATATTTGTGGCTGCATTTTCCATATCCACTTTACTTAGTCATTGACTCATTTGCGTGTTGGCGCTTGGCATGTCGTATTTGCTGACTTAAAATGTTTTATGGTCTATGGATATCATATGTTTTGTTCATTGGGAAATATGAGCTATCTGCTTTTATTGAGAGTATTTATTCCTTCCAGCAGTAAAAATGCTGCACAATTTAGTTGTCCCACTAGTGACCATTGCTGGCAATACACTAGTTCTTCTAGCTAGATTCTAATATTGTTAATTTTGCAATGGACTAAGTAGGATACTCATCTTGGTAGTGTGAACAAGGCCTTGGCTTTTTCCTTTTAATTTTCAAGGATATCGTTAGGCAGCTACAAACATTTGATACACCAGCTTTTGAAATTAAAACATACGGATATGTCCAACCATTTCTGTAAGATTGACATAGGCTAATTCCTGCAGATGAAGTTATGGAGTCTTTACATATTTTCAAGGGTGCGAGACGGGCGTTGTTTAGAACCCTATATACTGCCAGGTAAGCTTCTGTTCCTAAGCATCCTTTCGTGGGTCAGGGCCAGCTGAACTAATGTGGGATCTCCAAATCATTGAAATCATGTCGCCCATGCATGTGCTATTGGAGCACTTGTCTGAGTATCTTAATATATTGTGGTATCAGTGAGTGCTATGATCAGGACAAATTTGATGTGTGCTCCATTTCGTTCTCGGATGGCTTATCTACAAAAGAGAGTTCGAAACGATTTATGTGGGATTCATGAGAGATGGAACAAAATGGTTGGTAGAGGACACATACATTAAATTTGCTGGTAGGATTCATCCGTCTTTACTATGCTGATGCAATCTGAGTGCTAGTCATGTTGCAATTCTAGTGCTTGGTATAACCCGTAGACTTGGGGTGTTATTTTCCCATAAGGTCTAAGCCTTGAGTTTGATAACTTAACCGCAGCTTGGCTCTTCTTCTTCTTGCATTCTTTGACAATTTACGCGAATCCTCATCTAACTCAAATTGCAGTGACTTTCCATCTTCCGAGCTACCCTTTTCAGCAGTTGATGCTTACACTAATCTTTACACCTCTTTTATTTATCAGGTCTTCCTTCTTCAAGAAGGTCCTTTGACTTCAGTTTTAGCTGGTGCCTCTGATTGTTGTGTACTCTCCATTCCTTCTCCCTAGAAGGAGCAAGCTTCTTCAACGAAACATTGCCTCTTCAGCTCTCTTTAGCAACGATAGTTTCCGTTTCCTTTTACACTTTCCATCCTTAGAAGATATCGTTTCTTCGTTCTGTGCCTCGGGATGCAATCAGACTCCTCGTCCTCGTCCTCCTCCTCATCCTCATTACTGTCATCCTCGCCTACATCATCTACCTTGTGTCTTAAGCTTCTATCTCTAGCTGCTAAGAATCCATCCTTGGACTCTGATTCGTCCCAGTCAATCTGGAGTCCAAGCAATTCGTCTTCTTTCTTGAAGTATGGTTTTTCAATTTCTCCACCTTCTTCATCTCCATCACATCCAAAGTCAGGGTGCACATCTTCTGCGATGTAATACTTCTCATCGAGAGCTTGCTTCATCATCCTAGCGTATTCCTAGGATCAAAGTCATCAACAAGGTCAACTCCATCAATTTCTCCACCTTCTTCCTCTCCATGACTGCCAAAGTCAGGGTCCACACCTTCTGCATTGTTATACTTCTCACTGAAAACTTGCTTCATCGCCGTATCATATTCCTGAGGATTGAAGTCATCATCAGGATCAACTCCATCTAATTGGCAGCCCTCATCTTCGCCTATCCCAGCAATCTGCTTAACTTCGAGCTTCTGCTTCATCTCCTCCTTTTTTGAAAAAAAAAAAAAATGCTTTAAGTGCTTCAACTCCTCGAACGGCCCAATAGCCCGTTGCCTGCACTCTTCTCGTACCTGAAATTGGTTTTATAATCCTTGCTTCTAAATCTCTTCCTTATCCCTCAACAACCCATCCAACTCTTCTCATTGACACGTCCTTTGTTCTTGTAATCCTAATCAACCCACATCTTATACGAAAAGAACTTTTTCAGAAACATCTCATTCTCACCCAAACCCTCTCTCCTGCCGAAATATAGATCCAGCTTCTGCTGAAATTCGGCAGCATCACCACCATTAACTGGCGCACCATCATCTCTCTTCTTCACTGTCAAAAAGTCACTGTTGTTGCCATCAGCCTCTGCAGCCTCTGCAGCTTCCAGAAAATGCCCTGCTCATCTCCTCTTGTGCCTCACTGCAGCTCCTCTTCTTAGTGGCTTCTGTTTGCTCATCCTTAAAATCAGGTCCCTCCTCAATCAGGTTGGCCACCACATCTTTCAAGTAAATCTTATGTCTTCTCTACTTCAGCTCTTGTCTGTCTCTGTCGCTATATTCAGACTGGAAAAGAGAGACATTTTTCTCTTTAAGACTTGGTTCTTGGCTTCGCACCTTAATTAGTGCATTATAGAACTCAAAGTCCTTCTACTAGCCTTACTCACATCAACAACATCATCCGAAGAGGCTGAGCGCTCAGAGTAGGATTTGTCACCTGATTCAGTTGAGCTTGAGTTTTGTCGATTTCATCTTGTTGTCATTTTGGGAATATACCATAACCATATGGTAAAATTTGCTCAATATCACCAGTAGTAACCATGTATTTGGTACTGCGAAGCTTTCCGCTCAATGTCACGAGAACTTTTATGTGGCTTACTTCTTGCGCAGAGTCGAACTGCAATTTTTTTTTTTTTTCCTTTTTCCAGTGGAGGAGCATGTTGCCAACATGTGAGGGGAACTTTGCTGTAGAAAGTCCTGCTATCTCACCTTAATTGAGGGCCGATAACTATGATCCCTACATTGATCATTTCCTGTTTTGAGCCCAAGCTGCGCATTGCGGACAGCTTTCAATAATCACTTTGGGTAAGCATTTTGTGGGCACGTAGACTTTCTTACAATATTTGATTGTCTTTTTGACCTTCCAAGTATGTGTCAATTCCTATCTCACATTCACAATTTCTGAACTTCTGTTGGATGTGCCTTTTCTTTCTAAACTCATGTTGATAAATTGTTTGAGTGGAACAGTAAATCCCTTGTTAATATCTCGTTGACAAAGTTAGAGAGGTACTAAAGCTTGACCAGGAAAAGAAATATCTTGCTAAGCTACTCATTGCAGAGCAGTCACTTCTTATGTTTGGCAGAGGATACAATTATGCCACAGCTTTGGAAGGTTCTCTAAAACTAAAGGAAGTGGCATTGATGCACGGTGAAGGAATACTTGGTGGTGAAATGAAACATGGTCCTCTGGCTCTAGTGGATGAGAGTCTTCCCATTGTAGTGATTGCTACTCATGATGCTTACTTCAGGTTAGGTTTTGTCGTACAGGTTTACTCGCATCCATGAAATCTGTATTTGTTCTAAAACTGAAGTTGTCAATGTTAACAGCAAGCAACAATCAGTTATTCAGCAACTCCATGCCCGCAAAGGACGCCTTATTGTCATGTGCTCAAGGGGGGATGCTGTAGCCGTGTCTCTTGGTGGAGCATGTAGAGTCATTGAAGTTCCTCAGGTGGACTGTCTTCAGCCTGTAGTCAATATAGTTCCTTTGCAGGTACAGAGTACTTCCAATCGTTTTCTATGCTTGCCGAGATGCAGCATCTTTTTTTACTACTCTACTGTGTTATAATTTGCTGAAGATGAAGCTATGATGTAGATAGGTGGAGCTGGATGGGAGCATCTAGCTTTCTGTTTCCTTGATTTGTTTTATGCTCTCGTTGTTTGTTTTTGCATTAAGAGTTCCAAAATTCTCTCTATGATTTGGCATTTAGCTCTAAAAGAGAGTTTTATTTTTATTTTTTATTTTTTTAAAGTCTCAAGAAAAACAAAAGAAATCAATTTTACTGATTGAGCCTTAACATTTTGCTGTTTTTATTTGTTTATTTATTCATTGCTTATAGAGTATTTTCACATTCTTGTTATTCCTTTCAAATAGCCTGTTTTATTCTACTAGATTTTTCTAATTCGTCGGACATGAGATAATTTTTTGACATTTGGGGTGCAGTTGTTGGCGTTGTTGGCGTATCATCTCATGGTCCTAAGAGGATACAATGTCGACCAGCCTAGGAACCTCACAAAGAGTTGCGAGTGTGACGACATACTAGAAGCCTACTAACAGATTTCTTCTGATTGTGTTTACCTAGCAGCGAAATGGATTATGTTAAAAGAATGTAAAGCATCTTCTAATGCAGAATATACATTCTATTGATCACTTGTACTTTTTGGAATGTCACTCATTGTAAGATCTTTATTTATGATCAATTAGGAAAAATTGTCGTAACCCACCTTTTTGCACGTTCGCGTCTTGTTATGCAATTATTTGCCAATCTGCCTCTGATTGTCGTGCTCATGGTACCTAAACATTGTTTTAAGGTGGAGGTTGGAAGAGGAAATCGTATCCTCATTCGGGAAAAGAGAGTAGACAATATAACAAAAAATGGGTTATTAAAGGTACAAGATTGATGGAATTGATCAAGTATATGAGATAGGATTTTCTTCTTTTTCTAAGATCAATTTTTGGCATTAAGCATGTCTCTCGAGTAGTGATTGTCATGTTGGTCATCAACGGAATTTGTACCACGTTCTAGTTTCCTTTTTTAGTGTGATATTTAGCTCCATGATGCGTTTCAATTTGTAGAGACGCAGGGCCCTCATGTATTCAAATAGAAAGAATTTCGATGTCTACTTGCTCTGCGAGCAGCCCATTCTATCAATTAACTGTACGTGGAAAATACAATACGATCCTCACTAGATAATAAAAGCAAAACCCTAAGCTGCTTCTGGCGTTATTAATGGTTGTGCAACGCGTTGTTATTTTTCTTCTAAACTATCGTTTCACTTTCCAGGGGTGTGTTAGGGGTGGGCACCCCTAGGATATGTGGGGATGGGTCAACTTGGACCCGTTCCCAACTTCGGCACGAAGCGCATGCATCCATGACTGCACGAGGCAAGAGCGGCGGGGCTGCTAGTCGGCGAGGACGAAAAACGTGGACAAAAGTAGATACGGTCTTGTGGTGAACCCATGTGTAAAAGTTTCGAGCGAGACAGGGTAAGAGGACCGCGGGAAACAACACGAATGACAAGAGATAGGGTGATGATTGAAAGGGGCCCGGGACCAACAACGATGCGAGGGATGCCACCGAAAGCGTGGCGGCGAGCATCATGAGGATGTGGAACGATTGGGCACAGCAAGCGGGAGCCAACAACAGGTGAGCGACAAGCGCCAGTGCGCAGTAGAACAGAAGACGGAAGACGGCAAGGGAGGTGGCTAAAGGGTGGGTCTCGAATGGGGGAGTCGGGTTTCCCTTGGAATTTGACCTCGATGAAGTTGACCAGCACGGAAACAAGGAAGACGAGGATGGGGTGGAAGGAAGCGAAGTCAGGGGAAACCTCGGACATTTGTGTCGGGACAATGGTCAGGCGGCATTGGGATCAGCTTCTTGAGGATCCGTAGTGTCCTGCGTAGAGGATGATTATCGAAATGACGAGAGAGAGAGAGACGGCTAGAGGGGAAGCATATCTTTGCTGATTGTAGATACCTGGGAAGCGACGCATATGTATATACAGAATGGGGACCCGAAGGCGGAATGACTGTTTTGCCACTTATAAACTGTGTCCGTACGATCTTGTCGAAAAGGGCGACACGTGTCCTCTCGTGGGACCCACGCTCTGGACAGACTGAGGAGAAAATCAGGCGCCATTTTGAAAATTTTTCGGATTGACTGACGAGACTGAGGGTTTCTTCTTCTGTGAGCCTCTTTCTTCGCGCCTTTCTCTCTCTACCCTCCCTCTCTCTCTCCCCGACGAACAGGACGCGACCTCCCTGCCTCTCTGTGTCCTCCCTCTTTCCGACCGGCGAACCACCGCCAGCAACCGACGAACCGCCGCACGGGGCGGGCGAGAGGACCGCGAGACCTAGCTCCCTCTGTCTGCCCTCCCTCTTTCAGACCGGCGAACCACCGCACGGGACCGGCGAGAGGACCGCGACCTCCCTCTCTCTCTGCCCTCCCTCTTTCCGACCGGCGAACCACCGCGAGCAACCGACCGCACGGGACCGGCAAACCACCGCGCTGCCCCTCCGACTCCGGTTCCGGCCCCGACTCGCCCGTCCCTTGCTCTTTCTCTCTCCTCGCGTCTCTGTCTGCCCTCCCTTTCTTCGACGGCGAACCACCGCGTGACCGGCGAACCACCGTCCCCTCCCTCCGGCTCCAGATCCGGCACCGCCTTGTCCAGGTAATTTCTCGCTCTCCCTTTTCTCTCTTTCTCTCTGTCTGACGGGGTGACGGAAGGGATTTTATCGGAGTTCGGCGATGCCTGTGCTTGAGTGTAGAAGTTGTGGTCATGGTGAAAGTCTTGGTCAGTTTTGATGATAAATGTAGCTCAGCTCCTTTCGGCGATGAGGTCAATAGTGGTGGAATTTGATTTGATTATTGATCAGAAAATGCCAGACAATCCTATCAGCTTTTGGACAGCCAATATGCATACCCAATGGCCAGATTTCACTGAGGGGGAGTTATCCGAAAGTCTCTATTGGCATAATCTTTCCACAAGTTAAGTCTAGTGTAGCCTAGTCAACTGTCGTCATTTATATGACTAATTCAATCTCAGATGACGAACTCCCTTAAAAGATTTGCAGACACATGTGTAGGTGCTCCATTTAATCTCACTTGTTGATGAAAGTTGCAACGGAGTGGACATGCTCAATTAGAAAATTTATACTGAACACAATGCCTTTATATTTGGAAGCATGTAATAGACTATTTAACACAGAATAATAGCAATCAATCCCTTTCTTTTTCAGGAATTTGGAACTTATATTGCATAGTTTTGAGGACATTTTACACATGAGAGCTGCTGTTTTAAATACTGACACCTAAAAGTCATTAGTTATGTTGTTCTCGCATGGGTACCAATTTTTACCGTAGGCAAAGCTTTCACTTGGTCCCAAAAATTGCAAGTTTTCAAATTTTTTTTTCTCCTGGTCATCATTCTGCATTGTTGCTATAATTCATTTCCATGGCTATTTGGAAGCTAAACTCTAACACCCCTAAAAAGGTTGCCATTTTTGTATGTGAAGCTTCTCAGGAGCAATTTGAATTGGTGAAAATCTTAGAAGGGGGTAAGGTTTATATTAATTGGTGTTTTATGGGCAAGCAAGAAGGTGAAAGCACTAACCACTTGTTGCTACAGTCTAGTGTGACCAGAGAGCTTTGAGAGCTGCTATGTGTGGTGTTCAATAGGTCATGCCGTACTTGGTGAAAGAAGTTTAGGGTTTAGCAAAGGACTTACTTAGGTGAGAAATAAGAGAACCTCTTGAAATGGAAACTTTGGGAGTGCTTAACAGAGTGCTGTTGTAATCTAGGACTTTAATGTGAGTGTGCATTCTATATTGGTTTGAGGTGTACATATATCATGTTGATGATGTAAAGTTAAGAGAGTTTGGACTGCCTATTGTTTTTGCTGTCGTAAATATATGATACAACTAATATATTGCGTCTGTTGACTTTGTCCATCTCCTCTCTTTCTGTCTATCTGATATGCAGCACGTTATGCAATGCTTTTGCTGGTCTATATCAAGGATAATGTCCTACTCAGAATATATTAGCTATAGTTTAAACGGCTTACGCCTGGAATCCATTTTCAGTATGTGCTGGTTATTTGTGGTGTTCAATAGGTCATGCCATACTTGGTGAAAGAAGTTTAGGGTTTAGCAGAGGACTTACTTAGGTGAAGTTTAGGGTTTAGCAGAGGACTTACTTAGGTGAGAAATAAGAGAACCTCTTGAAATGGAAACTTTGGGAGTGCTTAACAAAGTGCTGTTGTAATCTAGTACTTTAGTGTGAGTGTGCATTCTTTATTGGTCTGAGGTGTACATATATCATGTTGATGATGTAAAGTTAAGAGAGTTTGGACTGCCTATTGTTTTTGCTGTCGTAAATATATGATACAACTAATATATTGCGTCTGTTGACTTTGTCCATCTCCTCTCGTTCTGTCTATCTGATATGCAGCACGTTATTCACGTGCATTCTTTATGATTTGCAGCACGTTATGCAATGCTTTTGCTGGTCCATATCAAGGATAATGTCCTACTCAAAATATATTAGCTATAGTTTTAACTGCTTATGCTTGGAATCCATTTTCAGTATGTGCTGGTTATTTTAGGCCATACTCTGTGATTGATTGAACTAAATAATAGCTGAAAGCAAGTAGACTTGTCCATGGCTGATTGCATGTTGTACCTCTTTAATAGGTCAAGCATTTGGTGTTTCATTTTAATCCTAGTTTGGGTGCGAAGTTGCACGTGTAAATTTATTGGATGGCTGAATCAGAGGTAATTCTTTACTTGTACTATTTGAAACATATATTGTTTTCTTAAGTAAAAGTGGGATAATTGATTTTTTTCTTTTAATTGCAGCTTGAAACTTCCCATCTTGCACATGTAATGCGTGATATGGAAAAAGACTTTGAGTTTGCAATAGGAATGGTTTTTTCAAATGAACTTGAAGCATATAATAAGTATGTGGCCTATGCACTTAGTAAAGGATTTGGAGTGAGGATGGGTAATTTGGTTAGAAATACTAAAGGAAAAATAACCCGACGGACTTTTGTGTGCAATTGTGAGGGGTATTCTGTCAGCTCATCTGATCAAGAAAAGAAATTTGAGAAGTTTGAAGGTAGATGTGGCTGTCTTGCTCATATCAAGTTTAAGGTTGATAATGATGTCTATGAAGTCATAGAATATAATTCTGAGCATAATCATGCATTTATTCCCGAAGATCAAAGGCATCTGATTAGATGTAGAAGAATCATGTTCGAGACTTGCAAGGGTGTTGTGGTTGACACGATGAAAGCTGGCATGGAGGGAACTACGGCATATAAGTTTTTGGCAAATGAAGTAGGAGGAAGTAAAAACTTAGGTTTTAACCTGCATGATTGTCAAAATTATTTGCAGACGACAAGATCCAATAGTATAAGTGGGGAAGATTGTCAAAATCTTTTGAACCATTTTCAAAGCATGAAACTGCAAAAGCCAATGTTTTCTTACGCTGTACAAGTAGATCAAGATGGCAGATTAACAAATATATTTTGGACAGATAGCTTGTCCCAATTTGATTATGACTGTTTTGGTGATGTGCTAGTGTTTGATACCACTTATCGTACCAACAGATGTAATATGATATGTGCACCTTTTGTTGGGATTAATCATCATTGGAAAAATGTTTTGTTCGGTTGTGCATTTTTAATGGACGAGACTGCAGAATCATTTATTTGGTTATTTGAGACGTTTTTGAAGTCTATGGGAAATAAGGCTCCGAAAACCATGTTCACTGATCAAGACCAAGCCATGGAAAAAGCGGTTAGAACGGTATTTCCGAATACACAACATCGTTTATGCACTTGGCACATCATGAAAAATGCCAATCAAAACATTCCACATCTTTACCATAAGCCAGGTTTTAGGGATAAATATTTCTTAGCGCTTATGTATAGATGCAGATCGGAAGACGAATTTGAATCTACTTGGAGAGAAATGGAAGAAAAGTGGGATACTGAGGATAATAGTTGGCTTCGGAGATTATACGACCTTAGACATAAATGGAGTTTAGCTTTTGGTCGTGATATTTTTACATGTGGTATAAGATCAAGTCAAAAAAGTGAGAGTACCAATAATGTCTTCCAAAAAATAGCGAGCAAGACATCGACCCTTGTACAATTTGCCTGCTACTACGAAAAACAAGTGAAGCATATGAGAGAAACTGAAAGTCAAGATGATTACAGTTGTCGCGGGATGCCCAGATTGATGGTTTCGCACGACATTTTGATTCATGCTGCTTCAGTTTATACCCGTGCCATTTTCACAAGGTTCAATGATGAATTTTTCCAAAGTCTCTCTGAAAATATTGTAAGTAGTACATTTGATGGATTGAATTATTCATTTACTCTCAAGAGTAGGGGGGCTCAGCGTGAACATATTGTCAGATTTGATCTTGTAGACTCTTCAGTTTTTTGTGAATGTAAATTATTTGAATCAAAAGGGTGGCTGTGTCGTCATGCCTTGAAAGTGTTGATCGAGAACGTATCAGTTATGCGCATTCCATCTGCCTATGTTTTGAAAAGATGGACTAAGGGTGCAAAACAAAGGATTGCGAATGATGAATTCCAGGAAGTGTCATCAGATTCATCTAAGATAAATCGGTTTTCCATGTTGATGCAACAATCTTTTGAACTGATGAGTTTGGGAGCTGAAGATGACAATACTATGAGAATAGTGAGGAAAAATATGCAAAAAGCGAAGAATGAAATTTCATCATACAAATCAAGTGTAATTGTGACTGATGATGCTAGTAATGAGGATAATGAGGATTCTTTGTGCGACATTTCGGTATTGGATCCCCTTCGAAAGAAAGGAAAGGGAATAACTCATGAAAGACTTAAAAGTTCAAGTGAGAAAAAGAAGAGAAAATTTAAGAAAGGAACACCTCCAATGCCAATTGAAAGTCAAGGTGAGTGACATATTATTGTAATTATGTGATTAGTTTAATTTTTTTATGTATGTTATATGATGCAAACTAACATATTTATTATTTTGTAGAATTGGTTGTCCAATCAACACATGATAAAACTCATTTCCCAAATTGTTCGAGTTATTCAAATAAGTTTCACAGTGCCTTTCATCCTAGCAATATCGGTGGTCCTATTGTATATTCAAATATTTATAATCAGGTATGTCACTCTTAGTCTTCCATTTGAATTTATATTTTACTAATTTGGTCAATTTTTTTATATAGATGCAGCAGTCACCATACATCATGCCGTCGGGAATTATGAGTGGATTTAGCCCATTCCCCAATCAGGTATTTAATAGTTTGGTATATTAATTTAATTACGTTTTACTAACGGGATCATTTATTATATGTAGATGCGACCATCATATGTCATGCCATTAGGGATTATGAATGGTTTTTCTCCATTCACTAATCAGGTACTTATTATGAAATCATAGTACATCCTAATGTTATTTTATCTTATTATTACTACTATAATATTCATTATTTATGGTTTATCTTGGATAGATGTTGGAGTATAATAATGGAACTCACGGAACTATTTTGAGTCAGGTACAACTTGTGTTTTCTCTCGTGGGATTATTTGAGCCAAGATTTATTTAGTTTAATGTAAACAAATTGATTTTTCCTTTATATAGGGATCGGTAAATTCTTTTCAGCATCCTGGATTAAATGAATTGAATAATTCCGAAGGAACACAAACAAATGTTCCGAAGTAACGGTACAGGACTCTTATCTTTCGCATTGCGATGCTTCTTGTGGTAAGATCAGCATCATTGATGTTGGGAGCGGCAATTTGAGTAATTCTCTTTGGTATTCTGTAGAATATATTATGTTTCCTGAAGTGCCAATTGCTTTGAGGATGTCTGGCCATCTTCTGTTGGGCGTTGTTCGGATATATTCAAAAAAAGTGGATTATCTTTTCCATGAGTGTAATATTATACTCACTGGATTGAGCAAAGTTTTTGCTCCAGTAGAGCTTAATTTGCCAGAGGATACAAGACAGCCACCAGCACAATCTATCACTTTGCCCAACACATTTGAACTTGATGTCATGGATTTGGATGACGCATATGAAGAGGGACACAGATAAAGAATGTTGCTTCAGTTGGTGGAAACGTATGTACTGCTAGTCCAATATCAGACTTGAACCCTCTTTGGATGGCTTCTAGGGTGAAATTTCGAGTTATTGATGGCAAAGGAAACATTAGAATTGTTTCAGCTGAGAATTTCTTTCTAGGTTATTGGAAGGTGGACCTTGCAAGTGGAGAGATTCTGCTCTCAGCGTTTTTGCCATGGTGCAGAAGGTTGGAGTATGTAAAAGAGTTTAAGCAAGCCCACAGGAGGGATAATGATATTGCTATCGTAAATGCTGGAACGTGTGTTTTTCTTGAGAAAAAAGATGATGATCTGGTTGTTGCAGATGCATCAATCGTTTATGGTGGAGTGGCTCCTTTATCTATTGCTGCAAGGCAAACCAAAGAGTACTTGATTGGAAAGACTTAGAATCAGGAGCTTTTGCAAGGAGCTTTGGAAGTTTTGAGGAGTGACATAATCATCAAGGAAGATGCTCTGGGTGGGATGGTTGAGTTTCGAAAGTCTCTAACACTTAGTTTCTTTTTTAAGTTTTTCCTCTGGGTTTCTCAGGAGATGGATGAGATGAGATCCATCAGGGAAGAGATACCATCGTCACATATATCTGCCATAAAACCATTTGATAGTCCATCTGCTGTTGGAAGTCAGGATTACGAAATTGTGAAGCAGGGGACTTCCGTGGGATCCCCTGAGATCCGCCTTTCCTCAAGGCTACAGGTATCTGTACTACGTCTGGGAATCTAACACAATGGGACTCTTGCATCTTTTGCGTGGTTGACATTGTGTATTTTCATTTGCATCATGGGACTTAATGCTACTTTCCTCAAAACCAATTTTAGTTTCTGTGATTGCCATCAAATCAGGTATTCGGTTGCACCTTCCTTTCATCCAATAGTGTGAATTCGTGGCCTACAAACATGTTGTAATAAAGATATACACACGTAAGAATGCATGAAATGGCTGCATCCATTTCCCAAAATTGAGTTCACAAACTTTAGACTTCTATTTGCTTGCCACAACAAATTTAAATAAAGCCAGAATGTTCAGTTAGTCTTCTTCGCTTCCCATATTGACGTGACCAATCTTTAACCGTGACAGTTTTTGATGCTTATTCAACCCAAAATTCCAACTATTTTTATTTTTTATTTTTATAACTTC